>OZ014471.1:32744660-33368696 GCA_963965965.1 Trididemnum nubilum
AAAGACATAGCTCTTATTTTTTTATGTCTAACTAGCCATGGCTTGTTCTGAAGTAGCAGCATTTCTACAAACTGCTGGGGCACATTATATTTTGAATGTTTTCTAGCCAATGTCATAACAGTTTAGTGTTTTCAATGAAAATAACGGACGCGTTGCGTTCATCGGGATAGTTATTCATAATTACTTAGTACTACCGATGAGATTATGTATTGGTTTGACGTTTCGCTTCCCAAACCGGGAAACTTCTTCAGAACAAATTTTGGCAGTGCTGCCTTTGCAGTTGCAAAAAGATAAATGAGAAAAAAAGGACAGCAGAAGATGGGTAACAGTAAAAACATACGAACATCACAATACTTGTATTATTATACCCAAAAACATTAAAATGATTGAGCAAGGACAATATATAATATTGAAAATTATGTCACTAACAGCGTGAAAAAAAAGAAATATTGAAAAATTATGTCACAAACAGCGTGAAAAAAAATATTCATAACAACTAGGCTGCTTCACTAACAGTTTGAGAAAGTATGAAAACGATCCATTGCAAAACATTATGTACTGGAAAAGGTTTTTAGCTCCATAGAGATTTATGTATGGACGGAACAATTAATATAAATCTCTGTAAAGCTAAAAAGCTTTTCCGGTACATATTGTGTTGCAATAAATCCTTTTCATACTTTTTCAAACTGTTGGTGAAGCAGCCTAGTTGTTATAAATATTATTAATTTTTTTTACACTGTTAGCGACATAATTTTTCAGTATTCCTTTTTTCACGCTGTTTGTGACATAATTTTTCAATATTCCTTTTTTTACGCTGTTAGTGACATAATTTTCAATATTATATAATGTCATTGCTCCATCATTTGAATGTTTTTGGGTATAATAGTACAACTATTGTGATGTTCATAAGTTTTTACTGTTACCTATCTTCTGCTGTTGTTTTTTTCTCATTTATCTTTTTGCAACTGCAAAAGCAGCACTGCCGAAAAAAAGTTTAGTGTTTGCTGCTCGGCAAATTGCAAATAATCTGTCACCAATAGCTAAAATATTGTAACTTCATCTTTGGCCTTTCGCAAAATATCATAAGAAAGAACGCCAAATAATTAAGCTTGTGCTCTCCAGTGCTTTTTATGCTTATTTTGTGCACGTTGTACGCTGCTCAAAACAGGTCTTTCAAACCAAAACTTAACCAAAAAAGTTCTTAAAATTGAGTCATTTTTGCAAAAAGCGCAAAAATCTTTATGTTTTTTTTTTCTGAGACCCCCGTCTAAAGTCACAAATTTTAAGACATCATCCATGCCCCCCTTTTTGAAAATTTTTTATTAAATACATTGAATAATGAAGAAAAACCTTCCGTAAAAAAACCAGTCGACCGGGCCGGTCAGAAACCGGTCAACTGGCAATGATTTTGAAATTTACCGGTCGGGTCGGGTCGAGAAAATCCTGACCGGTTCCATCTCTGATTCGAACGTTTTCGGCGTTTTACAGAGCGCTCTCTTCAGGAAAATAGACACTGTGAAAATAGTGTATTTTTAGTTTTTCTCTTACTCCAAGGCTAACAGTTTTATAAGCTAACACTTTTCTTACTCCCACTTACACGGGTTATTTTACCAATGCATTTGTTACGATAGGGTGCAAAAGTGCGCTTCTTTGTAACTTCTAAACCAAAGTCATGATAACACCTAATCCAAAATGCTGGTTGGTCTCTCCAAAGTTATAAAAAAAAGTAAGTTTTTAGTTGATTACATCACCAATGTGACGCTACGGCCATATTTTTGAAAAATGACGTCACTTTTGCAATGGCGTCAAATGCGGTGCAAATATTGTACGTAGGTTTACTTTTGTTGCTAAATTATAAAATGTCTAAGTTAAAGTCATTACGTCACAATTACCTCAAAAAACGTTTTGTGTCGTCATTTAAGTTACAAACTTAGGCAAAAAATGCTCAGATTTTGGAAACTTCGACAAACCTCAAAATTGTAAAACTTTCATTTACGTCAGGAGTTAGGAACTTCAAATTGTCAGTTGGAACGGCAACACTGACATATACCTTAAGGAATTACTACGGTACGACAATGTATGATTTTCCGTATTCCGTACCTCCAAAACTATGCCGTACGGTAAATTTGTACTTCATTAAATTACCGTACAAAGAAGTGCAGCAAAGAAAATTTTTTCTAGCGTTTCTATTTCGTACCACTTGTTTGCGAAGTTTATATTACCTGTTTTATGGCACAGAAAAGTAGCAAAAACGTTGCCTATCTTGTAGAGCAGATAGGCAGTGAAATGTTAGTGAATTTGATTTTGACAGGTGAAAAATTGTCACGATTATATACCGATCAATCTTTGCGTAGATGGAGCTTTTGCAACTGAAATGCTAGACTCGGGTTTCACACTTGTGTCTGTTCAACCCAAAACCTTTAAAGAGGCATTCAAGTCAAGTCTTTCACTGTTGACCAAAATGTTGAAATAAGCCTAAAATGCATTCTCCCCAAATTTGAACATTCTACATCCTCCCATTTTCAAAATATTGCAGTTCAAAATTGACGGATTTCATTTTACTTCGGTGATGCCATTTTGTCATTATCGTGATAACTTTTGGAAAAGCTGGCTGATATTTACTTGAAAAAAAGCTAATTTACAATTTTGACCCTTCACTGTGTTTTGACAACAACTCTGCCGGAAAGCAATTGTTCAGAATCGGGGACATGCTAAATCTTTTTCAAATTTTGTTGTATTTGTTAACCCTTGGAAAATTTCTTCGAGGAAATTGGCTTTCAATGCGAAATCTTACTGTTATAGCTCAGGAACATTTTGTTTGACTCAATGACCAAAAATCCTGACCAAGGCTCTTGGTAAGTAAACATGTAATTATAATAATATAAAACGTTCTGCTTCTGCGTTTGTGTAAAACATGCGCTGTGGAGATAACACAAGTGGAGTTTCCCATTTTCCCCAAAATTTAGCTTCGCGGAAATAGGAAAAAATTTGAACAGTTTCCGGGATTTTCGCAAAATTTCTAAGATTCCGGAAATTTTGTGAAATTTCCGAGAAATTCAAGGAATCCCTGAATAAATTAATCACACGTAAATTTTTGCAGCATTTTTGTATTAGGTAAATATCTTAAAAAAGGGGTTACATTTTGATTCTGGGTGGTCCCAACTCCCAACCCATTTCAAATCTTTTCATTTACAAGTTAGCGTGGCATATTCTTCATGGCCAGTTAGGCTACGTAACGATGTTGCTACGGCAGTGAAGTAAAAGTAAAAAATTACTCTTTGCTTCGGTTTTGTTTGCTAACTGCAAGTTAGATTATGGAATTTTTAATGGTTGAACAGCTGATTCAGCTGGATTTGCACTGCAATGAGTAGTTTTTATTTTCCTGAAACACTACGCCAAAAACTGTCCCGGTTATTGTACTGTCATACCTCAACGCATGTCATACTGTCATACTCAGCCAACGGTCAACGCATTGCTTGGGCATAGATGATGTAGATCGTTACTTAGTTTAATATTCAAGTTTGATCGTACCACTATTATTTGCGACTGTCTAAAAATCCGGGTTTTTATAGAGTAACGCTTAGCTATCATTATGTCGCTGAAACGGTAACATAGAAAGCCCAAAAACACTCGCAAAACAAGCACAAATGGTTATTGAAAAATGTATGAAAATTTTCCGGGAAACGGGAAATCAAAAAAATTCAAATTTATCGGGAAATCTCCCGTTCTGCAGTCCCTGGAGGATACCTTAGACATAAGGTAACAGCGAGCTGCCAATTTTGTCTTAGTGGTTTTAGCGATGTCTGAAAATCTCCACTGTGTGATTTGATGGTTTTCATCATTAATAGGTCCAACCAAGCACTGAATTAGGTACGGAAAAGTACGGTATGGTATGAGAAGAATAATACCGTATTTCCGTAAACCGTAACGTAAAAAATAATACCGTATTTCTCTAAAAAAATATCGTAAGTAAATCAGTACTGTAGTTTTTCCAAAAATCTCACCGTTGGTACCGTACCGTAATTCCGTAGAGTGCTGTGTCATAACCCCTTTACTTCCTAGCTACATAAACTATTAAGCCTAATGTTAGTATTGCATTAAATTGCAGAATCAAGCTTCTGCCTGATCGCAGAATAAAATTAACTCATAAATTCTAAGTTTTGCATTGCATTTTTGCTTTTCAAATGCATGTGCGGTAAATAAACAGTAAATTCATGGCACAATGATTTCACTTACCTCGATTGGTCGATGCATAGGATAGCAAGAGCGCACATAAGAGAAACAAAATCCATGTCAATTTATTCGCCTTGTATTTTTAAACACATAAAACCATAGGTGGGCACAAGTCCGTTAATCGTTAATCCATTAATAACGAAGCTAACTTTTTCATTAACTCGTTAATTCGCTAAAAAGTTTTTTCATGTGAACGGACTAAATTAACTTCCGTTAAGTTTTGCTAACTTCCGTTAACGTTTTTATCGTTAATATCATGCACCATTTATTTATCGTACCGGTGCAAACCAGTTTGCACTGGTAACTCTTCTTGCGTATTAGCACGAGTTTTATAGAAGAAAGCGAAGAAAGGAGCTCTTTTTTGTGGCAAATAATAAGCTGCAGCCTCATAAGTCTAATTATCGCTGTTCTCAATTTCCAAAGATTTTCCGATCGCAGCTTCGTTTGTGCATTAATTGAACTTAATTTTATCTTGAAATTAGATTAGATTGTAAAATGTAACAACTTCCAAAACACAGAAAGACCTCCATAGCAATAAATGTTTCCTTACAATCGGCTCAACAGCGTCAATGCTTATTCTAGAAGCGAGTGAATAAGAGGAAATGTAAATTACACGTAAAATGTTAACGAATTAACGGACTATATTAACTTCCGTTAATCAAAGCTGAAAATAACGGATTAACGTTAACGGAGGTGTGAAGTTTGTTAACGGACTAATGGTTAACGAAGCTAACGTTTTGCATTAACTTGCCCACCTATGCATAAAACTAATCTGTATTAGATAAAAATGAAGTATAGACTATGGCAACAGGAAAAGCACCAAAATAAATCCCCGAAAACAAAAACGATCAAACAAGAAACTTTCCAAAATCCATTTTCTGGTTTTTCTTTTTGATGTTTAATTGGTATCTTACAGTATCTTTGAAATAAAACGGTTCAAAGTGATTTGCATAAAAACAAGAAGAGCTGAGAAGAACTTGCAATAAAATGACTTAAAAAGTATTATATAAATTAATCTTTTAATCGAGCGGTACCGTGTTCGTCTCTGGAGCGGTTTAGGTTGAGAGTCTTAGGTTCAAATCCGGGCCCGTCAAATCTGATACACTGTTGCCAATGGCTCGCCACCGATGGGACATTTCTTCGAAAGAAGCTGTTTAGCCCGCTGGTGCAATAACGCGAAGATGGACCCCGCGAATTTGTTACACGCGTCGGGGAAGAACAGCAAGTAAAATAAAACATTTGATTTGATAACCTTAAAAATCTTTCTTGAATTTGAATAACAGCAAGAATAATTAAAAGTTGTGTGCTATAACTTTTTTTTGAAACGCTTCAAATTTCGAAATTCTGAAAGGCAAAAGATAAGTTACAAATACACGTTTTGTCCTTCAATTTTTGAAATTCTCGGGTTTAAGCTGCGCTAGGCAATAATAAAATCAAAAATATCAAGAAGTATTTGAGGTAGATGATTTCGCTGATTTTTAACTGGAAATTGATTTCGGTTTTCTCCAAAACGTGTATTTGAAGCTTATCTTTTGCTTTTCAACGCATCAATTATTCTATTTTTCTGAAATATTGTAAATAGCCACAAGATCCGTTCTATTTGTACTGATGTACTTTCACTCTATTAAGTTAAAATTAGGATGTTGTTAAAGGTTCTTACAAACATATTGTTACATGGCATACACTGCACAACTTTTTCCAGAGAAATCCTGAAAAGATTTCATAAACAAACAAAAAACGCTGTGTAAAATGAAAACAAAAGAATGTTACCTTTTGAACTGCGTGACAGAATCAGCTGGCCTAAGAATTCTGTTAAAAAAATGATTGTGCGGATGATTTCAACAAAGTTTTTATTGGAAACAAAATAGCTTTTCATATCTCGTTTAACAAAACACGAGCTTAACATTCATTAAACCAAATACCACAAACCTATTATATTAATAACATGACGTATTTCGAGTTTAAAAAAAGAACTAAAAACGTTGATCACATTTAAATGCACAATTTCATTTTTGGATGGATTAGATTAAGCAATTAGTCGGGAATGGTTCCCAAACAAAAACCAAAACTTCGAGCAAATTCGAAAAGGAAGCTGCTTTATCTTGACATGGCGTATAAAGTTGATGGCATAAAGTAAGTTGTAAGAGTACTTTAAATGTTGTAAATTACATGGTTTGAATTTAAAATTTTAGTTGTAAATAGTTGAATTTTGAAAGTGACATACGTTGGTATTCCGAATCTTCGTTGTTTCGTTTTGTCCTATTGGTTATGGAATCTTTCTTACCATACTGAATTATGACATCTGACTCAAATGGTTTCGATAAGCTTTTTGCTGTCTAATTAAAGAGCATTACATGGTGTCGTGGTTGCATTACATGGTGTCGTGGTTGCATTACATGGTGTCGTGGTTGCATTACATGGTGTCGTGGTTGCATTACATGGTGTCGTGGTTGCATTACATGGTGTCGTGGTTGCATTACATGGTGTCGTGGTTGCATTACATGGTGTCGTGGTTGCATTACATGGTGTCGTGGTTGCATTACATGGTGTCGTGGTTGCATTACATGGTGTCGTGGTTGCATTACATGGTGTCGTGGTTGCATTACATGGTGTCGTGGTTGCATTACATGGTGTCGTGGTTGCATTACATGGTGTCGTGGTTGCGACCACTCCATAACTGACGATTCAATCAGTTTGTTATTTTTTAGCATGATAACATGACTGAAGAACAACAAAATTATCTGCTCAGCGTTCACTGATACAACTTCTGAACTGAATACTTTTCGACTCCGTCCCAAATTTTTCTTGCATTTCGTTACAATCTGTGAGTTTGGTGGCAATGAAAATTTCTTGCGGTTGCTGTTTCACTAAAAGCGTAGTTAGTGAAGACTGTTTAAAACTACGTCACATTTTATGGCGAAATTTTTTTTTTCCTAAAGAAATAACATTGAAAAATTTAAAAACCAACCAAATATTTGCACATTCACGAAGCTCGATGATCAATATTTACAAAAAAAGAAAAAAGGTTTTGTTTTTTTCGTTTCTATATAGACACGTTTTGTTTGCAAAATAGCATTTAAATCACAGTTGTTTCTGCTAGTTTCCCCAACTAAACAAGAAAAAAACAAACCAACAAACAAACAAACAAAACTGTCATGTATAAAATTAAGCTCTGCCTACACAGTATATACAACGGAAATTTGATTCAATAGTTTTAAATGCAAAATTGCAGAAATTACCGGGTAAAATATTATATCTAGATTGTGTTTAATGCCAAACGATGGACATTAGCCGAAATAAAACCTCATTCAACCGATCAGTGGTCAAGTGGATAGAGCGTCTGCTACTGAAACGGTAGACTTGGGTTCGATTCCCGGTCGAGTCAATTCAAAAACTATAAAAATTTGGTATTCCCACAGTTTGCATGCTTGACGTTCAGCATTAAAAGGAGGGTGTGAAGCTTTCACCGAGTTCGGTAGACAGGTGGGCGGTGGCAGCTTGATTCGAAGACCTAAAGATCCCTTCGATCAGTTTGCTGTCTCTTAGCCAAGGCAACTAGATGAATGAAGTGTAATTACAATTGAAATGATCGACGCTAGGCTTTTTTTACTCAGCCACTTTACAAACTGCAAACGAATAAAAATCTTCAGATTTTGGCTGAGAACGGTTGTTATAGCTTTAGTCTCACAAAATTTGGATTGCACTTTTAGTTTAATAAGATTTTTGTTTGTACAAAGTTTCGAGGCAAAAGGTCACGTGACTTTGCTTTTAGGGACCAAAAACAGCCTCAAAAATATCGCGTAAAAGACGGTCTCACTCAAAAACGGCTTTAGTACTGCAAAAAATATTTCGCATGGTGAAATCCCTTTAGATACAGTTTCATCCCTATCAACCCTATTTGGCGCAATGGGTTTTCTTTCATTTTCTTTTTTTCTTCCTCATAAATCTTGTACGCTCTTACCCTAAATCATAAAACACCCAATTCTAATTTTTTGTGTAAAGTTTGTTGTTGAGCTAAAAACACAGATTTTTTCTTCTGAAATTTTTTTGCACCATTCCCCGGGCACCTCCCAAAATAGAGCCCCAAAAATTAGCTTATTGAACGGCTTAGCTAGAGCGCTAATTTTTTTTTTTTTTTAATATAATTGGATATTTAAAATTTAAGTATTTTGGCATAGTTTGGGGTTCCCCCTCTAAAGAACCCCAAAACTCTTTTTTGAACGGCTCTAAGCTATAATCAGCTAAACTAGCAGAGATAGTATATCGATTCTCATCTATTCAACAAAATCATTGTTTTGTAAAATCTTTGATATGGAATATAACTTAGGTTCATTTCATCTCGCTAATGATATCTAGCTACCGCTCTTATCTCTAGATAATGTACCGGTAAGGATTTCAAATTTTACAGTAGCTTATTATTTTGAAATAAAGGGCTTCCCAAATTGTTATACCGTAAGATAGAAACAAAGGCACTAATGCATGACAAAATGTTCAATAAAAATACTTTGAGGAAAAATGTGCTTTAATTTCGATAGTAATCCAATTAAACAAGCCACCTTTTCTCTTCCATTTTAATGTGCTGTTTAACCCTATTTTACACGGTAGAAAAGGGACATTTTTGCTACCCTTCTAGCTTTTTTTTTTGTGATAAATCTCTTCAGAAAAAAATGTTTTTATTTCAAACCAACTTGACTTTGAGTTAAAATTTATTCCAAATAGCTTCTTAAAATTTGAAGTTGCTGAGGTAAAGGAAAGTTTCCCAATTTTTAAGGTTTTCCAAAATCAATTTCCAAAATCTGAGCACTTTTTGGCCAATACTTAAATTAATTCACGTTATAAGACGTTTTTGCGAGGTAAGTAATTTGATTTAGCCATGTTATGATTCGGTACTAAAAGTAAACCTACGTACAAAAGTTAAACCGCCTGTGGCGTCATCGAAAAAACTGACGTCATTTTTCAAAAAAGATAGCCGGGACGTTACTTTAATGACATCATCAACTTAAAATTAGTTTTTCTAAAAAATCTTGGTGAACACCAACCCGCATGTCAAATATGGTGTTTTCATCACTTTTAATTTAGAAGTTAGATGAGGGGGCATTTTTGCCCCTTTCTCCCGCGTTAAATGAGTTGGTCAAATACCCAGCGTAAAATAAGTTAAAATTGAGATCGTTGTCAATCACAACTCCTAAATTGTCAGGCCTATCGACAATATTTACTTGGTATCCACTACTTATAAAGTAAGGATAAGCAATTAGCACTTAAGCTTGTTTAATGGAGATAGTTATGATGTTGATTATAGATGGGATTGATGGAAACTTTATTTATGCAACACCATTAATGGAGGTTTTGTAATTCCGCAATACTTTTGGTTTGCGATTTCTCAAATTTCAAGTTTTTCACAATTATGCACGCCAGCAGGTGTAGTCGGCAAAAGGTTTAATTGGCTTTGTATGGCATAATTTTGGTTGTCGATGTAACTGAGAAAAAAAGAGGCCATGCGAACTCTTAGGGACCCCTAAATGTATTACTCTCAGGTCAGGCTTGATAGATTGATCCAACCGTTGCTTGTTGTGGAGATAGAAATGAATCAGGTTTAATGTCTGTCAGACCCAATTTCGGCATATTGATATCAGCTAGAAAAAAAGACAATTATATTCATATTCATGTTACAAATAACTTAGTTGTCTAGTATTTAAAAGTGCGATTCTCATTTCCGAATAATTGAGAATTAAATAGATTTCAAAAATTGCCTACAACAGAACTGCAACAAAACCAACTGCAAAACCAAACAGACTCATCATTTTAAAAGATTTCACATGGCAGCAGAACCAAAATAAATGGTGAAAGAATTTCGAGAAATATGTCGCAAAACAGCGTCTGTTAGAGTTTTGCCGACCGAAACCATGCAGCTGTGTATTTAAAATTTATAAGAAAAAGGTAATTCAAAAGAAAACTTAATTTTTTTTGGAAACTTCGTACAAATTAATAACGTCAATAAATACTACAGCAATTTACAATTTTTCATCGCTCATATCTTTTGAATTAGTGAATATTAATTACAAAATCTTCAAGGCCTGCTGTTTGACTAATGCCGCCCTAGAAGACCGAAAGGTCCATTTGTGGCTTATGCCAGGGTTGGATTCAATTTTAGGTTGTAAATTTAAATCCGCTCACAAGTTAGTGATGAAACTGTATGTGAATGTGGATTTTCAAAAGTCTATGAATTTGAATTTGATGGTGGATTTTTAAAAGTCATTGAATTTGAGTTTTAATGCCTTAATTAAACATTCAATGAATGAGGATTTTTCAAATTACAGTAAAGTACCGTAACTTATGTATTGCAAAAGTAGCGATTTATACCAGTTTATATTTAGTACATGAGGCAAACGTACCATAAAATTAATCAAGCAAACAGAAACTTTGTGATGGCAAATGCGACGCTGCAATATGCCTTGTTTTAGCAACACTTAGCTTCCTAGTGAATCTGCGAAAAAATAAAGTTTACGGGCCCGGTTGCCTGTATCCCGTTTCTTTGTAGTTGTTTTTATCAAAGTTTAAATTGAGGTGAAATTACCAAAAAAATATATACAGTAAATCGTCTTCTACACCTGCAATTTTCTAAATAATGTCATTAAAATTCATCTATTTCACCAACAGGCTGGCTACAGCAAGGTGGCTAAGGATAAGCTTTGGCGTTGTTTTTGTAAAATTAAATATACAGTAAAAAATATTTAAATAACCGGTACGAACGTAATGGCCAGTAGGCTTGAAAATCTGCTTTCTCCTCTCAAATATAATAGAATGTAAATTAATTTATACGCAGCGGCCTTGAATGTTAAATTGCTGCGTATAATCTGTGGTTTTAATGACAACCTCGGATTAATTTGAAGTTTGAAATTTGATATTGAATCCGCTCACAAGTTTGTGATGAATTATATGCAAATTTGCATAAGTCAATGAATTTGAATTTGCATTTAGATTTTGCAAAATTAATGAATTTGAATTTAGTTTTTTCTATGTCAATAAATTTGAATTCAAAGATTAAAAAAAAATGGATCCAACGCTGCTGGCTATATGAGATTACGTTTGTTTGCCTTAGACATTAGACATTATTTGTTTATTTTATGCAAAAGAAAAAAAAAAATTAAGAAACAAAGTAATTGCGTGTACACTGTACTGCCTATGAAACGAATTCAAATATCGGCCTACTGCCTGCTGCTTAAAAATTTTTCTGTATTTCTTTGCAAGGAACACTGTGACGGGACCAATATGGTTTTCAGGTCAAGCAGCCACCCATCCAATTAAAATCGATGCAGAAAAGTGATATTTTAGAATATACGCAATAATTCATAACAGGCAGCTCCGGTCGAGAGGTAATTAAAAAGTAAATTAAAAAAGAGAACACGAATTATTGAGTAGTATAGCCAGCTTGATCATGAGACCTATTTTTGAATTAATTGTTTTAAAAGTTGTTTTAAATTTAGAATACGGGTAATGTTTCAACTCTTGGATGATATTATTCTGGATTTTTTCCCATGTATGTAAATTATCTTTGGCATTTCGCTGTGGGGAATTTAGGATTTTGTATTGCATTAGCTTGATGGGTGGAGCAGGAGTAAACAGTTGAAACTATTTTGAAATTAAGCAGCCGATTCAGATGACGAGGCAGGTATTTTGCACCGGGTGATCAAACCTATCGCGTTTATACAAGGCTAAAAAGTCGTTTACATGCAGCGATTTTGACGACGAGGAGCAAAACCTTATTCATGCGTGAACGATCAAAAGTAGTGAAAACTAATTTTCAATCCGGGTTTTGAAACCTGTATTGTTTGAGGTTTTCAAACTTGCGATGAATGACTGAAAACAAAGTCCGGACAAAATTAAAGAGTTTTTGCCCAATTCTAGCACCGGAGCTGTTTTTGGAAATTACCTTAATCCCACGCAATGCACATCATGCGATCGAAGTTTTTGTGTCAAAGCGTCCACACAATGAACTTTGACAATTCGGTCGCAAAACCAGGAGTGAAAACCGCTCTGATGCCAAACCTGGTTTCACGATGTAAAAATTCGTTTACACATGGCTGAACTTTCTTTCCTGATCACGAAAACCTCTACGTGTAAACGAAATTTTCTACTGAGTACAGGCCTCAAGGTTCAAAACTGAAGCCTGCTTTTGAGGTTTTGCAGCATAGTTCCTTCGCTCATTGGTATAAACCAGTTACTTTGCGCTGTCAAACCACACCAACACAAAGCACCCTTTTTTTGGCTTCTGTGTGCAAGTCACGCTAGACCTCCACAACCGGTAGACGGCTTAGTCCCAATGGGAAGTAAGCGCTAAGTAACGACGCATTGCAAATACGGGGATCGAACCGGGAGTCAGCAATCTTTCGATCACGAGCCCGACGTTCTACCACTGAGCTACACCAATGCAGCGACGTAACTTAATACTTTACGTCATTGCATGTCATTAAATAGCTATAGTTACGTGAAACTATAGATTTAATTTCAGGAATGTTGATATATTTCTAATGTTTATGCAGTTTATCAATACGTTGTTTTTAGCTTTGTTGTAGATTTGGGACGCTGTTGACGTGTGCTTGGATTGGCAATCGTATGAAATGTCTCCAAGTCGTCCGCTAGGTGTCAACAAATATCAAAAAGATACACAAACATAATACTTTGAATATTAACAGGTAAGTAAAAGGTACAAAGACGCTTTAAGTCTGCTGCATCCATAACCATGCTTCTCATTTTCTAAAAGAACGCGTACAATAGCTAACTTTTTAAAAAGAGGAATTTTTAAACGTATAATCAGATTGATTGTAATTAATTTGCTTTTAAACTTACAACATTGCAAAAATTGAGTTTCATTCAAAAAGACGCTTATAGATTGCTGCTTTTTCCGTAGCATAAAACCTAATGAAAGACAGTGTAGTTTAGAAGCTCGTTTGGATAATTCTGAAACCGCATGTCTCCATTATAATATCGATTAAACGTCATTTAGTAAACTCACAAATGTGATGAAGATGGATATCAAAGACCAAAAAGCTCACGGCATTCATTTTTTAGCTAAATTCCTTTATAAATTTTTAGAGAAGTTTTGAGATTTCAGGTCGTATTTTTACTTTTGGGGTTGTGAAGTACTAAAATGTCGATTTATTTTGCAGAATGAACTTTGTCAAGTTGGACTCAGAGATGCTTGCATCGCTAACAAAGAATATAAGCTTGAAGTTCAGAGGTGCAAATACCCAACTGATAATTCCAAAGACGCGCTCCAAGTCAGCAGTGTATCATAAACAAAATGGCAACTACCTAATTTTGTCATCAACAATCTAAATCGATTACTTCATCATATATAAAAGCACAATTTTTATTTGCAAGATTGTCAAATAGGGTATAGTTATGGTTAGTTCGATTGTTCGTTCGTATAAGGCAGGCACTTTTGCGCCTGTAAGCACACCAGTGCAGAGCATCGGTACTCTTTTGGGTTCTGTTTGCAAGTCTTTCGTCAAGGTCCGCACCTCTACGGGAAAACTGCTTTGCCTCAATGGGAAATAAGCGTAAAGTGTCTTTTTCAAGCTCGCAAGACTTTGTCTGTTTGTTGATAAACACTTACACAGTTACGGTGATCTCTGATAAACAGTCTCATGAAGGCTGGAGGGTGATGCGATATCGCTGAATAAAGCAATTTCTCCTCAACACAGTATTCAATTGAAAAGATAATTTATTTCACAAATACCATTAAACTCTTTGTTCTTCAGGGAGACATAGTGAGCGTGGTCAGCCGTGAAAGCGAATTGTGTTTGGCTGCTTCGACCGGCAAGGTCTGGTTTAGAGATGTGATCCCGAACCATTGCGACAGAAATGGAAATGGCTGTGATAGCAGAGAAAATTTTGTCTCTGCTAGCTACTCGATTTTTTAACTTGTTTGTACAGTACTTCCTCGATTATCCGTACCTCGTTTATCCGGCATTCGATTATCCGTCCATTGGGTCAGATAATAATTTATGATATAACAATGAAGTGTTATTTCATACAATTTTGCTCAAGACTTGTTAATTGTCATTGTAACCTCACAAAGCTCTTATGTACCAAGACAAATTCAGAACTATTTCAATGAGAGAGGTGGAATAACTTTTTGCAAGTTATTAGTGTACAGTGTCTGTAGTCAAAAAAAATTTAATCCTAGATTTTGAGATGGCTAAACGCAAAAGAATTGTTTTGTCGATTGAAGAAAAACTGAAGGTATGTGAGATGTTTCGAAACAAAATTTGATGTTGAACCTCGTTTAAGTTTTGGTGCATTCGAATCTGCTACTTGCTGCGTTGTTTTGGTTTAAATAAAGAAATTCAATTATGCGGTTTTTTTACTTATCCGTTCAGGTTTTGAAGAAATGCTGTCCCGACTAGACCGGATAATCGAGGAAGTACTGTATTGGATATTTTTGGTAACTGTGTATTAATCGCTCTAGTGTCAGTAAAGAAAATAATATTTATTCAAAACCGTAATTTTTCAGTTTACCGAAAAGAACAAAAGAAACAGTATAAATACGAGATAATTAATGCTGAAAGACAGGTTAGAAATTTTTAATCCTCAAAAGCAAAAACAAAAAATTACCAGTATTTTGGTTTACGCCATCACTGCAGATTAGATATGGAATCGCGAAGCTCGAGTCCAGAGAATTGTTTGAAAAAATTGCCCCCGGTTTGCTTGATTAGTTCAAATTTGTTTAGTTCCATTGTCGTTTGTTTGAGGGCATGCTTGATCTGTTTATTTTATGCTGTTGAGAAGCTGGATTTCTGTCACCGTTTTCATTTGTAATCCGCAAAGGAGCATTAAAAAAAATAAGCGTGATGTTTTTGCTTAAGTAAAATCATAGCGTATTTTGCAGAAACAATATTATTTAAATGAACAATTTTGAGGTGGTGCAGAATTTGAAAATGACTTTCAATAAAGTCGATTTCATTTTGCTTTCGCAATAAGCTTTTCGGACAGGACTCTTCAGTTGCGATCTCTGTCTGGTTTGGTATGTGGTGAGCAGGATCTTTTAAAGACCGAATGCAGTAAGGAGAAATGCACTCTGCAGTAAGGAGAAATGCATTCTGCAGTAAGGAGAAATGCACTCTGCAGTAAGGAGAAATGCGTTTCAAGGGGATTGCAAGATAGTAAGGAGAAACGCAATTTATCCAATGCCAACAGGCTTTGATCTTACCGAAACAGTTGTAGAGTGAATACGAACTGCTTTTGCCTGCACAAATCTGGTTTTATCCGTGAAATATAAACCGCTTCCAACAGACTCAAGTGAAACTGAGAGCGAGCTGTAGTTAGGATTTTAAACTGCGAATCAGAATAGTTGCGTGCGCACTGATTGGATTCCAACAAATGTTGGCCAATGGCTGAATCGCTTTCTGGTTCGAATTGAGTCTTACTTTTTGCTTTGCATTTTCTATTTGGCTGGGTTCTAGTTGGTTGAGATGTTTTTTGCCTTATTGCTTTTGGAACATGTTGCTTGATGCGTTCCTGAAGCCTTTGAGTAGTGCGACCTACGTACCGACTATCACAGTGGCACACATATTCATAAATAACCATACTTCTTTGATTGGCAGGTAGCACATCCTTTTTGGCAGCAGGTAGCATGCATTGGCTTGAGAAAATCAAGCGTGGTGACACTGCTCCGTAGCAATTTTGTACAGGCACTTTTGACTTGATGTTCTAATTGCTGAGAAGCTGAGCCTATCCACGGGGCTCTAAGGTACACTGGGCACTTTTCTGGTCCAAAGGGTTTGGCTGCAGAAAATTGTGCAATTTTCTTGGATATGTGCTTGAGTACTATATCTCAGGGTACCCGTTGTCAAGCAAGATCTTTTTGATAAAATCAATCTCTTGCTTAAGCTTGTTTTTTGTACATATCATAAGTGCTCTGTGTACCAGCGTGGCGATTAGGTTCGTTTTCCGTTTGCCATTAAGGCCTATCCTGTCCATGGTCGGTTCTTCCCACCATGAACTTGCCAAATGGCTAGCAAGCATTTTACAGCCAGTGTTTGAGCAGTTTTCCACCAACTGCATAAAAGACTCATTTACATTCGCACAAACCATGCAAGACCTCAGGTTAGAAGGAAAAGATGTCTATTTGTGCTCATTTGACATCTCAAGCCTATTTACCAATGTACCTCTCAAGGAAACGATCGGCATATGCGCGGAAGCGCTGTACAAAGACCCTTCTTCCACACCTCCCATCCCCCAAGCGGTATTTATTGAACTTATGGAAAGTGCTACGTCATCCGTAGAGTTCAGCTTCAATGACACAATATACAAGCAAACGGACGGAGTAGCAATGGGCTCACCATTGGGTCCAGCATTAGCGAATATCTTTGTCGGATACCACGAGTCCAAACTATTCTCCTGTGTTCAAAAACCGACAATTTATTTTCGATATGTTGACGACACCTTTGCCATCTTCAAACAAGAAGGTGACGTTGACGATTTCCTGGTCACGCTTAATTGTCTACATCCTGCTCTCAAGTTCACTTTTGAAAAAGAACAAGATGGCAAACTTCCATTTCTAGACATTCTAGTGGAAAAAACTGAACTTGGTTTCGAGACCAGTATATTCGAAAACCCACTTTTTCTGGGGTCAATACATCCGCTGGGAATCCTTCAGCCCACGCAAACGGAAAACGAACCTAATCGCCACGCTGGTACACAGAGCACTTATGATATGTACAAAAAACAAGCTTAAGCAAGAGATTGATTTTATCAAAAAGATCTTGCTTGACAACGGGTACCCTGAAGATATAGTATTCTCAAGCACATATCCAAGAAAATTGCACAATTTTCTGCAGCCAAACCCTTTGGACCAGAAAAGTGCCCAGTGTACCTTAGAGCCCCGTGGATAGGCTCAGCTTCTCAGCAATTAGAACATCAAGTCAAAGTGCTGTACAAAATTGCTACGGAGCAGTGTCACCACGCTTGATTTTCTCAAGCCAATGCATGCTACCTGCTGCCAAAAAGGATGTGCTACCTGCCAATCAAAGAAGTATGGTTATTTATGAATATGTGTGCCACTGTGATAGTCGGTACGTAGGTCGCACTACTCAAAGGCTTCAGGAACGCATCACGCAACATGTTCCAAAAGCAATAAGGCAAAAAACATCTCAACCAACTAGAACCCAGCCAAATAGAAAAATGCAAAGCAAAAAGTAAGACTCAATTCGAAACCAGAAAGCGATTCAGCCATTGGCCAACATTTGTTGGAATCCAATCAGTGCGCACGCAACTATTCTGATTCGCAGTTTAAAATCCTAACTACAGCTCGCTCTCAGTTTCACTTGAGTCTATTGGAAGCGGTTTATATTTCACAGATAAAACCAGATTTGTGCAGGCAAAAGCAGTTCGTATTCACTCTACAACTGTTTCGGTAAGATCAAAGCCTGTTGGCATTGGATAAATTGCGTTTCTCCTTACTATCTTGCAATCCCCTTGAAACGCATTTCTCCTTACTGCAGAGTGCATTTCTCCTTACTGCAGAATGCATTTCTCCTTACTGCAGAGTGCATTTCTCCTTACTGCATTCGGTCTTTAAAAGATCCTGCTCACCACATACCAAACCAGACAGAGATCGCAACTGAAGAGTTCTGTCCGAAAAGCTTATTGCGAAAGCAAAACGAAATCGACTTTATTGAAAGTCATTTTCAAATATTATTTAAACAATGATTCGTGATAAAATGCAAAATTGCAGTCAGGGCGTTTTTTTTTGGGTCGGTTTCGAGCTCGAGATTGACGAAATGTTGGGCTTAATTCGGGCTTAACATATGTACTTAGCAAGTGTTTTAGCCTTTTAGGTCCTATAAAACCGTAAATAACAATAACTTTGCTACACTGAATGACAATTCGTTCAAATCTTGTGCAATTGTTACTACACAATTATCATTATTGCATCACAATTGATCAGCAGTAAGTAGATTTATTTAAGTTTTCAACCAAATACGAGCAATAACCATACGCATTTTTAGACATATCTGAACTTTCGCTTTTGTTTTTTTTTCGGTTTTGGCTTCAAATCGCTTTTCGGGTTCGGTCTGGGTTTGGGCCTAAAGTAGTCGGCCCGTTTACAACACCGAGCTAAACCACTAAAAAATGAAAAATTGCTTTAATATTTTTAAAATGCAAACAAAAAATTGATGTTTAATATTTTTGAAACGTTATCAAAAATCACGATTTCACAAATAAAAGGAAGCTCAAGCTATCTTGCATTTACGCACAATTTTCTGTTTTTGCTCATACAGAATGTGCATACTGATGATGAATTTTGATCATCTGCAGCTTTAATAACCTTGTTCACAAGACACGGTTGCTCCACCCAGTGGTCAGCATTCAAAGTTTGTCTTAAAAAAATGAAGCAAAAATAGCAATTTATAAATTTTATATCAAATCAAATCTTTCATTATACTCGCTGTATTACGCCAAAGCGTGTAACGAGTTGGCAAGTCCCATCTCCGCGTTATTGCGCCCGGGTAACACAGCTTCTTTCAAAGAAATATCACAGCTGTGGCGAGCCGTTGGCAACACAGTGTCCGAATTGACCGGCCCGAGATTTGAACCTTGGACCTACTGCTCCGGACACGAACGCGTTACCGCCCAACCAACCGGCCGGTATTAATTTTACACTATGTGAAAGTGCTGATTTTAGTCATTTTTTCGTACTTAAGTGTTAAATAATAATTGGGTTATTTACACTTTAAGATACACACCTTGCTCAATTGAAAACATTATAATTATTATTATTTTTTGAAGAAGGACAACTGCAGTGTACTCAATTGTTAATTATCAGAAAATAACTAAATTATATAATACGGTATGATGTAAAATCCTAGTTGCTAACATGAATAAGGTGAGGAAAAATTGATGGTAAGTTTACAAAATATTGCCTTCATGATCGAATTAACTCGGTTATAAATGCTGAAGGCTCTGTCAGAATGCATTTCTTATTAGTCATCGTATTTCTCACCCAAGTGCTGAAAATAGCTGACTGCCAAGCGTAATGTTTCAACTTTTGATAACCTCCTATCAGCTGGTTCGGTTGGAATTAAATTTCTTAATTTCTCCAACAATTTCAACAAAATTAAACAGTTGGACGAGTAGTTTTGACTTTATTTGAGGTCATCACTGTCAAAGCGTCATTCCTTCTTTTTGGGTAGTGCTTTGCTATTGATTCGATAAATCTGGCATCGCTTTCCATTTAGGGCAAGCCAACTCAAAAATTAAATTGCAAGAATCAACGTAAAAAAATGCTAAAATAAGCAAAATATAAAAGTTGCAAATGTCGCAATCTAAACTTTTTAACTTGAAACATCAAAAACCTAATCGAAAATTTAAGCCCCGATATCATGCTTGTCCGAAATCTCAGGCAAACTGTCGAATTTTTGACAAAATTGCTTGTAAATTTAGCCCAGTTTATGCCAGTACAAATAAGTCACTTGTGCAGTGTTTCATTTACCTTATATACTGTATTGACATTTGGAGGAAGAAAGTCTCTCACTGTGCTGCTGTAGGGACGTTTTCTTCTGGACAATCTTGACTGCTCGGTTGATAAAGTTTTATCATTTTTTTCATAAGGCCTATATGCAGAAATGGGTTGGGAAATTGAATAGCATTAAAAATTGTTCCGGATAAGACTTGTTCTGGATCAGAAAGAGTTTGATAGTCTTTTTTATGTTCCGGTTTTGAAAAAAGCTCCGTTTTGCTTTTCTGGTCGATATTTTGCTGAAAAATTTCTTCAAATTTTTCCTCTGTATTTTGCTAATATGTGCTGAAGTCAATACTGTTATTTGGAAATACTGACAGCCGAAATGGAAGAGTAGTTTGCCTTCATATGCTAAAATGCTGAAATTCTGTTTGTTTGAAGGGAAAATTTCATACTGATTCCAGCAGTAGGTGACGTCATATTATCCGTTACAGCACAAAAATTCGTCTTTTTCTTCAGTTTCAGACATACTGCGGTATGTTAAAGCGGCAGACGAAGTTATTTGGCAAGAATTTTCATTATATTCAGTCAAAACAGAATTTTCTCAAAATAAAAAGGTCTCAAAATAAATAAATTGATCTCAAAATAAAAAAGGTCTTCGGCCCTTGAATGCTGTAGCAGCCCCAGTACTTCTCTATGGATCAAAATAGGGCAAAAAATAACCGGTCTGATAAAACCAGTATCCGCTTCTTTCGGGTCAAATTTTTAAGAAGTTTGCGCTGTATCTCACTCGTAATTGGTTTGCGAGAACCGGCTGAACAGCACCACTGCTCAAGGTGTCTAAAATTTCACAGCTCATCAATTGTTGTCAATTTGAACTTTTACGTAATCTACAAGATATGCAACTATTAATTATTTTTGAATAACTCTACCAACTTAATTTTTTTACTTTACTTTTAAACTTAGACAGTAATGAATGTTGCCTATCTCATACAAGCAAAGCTTTACGACAGAATTTAGCAAGCGCTCTTCAACCTCAAAAACTAAGAAGTTCACAGCTGATATACCGTTAGTGGTATTAGTGCTACAGTTGAGGACACTTGTCCAGCTGTTTTAAGCTGCATTCTGCAAGCTTCTAAACGGGAGCCTTTCTGTCAATCAGGCCGATACTAAAAAAATCAACAACTCAAAACAATTGCATTATAAGTATGACGATTTAGGAAGTGACTTTTCGATATTTGAACTTCTAGTGAAATTTTGAAACTACACTTTTTTACAAATATTTGTGACTAAACAGCAACATCAGCACTGTTATGTTTAGCAGTTGACGTCTCTATAGAATATTAACCGTACTTTTACAAAAGAATGGAGTGAGTTTCGTTTTTAGGATCAAAACATTTGAATATACAGTTGGTTTCAGCTTGATCAAAAATGCTGGATTTATAAATGACAGATTTGTGAACAGAGATTATTTTTGTTTGTTTGGAGTTTATTCAGCATTTAAGTTTTTACGCTTTTAATCGTCTTTTTTGTGGTTGATTTTGGTCAGAAATTTAAACATAAAACTCCAAATCAATAAAATAAAATCAAGTATATCTACGACCATACTATAGCCCTACACATCCTGAAAAAGATACCCTATAAATCCCAAATCATCAATGGAACAAAGAAAAGCGGCCCTATACTTTTAATATTGTAGAAACTTGAATGTTGGAATGACACCTTTCCGCAAATTAAAAGAAGAGTTAAAGTGCATTAATTTTCAATAAAGCGTCATCATTGGTTTCAATGACGTCATCACTTCGACTTAAACATTTTGAACATGATATGAAATTAAATAATTCACATAATATGGGGTTAAAATTTATGAAAACACCGCACATGCAAAATTTAACCACGTTTTTTTTTTTCTTAAAAAAAGAAAAAATTTTGGAATAGTATTGAAAGCTTTTATGACGTCACCATAATAACACCAAATCAAATTATTTTTTGTCGTCGCCGTTTATGATCTCATTAACCCAATAAAAAGCATATTGAAGCTTGCAAATGCTTGTAAGTAAAATTTGGTGCGCTGTAATGTTTTCTGCATGAAAACCCCGCTGACCCTTTTTGTGCATCTCATTACGATGCGAAAACAACGCCAAAGAAAACATGCTTGCAAAATTAGCACTGAAAACAAAAACGTAATAAAACAAACTCAAAATTGTAACTTTTACAATATTGTAAATGGTTGATATTAGAACTCAAAATTATAAAAGATAATTATTAAAATTAGTGAAAAAATTATTTTAAGGTTCTCCTGGATCGTGAATTACACAAAAACATGTTACTCTAATGATAAAATTTAAATTAAAAAAAGTATCCCTTAAATACAATATTTTAAATACAATATTGAAACTTGGGGAACAGTTTAATTTCAACTTGCTTGTGATTGTATCCTAAACAGATATAAGGGCTTAAAAGTATGTTGGTTTTAAAATAGTACGCAGCACTTATACTTCTATAGTGAGAGAAACAGCAGAACTGCTAATCGAAAGCGGCAATAGTCTCACACTTGTTTAGCGACGTCACCAACTGCTTACGTATACAGACGTGTTGTCAATCATTTTGACCTATGACGTTATTGCACAAAGAACAGATGTTTTGAAATCATAACATAAGAATGTATCGATAAATACAGCAGGTAAAGTTCAAACCAAAGTATTGTTAAAAAGGGCAAGTTTTATATACAAAATTTCAACATTAAGCAATCAAAGATATTAAAACACAGATTTTTAAATAACTTTGTTTTAATAACTTTGTTTTACTGCCTTAGAAAAAATCAATATGCATTAAAAATCAATTTCGCTTTAGTGGAGGGATCATCAGTGTTGTTTCAAAATGGAAGCATCATTTTTAAAACCATAAAAATGGCACTGATTTCAGTGATTTTAAATTCACGTATAGGAAAGATCATAATTTTTGACGCCTGAAAATATGACGTTATTTTATGGCTTGCTGACAAAATGATAGAATTGAAATTAATCAAGAATTCGCTTAATAGCTTGTTGTTTTGCAGTTTTTTTTTCCTATCCCAGGACAGCGTCAGACGCTAATTATTAGACGATTCGCACACTTTTCATTGCAATAACTACTTTGTGTTTGGAGGAATCCGCACCTTCTTAGAAGTTTCAAATGATCCAATGTTCCTGCGGATTTCTTTGAATTCTTGTCCACTAAATTTGCTACTTGTTCGAAGCCACTAAGACGAGAGAATCCTCTTATTCAAGCATTTTATCCAAGGACGAAACAACGTGACCAGAGTGCGGGTTGAACCCAGTTCGTGCGATCAGTATCGTCGTAAAAACGATGGTTTTGCCCCCGCGGCCATGCTGCCAACATATTGAAAAGCCATGAGGAGCCAAATAATCTTTATGCAGTATTAAGAATATAAATTGTTGTTGGGCAAAAAAATGGCTGAAATGAAACAGCTTATCACTTAAACAGAGAGGGGATATCATAATGTATTAATACAGGATGTTTTTACCTTTTTTGTTTTGGACACGAGGCTTTTCCAGCACCTGCTCCCTGTTTTTTCGGATTGAGTGCTTTATTTTTGATAACTGCAAAATTAATTTCATTTACCGCGTAAAGTTTTAGCGTCTTAAAGTACTGTAAAATTTGAAAAACTTACAGTATATAAATACCTATGCAAAAGTAATGCCGGATCGATTGTAACTTATTTGGTTGCTGTTTAGACTGAAGTCTATAATTGATGTTTTTTATGGACTGATTAAATTTATATCTTAAAACCTGAAAAAAGAAATTAAAATGAAAAAAAATTATGCTTTCGGTTGGTTGATTCCATGTAAAAAATACATGCTGTATCAAAAGTTTAGTTGAATGACTAGCTATTACACAAAGAAATGAAACATAAAATGAAAAAGCAAGAGCACTTTTTTTATACTTGAAAGGGAAAAACTTACATGGAAAATATAGTAATTACACGTTTTTTTTCATCGGGTTTATAGCCCAGGCTGTGTATTAGATTTTACAATAAATAAAGTATTATTTCTTTTTGCTGCATTCTTATTTGCATTTGTGTCTGTTGAAGAGTGTTTATGTACGACTTGTTTCATCAACCAGTCTGCAAAAAAATCACCAAAACGTAAATATGGTAAGTCATTATTAAATGCTTAAACATACAAACGCAAGGGCTGCAGTCGAGACAGATTCGTCCGAGACCAAAACCGAGATCGCGACCACAAAAAATTTCCTAGTCCGAGAATGGCATTTTTTGAGACCGTGGTTGCAAAACTGACACCGGAGCGATTTGAAACCAAGGCTGAGAGCGAAAAAAGTGACGTCATTATTAAATATTTTTATTAAAAAAAATGTTTTCGATTCAAATTTGCTCCTAAGTTGGTTTTTATGGTAATATTAATTGAGTCAGATGACAGATTGCTAAAGTCAAGACAATTACGTCGCCAAAATTTCTCATAGCCTCATTTATAAGTTTTTTATTGAAATTGTTTTTAGAGAGAGGCTTTGATTCTATTTTACTAGGAAACAAGGCAAAAATACCCCTCTTTCTTTTTATTGCAATAAATTTAAAAAAAAAAGGATTTTTTCTTCAAACCAACTTGACTCTGAGTCAAATTTAGTTAAATATAATTTTGAGTCAAAGAAGTGACTGCTTGTTCAAAGAGCTATACTGCTAATATTGTCCGTCGTTTGCAATCAATCATCTATCCTTTGCAAGCGACGCCTGTTTGCCCTTGCCCTATAATCTTGATCCCCAATTCAATAATTAAAAAGAGTATAGAACTAATAACTGTCCTTACTTTACTTGGTGAATTGTATTTCCATACAATTTGAGAAAAATATTTAGTTGAGTTTTGTCAAATGTACTTCTAAATTTGAAAAGATTTTTCGAAACAAGTTTCTTATTGTATGCACGGCAAATTTTTCTGGCCTTTTAAATTTAGTCTCGGAAAAAAAGATCAAAAAATACACAGAAGTCAAAAACTATGGAGCCTAAAATGGGAGAAAAAAAGTGCCACGAAAAAAATCCACAAATAGACCGAAAGCAAATACTTCTTTGAAAAATTTTGGAGGATCGATTGCACTTGGTTTATCCTATTATTAGTATATAGCCAGTAGTTAAACTGGTCTCAGCATCCAGTTGCGAACCAAAATTTTGCTAAGAAGATGGGGCTTGAACCCAAAGTTAAAATATTTTTGTTCCAAAAAAGTCTCATATTAAATGATATACTAAACAAACTGGCGCAACTAAGCATATTGTTACTGTATATCACAAACCGGGATTTAGGAGCGGAACCATAAGCCGCGGGTGCTGAGCTGAGCAAATTTTGCAATTTTTCGGGAAAAATAGCCATTTCAGTGCCATTTGGATCATATTTTGCGCCTTTTTCAAACATATTTTAGGCGTAGAAAGAACTAAATTACTATTTGCAAGAATTAAATTATATTTAACTTGCAAGAATAAAAGTTGGAAATTATTTGCAAGAATTAAATTGCCCAGCCACTTCAGCCTCTCCCTTACTGACAGGTGAAGTCCAAAACACGCTGAAACGCTTGTATTTAGAGTTAAATTTTCTAATTAACTTAGCTAAAGGGGAGATGAATCACACTAAGTCTCCAATTCTGGTTGTGCCACTATCAGCCTTTAAAACATGGTAAGAAATTAGTAGTTATAAAGCATGATTTTACAAACATGTTTACCGAAGCACTTTTGAGGAAACAGAACTTACAAAGCAAGGAAATTCTGTCCACGGAATTTCAAACCATTTTGCTTCAACTTCCTTTTACGGTCTTTGCTCTGAAAGTTTTGTTTATGTTATTCGGATTACTCTTTTTAACATTATAGTTGGTAGCGATTTTTGTTGTGTTCATCTTCTCCGAAAATAAAAAGAAATGAAAGTGCGCAAAATTCAAATTAAAATGTACTTTCAGAAATAATTTTTCTTAAAATTTTTTTGATGTTTATTTTTATGTTTATCAACTAATTTGGGTTTCAGTACACATCAAAATAATTAAAGCAACAAAATAGCAGACGGAACAGCAGAAACGGCAAATTTGTAAATTTTAGTTAACAGCAGAACAGTCATATAGTTAACTTTCATTCTAAACTGATGATGAACTAGTTTAGTTCGAAACGTTTAGAATGAAAGTTAATTGTAAGGTTGTTTTGTTTCTAAAATTGAGAGTATGTGTTGATGAAAATTAGCGATGGAAGATCCTAGAAATTTTACTGGTTGTCTGGTGGTTTCGGCCTTTCTCACTAATTCATTTTTGACTGGATTTTACAATTGGCCGAAAAAAGAAGGGCCACGTAGACCAATTAAAGGGTTTAATACGTAAGTCTTCCCCTAACTACGAATCCTTTATATTTCAAGACTATTAAGTCAGGACAGGTCCAATTTTTTCATATCCTATCAGTAAGTTGGCCCCGACTGCTGTGGTGCAAGTAGGAGAAAGTCTAAGGAGTTTTTAGCCCAGTCCCTTTGCCAAGCCACTTAGAAATTTTAACCCCAAATAGCAAATTTTGAAAAGTGCTTTGAATTTGACCCGTAAGGTAGGGGAGAGGGCTTGAAAGGCGCTGAGCAATTTCATTCTTCTGCTGGCTTCCAAATTTTAGCAATTTGGCTTTTCAAGTGGCTCTAGAAAGGTGCAATGTTTGATCTAAATGGCGTTAAAGTGACTATTTATTCTGAAAAATCACAAAACTCTCACAGCGTCTATGGGTTCGCATTTACACACCCGACTGCGATACGCCAAGTTGCACCGTTTTGTTCACCACGCTGTCCAATTGAGACTTTTTTTCAAGCAAAATAGCTTTTAGTCTTTTGGATTCAAGCCTCCCCTTTTAACAAAATTCTGGTTGCGCGCCAGCGAACTGTTGATGCTTTTAGTTATTGTTTGGCAACAGCAACGATTGGTCAACTCCTACTGGCACTTGCTCTGTTTAATATTTTTATGTCTAACTTATAGGCCAAAACCTTTCAAACAGGTGAAGGCCTGAGAGTTTGAGCTTACAGAAGGCCTTCTACGAGTACAGGTTACAGTTGTCTGAAGTTGTTGTTAAATACTGAGTTTAATTTTACTCTTCTTTAACACTAATTTCCAATTGGAGCCAAGCAAAACCCTGCTAATTATGTGCCTATTGATGCGGCTTAGTTTGATGACAAACTTGCGATGTTTCGCTAATTGACGTGTGATATTAACAAAAACGTGTAAATCTCAGTATTGTTCATTGTGCGTATGATTCCGCGTTGTAAGTAAGGGCCGGATTTTCGGGTCAGTTTCGGGCTTGTAATTGACAGAATTTCGGCCTTAATTCGGGCCTGATATTTGCCTTGCGTTTTAGGTTGGTGTAAAAGCACATTAGTCAAAATAGTCAATTCCATTAAATAACTTTGCTGTACTAAATGAAGATTTCATTGAAGCATCAATCGCTTATTAGTACACGATTACTATTACTGAATCACAATTTACCATCAATAAGTAGCAGCATTTCGTCTCATCATTAGGAAAGGAGTAATCAAACGTACAGTTTTTGTAGACTTAAATTAATTTCGAGGCTTTTCCGGCCATGGTTTGGGCTTCAAATGATTTTTCGGGTTCAGGAATATTTTCGGATTCGGGCCTGAACTAGTTGGCCCGTTCACAACAATGAAATCTAGCCACAGCAGCCTTAATTACGGAGTGCCGTTCTTTGGGTTTATTTTGCAAGTCTTTTGTCGTGCTGCATGAGTCACCACTACTGGTGGACACTGGACAATTATGGCACCCGGAAAATAATCGTAAACAATCCCAAGGACACAACAACGTATTGCCTTTTCGGGAATCGAACTTGTAGCCAGCGACTTTTCGATCACCAACCCAACGCTCTGTTTACTTACTGAGCTGTCGCCGCCACTAGCTCTTTCGATTATGCCAAGCAAATGATTTATTTTCCTGTCAAAGGCGGATATTGTAAAAAATGATAACTGGTACTGAAACGTGAGTACGACTATTTTGAAATATGATAGCTTAATTCTTCCTTGAAAGCGAAAGTGCTTTTGCAACATCGCAAATTGATTAGCGATCGAGTAGGTAGTGCGTCTGTTACTAAAACGGTAAACTCAGTTTGATTCCCCGTCGGGTCAAACCAACGACTATCAAAATTGGTATTTACAGCTTCCCTGCATGACATTCAGCAATTAAAGGGACAGTGTGAAGCCTCCATCGTGTGTGGCAGCTTGACTCAAAGACCAAAAGATCCCTTCGCTGTCTCTTGGCCAAGACAACTTCGTGAATAAAATGTAATTACAATTACAAAAACTAGGTTAGTAGTAACCAAGGAGGTTATTATATAGACGACTAGACGTGCAATACAAATTTTACACCAGCAGATTTGGCAGATTATAAAAAATTAGCAAAACCCTCCTCATCCGCTTTATTCCTTTCCAAAATGTTTACGTAACGTTGATAAATCAAAAAATCAAAATCAACATTATCGTAAGTAGCAGAGTTGGAGTCCTCAAGAACATCTTTGACCTTAAGGACTCATTTTGTTGTCTTTGGCATAGAAGCCTACAAGTCCTTGAAATGCTCTGTCTTCGGCTCCAAGGCAGCATTATTTTTTGATTGGTTAGAAAGCAAATAGCCAAACAAACGATAACATAAATTTTTACAGTCTGTTCATTCGTTTCCTTTCCTTATTTGAAAAATAGTACAATATGATGTCAATGCCAAATCATACTGAAATTTAGTTTAAATGGCATTGTGTGAAAGCTCTTAGCGGAAAATGAGGGAGCAAAAAGCATTGTAAAAAATTTTAGATGCTATTTCTGCCAATACTATCGGTGCAGGCGGCACAAACTGCAAAGCACTAAAGCCATAACAAAAAATCCCTAGGGCCCGGACTCAAACATTTTTGAAATGCTAATGTGAAAACATGACCGTTCTAATTCTGCTTGTGGATTTAGAAAAAAGTAGGAGTGTGATAATCAAATGTAATACAGTATTGTCATGGATGGCATATTGATATTATACTCAGTAGCGTAGCCAGGGGGGGGGGCTCGAGCCCCCTCCATTGGCTTGTGAAGTATGCAAAATCGCATGCTTTTGTGCTTTTGAGGCCGATTTTCTGTGAAAAATGGAAAATAGCCCCCCCCATTCGAAAACAGCCCCCCCTCAAACGTCTGAATTTGCGAAATTGCACGAAATAGCAGCCTGAATTTTGGTGAAGACCTTTTTTTTTTTTTTTTTTTTTTTTTTTTGGAGATCACCTAATTTTGGGCGGAAAAAAGCTTTGATCATCGGATTTCGGCCAAAAAATCTCTCTGAATTTTGGCGAAGACCTTTTTTTTTTATGGAGATCACCTAATTTTGGGCGGAAAAAGCTTTGAATTTCGGATTTTGGCCAAAAAATCACTCTGAATTTTTTTTTTTTTTGGAGATCACCTAATTTTGGGCGGAAAAAACCTTTGAATTTTCGAGCTTTCCGAGACATTTCGCCTCAAGTTTCGGACAAACCGTCTGAAATTGATTCAAGATCAATGGAAATTCGAGTCAAGGTCGTTTGCACACTTCTCACTCTTTCAAAATAGCCCCCCCCCCTTTTCCAAATCCTGGCTACGCGCTTGATTATACTACAGCAAAAATGGTAGTACATCTCGATATAACCAACAAAATAGTGTATATTGTGAGAACGGCAATCTTTTTTGAAAATACGCAAACGCGAATTATTTTTTTTGAGACAAGAAAGAACAACTCTAACCACTGGCAAGCAGTCTGTAAATGGGGAAAAACCACATCCACTGAATAATTTGTGCGTTAGAAATCGCTACTAGGTAACTCAAATAACAAACTCTTGGATCACAAAAAATTCTGCATAAACAAATATTAAGAAATTAAGTGTAACGTTAAATATAAATATGGTAATAATTGTTCGAATGCCTGGAGAGATGTGCGCTTGTCCATGGACTTAATCAATTTTTTTACACCTCGGCATTATAAGACGAAGAGGCGAAGCTTCTGAGAAAAATCTGGGCATTAAAAAAAAACTTAATGGTTTATTATATTTTCCGTTTCTACGACTATGGACCCTTTGAAGGGGGGTCTAGGGCAAAAGTCTCCAATGCCTCCTATCTTGATACAACCCCGCTGTGATCTTCAGGTTATTTTTTGTTTATTAAATACTTTATGTTACAAAATTTAACAAACTGTCTTTTGGCGGCCGAAACTTTCGCGATCATTTATTGAAAAGCATTCGATGTGAGAAACGTATCACATACACTGAAATGTGAAGAAAAGGTTGGCTGAAATGATAAAGTTGGAAATTAGATTGAGGAAAAACTAAAGTTTTTTTTACTTAACATTTACGCTATTTTCCTTTTAAATTGTTTGAAAGTCTATTTGTAACCTTCTTTCAAGTCACAAAAATGCTATTTTTTCCGAAAAAAAAAAAAAAATCTTACTAAATTTATTCAACATGGGGAATGGGGACTTTGCCCTTGCCCGAGAACCGCGCTTTTTATTCAATGCCAAAAACTTGAGCTTACAATTATATTCGGAACAGTATCCCAGTTCATCTTAAAAACAATAATTCGCTCATTTTGGAATATTTTTAAAAAATTCAGTAAAAAGATATCGATTGACCAAAAAATATGATTTGAGTTTAGGAAACTACTAAAAAAGTGGAGGATCCATAATCACGAACGTTAGCTCCGGGGCCGTAACTAATAAAATCAAGGCACTAAAATTGACCATTTCTACGTTTATACTTTAGCTATATTCCCATTCACGGGTTCTGGCCTTGTTTCAATACCACGATATCGCTGAAGTACGAAATTATCATCAGCAGCTGCTAATATGTAAAACTTCAAAATGGCGTTCATTATTATTTAAAAAAATTACTATATTCGAATTATCATCAAGCTAAACAAAATGCAATATCTTAAACAATTTTGCGTTTAAAAATTATGGTAAATTTGCCGACCATAATTTAAAATGAATTGTGTCCTTAGTGCTTGGGTTCGAACCACTTCTGTCCTTGACTACGAGAGGGTGTGTCGTCGAAAAGTCGATCCTTGGCCAAGGCATTGGCCTCGGTTTTTTCTTTGAGCCTTTGGTCTCGAACGTTGTGCCCTCGACTCCGTCTCTGGTAATTAGCAAATAAAAAAATATTAAGACAGGCCAGATAATATATACTTTCCACTGCAAAGCAAAATCAAATAATTCCTGGTTAGTACCGTTGAAAAATCTTAAAAAGCACAGTTGTTGAGTTGAAGAGAGTTAAATAAAAACAGCATTATTAAGTTCTACTGACATGATTGAGTTGTAATTGGCTGGAGAAAAATTCCTAGCTTAATTTTTGTGAGAAGAACTCTGTTTAAACTTTGACCATGATGCTAAACTATTATTTTGGCAATTTTGTTAAGTTCAATCTACAAATTTAAATTTTTTTAACAATTTAGCGAAATCCGTGAACATCATTGGGTTTGATTAAAAACAGTAAAGCCTTATTTAAAATAATAAAATTGTTTAAACGTTCGTCGCGATGTTGCATAAGCACTTTCGCTTTCAAGGAAGAAATAAGCTATCATATTTCAAAATGGTCGTGCTCACGTTTCAGTACCAGTTATCATTTTTTACAATATCCGCCTTTGACAGGAAAATAAATCGTTTGCTTGGCATAATCGAAAGAGCTAGTGGCGGCGACAGCTCAGTAAGTAAACAGAGCGTTGGGTTGGTGATCGAAAAGTCGCTGGCTACAAGTTCGATTCCCGAAAAGGCAATACGTTGTTGTGTCCTTGGGATTGTTTACGATTATTTTCCATGGGTGCCATAATTGTCCAGTGTCCACCAGTAGTGGTGACTCATGCAGCACGACAAAAGACTTGCAAAATAAACCCAAAGAACGGCACTCCGTAATTAAGGCTGCTGTGGCTAGATTTCATTGTTGTGAACGGGCCAACTAGTTCAGGCCCGAATCCAAAAATATTCCTGAACCCGAAAAATCATTTGAAGCCCAAACCATGGCCGGAAAAGCCTCAAAATTAATTTAAGTCTACAAAAACTGTACGTTTGATTACTCCTTTCCTAATGATGAGACGAAATGCTGCTACTTATTGATGGTAAATTGTGATTCAGTAATAGGAATCGTGTACTAATAATCGTATTGATGCTTCAATGAAGTCTTCATTTAGTGCAGCAAAGTTATTTAATGGAATTGACTATTTTGACTAATGTGCTTTTACACCAACCTAAAACGCAAGGCAAATATCAGGCCCGAATTAAGGCCGAAATTCTGTCAATTACAAGCCCGAAACTGACCCGAAAATCCGGCCCTTACTTACAACGCAGAATCATACGCACAATGAACAATACTGAGATTTACACGTTTTTGTTAATATCACACGTCAATTAGCGAAACATCGCAAGTTTGTCATCAAACTAAGCCACATCACTAGGCACATAATTGGCAGGGTTTTGCTTGGCTCCAATTGGAAATTAGTGTTAAAGAAGAGTAAAATTAAACTCAGTATTTAACAACAACTTCAGACAACTGTAACCTGTACTTGCAGAAGGCCTTCTGTAAGCTCAAACTCTCAGGCCTTCGCCTGTTTGAAAGGTTTTGGCCTATAAGTTAGATATAAAAATATTAAACAGAGCAAGTGCCAGTAGGAGTTGACCAATCGTTGCTGTTGCCAAACAATAACTGAAAGCATCAACAGTTCGCTGGCGCGCAACCAGAATTTTGTTAAAAGGGGAGGCTTGAATCCAAAAGACTATAAGCTATTTTGCTTGAAAAAAGTCTCAATTGGACAGCGTGGTGAACAAAACGGTGCAACTTGGCGTATCGCAGTCGGGTGTGTGGATGCGAACCCGTAGACGCTGTGAGAGTTTTGTGATTTTTCAGAATAAATAGTCACTTTAACGCCATTTAGATCACACATTGCACCTTTCTAGAGCCATTTGAAAAGCCGAATTGCTAAAATTTGGAAGCCAGCAGAAGAATGAAATTGCTCAGCGCCTTTCAAGCCCCCTCCCCTACCTTACGGTCAAATTCAAAGCACGTTTCAAAATTTGCTATTTGGGGTTAAAATTTTTAAGTGGCTTGGCTGAGGGACTACACTAAAGACTCCTTAGACTTTCTCCTGCGAAAAAAAGTACTGTAATTTTTCCACCTTTGTATCGAAGCCTATTTGCAGTCAAATGTATGATAAAGTTATTAAAAACACAATATTGAAAGTTGAAACCCACATATTTAAAACACAATTCGCATACGTGCCTTTGAAAAACGCAACTTCGGCAGTGGCAACAACATTTCGACAAGAAAAAAATGTATAAACGCTTTTGGTGTAAAACATAATTTGTCAAAATTGCTTATTTGCCAATTAATTGTTTGATTAAAATGCGGCCTAAATATCGCATAGCCGATATGTTATCGAAGCGCGTTAAAATAAACCATTTTCGAAGCCAGCAACTACCTTTCGATTGACAGCTCTCAAGCTTTGCATCTACTGTATGTACTTATTGTACCACGTACTTGAACAATATACAGTACTTAACCAGCAATTGGAAAAATTAAATATAATTGACCCATTGAGGCAAAACTATGGTTTTGTTTTTCAGACATATTCAAATGGCGTTACCTCAATTACAATAAGCATAATAAAGCTGGAACATTGAACTTATTTTGTTGGTTTTGCAATTTGTACGCACGAATTGTAATACAAACAGTAAAATGAAACTTTGATCTGGCGACAGGAAGGCACAAAATAATCCGTATTATGGAAGCACAAATTCTTTGCCTGTTTGATTGATGATCTCACTTAGTTGTAAAAGATTCTTTGCTACGATCAATCAGATTTTTCTGCATGAAAATAACAGCCGTTTTCATGACGAAATGTTATTCGTCATAGCGCCTTACCATTGCGCACTCGACTGACGGCCGAAAATTTCAATGACTCACTCAGAACGCATAGTTTTGATATGCGTCGCTTAAAGCATGCGCGGCTCATTCTCGCGTATTCTCTTTATTTACGAAATTCAGAACTGGACCTATGTACCAGAGGTGGAGTCCTCGAGGACGTCCTTGGCCTCGCGGACGTCCTCGAGGACACATTTTGAAGTCCTTGATCTTGACCTCGAAGGTCAAGTCTTTGGCCTTGGACTTGGCCTCGAGGCCTCAATTCCTCGATAATTGGCCTGTTCTCGGCTCGAGGACAGCAGTATTTTTTAAATTGTTAAAATTTTGTGGAGCGTCTGAAATTTTTTTCGGATGACGTTTTTTTTTGGAGATAGCCTGAAAAATTTTTGTGGAGAACTTTTTTTTTTGGAGAGCACTTACGCTTGTGTCCTTGGTTCTTAGCCTTAGCCTCGAGCATTCTTGTCTTTGGCCTCGAGAGTGTCTGTCCTCGGAAGGGCTGCCCTTGGCCTCGGATTTTTTTTGTGTCCTTGGCCTTGGCCCTGGCCTCGAGCCTTATGTCCTCGACTCCACCTCTGCCATATACTAATTTTAACAGTTAATAACTCGCTTTATACTTGGTGAAAAATCTTGAAATTTTTATCAATGCAAGCAGAATTTATTAACTTAAAAAGTAAAGAAATATAATCGACTATCTTCAAATAGCTTTAAAACAATAAGCGATTGTAAAAAACGCGTGAACATATAGCCCCCCCACAGTCCTGACAGCCGTTCAAAAATTAGATATCTCAAAAACTAGCGCCTTAGCTTAACCATTTTAGCAATTCGGCTTTTCAAATGGCTCTAGAAAGGTGCAATGTGTGATCTAAATGGCGTTAAAGTGACTATTTATTCTGAAAAATCACAAAACTCTCACAGCGTCTACGGGTTCGCATCCACACACCCGACTGTGATACGCCAAGTTGCACCGTTTTGTTCACCACGCTGTCCAATTGAGACTTTTTTCAAGCAAAATAGCTTTTAGTCTTTTGGATTCAAGCCTCCCCTTTTAACAAAATTCTGGTTGCGCGCCAGCGAACTGTTGATGCTTTCAGTTATTGTTTGGCAACAGCAACGATTGGTCAACTCCTACTGGCACTTGCTCTGTTTAATATTTTTATATCTAACTTATAGGCCAAAACCTTTCAAACAGGCGAAGGCCTGAGAGTTTGAGCTTACAGAAGGCCTTCTGCAAGTACAGGTTACAGTTGTCTGAAGTTGTTGTTAAATACTGAGTTTAATTTTACTCTTCTTTAACACTAATTTCCAATTGGAGCCAAGCAAAACCCTGCCAATTATGTGCCTAGTGATGTGGCTTAGTTTGATGACAAACTTGCGATGTTTCGCTAATTGACGTGTGATATTAGCAAAAGCGTGTAAATCTCAGTATTGTTCATTGTGCGTATGATTCCGCGTTGTAAGTAAGGGCCGGATTTTCGGGTCAGTTTCGGGCTTGTAATTGACAGAATTTCGGCCTTAATTCGGGCCTGATATTTGCCTTGCGTTTTAGGTTGGTGTAAAAGCACATTAGTCAAAATAGTCAATTCCATTAAATAACTTTGCTGCACTAAATGAAGACTTCATTGAAGCATCAATACGATTATTAGTACACGATTCCTATTACTGAATCACAATTTACCATCAATAAGTAGCAGCATTTCGTCTCATCATTAGGAAAGGAGTAATCAAACGTACAGTTTTTGTAGACTTAAATTAATTTTGAGGCTTTTCCGGCCATGGTTTGGGCTTCAAATGATTTTTCGGGTTCAGGAATATTTTTGGATTCGGGCCTGAACTAGTTGGCCCGTTCACAACAATGAAATCTAGCCACAGCAGCCTTAATTACGGAGTGCCGTTCTTTGGGTTTATTTTGCAAGTCTTTTGTCGTGCTGCATGAGTCACCACTACTGGTGGACACTGGACAATTATGGCACCCATGGAAAATAATCGTAAACAATCCCAAGGACACAACAACGTATTGCCTTTTCGGGAATCGAACTTGTAGCCAGCGACTTTTCGATCACCAACCCAACGCTCTGTTTACTTACTGAGCTGTCGCCGCCACTAGCTCTTTCGATTATGCCAAGCAAACGATTTATTTTCCTGTCAAAGGCGGATATTGTAAAAAATGATAACTGGTACTGAAACGTGAGCACGACCATTTTGAAATATGATAGCTTATTTCTTCCTTGAAAGCGAAAGTGCTTATGCAACATCACAAAACTAGGTTGGTAGTAACCAAGGATGTTATTATACAAACGACTAAACGTGTAATAAAAATTTTCCACTAGCAGATTGGGCGTATTTCGAAAACTTAGCAAAAATCTCCCGATTCGCTTTATTCCTTTCCAAAATTTTTAGGTTACACTGACGAATCAACAAATCATAATTGGGGTTATGATTTTTTTAACTTTCGGAATAACATTAAACTCTTGGGTTTGTAACCAATGATTAATGAATTTTCAGAATTAAGTATTTCTACACTAATATTTTATTCCAAAACGAAAAAAAAGCTTTCGCATCCAATACTTTGAAAATTTCCAGATTTTTGATATATTTAAACGTGTCAGCCATGCCTTTGTAAAGATTTTTATAATTACATGAGGGATGGTAGCCAGAAGGGTTCAGGCAGAGCTGAAACTGTTTTACAAAAAGCTAAAGCTATGGTTGGTCTGGTAGATATGCAGAAAAAGTTGATAAGCTCGAAAGACCTTTTTTTTTCCAACGACTTTGTCTCGCTGGCCGAAAGCGTGCAAACACTTTTTTTAGGTCAGTGTTGGCCCACTTTCCAACTGTAATGCTGAGATCCCACCTGTTATAAGCTACTTCTACAGCCCTGGTTAATATAGTATAGTACAAAGAAATACAAACAAGCTTTAAAACATAGTGGAGACTAACAATATTGACAATAGAGCTGACCTGAAATGTTTGTGGGAACAAAAATGAAAAACAAAAAGTACACAAAATTTTCAAAAAAGCCAGTTTTTAGGTAGGTGTGCTGGGCTTTGCTGTACGGTAGAGTAACTTTCAATAAAATTGTAAGTTGAGTTTGCAGCGGGAAACTGATAGTTAAAAACTATGCTTATATTCTTCCATTTTGCTTTTGGGAGGTATAGAGTCGCAACTATAAGAGTGGTTTTTCTCTCTGAAATATTTTTTCCTCCCCTATCTAAAAGATTTTTATGTTTTTTAAACTCCGATGTCATAGAGTAGTGTCTAAAGTAATGGTTCCCCAGCTTTTGTTTAAAAAATTCACAACGGACTCCTTGCAATTTTTTAAACGTTTGGCGCCCTTCTCTGCAAGGCTAAAAACACAGGTACAAAAAGACTAAGCTTCAGCTAGGGCACAGGAGCAGCTAACAATAGTACAGAAGCGGCCGATAAACTGAACTTTTCTCTATGTGACGCCATAGGTGAGTCGGGGAGTGTGATCACAACGAACGCATAGGAAGCAAAAAATGAACCTCTCAAGTATAGATTGCAGAGGTGAAGTCCTCGAGGACGTCCTTGGCCTCGAGGACACATTTTGAAGTCCTTGGCCTTGGCCTCGAAGGTCAAGTCCTTGGCCTTGGCCTCGAGGCCTCAAGTCCTCAAAAATTGGCCTGTCCTCGGCTCGAGGACAGCAGTATTTTTTGAATTGTTAAAATTTTGTGGAGCGCTTGAAAAATTTTTTGGAAAACGTGTTTTCGTGGAGATCGCTTGAAAAATATTTGTGAAGACCTTTTTTTTTGGAGATCGCTTGAAAAATTTTTGTGAAGACCTTTTTTTTGTTTTGGAGAGCACTTGCGCTTGTGTCCATGGTCCTTGGCCTTGGCATCGAGCATTCCTGTCCTTGGCCTCGATCATTCCTGTCCTTGGCCTCGAGCATTCTTGTCCTTCGCCTCGAGAGTGTCTGTCCTCGGAAAGGCTGTTCTTGGCCTTGGCCTCGTTTTTTTTTGTGTCCTTGGCCTCGAGCCTTGTGTTCTCGACTCCACCTCTGATAGATTGCGTACCTCCTGAACGCACAGAAGTCGGAAGCAAAATTATTGAGCTATGAGTCAAGTAAGGCTTATACTAAATTTCCTTGGCGAATCTTTTGAAAGTGTTTCACGGACCCGAAAAGGTCCGCGGACCCCACTTTGGGAACCATTGGTCTAAACCAATTTGCCGCGGGGGATCACCAGTTTATTTAAAATCTGACCCAAAAATGACCACTTTTCGAACAATAGGTTTAAACAATTTTATTATTTTAAATAAGGCTTTACTATTCTTAATCAGATTAAGTAAAACTGCCGTTCAATCAGTCCCAAAGATTTTAGAAAGTCACTACGGCATCGCAACTAGGCAACAGCTAAGAAATCTACAGAATCTCGTCTGAAAAGTGGCAAGACAAGAAGGAGCAATAAACTTCATCAAAACTTGCATTATTTACAACTTGACACCAAAATTTTTACAATTTAAGTTATACAAAAACCAAAGGGAAAACTCGAGAAAAAGCAGCTCGTTTCGCCGTTCACTGCTAAGTCATGAGTCGACAGACCAGCAAAGGCTTCTTACACAGACACGGTCTGAATTGATAAAACAGCGTTCTGAGTTCTGCTCCCAGTTCAGAGTTATCACTGCCTGGAAAATCAACTCATTTCTATTAAATTGTACGAGAAATGAAGAGGAAAGAGTCAATTGGAAATACATCAACAAATTGCGAGCCTTGGGATTATCATCGGACTTGGAAGAACCAATGGTGGTGCGCAATTTCTCGGATAAAATTTTAAACTCTACCCAGCTGCATTTACTAAACCAAGGTCTAAACCACAGCATTTTTCCAAATAAGCTTAACTTAACGGATGTTCAGGCAGTATTCGAGCTATTGTACCTGCAATCTCGAGGCTATTTGACTGTAGAACAATGGCTCAAACTCAAGCAAACATTGATGAGTCTTTTCGCAAAATATTCCTCAACTTTTTTTTATGAACGTACGACCAACATTCATGCCCTTTCCCTCACTGAGCTAAATAGCTTAAAAAAATTAGCAAAAGATCCAAACATCGTTGTTATAGCAAATTCGACAAAGGAAATGGGGTTGCTATATTGAACACCTCAGATTACGAAGAAAAAATGCTAAAAATACTAAATGATCGCACCAAATTCGTTCCGGTTGGAAAAGATGATAATCTTCAAAAACTGGATGAATTTCAAAGATGTATCCGCTACTTAAAAGGAAAAGGCGCTATTTACCCACGAGGATTGCCAACGAATATACCCTACCTCAGCTGCAACACCAACTATGTATGGGTTACCAAAGGTACATAAAGATGGAACACCTCTTAGACCAATTCTGGCTTCCACTGGGTCTTTCGATCATGAGTGTGCCGAATGGCTTTCGGATTTCCTCAGCCCATTGCGCTCCCATTCAACAAATTTGAAGGACACTTTTTCCTTTATTGATAAGGTAAAAAATTTCTCCCTCAATGATTCGGTTATGTACTCTTTCGACGTAGTTAGCCTTTTTACCAATATTCCACTTCAGTTCACCTTACAACTAATTTTGGATACAATTTTCAAAGACAATATTGAGACCTTTCACAACCTGAACAAACGAAGATTAAAAATCTTACTCAACTGGGTAGCATCAAGCACAACTTTACAATTTCAAGGGAAATACTACAAGCAAGTGGATGGGATAGCAATGGGGTCTCCCATAGCTCCGATGTTAGCAGACGTATTTATGAATTATGTAATAGAAGAGGCTCTCTCTGCATCACAGCAAAACAGGCCGACGCTACTGCTGAGATACGTGGACGATTTGTTTTTGGTATTTTCAAATGATGAGGAAGCTCAATCTTTCTTTGACGTAATGAATCGGATTCATAAATCTATAAATTTTACACAGGAACAGGAGTGCAACAGACAACTTGCCTTTCTTGATGTACTCGTTTCAAGAAATACCGAAAATGTAGCACAAACATCCGTCTTCAGAAAGAAAACTCATACCGGACTGTATTTAAAGTGGACCAGTTTTGTCCCGTACCGATACAAACGCAATTTAGTGAACTCACTACTACAACGGGCCTACAAAATTGGATCTTCATACAAACTGATTCACAGCGATTTCATGAGAATTAAAGAAATGCTGGCAAAAAATGGATACCCTAGGACATTTGTTGACAATTGCATTCGAGGTTTTTTAAATTCCAAACGCACGGATACGAAGAGAACAAACCAAATTACTATTCAACCTACTCAAAAGCATTTGACTTGCAGGCTTCCCTTTCTGGGACTAATCTCAATGCAAGTACAGCATGAAATCGGCAACTATTTTGCAAAAAATACAAATGGGAAAATCAAAGTTAGAGTTATTCACGACACATTCAAATTAAAAAATTTTTTTCGAGTCAAAGAAGGTCAAGCACTACTACATCGGTCAAATGTGGTCTATCATATTCATTGCTCATGCGGCAGCAACTACATTGGTGAGACTGCCAGAAATTTGCTTACACGACTCAACGAACACAACCCCGGCTCCAAAAAATGTAAAAACACAGACTTTACCAACCACCTCTACGGAAATTCCGACCATAAAATTGACTTTGCAAAACTAAAATACTTGGAACTGCCAGGAACCGAACCAAACTATTCATTTTAAAAACTTTAATCATCGACAAACTGAAACCGGACATAAACGTTGATCAGTCATCGATAACTTTGTATCTGTTCAACACGTGATTGTTCTTTGGTTTTTCCTCTTTTCTCATTCATCGAACTATGCTAGTATCACAGAATTACTTAGTGTGTTTAGCAGTGAAACAGCAGATTGTTTACATCAGCAGGTTTTGCTAAATTGCAGCGCTATGTATACCTTTTACTGAAATGTGTCTACTTTCATTCGAGACTAGATCTTTACTTTTTTACTGTTTTAGATTTTACTTTTTACTGATGATGGACATAGCCAAGTCCGAAACGTTTAAAAATTTTTTTAATTTAAATAAGGCTTTTCTGTTTTTAATCAAATTAAGTAAAACTGTCGTTCAATCAGTCCCGAAGATAATTGGGTTTGATACAATAAAAAAGTCTACAATTATTTTCGCTGCTATTTTGCACACATTTTGTTGCTGGCTAAAGAAAGCTACTGAGCTTTGTAACCTTTCATGGTCAGTCGTAGAAGAATACAGAAGGAGAAATCTTGAAAGCACATTTTGAAAAATCTTGACGAGTAAGTGGAATTTTGACGAGTAAGATCTTGACGAGTAAGAAGAAGGAGAAATCTTGAAAGCACAATTTTGAAAAACGTTGACGAGTAAGAGGAATTTTTTCATTTTGCAAATAGAGTACATCCTTAGTTTTTTAAAATAGCTATATAGTTTTCTAAAGAAGTTTTCATGAAATCAAAAGCAAATTTTTGCGTATAACTGAACACGGCTTAAGAAGTAATTCAATTAGTAGGCGAAGCCCAATAATAGCTTTGTCTTATTGAAAAACTTTTGAACCTATTGTTCGAAAAGTGGTCATTTTTGGGTCAGATTTTAAATAAACTGGTGATCCCCCGCGGCAAATTGGTTTAGACCAATGGTTCCCAAAGTGGGGTCCGCGGACCTTTTCGGGTCCGTGAAACACTTTCAAAAGATTCGCCAAGGAAATTTAGTATAAGCCTTACTTGACTCATAGCTCAATAATTTTGCTTCCGACTTCTGTGCGTTCAGGAGGTACGCAATCTATCAGAGGTGGAGTCGAGAACACAAGGCTCGAGGCCAAGGACACAAAAAAAAACGAGGCCAAGGCCAAGAACAGCCTTTCCGAGGACAGACACTCTCGAGGCGAAGGACAAGAATGCTCGAGGCCAAGGACAGGAATGATCGAGGCCAAGGACAGGAATGCTCGATGCCAAGGCCAAGGACCATGGACACAAGCGCAAGTGCTCTCCAAAACAAAAAAAAGGTCTTCACAAAAATTTTTCAAGCGATCTCCAAAAAAAAAGGTCTTCACAAATATTTTTCAAGCGATCTCCACGAAAACACGTTTTCCAAAAAATTTTTCAAGCGCTCCACAAAATTTTAACAATTCAAAAAATACTGCTGTCCTCGAGCCGAGGACAGGCCAATTTTTGAGGACTTGAGGCCTCGAGGCCAAGGCCAAGGACTTGACCTTCGAGGCCAAGGCCAAGGACTTCAAAATGTGTCCTCGAGGCCAAGGACGTCCTCGAGGACTTCACCTCTGCAATCTATACTTGAGAGGTTCATTTTTTGCTTCCTATGCGTTCGTTGTGATCACACTCCCCGACTCACCTATGGCGTCACATAGAGAAAAGTTCAGTTTATCGGCCGCTTCTGTACTATTGTTAGCTGCTCCTGTGCCCTAGCTGAAGCTTAGTCTTTTTGTACCTGTGTTTTTAGCCTTGCAGAGAAGGGCGCCAAACGTTTAAAAAATTGCAAGGAGTCCGTTGTGAATTTTTTAAACAAAAGCTGGGGAACCATTACTTTAGACACTACTCTATGACATCGGAGTTTAAAAAACATAAAAATCTTTTAGATAGGGGAGGAAAAAATATTTCAGAGAGAAAAACCACTCTTATAGTTGCGACTCTATACCTCCCAAAAGCAAAATGGAAGAATATAAGCATAGTTTTTAACTATCAGTTTCCCGCTGCAAACTCAACTTACAATTTTATTGAAAGTTACTCTACCGTACAGCAAAGCCCAGCACACCTACCTAAAAACTGGCTTTTTTGAAAATTTTGTGTACTTTTTGTTTTTCATTTTTGTTCCCACAAACATTTCAGGTCAGCTCTATTGTCAATATTGTTAGTCTCCACTATGTTTTAAAGCTTGTTTGTATTTCTTTGTACTATACTATATTAACCAGGGCTGTAGAAGTAGCTTATAACAGGTGGGATCTCAGCATTACAGTTGGAAAGTGGGCCAACACTGACCTAAAAAAAGTGTTTGCACGCTTTCGGCCAGCGAGACAAAGTCGTTGGAAAAAAAAAGGTCTTTCGAGCTTATCAACTTTTTCTGCATATCTACCAGGCCAACCATAGCTTTAGCTTTTTGTAAAACAGTTTCAGCTCTGCCTGAACCCTTCTGGCTACCATCCCTCATGTAATTATAAAAATCTTTACAAAGGCATGGCTGACACGTTTAAATATATCAAAAATCTGGAAATTTTCAAAGTATTGGATGCGAAAGCTTTTTTTTCGTTTTGGAATAAAATATTAGTGTAGAAATACTTAATTCTGAAAATTCATTAATCATTGGTTACAAACCCAAGAGTTTAATGTTATTCCGAAAGTTAAAAAAATCATAACCCCAATTATGATTTGTTGATTCGTCAGTGTAACCTAAAAATTTTGGAAAGGAATAAAGCGAATCGGGAGATTTTTGCTAAGTTTTCGAAATACGCCCAATCTGCTAGTGGAAAATTTTTATTACACGTTTAGTCGTTTGTATAATAACATCCTTGGTTACTACCAACCTAGTTTTGTGATGTTGCATAAGCACTTTCGCTTTCAAGGAAGAAATAAGCTATCATATTTCAAAATGGTCGTGCTCACGTTTCAGTACCAGTTATCATTTTTTACAATATCCGCCTTTGACAGGAAAATAAATCGTTTGCTTGGCATAATCGAAAGAGCTAGTGGCGGCGACAGCTCAGTAAGTAAACAGAGCGTTGGGTTGGTGATCGAAAAGTCGCTGGCTACAAGTTCGATTCCCGAAAAGGCAATACGTTGTTGTGTCCTTGGGATTGTTTACGATTATTTTCCATGGGTGCCATAATTGTCCAGTGTCCACCAGTAGTGGTGACTCATGCAGCACGACAAAAGACTTGCAAAATAAACCCAAAGAACGGCACTCCGTAATTAAGGCTGCTGTGGCTAGATTTCATTGTTGTGAACGGGCCAACTAGTTCAGGCCCGAATCCAAAAATATTCCTGAACCCGAAAAATCATTTGAAGCCCAAACCATGGCCGGAAAAGCCTCGAAATTAATTTAAGTCTACAAAAACTGTACGTTTGATTACTCCTTTCCTAATGATGAGACGAAATGCTGCTACTTATTGATGGTAAATTGTGATTCAGTAATAGGAATCGTGTACTAATAATCGTATTGATGCTTCAATGAAGTCTTCATTTAGTGCAGCAAAGTTATTTAATGGAATTGACTATTTTGACTAATGTGCTTTTACACCAACCTAAAACGCAAGGCAAATATCAGGCCCGAATTAAGGCCGAAATTCTGTCAATTACAAGCCCGAAACTGACCCGAAAATCCGGCCCTTACTTACAACGCGGAATCATACGCACAATGAACAATACTGAGATTTACACGTTTTTGTTAATATCACACGTCAATTAGCGAAACATCGCAAGTTTGTCATCAAACTAAGCCACATCACTAGGCACATAATTGGCAGGGTTTTGCTTGGCTCCAATTGGAAATTAGTGTTAAAGAAGAGTAAAATTAAACTCAGTATTTAACAACAACTTCAGACAACTGTAACCTGTACTTGCAGAAGGCCTTCTGTAAGCTCAAACTCTCAGGCCTTCGCCTGTTTGAAAGGTTTTGGCCTATAAGTTAGATATAAAAATATTAAACAGAGCAAGTGCCAGTAGGAGTTGACCAATCGTTGCTGTTGCCAAACAATAACTGAAAGCATCAACAGTTCGCTGGCGCGCAACCAGAATTTTGTTAAAAGGGGAGGCTTGAATCCCAAAAGACTAAAAGCTATTTTGCTTGAAAAAAGTCTCAATTGGACAGCGTGGTGAACAAAACGGTGCAACTTGGCGTATCGCAGTCGGGTGTGTGGATGCGAACCCGTAGACGCTGTGAGAGTTTTGTGATTTTTCAGAATAAATAGCCACTTTAACGCCATTTAGATCACACATTGCACCTTTCTAGAGCCATTTGAAAAGCCGAATTGCTAAAATGGTTAAGCTAAGGCGCTAGTTTTTGAGATATCTAATTTTTGAACGGCTGTCAGGACTGTGGGGGGGCTATATGTTCACGCGTTTTTTACAATCGCTTATTGTTTTAAAGCTATTTGAAGATAGTCGATTATATTCCTTTACTTTTTAAGTTAATAAATTCTGCTTGCATTGATAAAAATTTCAAGATTTTTCACCAAGTATAAAGCGAGTTATTAACTGTTAAAATTAGTATATGGCAGAGGTGGAGTCGAGGACATAAGGCTCGAGGCCAGGGCCAAGGCCAAGGACACAAAAAAAATCCGAGGCCAAGGGCAGCCCTTCCGAGGACAGACACTCTCGAGGCCAAAGACAAGAATGCTCGAGGCTAAGGCTAAGAACCAAGGACACAAGCGTAAGTGCTCTCCAAAAAAAAAAGTTCTCCACAAAAATTTTTCAGGCTATCTCCAAAAAAAAAACGTCATCCAAAAAAAATTTCAGACGCTCCACAAAATTTTAACAATTTAAAAAATACTGCTGTCCTCGAGCCGAGAACAGGCCAATTATCGAGGACTTGAGGCCTCGAGGCCAAGACCAAGGCCAAAGACTTGACCTTCGAGGACTCGAGGACTCCAACTCTGGTACATAGGTCCAGTTCTGAATTTCGTAAATAAAGAGAATACGCGAGAATGAGCCACGCATGCTTAGCGACGCATATCAAAACTATGCGTTCTAGGTGGGTCATTGAAATTTTCGGCCGTCAGTCGAGTGCGCAATGGTAAGGCGCCAAGACGAATAACATTTCGTCATGAAAACGGCTGTTATTTTCGTGCAGAAAAATCTGATTGATCGTAGCAAAGAATCTTTTACAACTAAGTGAGATCATCAATCAAACAGGCAAAGAATTTGTGCTTCCATAATACGGATTATTTTGTGCCTTCCTGTCGCCAGATCAAAGTTTCATTTTACTGTTTGTATTACAATTCGTGCGTACAAATTGCAAAACCAACAAAATAAGTTCAATGTTCCAGCTTTATTATGCTCATTGTAATTGAGGTAACACCATTTGAATATGTCTGAAAAACAAAACCATAGTTTTGCTTCAATGGGTCAATTATATTTAATTTTTTCAATTGCTGGTTAAGTACTGTATATTGTTCAAGTACGTGGTACAATAAGTACATACAGTAGATGCAAAGCTTGAGAGCTGTCAATCGAAAGGTAGTTGCTGGCTTCGAAAATGGTTTATTTTAACGCGCTTCGATAACATATCGGCTATGCGATATTTAGGCCGCATTTTAATCAAACAATTAATTGGCAAATAAGCAATTTTGACAAATTATGTTTTACACCAAAAGCGTTTATACATTTTTTTCTTGTCGAAATGTTGTTGCCACTGCCGAAGTTGCGTTTTTCAAAGGCACGTATGCGAATTGTGTTTTAAATATGTGGGTTTCAACTTTCAATATTGTGTTTTTAATAACTTTATCATACATTTGACTGCTAATAGGCTTCGATACAAAGGTGGAAAAATTACAGTACTTTTTTTCTAAATTTTTCAAAAACGCTAGGCAAGATTTAGAAATACTCTGCGATTTTGATAATGCCACTAAATTTAAAATAATGTGCATTTAATTGCGGTATATATATTTTCGCTCCTGCTGCGCAAAAATTGCGAAAATCAGAGGGCCACCAGAATTTTGCTAAGGAGGCTAGAATCCTACGTAAAAAATGTCTGCGTTCCAAAGTGGGGGTGTGGGAGCCTAGCCTACAGTTGCTTGAAGAGCACTCGCCAGCCCACAGCCAACGAAGTTAGTGGGCACTTGCCGAGAGTGAGGGTGCTCTAAAATCAACTGAACTATTAAAACTGATCTCGTGCAACTGAAAATTATGTGCAAGTCACAAAATTTTGTATTCATGTCTAAAAAAAGGTACATAAGGCCGGTAGCGTTTCTTAGCTCTTCGTTTCCAGTTCATAATCGCTTGAAAAATTTATTTGCAGCGGTCACTTTGACCTAAACAAGTTTGAGTATCCTCTAAAACCAAAAACATCTAGCCATTTAAAAAAACGAACCAACTATTTTGCTAGTCAACATCTCTACGCTCCTACACACTAGTAAACATTTTGGACCCAGATTTTGCTAAAAGGGGAAAAGAAGCTTGAACCAAAAGTTAAAATTTTTTGTTTGATAAATGCATCAATTGCATGTCGAGCTGAGCAAAATGGTGCAATCCAAGGATATTATAGAGGGGGTCTAGGGGCGAAGCCCCCAGCCACTGGAATTTTTTTTTTTCATTGTTTGAAAAAAATAGCCATTTCAACGTCATTTGTATCACATATCGCTCGTTTTTAAAGCTATTTAAAAAGAATTAAATTGCTAAGCTTTGGAAGCCAGTTGAAAAATTTAATTATCCAGTCCATTCAGCTCTTTCTTTACTTACATGTCAAGTCCAATGCACATTTAAACGCCTGCATTTTAAGGTTAAAGTTTCCAAGTGATTTCCTAGGAGGGGGGAGAGAAGCCCTTGGTTGTACCACTATCCCTAAACGCTTAGCGACCTGATGTGCATTCCGATCCATGGTTGTTTGAGAAACACTGACTTAATGCTTAGAATTCTTTGAATTGCATAAAATGCAAACGCTCGTGGTTTTGAAATTGATAGGAATAGCCTAAGTCATGACCTAACGGGTTCAGCAGGATAAACTTTAAATGTTAAAGCTGATATTTTAAACTTGAACCAATAAACTTTTGATATCCAAAAACATCATTTTACTGCTAGCGTACAGATAAGATTGAACGTTACTATTCCTTTTTTACATAATTGTCGATTGTCTTTTCGTAACGTGATGTTTTAAAAAAGTATCTTTAGTGAACCAAAAGGGGGGGGGGGGGGCACAAGCAGCCATTAGGGGCATGGTTTGGCCACTTGGCAGTGTTTGTAATTTTTCAAAATAGGTATTAACGCTATTTCGATGACATTTGCTCGAGTGTAGATCCATAAGCAACTAATCTTGCAAAGATTTGGAAACTTTTTGACAAAATTATATTACCTACAATATCCGATTCAGTTCCCTTTATACTTCTTTGTCAAAAGAAATAGTTCAAAGCACGTTTTAAAGCATGCATATTTGAATTAAATTTTCCAAGTGAATTGGCTAAGGGTAAAGGCTTCAGACCCCTTAGCCCCCACTAGTTACGTGGCCGCTGCTAGTGAAAATATTGTGGTAATTCAAAGCCACAGCATTCATTTAGAATTAGAAACAAATTGTTACATACTACTGCAGCAAAGATTCGCTTTACATTACTTTGTGATAATTAGCAGTCACGTTGTCAAGGTAGAGTCTGGGGATTCATTTAAGGCTTATTTTGCTTTCGAAGCAAATCTTATTTGCCTTATAGTAAGATAAGAGGAGCAAAAAATCAGTAAAAATCATTGACAGTCAGTTGCTTGACTGCATGTTGCAGTATATCCTTAACATTTGCATATTTTTCAATTTTCAATTACATAACTAATCGACTGGTAGGCTACAAGCATGTCATTCATCGGTTGGTTAGACAGAACACAAAAATCTATTTGTTTTGAAATTAAATAGAACAACTTATTCCGCAATTTCTTTTTCTACTCACGTTGACAGTTCACAAACAAATCAACGAAGCTTTATCAAAAGCTCAGATATTGGTAAGATACTGTAACAACCTTTTGAAGTAAAATTTATATGCAGTATTACCTAAGTAGACAACAAGTGGCCTATGGTAGCTTCAAAACTATGAAAAAATGTTTTAAACCTTACATGTTTGATGTTATTTAACAAATTGGGAGCTGTAGTTTTGAATAATATATTGCGCAATTTCGCTAAATCTAGTTTCATGGAATGCACGCATGAAGAGTCACTAGTATACTATCGTTCGCAGCAATCACGCAGAAACTAGCTGTTTTTTTTACTTTTCATTACTACAGTAATTACAGCCCGAGCCGGGGGTAAGGAAGAGACTTCAAAGTCGTTTTTGATATATTTATTTGGGAGGGGGCGTAAATTTCTTAAAAAATTTAACTTAAAAATATCAATAAAAATAATTTGACCAAACATGATCAAAGTTGATTGCTTGCCAAAAAATGCTTAAGGTAAGCTAATCAAACAAGCGTTTGTGTTGTTGGAGGGGCACGGGGGATATTCTGAGGTAGGTTGATAAAACTTGCTAGTTTTTCGAATAACGGAGTTGTATTATGGCTGGAATTAAAATGAATGAAATTTTCTAGTTACTATTATAGGCATCGCTCGTTCAGCTTTCTTACGCAGCCATTTAAATCATGCTTTGCATTGCATGTTATGTTCGGTGCTCATAAGCAATAATTTTAACCGAAATAGGTCTGAAAATGTTTTTTTGTTTTTTGCAAAAAACATTGCAAAAATCTCTGAGCGCTGGAGGCAAAGGCCCCAAACCTATTGTTTTTGGTAGCAGGGGCTTAACCCCTAAACCCCCAATAGCCTCAGGAATTAATGACGACTGAAACTTTTTATAATTACAAGGAACGAATGCAAAACTTCCGCAAATTGCATTACTAAAACAAAATTGTTTTGAAACCATGCAATCACCACGAGGATCGAAAACATATTGCTCCTGCAAAACTATCCTGCTGGCTACGTGTCTGATAATTAGAAGAACGGCTTGATGAGCTATGGTACGCTACAGCATAAAAGAAAATCAATTAATTGCGTTTTTTGATCTATTTGTGAACTGTAGAGTAGCGCTGAGTCTTCAGTTGCAAAGAAAAATATGTATAAAACTATCAACCGTATCAACTACCATCATTGATGCGGATTACAAAATTTAATAGTATATTAGTGGGAGGAAAAAGCGCCAGCGGAAATTATTGTCCCGAGGCGCAACAGCCAATCAGCAAATTGAAAACCTTTTTGTTCGTTTCTCGTTTGCATTCCTAGCGTAAAGTCCCTTTTTAGAAACGAAACCTTATATTTTTGGTCGTCACATACATTTCGCTTCCGCGGGCGCAAACGCAGTATGCGGACTTTCTGCTTTAGGCAGATTTTTGTCTATTATCATGTATGTTGACGAAATATTTATTGCTAATGCACAACGTTACAAACAGATCAGGGTAAACGAAGTTGTGGGGCCCAAACCACAAACTAAACTATTTGAAATGCTAAAGTTTGAGTACAAAAACTGATTTTTGCGGCTGCAAATCTTCAATTGCGCGAATGCGTAACTATTATAGTTCAGTTGCACATTTGCTGGTTGCTATTTTGCATGGTCTGCTACTAAAAGTCCTAATACAGTCTAGTGCTTTGTTGTCGACAACTTCTTAAACTATTTTGAAGGTTTTATAAAATCCCAAATGAAGAGCAAAATAAAAGTATTCAATTACAATTTTGTTACGTCGTGGTTATCTTAGTGGGCGGAAAATGTATGCTACTGTGTGCAAAGAATTAGCTACTCCAGTATTCACAAAAGTTAGATGAAAGATTTAAAGCAAATTTAATTGTTATCTTTCATCCTTGGCTGCTTTAAGAAAATAGAAAATAATTTAAGAAAATATTTTATGCGCTACTGCGCATTGATATCACATATTAGTAGATTTCCATCAATATTACACACTCAACAGCGGCGCCTTTCATTGAAAAGGGCCCTGAGTTATTTCCGAGAAATGGTCATTGTCTTTTCGCAACCTCTCTTCAGAAAGATTGTTCTGCGTTTTTTGTTGTTTCATTTTCCTGCGTTACTCGGTATATTTTCAAGTTGGGTTTATTTTCAAAATTTTCATATTGGGTTTATTTTCTTCCTTGGAGTTGCAACGGCAGCACCAGAAATATTTTAGAATTTTTCCGCAGCATTTTTAATAACTGCGAAAAATTCGGAATATTATGAAATTCGCTAAATTTCATTATTGCAGTTCCACTGGAGCATAATGCGTCAATATGGGTGAGTCAAATCTTTTGTCACATTTCAGGAATAAGCCAGAAAAGTTTCGCAAAGTTTTATGCAAATCGATACGATTTTTACTAAGAACGCACAATTGCTGATCGGAATTGTTTCAAACTAATCATACAAACACATTTTGATTTTCCACAATTTTACACAAAAAACACAATGACCTGAAAGAGAGTATAAATAACTTAGCAGGCGGTAGCTAAAAGATGACGAAAAATTTCAAACAATTGGTCGCACGCCCGGATCACTCACAAAATTCACATTTGCATGTTTTAACAATTTTTTTGTGTTGTGGACACACACCTCTGCCACAATCATCACATCTGGACAGGCCCGGTGCCATGGGGGGCATTCCTGCGCCGTGCCCCCCAAATCACCGCTTGTGCCCCACCGAACGAAAATTGTGCCCCCACCCAAGCTAGGATTGTGCCCTAAAGAAAGTAACAGGGTTAGTGCCACTGGAGTGCAGTTCGAGGCCTGAGACTCCCAAAATACTGGTTGTCATCCAAGAATTCGTAAGAAAGAACTGTTTTTTCGCAGATTTTGCATTAAATCCTTTTTTTTTGTGGTTTCACCCCAGAAAGCGTAGATATTCGTGTATTTTTTGAGATAAAGACCTTTTAATTTCTTTCTTTTTTAGTCTTCACCCCAGAATTTGAGAAAATTCGCAATAAAGACCTTTGTTTTTTGGTCCAGTCTCTCGAATTCGAAGCAGTGAACTTTTTGTGCCCGCCCAAAATTTGTTTATGCCCCCCCAGTCACTCTATGCTGGCGCCGGGTCTACATCGTGATCGGCTTTGTTTCTTGCATACTCTACATCTTTCTTGATGGCTAGATACAGTGGGACGAGGAGTAACGTTGGATTCGGTTAGCATGGAAAAGCCAACCTGAGCAGCTGCGTCTCTAACACTGTACTTTTGTTTGGGAAGCCTCAGACGATTCTCAACAGCAGATTTTGCTTACTGAAAACTTAGGTTTTTCAGAAAGCATTTCTTTGACTTGGAATATCTTCCACATTGTTTCATCAAGATATAGGCATTATTGGCTGCAGCGTCAACTATGTTGTAGATTACAACAGTGGCCATCTTACAGTTTTTCGTCGGCATAAAAATTCTTTTAAATTTTTGTCAAACATCGACGCCACCTTTTCTTTGATTAATTATAGCCCAAATTCATGAAAGGTTTTTTGCACTCATCAGTAGCAGCAAAATTTTCTGCATGAGTTGAGCTCAGGAGCATTACGGTTTTTTTGTTTCTTTTAGCTAGGTACGCAACCAAGCACACACCATCTTCATGGTTATACAAAAACATGGACAAGTATAGCTCTATTCAATTATTCAAGGTAGTAGGGATCTCTCTTTAGATGTGCTTTTATAGTACCGAGTAATGTTAAATTTTTTTCAGGTAGTACTTTTGCAAGATTATAACTTAGAAAAAAATTATCCGTGCACTTGTCCCTTTCTGTTCCGCAATAGGGTTCAAGCAATTTAAGCACAATATCTTGGCCAAAATTTCTATGAACTTGATCTCCTTCTTTACCACCCCAAGCAATTGCATTGACAGCATACCCAGTGCTTGATTCACAAGTCAGAAAATTTTTACAAGATTTTCCAGAAAATTTTTACTTGATTCACAAGCCAGAAAATGCACAACTACTGTAAAATATAAAAGTTTGTTTCAACTCCTTATCCTAAAATTGTGGTTCAGTACAAGAACTACGGTAGATAGTAAGAATTACAGACCTATCTGTATTCGACGTTTCGCATGTATTACAACTCATACTGTCAACTGTCAAGTAAATGTGTGCTAGCGAAACACCGAGTAATGTCGATGTTATTTATTATAATGCTTTGAGATATTTTGGAGTACTACCTGTTAGTTGTAACCCACAGAGTCCTACAGCTAAGCAACGAAATAACTACAACTAAACTGATCGTACCTGTTTATCTGAAGTAGAAAAGAAACGCACACAGTTAGAAGTGACGAAACAATGAGATTATAAACGATTTGTGACATGCTGCGTAGCGGCAGCAGATTACGGTTGCAGCGTAATAATAACATAGACCTGGGTTCAATCATCTAGTTGGCTATTGGTATTCTCATTCCAAGATATCACGTTGAATCCAGCATAATTTTTTTTGCTGATTAGGACAAAATATACGAAGTTGTTTACCTGCGCGCTACATAACACGTGACTTGGGTACATGTGCCAAAAACTCGTGATAGCAAGTTTAATACGTGATTTTAATAGGCATAATTGATTTTCGTCATGTATACACTATGGCAGACCCTTTTGGGCTCATTTTTTAATTTCAACTCGCATGGGTGTTAGATTTTTGCATAGAGCCAAAAAAATGGGAAATCCAAAAGTTTTTTGAAATTGGACCTCGTTGAGATACTGCCCTTGGGCTTTTTTAAATCGCGCCCCTCAAATCTTAGGATACTCATAAAGTTGGTATCACTTGTGCTAGATATGCAACGTTGGTACTCATTTTTGTTGTTTTTTTAGAGTGGAAGACAATGGTAATCTTTAATTTAGCATTAGAGTTAGTTTTAATTTTTTGAATTTTTCTAACAACTCAAGTTTTCAACGAGCGCATTAATTTTTTAACATTTTCTTTCAAGTTTTAACACAACTGTTTGTATAAAATGATATGTTACAGATAAAATACAGTTAATGCTATGCAAATAGCAATGATAGCTCTGATTTTATTGACTGGCACGAGCAGCTTTTCTAGTGACGTATTTCTTCCGATCAATTGCTTATTTTTTCCAGCAATAGTACCCAGTGCCTCACCAATCTTCCTTTTTAAGCTAGCACTTCGTCCACTTGTTGTTGTTGTCAGCTTCACAGCACGTTCAACAGACTGCGTATGATTCAGTTAGGTGAAGTGGTTGCTTAATAAATTGCTTCATATCTGTTCAACGTTTGATTTTAAATGGATGCTCATGCAACGCTAAATATCCTTTGTTGTGGATAAGATAGGTGACACCATTCCCATGGCCGTTGTCTTTAAGTACTATTAGATCAGCGTGTGTGATGTTGCTGCAAAGTTATACCTTGGTAGATGAGATTCTCAAACTGGGTCTCGTTCTCCTTCTTAATTTCGTTCTTCAGCATATCTGGTTTTCTGAATAACATTGGCAGCTCTTGCTCTTACAGTCTTGTCCTCATCTTCCAGCATAGCCAACAGCAAATTTTTGAGGTGAGCAAAATAGCAATTCTGCTGCAATGCTCTTCACTCATTAGAGCCAGAACATAAGTTTATTTGAGCTTGTATTTCTGTAAAAAGAACTTTTGGCCCGTCGAAATTCTTACTTTTGTATTTTGTTAAAATATGTGTTTCCCAGTATACACCAACGATATACAGGGTGTCCCAAAAAAAAATAACACCATTTTGGAGATAACTGCATCTCAAATGGTGTCATTTTGTTTTGGAACACCCTTACTTTCAAATCAAGTTTGATTTCTTGCCAAGTATATCGTTGGTGTATACTTGGAAACACATATTTTAGCAAAATACAAGAGCAAAAATTTGGACGGGCCAAAAATCACATTTTTATTTGATTAGGACCAAATCTCTTTTTATGCTTTTTTGTTTTGACATGAAGTGTAAGCAGAAGGTTTCAGGTTCGTTTTCGGCAAAGACCTCCCAAAATTTAATTTTTTTAACGGCTTAAGCTAGGGTGCTACTTTTTTTGATATCAGTAGTTATTTAACAGACAATAACTTGGACAAAGTTTGCGGGTACCACATCCCCGCAAATCTCCACATGAAGCCCACAAAAGTCAATTTTTTGAACGGTTTAAGCTAAGGCTCCAGTTTTTTTTTTGATATCAGGAGATATTTAAGAGACAAAAATTTTAAAGTAGTTTGTGGGTACCACCCCTTCGGAACCTTCTCAAATGGACCCCAAAAAATCAATTTTCTAAACGGCTTGAGCTAGGGCGCTAGTTTTTTGGATATCAATAGATATTTAAGATACAATTTTTTACAGAGTTTGGGGTACTAAGCCCCGGGAGGCCCCCAAATAAACTTTCCCAAAAATCACTTTTTGAAAGCTAAATTTAACAATTGATTTTAGTCAGTTGGGTTCATGTGCTGTGGCGGAATAATGGTTAAAGGCGCCAGGGTTTGAAGCTGTTGTGATTGAACAGAGCTGGGTTCAAATACTTAGTTGGGCATCTGTTTTATGCAAACAACAAATGATTTAAAATTTTCATTAGACAAGATGACTTTGTTTGCATTGCTTGCGATTCAGCTTTACAGAAATAATGCTAATCTTCAAAGTATGAAGAAAGAATGATGGTAAAAGAAATTGGAGGAAGTCCCGCATTATTTTTCTCCAGAAAATGAACATCTAGTTTCTTGTCCTTTATTTTTGGAGAAAATCAACCCACAAATATCTTTACTAACTATAATGTCAAAAAGAGTAATTCGAACAACATAAACAAAACTCTCAGACCAAAGACCGAAAAAGGAAGTTGAAGCAATATGGTTAAAAATTCCGAGAACTAAATTTCCTTCCTTTGTGTCTTTTGTTACCCCGAAAGTGCTTCGGCAAAAACGTTTGCAATATCATGCTTTATAACTATTAATTTCTTACGAGGTTTTTAAAGGCTGACAGCGATGCAACCAGAATGGAAAGCTGTGGGGATTTAGCAATGACGCAACTAGAGCGTTGTTCCAGAGGGGCAAAATCTCTTTCAGGTGTGGCAAAAAAATCGTGCCATAAGAAATAGGAAGAGTGAGTGCTTTTAACACCTTATAGTGATCTCCAAAAAAAGGTCTTCGCGCAGATAACGGCTATATTTTACCGAGATTTGCGTCGGTCTACTTAGTAAAACTCCGCAGGTGCAATATTTTGCGCCAATACGGAGTACTGAATACGACGATGCTGGGCAGTTTGGGGGGTCCTGCCCCCCCCCCCAGTTGCGGCTCTGTGATTCAGCCCCCTTTAGCTAAGTTAATTAGAAAATTTAACTTCAAATACAATCGCTATAACTTGTTTTGGACTTCACCTGTCAGTAAGGGAGAGGCTGAAGTGGCCGGGCAGTTTATTTCTTGCAATTACATTTTCCAACCTTAGCATTTTATTTCTTTCAAATGGCTTTAAAAGTGTTCAAAATTTGTTCCAAATAACGTTGAAATGGCTATTTTTTCCGAAAAATCAATACAACCTAACTTTTCCTTCTTTTAGGTCCGATTTTATGAAAATGTACAAAGTTCTGACCAAGCCTTTTTATTAACTGCAGCATTACACGTTATAGCATTTTTGGTTTTTACTTGCATGTCTCTTTTTTTCGTTTTCTTGTGCATTCGTTTTGCTTTTGTAATACAAACATAAACAGCAATGGGGAAAACGTGTCACAAGACTGGTCGTGTATAAACGCTATTGTTACAGTATTTGGTATTAATGCATTAGTTGTGAAATTATTGAGCGACCACATAAAACACTGCATTAAAAGAAAGTAAGGAGATTTCTAAAAAATTCCAAGAAAAATTAAATACCAATTTCTTTGTAAAAAATTTTATATGTGAAGAAAAGTTACCATTGCTGCAGTGACTTCGAAATTTTAGTAAATTAGAGTTAAATTTGTGATTGCAATTACATTTTATTCACGAAGTTGCCTTGGTTAGGAGACAGCAAAGGTATCTGTCGGACTACAAGTCAAACTGCCACCTACCCACCGGTCTACTACAAATGCTGAAAGTTTTACAGTTTACTCTGTCCCTTTTTATTACTGAACGTCATTAAAGAAGCTGTGAATACCAAATTTAATGTTCTTAGGTTTTACTAGATTGGAAATCGAAGCCGAGTCTACCGTTTTTATTAACACAAAACTTTTATTCTTCTAACTTCCACTTGTTTTCTCGAGACTTCTATTCTTTACATTATTGCTACTGCTTTCTGTTCCAGTAAAAAAATAATTAATACACCACTTAGAATAAAATTGTATGAAATGCCTGTATTTTACCGAAAAAAATTTTGTAACTAATTGGTCTCGCTCGAACCTCAAAAAGTCTTGATCACTTAAGTTATTTGTCACTTCTTGAAGTTTCTGTATCAAAAGAATAGTAACTGCGGTATATCGGTATGTGGTAACGCCGCTATCACCAACGCTGTATTCCTTAGTTTTTCAAACTTGCAGAGCGAAAAAGAAATTACACTTATAGCTAGAAGTTTATTTTCCCAAAAAAAGTAATACGGGACTTCCACCAGTTTCTTTTCACCCGCATTCAATCTTTCATATTTTAAAGGTTACCGATATTCTTATAAAAACTAATTAATCGTTGTAACGCCGAAATATAAAAAAAGATTGAATGTGATTTTGTCAGATGAAAAAGAAAGAATAACTGTTAATTGCAATATATTTATGACTTATTATCCACCAATGACTGACAAGATATTTCAATCCAGCTCTTTTCAATCACCACTGTTTTAAACTCGGCGCCTCGCAAAGAAGAACCTAAATTAGCATTATTAAGCGCATTAAAACAGAATCGAATATTATTCTTCCAGGGATTTATTCTTCACAGAGAATGAATCTTGAAACCCTCTGATTACATGTAATGCCAAAATATAAAGCTTAAATGTGATTTTATCTGAAGATAAAAAAAATTTTAATTTCAATTTATTTGTGATTTGGGGAATGCAATCTCAGGCTGGGTCGATATTTAAAACATTCATTTTTCACACAGCACTATCCCAAATCACGGCGCCTTTAAGCATTACACCATCACAGCACATGCAAAGTAATTGCTAAAATCAATTATTAAAGTTTATTTAAAAATAGAGAAATAGTTTTGGGACACTATTTTGTTATCCCAAAATGCTAGCACCATAAAATTTTGCAAATTAGTAGTTCTCGCTAATCTCAATAAATTCGCAAAATTTGAATCGATCGCTTTGATCCATTTTGTAACAATAAAAAGTTTAAAAAATCTTAAGTATTGGACCCATCTTTCCCAAACTACGTGACTAAAGACTTCAAAAAATGCAGGTGCACAACTTCATACATATGCTTATCATATCTACAAATTTTATGTTTCTAGCTTTGGTGGTTTTGGAGGTTTTGTGCGTATAAAAAAAGTTAATGCCCAGTAAAATCTAGTAACCCTGATCATGCTAAGAATAAAATCTAGCAACCTAGGTCGTAAGTAATGATATTCTTGGGGCAAATCATTAATACCTTGTTTGTAGCACAAACAACACAAAAAAAAATACCTTGTTTGTTTTTTTTAGGCAAATCATTAATACCTTGTTTGTAGCACAAACAACTCAAAAACTGCCTGATTTAGCCCCCGTGCTGAACAAACTGATATAACTCAAGCGTGTCACAGTCACTAAATATTTTGTGACTGTGGACGGGAGCCTTGGAACGGAGCCCCCAGGCGCTAGGCAATTTTTGTGATTTTGCAGCAAAAAATAGCAATTTTAACGCCATTTTAATCACATTTCGCACTATTTGAACCTATATGAATAACTAAATTGCTGAAATTCAGAAGTTATTTTAAAGAATTAAATATTGTTTAGCACCTTGAACTCCACCCTTATTTCAGGTCAAGTCTAAATTACGTTTAAATGCTCGTATTTTAAGGTTAACTTTTCTAAGTGACTTGGCTAAGTGTGCTTAAGCCTCTTCACCCTGGTTACGCCACTGACTGCGACTACCAAATCTTAAGTGTGCTCCAAAAATCAAAATAGCTGGTCTTTGAAAAAAAAATGTATCACGTATTGTTTCATGTCATGATTATTAACGAGGTACCAGCAGGGCCTCAGAGAGAAATTTTTCCAGGGGGTACGAAAGTCGATACCGGGCCCCCAAATCTTATTGGGCCTCCCAAGCCTTATCGGGCGGGCCATGTCGTTAAATCATTTTTTGTCCGATTGGTGTAGATATTCATTTAAAAGTGAGGGAATAACGACAATTGCACACAGTTAAGACCTATGAAAAACACAACTACACATAAAGTTAGTTTTAATCCAGCTAGGGGGTCTGGGAAAGCGCTGTGAGCTCCCACAGCAGGGTCCGGGGCAGAGCCCCGGAAGCTTCAGCACTTTTTATGTTTCTCGAGGGTAAAATACAGCATTTGATCAACATCCAAGCACCAAACTTGCCTAATAGTTTTAGAGAACTGTGGTTTAGGCGGGAAGAACAAAAGTTAGAGTTTCCAAAAACTTTTTGTCGGGGGATATCTTTTTGTATTTGTTGAATATTTTTGCAACAGCAGCCCGAAAATCAAAACAAAAATAATCAAAAATTATAGTTCAATTTTAATTATTGTAAACCAGCGGAATTGGCTGGATGATTCACCGCCTTTAAATTGACCAGCAGAAAATGTGATATAAATCAAAGAAAGTATTTAAAGTGGGGGATGGTGACATTGACACAAAGCAGAAAATCAAAGCAGAAAATCAAACTTCCAAAAAAGCCCACCTGCCCCTTTGCGAAATCCTGGCTACGCACCTGATTAGGGCTCTCAAGTCAGAAAAATGCAACGAAACGTTAATTTTGGGGCAAGTGTATGGCTTTTGATACATTTTCCTCGTTTTTTAATCGAATCGGCCACTATTGGATTCCCTAAAGGCTGTGAAGCAAAAATAGCGACCAATTACCAGTACTGAATAGGCTGACTGATATTTTTGCTGTAGGCAAGTTTGATTACGGTGCTATGGTGCGATACCAATACTTAACACGGAAACCTGAACTCTTCTGGCCCCTTGAGCCCAGGCCCCCTAGGTCTGGGCCTGGGTACGATGTACCCCCTGAACCCCCTCTTGCAGGCCCTGGATACCAGTAACGATTCTATGGGCTTGCATCTCCCTTTCACGACGCATCCGTGAAGGCGTGTTAATAAGACGAAATTTTGCATCAGATTTATGTGACACAACAGTTGGTTGCCAGCAACTTCGCAAAGACCCGAGAAAACGCCAAAGGAGAATTATGTTTGAACGTAATTATTCCTTTTTCCATCATTGTGAGCTGTCTTGTCATTGAGTGATTTTCCAAAACAGTAATTTGAGTAAACCTAAATGGGGGGGCACAAGCAACCGTTAGGGGGGGCACGGCCCCCCTGGACCCCCGTAGTGGCGGTACTGTGTTGGTAGTGTTCTTGCTCATTGTTTGTTAGCTTGTTGTTTTACAAGTAATCACAATTGAACAATTACTTAAATACTGAAAAATTTGCAAAAGTTCTTTCGCTGTCTACTTGGCCAAGCCAACTTTGTGAATAAAACTCTATTTAGAATTGGTTTCAAGCTACATACGAGAGCTAAATGGATACAAAAAAAAATCAAAAATTTTCATGAAGTTTTGGATTGGCCTAATAGTAATTAATTCTGTGAATAGCAACAAACATGGAATTTTTTCTCATGTCTTAAAAGTCTTCTTGTTTTTGAAGGTTTGTGGCAGTGATCAAGTTGAACTGGAAGCAATGGTTTTGGACTCCTCCAAGTTTTATAATGAAGAATATTGCAGCGATTTTTTAGTACAGTCCTATGCAATGAAAATAGAAGTGTTAAGCGTGTTATATTCATTTACTGTGTCTTTGTGTAATACCTGAATGTAGTTGTTTGGGAATTTCAAAACATGTTTTAGTGTCTCTTAAAATTTAAACTGCTTTATTATGATGAATAAAGTGACAAAGTAAACAATTTCAAGTCTGAAGTTCAATCATTACAATTACAGTCAGTGTAATCAGATCGAACTAGAAAGCCAATATCGGCTATATCTCATGAGTAAAAAGTGATAGTTCTATTTTTCACCACTTTACAAAACACTTGATACAGCATTTATAATAATATTTGGTTCTTGAGAAGAAAGCATCAGTTATATGAAGATGTGAGAACTAAGAGCAATTTTATTCAGATGCTGACTAACAATTTTTACATGAAAAAATCTTAAAGTTTTTTTATCAGAGGCATAACCAAAAAATTGCTAAGATGGGGGCTTGACCTTACAGCTATGAATTGTGTGTATCTTACAAACGGTGATTTGGAGCGAACCCCTTTGAGGTAAACGCGACCGTCGCAACGTACTGGTACCGCAAGAAAATGCAAACTAATAAAATGCTATCGAAAGCATTTAACTTTGCACTAAATATCGATAAGCGTTCCGCTAGCGAATAAAAAACCGAACGTAGTTTCAGAAGCTGACTTTTTCTCAAAGCAACTGCTGGTATTGCTGTGCTAAATTCTTGTCCTTTGATAATAGTACCAAGTCATGCAAAAACTGCTGTTTTTTTTGCTTTCTCCAGCAAACCAACACAGCAATCCATTGCACAAAAATCAAAAAATCCATTACATACGAGGTATGTTTGAAAAGTAACGGGACTGGGTCTATAAATGTTTTATTTCATTTGACAAGTAAATTTTACAACATGTCGCCTTCAAAGTAATCTCCTTAGGTTCGAATGCAGTTTTCCAATTTCCTCCACCACGCTACCACGCACTCCTGAAAGGATTCCTCCTGGATCGCTCGGAGCTCCTTGGTCACGGTTGTTTTAATGGCTTCTGAATCTTGGAAACGAGTTCCTCTGACGACTTCCTTGAGTTTGGGAAACAAAAAAAGTCACAAGGGCCAGATCTGGAGAGTAGGGTGGTTTCTCCAGTACAGCAATGTTTGGCAAGAAACTCCCGAATTCCCAAGGAATTATAAGCTGAAGCATTGTCATGATTAAGCAGCCATGACCTCGTTTCCCACAGTTCTTTTCTCTCTCAATGAGCGCATCAGACGTCGCAAGATGTTTTTGTAGACTTGCTGATTAATAGTTTGGCCCTGTGGCAAGAATTCTGCGTGGACAATTCCATGGACATTAAAAAAGCGATCAGCATCACATTGGTTTTGGACTTGAATATCCACGCCTTTTTGGGTCTTGGTGACAATGCACTCTTCCATTCACTGCTCTGCCGTTTGGTAAGTGGATCGTACTCGAAGATCCATGACTCATCGCCAGTAACAACTTTTTTCAGCAAGTTGGGTTTAGTTTCGAGTTGCTCCAAAATATCTTGACACACTTGCACACGTCGCTCCTTTTGTCCTTCATTCAGCAACTTTGGTACCATTTTTGCACAGATCTTCCTCATCGCCAAATATTCCGTAATGATCTTTTATACCCTCTCACTATTCATACTCAGCTCATCTGCTATCATTCTAACAGTAAGACGGCGGTTGCTCCACGCCTTTGGTCTCACCCGCTCAACATTTTCATCTCTTCTGCTTGTGGATGGCCTTCTACTCCTGTGATCATCTTCCACCTCCTCTCTTCCCTCTTTGAACCTCCTGTGCCAATCAAAAAGACGAGTTCTTGAGATCGTGTTATCACCATAGACTTCTTGAAGCAACTTTAGTGCTTCAGTTGGAGTTTTTCCACGACGGACAAGAAATTTCAGGTTGATTCGTTGTTTGACGCTTATCCTTCGCATCAAAGAAAAAAAAATTCTTAATTTTGTCAAATTTTCACACAACGGTTACAAAGAGAGTGCCTTGACAAAACAACGTGAAAAAAAGAATATAGTTGTCACAGAATGTTGAAATTTGGTTTTTGAAACCGTAAGACATTGTGACATCATAGAAAGCTATGCTTTTTTCTCTGCGATAAAAGTTGTTTGTGCAGCGTGCACAGTCCCGTTAATTTTCAAACACATCTTGTAGTTGATGACGAATCCAGCTTTCAGATTCACTTATAGCGTTAGCATTGGGTGTCTTCATGAACAGCACTAAACAGCTAACACAAACAACTGTTTAAGCTTAGTACCGAAACCATAACATGTTTTCCTGAAAAACAAAATCACATCAAAAAATAACATTAGTTTAACGCTTTAAAACTACCTGTAGACTAGCCTAGCGTTCTGCACTCGACAAGATAGATCTACCAGTACCATACTGTCATCATCGAACCAGATTATGGCAAGTTTTCAGTGAAAAGACCTAAACAAAGCATTGATACATAACCTATAGGCTAATAACTACGTTTTTGAAGAAATGACCTGACTTTTCATTTCCAAGTCCGATCTACTGTACTTTGTTTTTCACTTACTCTTTTACAAACGTTTTTCTCAAGATTGTTTTGCTACCTACAACCTAGGGTATTAGTCGAGACTCTTTTTCACGGTTATTGCGTGATAGCATAATACAAGCTCAATCTTCCTTTAAATTTTAGCGCGCTATGACGAAAGAAAACCTGTGATTACTGTAATAGCACTTGAGTAGTAAATTACACAACGCTTTTTGCTCATCGAATACATTGAAAAAGCAGGTTATTCGAATTAGCCTATGAAGCGATCAGTCACGAAGATTAGCAACCACTTGCGAAGGTTGGCAACATTCGCGAGTGACGTGAGCGACCACTCGCGAAGGCTGCCAACCTTCGCTTGGCGTTGCTTTTCTTTGCTTTGCATCTAGTCTAAACGCCTCTTAATACCAGCAGTTGCTTTGAGAAAAAGTCAGCTTCTAAAACTACGTTCGGTTTTTTATTCGCTAGCGGAACGCTTATCGATATTTAGTGCAAAGTTAAATGCTTTCGATAGCATTTTATTAGTTTGCATTTTCTTGCGGTACCAGTACGTTGCGACGGTCGCGTTTACCTCAAAGGGGTTCGCTCCAAATCACCGTTTGTAAGATACACACAATTCATAGCTGTAAGGTCAAGCCCCCATCTTAGCAATTTTTTGGTTATGCCTCTGATAAAAAAACTTTAAGATTTTTTCATGTAAAATTGTTAGTCAGCATCTGAATAAAATTGCTCTTAGTTCTCACATCTTCATATAACTGATGCTTTCTTCTCCAGGCCAATTATTGTTATAAATGCTGTATCAAGTGTTTTGTAAAGTGGTGAAAAATAGAACTATCACTTTTTACTCATGAGATATAGCCGATATTGGCTTTCTAGTTCGATCTGATTACACTGACTGTAATTGTAATGATTGAACTTCAGACTTGAAATTGTTTACTTTGTCACTTTATTCATCATAATAAAGCAGTTTAAATTTTAAGAGACACTAAAACATGTTTTGAAATTCCCAAACACCTACATTCAGGTATGGTAGTGACTATTTCACCGAAAATTTTCAACTTCAAGAGAATAAAACGAGAATGAGAAATATTCATTCGCGCTTTTTTCATTTGCTTTTTTAGGGGTTAAGATTAGGGTTTAGGTTAGGGTTTGGGTTAGGGTTCGACTTGGGAACAGTTTTAGAGTAAGCATTTGAGTTTGTGTCAGATTTGAGTCAGAATTAATAAAAAACTAGATAAAAATTTCCGGTGAAATAAAGCCTTCCTTCAGGTATTACACAAAGACACAGTAAATGAATATAACACGCTTAACACTTCTATTTTCATTGCATAGGACTGTACTAAAAAATCGCTGCAATATTCTTCATTATAAAACTTGGAGGAGTCCAAAACCATTGCTTCCAGTTCAACTTGATCACTGCCACAAACCTTCAAAAACAAGAAGACTTTTAAGACATGAGAAAAAATTCCATGTTTGTTGCTATTCACAGAATTAATTACTATTAGGCCAATCCAAAACTTCATGAAAATTTTTGATTTTTTTTTGTATCCATTTAGCTCTCGTATGTAGCTTGAAACCAATTCTAAATAGAGTTTTATTCACAAAGTTGGCTTGGCCAAGTAGACAGCGAAAGAACTTTTGCGAATTTTTCAGTATTTAAGTAATTGTTCAATTGTGATTACTTGTAAAACAACAAGCTAACAAACAATGGGCAAGAACACTACCAACACAGTACCGCCACTACGGGGGTCCAGGGGGGCCGTGCCCCCCCTAACGGTTGCTTGTGCCCCCCCATTTAGGTTTACTCAAATTACTGTTTTGGAAAATCACTCAATGACAAGACAGCTCACAATGATGGAAAAAGGAATAATTACGTTCAAACATAATTCTCCTTTGGCGTTTTCTCGGGTCTTTGCGAAGTTGCTGGCAACCAACTGTTGTGTCACATAAATCTGATGCAAAATTTCGTCTTATTAACACGCCTTCACGGATGCGTCGTGAAAGGGAGATGCAAGCCCATAGAATCGTTACTGGTATCCAGGGCCTGCAAGAGGGGGTTCAGGGGGTACATCGTACCCAGGCCCAGACCTAGGGGGCCTGGGCTCAAGGGGCCAGAAGAGTTCAGGTTTTCGTGTTAAGTATTGGTATCGCACCATAGCACCGTAATCAAACTTGCCTACAGCAAAAATATCAGTCAGCCTATTCAGTACTGGTAATTGGTCGCTATTTTTGCTTCACAGCCTTTAGGGAATCCAATAGTGGCCGATTCGATTAAAAAACGAGGAAAATGTATCAAAAGCCATACACTTGCCCCAAAATTAACGTTTCGTTGCATTTTTCTGACTTGAGAGCCCTAATCAGGTGCGTAGCCAGGATTTCGCAAAGGGGCAGGTGGGCTTTTTTGGAAGTTTGATTTTCTGCTTTGATTTTCTGCTTTGTGTCAATGTCACCATCCCCCACTTTAAATACTTTCTTTGATTTATATCACATTTTCTGCTGGTCAATTTAAAGGCGGTGAATCATCCAGCCAATTCCGCTGGTTTACAATAATTAAAATTGAACTATAATTTTTGATTATTTTTGTTTTGATTTTCGGGCTGCTGTTGCAAAAATATTCAACAAATACAAAAAGATATCCCCCGACAAAAAGTTTTTGGAAACTCTAACTTTTGTTCTTCCCGCCTAAACCACAGTTCTCTAAAACTATTAGGCAAGTTTGGTGCTTGGATGTTGATCAAATGCTGTATTTTACCCTCGAGAAACATAAAAAGTGCTGAAGCTTCCGGGGCTCTGCCCCGGACCCTGCTGTGGGAGCTCACAGCGCTTTCCCAGACCCCCTAGCTGGATTAAAACTAACTTTATGTGTAGTTGTGTTTTTCATAGGTCTTAACTGTGTGCAATTGTCGTTATTCCCTCACTTTTAAATGAATATCTACACCAATCGGACAAAAAATGATTTAACGACATGGCCCGCCCGATAAGGCTTGGGAGGCCCAATAAGATTTGGGGGCCCGGTATCGACTTTCGTACCCCCTGGAAAAATTTCTCTCTGAGGCCCTGCTGGTACCTCGTTAATAATCATGACATGAAACAATACGTGATACATTTTTTTTTCAAAGACCAGCTATTTTGATTTTTGGAGCACACTTAAGATTTGGAAGTCGCAGTCAGTGGCGTAACCAGGGTGAAGAGGCTTAAGCACACTTAGCCAAGTCACTTAGAAAAGTTAACCTTAAAATACGAGCATTTAAACGTAATTTAGACTTGACCTGAAATAAGGGTGGAGTTCAAGGTGCTAAACAATATTTAATTCTTTAAAATAACTTCTGAATTTCAGCAATTTAGTTATTCATATAGGTTCAAAAAGTGCGAAATGTGATTAAAATGGCGTTAAAATTGCTATTTTTTGCTGCAAAATCACAAAAATTGCCTAGCGCCTGGGGGCTCCGTTCCAAGGCTCCCGTCCACAGTCACAAAATATTTAGTGACTGTGACACGCTTGAGTTATATCAGTTTGTTCAGCACGGGGGCTAAATCAGGCAGTTTTTGAGCAAAAAAAAAAAAATTGTGTTTGGTTCACCCCTCTTAGCAAAATTCTTGTTGCACGTCTAAGAGCATTCACTGCTGTAAATAGATTTTTCAAGCGACTATAGGCCGCAGACGAAACGAACTAAGAAACGCTGGCGGCCCTATTTTAAAATTGCGCATAATTGTAGCCGTACAAGATCTGACGATCAGTTTTTATACGCAAATTTTAGTGCCCCCCCACCTTTTGGCTAGTGCCCCCTCACTTCAATTGCTCTGGCGACGGCACTGTACCAACACATCCAAAACTAGCCGGCTGGTAGGTTATTTTATATTCAGCAAAAAAACACCATGTTAATTTAAGAAAAAAAAAACAAAAGGTGCTCAGTCAAAGAAACAACTAGGCTGATACAGTAGCTTCTGCTATGCTGCATAGAATAAAAATTTTTGTTTTAAAAGCTAGATGACGTGGGGCTAGGCCTAAATGCTATGGTGAATTCATTATAATGCAGCTCCGAGATCAAGCATAGCTATGAAAAATCACTCTAGGATTTACAGCTTTAGCTGTCTAGATTTGACTGATGATATTAAAATTTAGCGAGGCATTGCATTTTTGGTTTTGCCAAAGGCTAACGATAGTAAAAAATCGTAGTAACTCGGCCAAATTAACTTGACTAGCCTAGGCCTATCTCTTATCTAACCTTGCCAACAACCTACTCTTAGGACTGATAATAGGCGCTAAACCATGCAAATATGCTATTTAAATCATTTCCAAGCAAACTGCGATCGTAAAAATTCGATCAGTGATTGGTAAGCTATCGTGCAACAACCTACAAGCAAGCGATGTTGAGCAACTGCTCGCGAATGTTGCGACCAGTTGCAACCTTTCGCAAGCTGTCGATGACGTCAAATTTTGGTTGCTCTGCGTTGCTTTGCGTTGTTTCGCGTCCAGTCTAAACGCATGTAATAAATTCTTGTCCTTCGATGATAGTGCCAAATCATGCATAAGCTGCTATGTTTTTTTTTTGCTTTCTGCAGCAAACTAACACAGCAATCCATTGCACAACAAGCAAAAAATCCATTATACAGTATAATTGATGATGAATCCAGTTTTCAGATTCACTCATAGCGTTAGCATTGGGTGTCTTCATAAACAGCACTAAACAGCTAAGACAAACAACTGTTTAAGCTTACTACCGGTACCATAACATGCTTTTCTGAAAAAAAAACATAACATCAAAAATTGCATCAGTTTAACTCTTTATAACTACCTGTAGTCTAGATTGGTCTACACTCAACAAGATAGATCTACCAGTACCATACTGTCATCGTCAAAACAGATTATGGCAAGTTTTCAGTGAAAGGATCTAAACAACATAGGTGGAGTTCTCCAGGACACAATTTGAAGTTCTTGGCCTTGGCCTCGAAGGTCAAGTCCTTGGCTTTGGCCATAGGCGTAGCCAAGATTTTTGATTGGGGGGGGGGGGAGCAAACCACAATCACACGCATTGACGTTATCAGAAACTTCAAAAGAGGAACTTTTTGTGGAGTCAAAGATATCGTAGAATGGAAGATCAGAGGTCGTATCCTGGTGCTGGCACGTAACTAGGATATCGTTCAAGGAAGAAGGCTTAAACCAATTTCTAAAGGTGAAAATGTCTAAATTGGGAGACGTGGGTTGAGTAAAGAATTCAACTGTAATTCAAACGTATCACAGACGGGGACCTGGGGGCGAAGCCCCCAGCCGCCTGGCGATTTTTCGTATTTTTTTGGAAAAGAAAGCTATTTTAATACCATTGGATCACATTTCGCACGTATTCAGAGCCATTTGAAAGTACTAGATTTTTAACATTTGAAAGCCAATTGAAAAAATTAAACTGTTCAGTCCTTGTTTTGCTTGCAATTTAAGTCCTGCAATATTTAAGTTTTGCCTCGTGCAATACTTAAGCAGGAAATAACAATCCAGTCATATGTTGTGATTTTGACGGATTTTGTTGTGAATGTTGTGATTTAATGTGATTTTGTACGGATTTGAACATCAAAAGATATGTATGGCTTTTCGTATACGGTAGTTTTTTGATTTCTCACGTTAAGTTTTATTTGTATTGTCGCAGAAAAGATGAAGCTCAACAACATGTGGAACTTATTAAAATAAATCACGGCGAGCCAGCAAGCAGACGGAGACGATCATATGAAATCAAAGATCAACGGCTCCGAAATGCAGCAAGCTGCTGGTCCTCACGCCATACCTTGGAATACTTGCAAACGATTGCCCGTATTATTTAGTTAAATACAGATCCTGTTTAAAATCTCAAATTGAACCAAATATTAAATTTGGAACAATTCCAAAATATGCCAAAGTTCGAAAAAATATAGCAGCCCGAAATGCCTGCACACCAACGCACTAAATATAGAGTACAATGTATCACGGATATTAGAAATTGTAACAGATATTAGAAATTGTAACAGTTTGTACCAACTTTTCACAAATCTTTTTTAATTTCATCATTGAATTAACTACAAACCATCCGAGTTCTTTTTGACGAAATTGAACGCGCACAGACTGTCTGAAAATTAAAGTTTGTTTCAGTCTATGTTCCCTCTAAGCTGCGCGGCCGCGCAGCTAGCCTTGAACCCCTGCGCAGTAGTTCAGTTCTGCCGTGCACTGCATAAGTGTTGATAAGACAAGGGTAATACGTGGTTTCAATTGGAAGCAAGCCCATAATTTAGATTTCATAAAATTATTTAACAAATGCAAGGTCTGAACAACAAACCCGAAATTCCGTACTAAAACAGAACCAGAATGCAGCGAAGACCTTTTTCTTTTTTTTTTTTTCAGTCTTCACTTAAATTTGAGGGGCAAAATTTCGAAATTCCGGACTAAAATTTTTGAACTTCACCAAATTTTGGGACCAAAATTCCGAAATTCCAGACTGAAAGAGAACCAGTTTACGGCGAAGAGTTTTTTTTGGAGCTCAAACGGCCTTTTATTCCATGCACACCAAGCAAGCTCTAAGAGGGAACGTTGTTTGCAACAAATTCAATAATGAAAGAAAAGTAAAGTTTCTTTGTTTGCAATAAATCCAATAAAGAATATTGTGACTAAAGAAATTTGTTTGGAAGAATTGAAACTACCAAAGCGCAGTAAAGTTGAGAAAACTGCATTTGAAAATTTTCAATGGAGCATTGTGATCAAATTTTTAAATTATTTAATTGTAAGACATAGAAAGAAAAATTTTTCAATTGTAAGAAATAAAAAAATCAAATAAAGAGAGTTCAATATCAGCGCAGAACAATTTTTCTTGAGAAATTTGTAAAAATGCGAACCTAACGTAACTTAAACTTTATGCTGAACATTCTGCTATTTCTTTCATTTTAACAAAGATTATTAGATATGTTGGAAATCATCAACTTACATGAAAACTGATCTACGACGCAAGAGCGCAAACAAAAGGACAAAGAGAGACATTATCCTACGATCTGCGCTAACAATTTTGCACTTCGAAAAATCATGCCGCCACGTAATTACATTATCAAAAATTATTACTTTATCTTGCTGCAAGCATAAATATGACATAATCATAAAACAATTTTTTTAAATTACATTTTGCATGTTTTGCAGTATCTTATACGCAAATAAGGTAGTGCAGAAAATTAAGATCAACGAAAAAAGTAATTTTGCAATCAAAGCATAGTGTGTATTGAAAACATTGAAAGAAAAAGAGTCTAATCCATAAATAAGGGATATGAACTTTACTGCGTTTTCTTAAAAGTTGTTTGACTTTTTCAGCTCAAGTTGACGAAAATATTGGTATTTTTTAAATTGCTGTTATTCGAGGTTTGTTTAAAAGAAGTTCTTCAGCAAAAATTAAACGTAAAAATCAAACCTAAAACGAATGATTTTTACTTTTTTATGTAAATGAATATGAATGATGTAAAATCTTCTGCCATACAACGAAAAAAAAAACAAAATGCAAATATTTTTTATTCTTGCGTTTTTAAAACTCATTAATTAGCGAAAACGTTTGAAGCCATTGTGACAAATTGTCTTTGATAAAACACCAGATCGGTTGAATTTTTCAAATTGGAACGAGTAAAAACTTTCAAATACGCTTTTTCAAAACAATGATGGGTGGTTTAAAACTCTGAGAAATGATTGTAATTTTAATTCATGTGATAAGGAAACGCTTTTGCATCAACAGCACGACAAGAAGCTAAAAGTTTTTGATTAACAGATCAAGAGCAAATCGCCTAATGATGATTGCGAGTGAAAATAATGTAGCCGACGTGATGGGTGGTTTTTCTGCAAAATGCATCCACAATGTCGTCGCAAGTGCAGCGTTATAATAACACTGTGATAGTGCGAGTCATTGTTTTAGCATACGCTCGGCCATTTCGAAACTAAGTTGGTCCAAGGATCTATTTTTTACATTAATAACAGCAATTATTTTAAACTTTTATCTCGAACAAACGTCTAATTATACTTCTAACTTTTTGACTTTTAAGTACCTACTGATATCAAATAAACGTTATTTTAGCACAAAATTATAAATAAAAGATTTGGGGGATCTATTTAGGGGGTTACCGAGGGGCTAGCACCCTCAAACCACGTCAAAATATTTTGAAAGATCTGCTGATATTAAAAACAATTAGGTTATTCAAAAAATTGACTATTGGGAGGTTTAATTTGGTGGCGTGGCATTCCTAAATTATGTCAAAATATTTTTTCCACACATTTCTACAATTGGAATTGCAAACAACGTTAAAATGTATTTAACAACTTCATAGTGGCTGAACTTACAAAAACATCTATCGTGGTTAAGTCATTTAAAACACAATTATTGAGGACACACTTGCCCAAAATAATTAACATGCCCTAAATAATTAACATGCCCTAAATAATTATTTCTCTTCCACATTGATGATTATTGCACTAAACAGTTAGTAACAAACCATGACCTTACGTCAGAAGTAGAAAACAGTGATCACCATGTTCAAGTTTTTGGGTTTGTCCAGCTGTTGGGAATCGAACCTGTGTCTACCGTTGTAGTGGCAGGCTCTCTCCAATCACAATAACAATTTCAACAAAAAAAATGACAAATTTTTTCCTCACGTCCTTATAACGTGTTTTGCTAAAGAAAATACTGAACTCTGTCTGACCTCCAAAACCATCCGAATATTTTGATACGTAGTTGAATTTGTTGGTCAAAAGAAATTGATACTCAGCCGCATCTCCAAATGGCTCGATTTTTTAGAACTCCTGTAAGTAATGACTCGTATGTTTTATGAGTCATACTTTAGGACTCGTGTCTTTTAGGACTCGTGTTCTTTAGGACTCGTGTTCTTTAGGACTCGTGTCTTTTAGAACTCGTGTCTTTTATGACTCGTGTCTATTAGGACTCGTGTCCTTTAGGGCTCGTGTATTTTAGGACTCGTGTTCATTAGGACTCGTGTCTTTTAGGACTGGTGTTTTTTAGGACTGGCATCTTTTAGGACTTGTGTCCTTTAGGACTCGTGTTCATTAGGACTCGTGTCCTTTAGAACTTGTGTACATTAGGACTCCTGTCCGTTAGAACTGGTGTCTTTAGGACTCGTGTTTTTAGGGCTCGTGTACGGGATCCTCCATTGAGACACTCTCGACCGTTGTCTTCCCTCCTATGTGGGGATTGAGTTTTTGTACAGAACCAAAATGGTAAGTACCCTCACAAATGAGATAGAGTGAAAACTGCAGTCGAAGTGATGGACTTTCATCAATTCGTTGTAAAAGTTGATGGATCTGGCCTTGTCACAAAGCGAAATCGTTGTTTTTTACGGAAACTCCCGGACGGCCGAGTTGCCCCTGCGACCATCACTCCCCACACCACATCATGTTCCAGTGTTTCCAACATCAGCTCCCCATGCTGCATCTTTTTCAGATACACCTCTTTGCTCATACCCTCCAGACTGTAATGGGCCCTTTCATACCCAGGGTCCCCACAGCGGCATTTACCCGCTGTTGATATAGAGCGCCCTAAACCACTCAATCTAGTCACGCCACCCGGATCGTCGGAGGATCCTCTCAGTACCAGTAATCCGCCCGCATTACGGCGTTCCGCGAGGTGCCCACGGCCTACTTTGAAATTGGACCCCGCATCCGGAAAATGGCTTATTTAAGGTTCGAATTCGTGACCTGGCTGGGTTAGTGGATTACGTACAGGGGAGGGATGAAGAATTATGCGTTCTTTTGTAATTTATTGCTGTTGTTGCGTCATTATGTTCTTTGTCGCTCTGCATTAGATACCAGTTTCCGAGTTCTTTTTAAGTTTGTTAGCAGAGCAGTGTAGTTTGCTCCAGTGCTTAGCTTGTAAGGCGTTTAGTTTAAATTCAGTACAAAACATTTTGTGTTTTCGTTGCAGCTTTTGCGATTGGACCATTTTTCACATGTCTGACGACATATGCTGAAAAATAACAAAATATTTTCTCTGTTAGCAGTTGCCTAAGCTAAAAACAATAGGCTACTAACAATCCTACCTAACTAACCTCAGCCTCACACTAAATCTACAATAGCCTAATCCTCCCAATACACCTATAGCAACAGAAAACAGCAGTAATATTAACCGAAAAAAAACAAAACTCTATGCTATCGAGGCTGGTGGCAAATCCCCCAGCCGCCGGATGCACGAGGTTTGGGGGCAGAGCCCCCTGCGCTCGAAAAATCTGCATTTTTTTGCAAAAATTGCTTAATGTTAGAGTTATTTTGATAAAAAATAATGCGTTTAAAATGTGGAATAGAAATTGGCAGTGCAAACGTCAGAGGTGGAGTCCTCCATGACGTTCTTGACCTCGAGGACGTCCTCGAGGACACATTCTGAAGTCCTTGGTCTTGGCCTCAAAGCCTCAAATCCTTGGCCTTGGCCAAGGACTCGAAGCCTTAAGTCCTCGAAAATTGCCCTGTCCTCGTCTCGAGGACAGCACTATTTTTTAAACCGTTGAAATTTTGTTGGAATACGCCAGAAACGTCGCGGAAAATTTGCAAATACCTTTTTTGTTTTCCGCAATTGGAGCTTAGGCTTTGCTGAGCGGGCCTCTCCCCAATTGAAATTTCACCAATGGCAAAAATGTGACAAAAAAGCCTAATGTTTCTTCAGTTTCAGTTTCTTTTTAGCGTTTTTCTCTTACGCCAGTAGCGAACAACAGTATTGAAGACTAGGGGCCCCGTGACCCCCTCAAATCAATCTTTGCCAGTCAATTTAAACGTAAACCTGGAATAAATGGATGGTTTTTGTCTTAAAAGTTGCTATCTCAGGATCACATATAGCTTTTTTATAAACGTAATGCATTAACCAAGGCCGGATTTACCACAATATGGCGCAGTACCAGCTAAGAGCCCTGCGCTCAAATCTTAAGACTTTTTATGGTCTTCACCTACATTTGGCAGAAAGATGTTGCGAAAATCTCCAAAGTGCCAGGGGCCCAGCGCGATGTAAATCCAGCCCGGCAATAACATGGTCAGTAAGCGTAACCATCTATTGCACTATTTTTCAATAACAATTCATTAATTCACCTCCACCTCGCCAGTTTTTACGCACAAAATTCTTTTAAAAAAATTAGCCATGGAAAATGCTGATCGAACAAATCGTTGAACTTCAATTAAGGGGGCCTGGGCCCCCTGCCCTAACATGCACTTCTATAAGTAGTTATTTTCATAGATGGGCACAAATCCGTTAATCGTTAATCCGTTAATAACGAAGCTAACTTTTTCATTAACTGGTTAATCCGTTAAAAAGTTTTTTCATGTTAACGGACTAAATTAACTTCCGTTAAAATGCCCTTTAACTTAACGACAATGCCTGATTAACTTAGGTTAAATTGCGCTAACATAAGGTTTTTATCGTTAATTTCTTGCCCCATTCATTCATTGTACCGGTACAAACCAATTTGCTCTGGTAACACTTGTTACGCATTAGCACGAGTTTTATAGAAGAAAAAGCAAAGAATGGGTTCTTTTTTGTGGCAAATAATAAGCTGCAGCCTCATAGGTCTATTAATTATTGCTGTTCGTAACCTCCAAAGACTTTCCGATCGCAGTTTTGTTACTGCACATGAACTTATTTTTATCTTGAAATTAGATTAGACTATAAATATTGTTACTTCCAAAGTGCAAAAGACCACATAGCAATAACTTTTCCTTGCAATTAGCTCAACAGTGTCATTACGCGCGTTCTAGAAAGTGAATGACTAAAAAAAAATGTAAATTATACTCAAAATGTTAACGAATTAACGGTCTTCATTAACTTCCGTTAATTTAAGCTGAAAATAACAAATTAACTTTAACGGAGGTATGAAGTTTGCTAACGGACTAGTGGTTAACGAAGCTAACGGTATGCATTAACTTGCCCACCTATGGTTATTTTCGTGACAAAACAAAAATCTTCGGCTATGAGCTTGACTTTATCAGCCATATTGCAGCAACAGACAAAATTTTCAAAATAGATATCATTTTTATTACACACTAAACGTTTTCGACCATTCTTCTGGTCCTCTTCAAAGCAAAATAATTGCATGCTAACAGTTTAAGAACAAACTAGCAAATGAGCAACTTTCAAAAAAGCAATATAGTTTACTACAACGCAACAAGTACGCAATTTTAACGTAACAATTGTACAAATTATGCAATGACATGAAGATAATATCTCGTATGCATTCAGGAAAAAAAAATGCACACACTCAAAAACATATTACATGCTAACCTAATAAACATTTAGTAAAAAAGATGAACCATTAGCATAGAGCTGTCTATTGAGTTGTGGATTGTGTTTTTTTTATGAGTAAAGCTTCTTGTATCTTTGTAGCATATTCTGAATTACAAGTGCGTAAAACTTTAAAACCATTCAAATTTGTATTGTTTAGCTTGCAGTTTTGGCATATTTCAAAGTGTTCACGTATTGCTGATTTTATGGTTTTGTGGTGCAGATGTTCCTGAATCCTAGTGCCAAGATGTCGTGTAGTCATACCGATGTATGAAATATTCGCATCACGCGAACAAGAAAATTTGTACACGACATTCGACAATAAAGGAAACGGAGTAGAACACTTAAGTTGAAAATACGATCCAGTTTTAAAACATGTATAATAAACATTAATATCGACATTAAATTTCGTTTTAACTAGAGCAGTTAGTCTTTTCGCAAACACTCGTGATGCTTTTCCAAAAAATGGTATTTCAATAGTGAAAAGAAAATCGGGTTCATATTTATCCGGAGGATTGTTTTGTCGTTTTTCAAATTTTTTTATGGTGTTATTTATAAACCAATCAGGATATCCATTGTACCGAAAATATGGCGTAAACGCTTTAATTCCTGCACATACGATTCGGCGCTCGAGCTTATTTTCTTAGCACGATGCAACAAGCACATAATTAAACCAGATTTCCAAGTGTTCGGACACAGTGCACTAAAATTAAGTAGCATTCCAGTATTTGTGGGTTTTCGCCAAACGTAAGTGTCATAGCCAGAGTCATTCAGTTTTATTTGCACATCTAGGAAAGGCAAATTCTCGCGATTTGTATTTTTTTCTAAGGTAAATTTAATGTCTTTGTGCTGTGAATTGAGAATGTCCAAAAACTGTGTACACGCGCTATCACTATCAAAAACAGCATAAATATCATCTACGTAGCGTAAATACAAATTAGGTGAAGGATTGTTAGTACTAGCAAGCAATTTCTCCTCCAAACAAACGGAATTTTGAACAACCTGACTTTTTTAGAAAAAACTTGCTTAACTTTCTTATTAAACCAAGAGTTTGAGCGCTTTGCCCACCCGCACATTCTAACACACAAAAAAAACTTTTCAATTTGTGGAAAAACCAAGCAGCGTATTGCCCAAATTGTATAGTTAATTTAAGCAAAAAGAAACTTAGTCTTCACGAAACAAATGCTTTGAGGTTTGGTTTGAATCATCCGATCTTGCTAGAAAGAGTCCAAAAAGATAAAATCAAGACAAATGTTGAAAAGTTAGTGTACACCTTGAAGCGAAATACTGACGTTACGGTTAATGAAGAACTTAAAGATGAATTTAAATTTTTGGTAAAGCGTTTCACAAATGATGCTGAACGTGCTTGCTCTGAGCGAGCTAACCAGTCCCTCCACCGAACTCTACGATCATTAGCTAGAAATGCTGATATCAAACTATGCAAGTTTGAAAAAGGAAATGGTTTGGCAATTTTGGAAGCTAAAGATTATTTCTTAAAACTTGACAAAATAATAGAGGACAGATCAAAATTCGTATAAGTTAAATGGCAAGACGATACAATTCACCCTATTATTCAAAAAGAAAATTCTGTAGCATACTACATCAAAAGATATCTAAAGAAGATTGATGGCTACGCTGCCCTAATTCCATCTGGGAGTAAGCCTGGTAAACTATATGGTTTGGCTACAGTCCATAAAGATAACACACCTCTGCGACCGGTCGTATCTATGGTTGGAACCCCTGAAAACAAATTAGCTAAATATCTGGATAATTTAATAAAACCACACATTCCGGACACTTATTTGTTAAAATCCACTGACGATTTCATTGAGCGTTTGAAACAGTTTCCATGTAATAATTCGTATCGCATAGTGAGTTTTGATGTTGTATCGTTGTTTACAAATGTTCCACTTTCTGAAACTATTGAGCTTATAATTAATCGTTTGTATGCAGATGGCAATCCGTATGCTATTCCGTTTGACAAAGATGTTTTTCGCAAACTAATGTTCATGGCAACTCAAGGCTTATTCATGTACAAGGACAAATTATATAAGCAGATAGATGGTGTGACAATGGGCTCGTGTCTCGGGCCTACATTGGCCAATTTTTTCTTAGGTTGTTTGGAGGAGAAATTGCTTGCTAGTACTAACAATCCTTCACCTAATTTGTATTTACGCTACGTAGATGATATTTATGCTGTTTTTGATAGTGATAGCGCGTGTACACAGTTTTTGGACATTCTCAATTCACAGCACAAAGACATTAAATTTACCTTAGAAAAAAATACAAATCGCGAGAATTTGCCTTTCCTAGATGTGCAAATAAAACTGAATGACTCTGGCTATGACACTTACGTTTGGCGAAAACCCACAAATACTGGAATGCTACTTAATTTTAGTGCACTGTGTCCGAACACTTGGAAATCTGGTTTAATTATGTGCTTGTTGCATCGTGCTAAGAAAATAAGCTCGAGCGCCGAATCGTATGTGCAGGAATTAAAGCGTTTACGCCATATTTTCGGTACAATGGATATCCTGATTGGTTTATAAATAACACCATAAAAAAATTTGAAAAACGACAAAACAATCCTCCGGATAAATATGAACCTGATTTTCTTTTCACTATTGAAATACCATTTTTTGGAAAAGCATCACGAGTGTTTGCGAAAAGACTAACTGCTCTAGTTAAAACGAAATTTAATGTCGATATTAATGTTTATTATACATGTTTTAAAACTGGATCGTATTTTCAACTTAAGTGTTCTACTCCGTTTCCTTTATTGTCGAATGTCGTGTACAAATTTTCTTGTTCGCGTGATGCGAATATTTCATACATCGGTATGACTACACGACATCTTGGCACTAGGATTCAGGAACATCTGCACCACAAAACCATAAAATCAGCAATACGTGAACACTTTGAAATATGCCAAAACTGCAAGCTAAACAATACAAATTTGAATGGTTTTAAAGTTTTACGCACTTGTAATTCAGAATATGCTACAAAGATACAAGAAGCTTTACTCATAAAAAAAACACAATCCACAACTCAATAGACAGCTCTATGCTAATGGTTCATCTTTTTTACTAAATGTTTATTAGGTTAGCATGTAATATGTTTTTGAGTGTGTGCATTTTTTTTTCCTGAATGTATACGAGATATTATCTTCATGTCATTGCATAATTTGTACAATTGTTACGTTAAAATTGCGTACTTGTTGCGTTGTAGTAAACTATATTGCTTTTTTGAAAGTTGCTTATTTGCTAGTTTGTTCTTAAACTGTTAGCATGCAATTATTTTGCTTTGAAGAGGACCAGAAGAATGGTCGAAAACGTTTAGTGTGTAATAAAAATGATATCTATTTTGAAAATTTTGTCTGTTGCTGCAATATGGCTGATAAAACAAAAATCTTTAAGGAAAATCTTCGAGTGGGTTTTCATTTACTGCTAAAATGTTGCATGAGACAATGCATCTTACTTCTCCCTACCTGGACCAAATCACGTACAACTAAACTTTAACACCAAAATGCAAGATGTTAAACGTGTGTTGGACTTAAATTGCAACTAGAAGAAGGATTAAACGATTTAATTTTATTAATTGGCTTTCAAATGTCAAAAATCTAGTGCTTTCAAATGGCTCTAAACATGTGCGAAATGTGATTCAATGGCATTAAAATAGCTTTTTTTTTCAAAAAAATTACAAAAAATCGCCCAAAGCTGGGGGCTTCGCCCCCAGACCCCCAAAGTCTCTGGCTGCTGGAGGCACCGCCCCCAGACCCCCCGTCTGTGATATGTTTGAGTTACACTGGCTTTCTCAAAACGTCTCCAAAGTTACGTATTTGCACTTTTTAACTATATTAGCTTAAGCCCTCTCCCTTTGGAAAACCCTGGTTAAGTGCCCGCAGGCAAAATTTTGATGACGTCATTGCATGCGACTTGTGGTTTAGACCTCCCCAATCAAAAATTCTGGCTACGCCTATAAATTGGAGATTGACTGAAAAAGTTTTTTAAAGGCCCTTTTTTTTTTTGGAGAACACTTGCGGCTGTGTCCTTGGTCCTTGGCCTTGGCCTCGAGCATTCCTGTCCTTGGCCTCGAGAGGGTCTGTTCTCGGAAAGGCTGTCCTTGGCCTTGGCCTCGGATTTTTTTTGTGTCCTTGGCCCTGGCCTCGAGCCTTATGTCCTCGACTCCACCTCTGGCAAACATGATTGAACTGGTTCCATAAATGGGCTATGTGGGAGGTAATGGCATAACTGGCTAAGCAGCCTAGAAAAAGCAATTGTTGCGTCATACTGAGCAAGTTGGGCTGTAAGCTGTGCAGTCAAATTTTGAGTTGAAAAAAACACAAAAAGGCAAATATTGATTTACACATAGGTGGGCAAGTTAATGCAAAACGTTACCTTCGTTAACCACTAGTCCGTTAATAAACTTCACACCTCCGTTAACGCTAATCCGTTATTTTCAGCTTTAATTAACGGAAGTTAATAAAGTCCGTTAATTCGTTAACATTTTACGTGTAATTTACATTTTGTTTTATTCACTCGCTTCTAGAACACGTATTGACGTTGTTGAGCTGATTGTATGGAAATATTTATTGCTGTGGTGGTCTTTCTGTGTTTTGGAAGTTACATTTTACAGTCTAATCCAATTCCAAGACAGAAATAAGTTCAAATGTACTAACAAAGCTGCGATTGGAAAACTTTTGGAAATTGTGAAAAGCGATAATTAATAGACCTCTGAGGCTGCAGCTTATTATTTGCCACATAAAAGTTCCTTTCTTCGCTTTTTTCTATAAAGCTCGTGCTGATACGCAACAAGAGTTATCAGTGCAAGCTAGTTTGTACCGGTACGATGAATGAATGGTGCAAGATATTAACGATAGAAACCTTAACGGAAGTTAACAGAACTTAACGGAAGTTAACTTAGTCCGTTAACGTGAAAAAAGTTTTTAACGGATTAACGAGTTAAGGAGAAAGTTAGCTTCGTTATTAACGGATTAACGATTAACAGGCTTGTGCCCATCTATGGATTTACAGAGATAAAGACTCATTAAATGCACGGTGCTTTTGTGCGGACTGTGCGGTATACTTAGAATAGATTCGCCAAATTTACAGTATTGCTTTTTTTTCGCAGTAGTTTATACTTTTTGATATAGCCTGTTACTAATAACTATTGATCAAAGTTTGAACACTCTACGTTTAGCAATTTAAAAGGAAACGGAGCGAGAAGAAAAAACTAATAATAAAAAAGAAATTAAAAAAGAAAAAAAAGTACCCAAATTGGGGAAAATGAACATACATATTATAAGAATAATGTCCTAATTATAGCGCTAACAAATTGCAAACTTTTCTTCGTCAATATCGGTATTTACCAAGAACACCTCCCTAGAGTCAGCATGACGACAAAAATATAAAATAACATAAATAGATGCTCGAAAAACATCATTGCAAAAAACGAAGATTACTTTTTATCTATTAACTACCCAAATTGCCAAAAATTTGTTAGAGCTTATCGCAGCCTTAAACTATACAGAACGGGTAGTCAGTGCTGCCGTTCTAAACAAAAAGAAGGGTAAGCTCTACTCAAACTACCGTTGCATTTTTTTGTTAAATTAAAGTAAAAAACAAAAAAAGTTCTCCGCCGGACTTTCGTTATATTTTCCTTCCAAAATGTATTTTTCGTATTTTCTTTCCAAATTACGGTAAAAACAAAAACAAAAAAAGGTCTTCACCCCCAAATTTTTCATAACATTTTCGCTGTAACTTAGAGTGGAGGCCAACAAAGATTAGCAGAACGTTAGGGCGGTAGCGAGGAGAAACTGTTGGGAGCTTACCGACCGAAAACATCAAGATAGGCTACGCCTACCCTCGACGGCAGTATTGCCGATTGTTAGTTTATATTGTTTAATTTATCTTATAGACACGTTTTTCCTATGTCATTCTGCTTCCTGCATTTCCCGATTGCGTGCCACTTTAAAAGGACTACATTTTGCAATAAAAATCAGTTTTGAATCTTTTAAGCTAGCCGAAAAGAAAGCACTGTAAACTTAATGTAACCAGTTTTCAAGTTTTGTATGAGAGCTTTATTGTTGCTGGTTCAAAATTCAGCACTACAATGCCTACGTATATATCCGGTGGTTGAGAAATTTATAATACATTTTCAAGTTTTTGGATTATAAAAGCTCAAGTAATTTTAAAACGAATATATTTTTTCCCTATGCGTCTACGATTAAAAAATATAAAAAATGATAAGAACATAGGATAATATCCAACAACAATACGAGAAGTAAAACATGAAGTGGGACGTGTTACGTCATAGCATTAAATCCTGATTTGCTGTATTGCATTTTCGAATTTTTGATTTGTTTGCCTTCACGCGAAGAGCGCGGTCTGCAGGGCATTTTTGCAGCTGTTGTAATTTTAGCTCGAAACTTGTAACAAATCGCTGGAATTTTATACGTGTTTGAATTTGCACATACTTAAGCTTTCTTCTTTATGCGCGACGCATGAAGAAAGCAAGCTTTGCGATTCTTGACTGTGATCGCAAGCGTTCTTCAATCATTCTTCTTTTTTAAGACCTGATGGTCAGACGCTTAAAATGACGTTACTTATGTTTGATACATTTCGTTAACGTGCATTTTTTGGTTGAGCCAGCAGGGCTTTACAGGTTATTCTTTCTTTAGCTCGCCGGTGTTCAAATTTATTTCTTGAAACCGTGCTGTGACGTGGTACAGTTATTTATTTGTATCATTTTTTTTTTTTTTTTTTGCTTTTTGAATAAAGAAGAACTGGATCCAATGCAGCACGCGTTCTGTAAAAGCCCCAGTTGAGCTTAGTCTTTTTTTTTTTGGAGTTCGTTACAGGACGTGATATAGCGTATTTATTTTTTTTCTGTTGAAAAAGATTTTATTATCATTAGGTCTAACAATAGTGATCGGTGTATGTAAAATCAAATTTACAATGAGTAAAGCGATAAATCTTTTTGCTGCTTTCTTATTTTTCTTTATATCAGTTGAAGAATGTTTTGGACGACCTTCACAAACCCTCGAACTGCAAAAGATCAACAAAAGGTTAGTGAGCATTTTCGAACTTAAAGAAACCTTCGCATGTTCTCGACTTCTATTAACTTTGTAACGTTTTAATGAAATGCATGAGTAAGTTTTTATGTGTTTCTAATTGAATCATAAAGTGCATGATTGTAAAATAATTCCTAACTTAAAGTATAACTTTTTGCGCGATTTTGCATTTTCTACAGAAGTGCTTCTTAAACTTATTGATTTTGTCTACCTTCTTATTTTAGAAAAAAAAAATGTCATGTCCATTAATACATTGATATGATGTCGCTAATAATAACTTATAATAATGACCACACAGTAATATTGAAACTACAAGTATACTGCAAACGCGACTTAATACTTTAAATGTCGGCCAAGAGGGGTTTGGGACAAAATGTGGTTAATTTTCTGGTCGTTTTCGTAACAATCGCATGCAGCATTTGGTCTATCAGTGTGTATAGCGTTTATTGTGTGTGCGTTAGAGGTTTTAGTGTTTAGTGTGCATAGCGATTAGTGTTTATTATGTATAGCGGTTAGTGTTTAGTGTGTTTAGCATTTCGAGTATTTGGTTTTAGTGTGAATAGCGTTAGTGTATTTATAACGTTTGGTGTGTGTAGCGTTTAATGTATGTAGTGTTTAGCGCGACCCCTATGACAACATGCCTTGTTTGGTGGATCCCAATTCTATCTTACCATAGGTGGGCACAAGTCCGTTAATCGTTAATCCGTTAATAACGAAGCTAACTTTTTCCTTAACTCGTTAATCCGTTAAAAACTTTTTTCATGTTAACGGACTAAATTAACTTCTGTTAAGTTCTGCTAACGGACTAAAGTAACTTCCGTTAAGTTCTGTTAACTTCCGTTAAGGTTTTTATGGTTAATATCTTGCACCATTCATTCATCGTACCGGTACAAACCAATTTGCACTGGTAGCACTTGTTGCGTATAAGCACGAGTTTTATAGAAAAAAGCGAAGAAAGGAACTCTTTTTTGTGACAAACAAAACGCTGTGGCCTCAGAGGTCTATTAATTACCGCTGTTTGCAATTTCCAAAAATTTTCCGATCGCAGCTTTGTTAGTGCATTTGAACTTATTTCTGTCTTGGAATTGGATTAGACTGTAAAATGTAACTTCCAAAACACAGAAAGACCACCATAGCAATAAATATTTCCTTACAATCTGCTCAACAGCGTCAATACGTATTATAAAAGCGAGTGAATAAAACAAAATGTAAATTACACGTAAAATGTTAACAAATTAACGGACTTTATTAACTTCCGTTAATTAAAGCTGAAAATAACGGATTAACGTTAACGGAGGTGTGAAGTTTATTAACGGACTAGTGGTTGACGAAGATAACGTTTTGCATTAACTTGCCCACCTTTGTATCTTACCAAATTGAGTTGGTTTGGAAGTACATGTTAATGTATGACTGCTTACTTGATTGGCAGCACGGAGAATTGCACCACACTCCGGTTCCGATGCTTGCTATGCGATTGACAAACGCTTGAGTAAATTATTGATTCTGTTTTACTCAATGCGTAATAGCTATGAGTCTGCAGTTCCAGTCGCTTAGAAGCTTGCAAAAGTCAGTCATTGTATCACAAAGGCGTTGAACGGTTTAACATTTATACAAGTTAGCATACTCGTTTTAACATTGTGTCTACTACGGTGACATGTTTCTGAACGCCTGACCTGCGTTCTATAATTGCCGCGACTTCGAAACCACGGTGCAGAATGTATATGGCTGTGTCTTCGAATCCGAACAATATCCGCAGTCATTTTTTTGTGACAAGTGGAGACTCAGCTGGTGAATTTATATATTTGTGTTGTTTCGAATAAATGCTTTAATTGGTGTTATACTTTTCAGGGAAACTGCTAGCGAAGTGGAAGAAAATTTGCCGCCCCATGGACTAAACAAAAGGTAAAATTACTATTAATGTCTCAAAAAAAATAAACGCTTAGTTTTGTCGAGCAGCTTTTTTGTTGATTTTTTAGTTTTTGATAGTTTTGTGGAACTTCTGAACGGTAACTAAAACAACATTTAGCGGTAACGGTACCATAATTAGTAGTAATTTAATCAATATAGAACATCGAAATGCGATAACTATTAACTCACCAATGAGTATCCGAATGTAGACGCTGAATCGATTTGATAACAATCTGGTCTTGCAACTGAAACTTACGGTACAAATCACTCACGAGAGAGAGGGAGAGAGAACGGCCGGTCAGTAACAAAGCCACGGGGTCTCAAATTGTTCACGGTCAAGTGGAGTGCCAAATAGGCAGACTAATAACGCAAACGGTTGTGAAATTGCCGAACAATAAGAGCTCCAGAATAATTGAGCTATGAAGGCTCTGGGAAGGACCTTTTTTCAGTCCACAAAAAACAGGACAGCAAACTGCTAACTTTGCAACTGGGTTTTTGCTCGCTACTCTTCTACGAAACGAAAACGCTTCCTCTCTCGATGACGCTAAATCATGAGTGACTTGGCATCACAAGTTTTATGCTAGCAAGACCAACAAAGACGCATACATTTTTACATCTTGCAAACAAACAAGTAATTGTTAGCAATCGGATTTAAGGAATTTAAAAATCAGCTGAAATTAATTGTGTGCCAATACAAACAAAGCAAACAAAACGGCGTAACAACCGTGATATTTTTCATAACGAAATGGTGTTGATTTTTTTCATGAACACCATTGCAAAGCCTCATGTGAAAGGCTGTGTGAGGTGGCACTTTCCTCGCATATCATCTTCTTTCCCATCAGGCTAGTGTTTCATCAGCATCTAAATTCACACATAACCTATCCTGGCAGCTCACTCGAACCTTCAAACCACACACAAGGGTAATTTCCGCACTTTCCATCGTACCCTCTTCTCAGATTACTTTGATCAAAGTCTGAAAACAAAGTCACCAAAAAAACTGCAACACGAAACTGTAACTTGCAAATGTCAGTCAATATAACGCGACGGCGGTCAACAGTTTAACATTTATACAAGTTAGCATACTTGTTCAACACTGCGTCTACGGTGGCATGTTTCTCAACGCCTTACCAGCGTTCAATAATTGTTGCGACTTCGAAACCACGGTGCAGAATGTATCTGGCTGTGTCTTCGAGCCCGAACAATATCCGTAGTCATTTTTCGTGACAACTGGAGAGTCAGCTTGTGACTTTATATGTTTGTGTCGTTTCGAATAAATGCTTTAATTGGTTTTTTTACTTTTCAGGGAAGCTGCTAGCGAAATGGAAGAAAATTTGCCGCTTAGAGGATTAAACAAAAGGTGAAATTATTATTAATTAATTACTCAAGACAAATAAACGCTTAGTTTTGTCGAGCAGCGTTTTTGTTGATTTTCTAGTTTTTGATAGTTTTGTGGAACTTCTAAATACTATAGGGTTAGTAGAACTGCTCAAAAGTACTGGAGACACCTGTTCTGAGCACTGTGAAACTAGTAAATCTATTGTTGGCAGCGTTCTAAACATTGGGGACGCGTTTTCGCATCCACAGTTACGCTCTTTTTTTATAGCCAGTGATAATAAGGTTGGGGCTTGCTGTTCTTATAACTGATTTTACTCACGCAAGCGCAGGTGCTGCCATGGACGAATGGTTTAAGGCGTCAGAATATACACGTAAGACCAGGGTTCAATGCCTTGGTTTGTCATTGCTTTATTCAAACCAACATTGTATTGAATCTAGCACATTAATTTTATTTTGATTACGACAAAATCGTTTGCGATGTTTTTTGTTTCATGCTTGATATGATCAGAGGGTATCAGGTTTCATTCTCTGTGAAGACGTCCCATAAATCAGCTTTTTAAGACCTCAAGCTAGCGCGCTAGTTTCTTTTGCTAGCACTAGAAATTTTAAAGACAAGAATATTTAGACGTAATTTGGAGGTAGTCACCTACGCTCGTATGCTGCTGTGGCCGAATGCTTAAAGGTGCCAGTGCTGAAACCTAAAACCTGGGTTCAATACTCTGGTTGGTCATCGCTTTCTTCAAACCAAGATTACATTGAATGTAGCATATTACTTTTTTTTTCGATTACGACAAAATCGCTTTCAATATTTTTTGTTTGACACTAGGTTTGATCAGAAGGTATCAGGTTTCATTCTCTGTGAAGACACCCCAAAAAGCACTTTCTTAACACCATAAGCAAGCGCGCTACTTTTTTTGGGTGTCCGTAGATATTTTTAGGAGAAAACTATTTTGACATAATTTGGGGACAAACCCCCCAAAACCCCCAAATGAACCAAAACAAATATCAGTTTTTTTGACGGCTTAAGCTAGGGTGTTACATCTTTGATATCAAGGGGAAATAAAGAGACAAATACCCTGACATGGTTTGGGAGTACCACCCTATCGGGGACCCCAAATATCAGTTTTATGAACGGCTTAACACAGGGTGCCTGTGTTTTTTGATATCAGTAGATATTTAACTGACGAGTACTTGGGCATAGTTTGGGGGTACCCTTCCGCAAAAACTTTCAAACGCCATTGCGTTGAACGGCTTAAGCTAAAAGTCCAGTCTTCTTGGACATAATATGGGGTACCAGACCCCCAGAAATCCTCACGTAAACCCCACAATAATTAATTTGTTGAACTTAAGCTAAGGCTCCAGTTTTTTTTGCATCAAAAGATATTTAAGAGACAAAATGTTTGACATAGTTTTGAGTACTCCTTTCCGGTTCCTTCCCAAATGGACCACACAAAAGCAACTATTTTGCGCGGCTTGAGCTAGGGCGCTAGTTTTATTCGATATCACTAAATATTTAAAAGACAATTTTTTACATGGCTTGGGGGTACCAACTCCCAACATGAACCTCCCCAAAAATCCCTTTTTGAAAGCTAAATTTACCAATTGATTTTAGTCAGTTGGGTCATATGCTGAGCTGGCATAGTGATTCAAGGCGCCAGGGTTTGAAATTGTCGTGAATGAACTGAGCTAGGTTCAAATACTTGGTCGGACATCGGTTTCACCCAAACCACAAATGATTTAAAATCAACAACATTTATTTCTTTCATGAAACAAAATCACTTTGTTTGCATTGCATACAATTAAGTTTTACAGAAATATCCGTAACCTTACAAAAATGAAAGGGAGAACGATGGTGAAATGGAACTGGCGGAAGTCCCGTCTTATTTTCCCCAAGGACAATGAACATCTAGTTACCAGTGAATTTAAGGTTGAGGCTTGCTGTTCTTAAGTTTTTGCCAATTTTCAGTTTCATTTTGTTCTTCGGTTGCTGTTAAAGTTGAAAAGTGTTGCAATAGATTTCAGCGATTATGTTTGTATTGCTGTTTATTTTGCGATGCTCTGTCTACTTGGCAATTTGCTGCTGTATGCGTAAAATGGCAAAAAGCGAAAAGTCGAGCTTTTTTTTCGATTTGAACGATTGCCAAAAATTCTCCCAAATGCCTGCGCAGTGCGCAACAGCACTTCGTTTACTTTGAAATAGTCACAATTTTGCTTACAAAGAGCAAAATATCACTAACATTTCATGGTTTAGTATCTATACAGTATTTAGTTTCTTCCTTTTAATGGAATTGACCGTTTTGTTGTTGATAATCTTTTTGCTTCTGAGACTGGCATTGTTCTTATTTTGTTCTTAAATTTTGAATAAAAATGAGCCTTGTATATATATATATGAAAAAGTATTTTATATGAAAGTACTCTGAGCGCTGGATCTAGACACTTTTTGCGGTAGAGGCAACTTTCCAACGAATATGATTGCTGTTCATTTCACAAAGTTAATACAACAGCCCAAAGTTAACTAACAAGCTAATCAGCCAAGAGTTAATGACGACAAGTTAACTATCTTTAATGAATCCAAGTGACTCCTCAAGGCGTGACCACAACAATAAAAAATGCAATAGCGTGACGCTCGTCGTGGGACTCGTGGAATGCCATAGCGACTTCCATTTGCAGTTATCCCTATTTTATACGGGGGGCATTTTTTTCTCCGTCTTGTTTTTTTTGCAATAAAATCTTTCAGAGACAAGTTTTTTCTTTCAAAACAATTTGACTTTGAGTCAATTGTATGTACAAATAACTCCTGGAAAGTTGCAGTCGCTAAGATAACGGAAATTTTCCCAATTTTGGGTTTGTCGAAGTCACTCTTGGAAATTTGAACATTTTTGGCCAATATTTAACTTAAATGAGAAAACTTTGACTTGGGCATTTTATGAATGAGAATCAAAACAAAAACTTGTGTATAAAGCAAAAACCGCGTATGACGTCATCACAAAATCGACGTGTCATTTTTTTGAAATGCCGTGACGTCATTAACTCAAAACGTGTTTAAATAGAAAGTTTTGGTGAGCATCAATCGCATGCCTAATTTAACTTTTCTATAAATTTTGATTTAAAAGTTAGATAGGGACCGTTTCAAGAAATCTTCTTCCATTTACCTTGTTGTCAGACGTTGATCAGAGTAATCCGAGAAGAGAGTACGATGGCAAGTGCGAAAATTGCCCTCGTGTGTGGTTTGAAATTTTAGGTGGGCTGTCATGGTAGGCTATGTGTGAAATCAGATGCTGATCGAACACTAGCGTGATGGGAAAGCAGACAAGTGAGTGAGGTGCTACCTCACAGTTGAGGACATTTTATGTTGATGGTCTGCTATGTAACTTCTGACTTCGAAACATGTTTAGGAGAAGCCGACTCTAATGATGAACTTTCATGCATATGCAAGTCAGATACTCGATCAGTAAATGAAACAGATCAAACACGAGTGATAGCACATGAGATAAAATCTTTAATGAAATAACGATTTGGTTAAAAAGCAGCTAACCATCAAAAACTAGCATTTTGTGAAAAAAAATGATTCGTCATGTCAATTAATACGATTGATATGATGTTGCTAATAATAACTTATAATAATGACCACACAGTAATATTGAAACTACAAATATACTGCAAACGCGACTTACTTTAAATGTCGGCCAAGAGGGGTTTGGGACAAAATATGGTTAATTTTCTGGTCGTTTTCGTAACAATCGCATGCAGCATTTGGTCTATCAGTGCGTGTAGCGTTTAATGTGTATAGCGTTAGAACTTTTGGTGTTTAGTGTGCATAGCGATTAGTGTTTAGTATGTATAGCGGTTAGTGTTTAGTGTGTTTAGCATTTCGAGTATTTGGTTTTAGTGTGAGTAGCGTTAGTGTATTTATAACGTTTGGTGTGCTTTGCGTTTAATATATGTAGTGTTTAGCGCGACCCCTATGACAGCAACATGCCTTGTTTGGTGGATCCCAATTCTATTTTATCAAATTGAGTTGGTTTGGAAGTACATGTTAATGTATGACTGCTTTATGGAGCGCCGTTTGTGTACCCTAATTTGTACAATGTTTTTTGCATGTTTAATTAAATAGTCATTTTAATTAAATGTACAAAAATAAACACACAAAAAAAACACGTGCAAAAATAAATATGCAAAAAGCTTTTGAATGTTTATTACAACGTATTTTGAGCTACGTTTCTTGCATCTTTAAAAAATTTTGCGCAAAAATTCTTGACGCAAAAATTGTTGTGGCAGAAATAAATCCACAAAAAGTTTTGTGGATTTATTTTTGCAACATCATTTTTTGCATCAAAATTTTTTGCGTTACAGTTGTTTGTGTCACAATAATTTTTATGTTTATTTTTCATAGCAAAGAAACAACACACGCCGAAAAAATTTTGTGCAAACTTTTGTGACGCAAAAATTGTTGATACAAAATTTCTTGTCGCGAATAAAACCCGTGCAAAAATAAATCGTCAAAAATATTTGACAATTTAGTTCATGTCCATAATGATAAAGGGTTGGAATTATGCGGGCGAGAAGGTACGAATGAATAAACCATCATTTCCTAGCCCAACGAGAGGTGTCATTAGCAGGCTAATACCTAACTAAAGGCTGCCGTAGAGCTCGAAGTTTTCGTCTTGAAGTTCCAGTTCTATACCTTGCCGGTACCTTCCAACCCGCATGATTCCAACCCTTTATCATTATGGACACGAACTAAATAGTCAAATATTTATGATGATTTATTTTTGCCTGCGTTTTTTTTGGGACAAGCTGATTTACATTAACAGGTTGTGCGTCACAAAATTTTGCACATTTATTTCGGCGTGTGTTGTTTCTTTGCTATCAAAAATAAACGTAAAAACATTTGTGACACAAACAATTGTAATCCAAAAAAATTGATGCGAAAAATGATGTTGCAAAAATAAATTTACCAAACTTATTGTGGATTTATTATTGCAACAACAATTTTTGTGTCTAGAATTTTTGTGCAAAATATTTTTGTGTAACATTTTTTTGTCTATTTGTTATTGCAACGGTTTATTCTGCAGCATTGTTATTTTTGTATATTTATATGAAATGAGTATTTAATTAAACATGTAAAAAAACGTTGCTCAAATTATGGTGTAATAAACACTCAAAAGCTTTTTGCATATTTATTTTTGCACGTGTTTTTTTGTATATATATATTTGTTCAATTAATTAAAATGGCTATTTATTTGAATATGCAAAAAAACATTGCACAAATTAGAAAACACAAACCGCGCCCCATATACTGCTTACTTGATTGGCAGCACGGAGAATTGCACCACACTCCGGTTCCGATGCTCGCTACGTGAGTGACAAACGCTTGAATAGTTTATTGACTCTGTTTTACTCGATACGTAGTAGCTATGAGTCTGCAGTTCCAGTCGCTTAGAAACTTGCAAAAGTCAGTCATTGTAACACGAAGGCGTTGAACGGTTTAACGATTATACAAGTCAGCATACTCGTTTCAACACTGTGTCTACGGTGGCATGTTTCTGAACGCCCGACAGCTGTTCAATAATTGCCGCGACTTCGAAACCACGGTGCAGAATGTATCTGGCTGTGTCTTCGAACCCGAACAATATCCGTAGTCATTTTTTGTGACAACTGGAGATTCAGCTTGTGACTTTATATGTTTGTGTCGTTTCGAATAAATGCTTTAATTGGTTTTATACTTTTCAGGGAAGCTGCTAGCGAAATGGAAGAAAATTTGCCGCTTAGAGGACTAAACAAAAGGTGAAATTATTATTAATTAATTACTCAAGACAAATAAACGATTAGTTTTGTCGAGCAGCGTTTTTGTCGATTTTTTTAGTTTTTGATAGTTTTGTGGAACTTCTAAACACTATAGGGTTAATAGAAGTGCTCAAAAGTACTGGAGACACTTGTTCTGAGCACTGTGAAACTAGTAAATCTATCGTTGGCAGCATTCTAAACATTGGGGACGCGTTTTCGCATCCACAGTTACGCTCTTTTTTTATTACCAGTGAATATAAGGTTAAGGCTTGCTGTTTTCAAGTTTTTGCCAATTTTCAGTTTCATTTTGTTCTTCGGTTGCTGTTAAAGTTGAAAGCGTTGCAATAAATTTTAGCGATTATGTTTGTATTGCTGTTTATTTTGCAATGCTCTGTCTACTTGGCAATTTGCTACTGTTTGCGTTAAAATGGCAAAAGCGAAAAGTCGAGCTTTTTTTCGATTTGAACGATTGCCAAAAATTCTCCCAAATGCCTGTGCAGAGCCCAACAGCACTTCATTTACATTGTGGGATTTCTGGGATGCCATGACGACTTCCGCTTGCAGTTAGCCCTATTTTATACGGGGGGCATTTTCCTCTCTCTTTTGGTTTTGTCGTAATGCATCCTTTTAGAAACCAGCTGATTATTTCAAATCAACTTGACTTTGAGTCAATTCTATTACTACCTTTCGAGTTATGGTTTAAAATTTGAAGACTAGTTCTTTCACCAAACTTGTTTATGCCAATAGGGTCTAACCCACACACTTAATGTTACATCATAGCGTCAGTATTGCCAATAAACAATGGATTTGAATAAATCAACCAAAAACTGCCAATTTTTCACAAACTTAGATACATGATTTTTCTACAACTCTCAACCTTTTTACATAAGCTTTTGCCGATGGTGTTTATGAAAATTTTCAACACTATTTTGTCATAAATGTTGGCTGTTGCAATACAGAAGCTTGTGTATCGAAATATGTTACCTAATAAAAGTATTCGAAACAACCGTTGTTGACGATTTGATTTAGCGGCGTCTACTTGCAAATCCTAACACGCTTGTTTAATTTTAATCCAATATAAATACGATCTAATTTAAAACAATCCATTATTAAACGATTCAATAAGCGCTCAAATAAGCGTTTTCACAAAAAACGGAAACAATAAATAACAACATTATGCAAACCACAAAACTCGCGGACGTAAAAAATCTTTACCAAACGAAACTAAGACACGTAGTAATTCAGAAACTGTAAATAATGCTTAGCAAAGGGCAACTAAATTTTTCTACTAAATAAATAATTGTAAAACAATTCCTAATTTGGAGTACAACTTTTTGCGCATGTTTTGCATTTCCTAGTTGAGTTCTTCTTAAACTTGTTTGCTATTGTTTACCCCATTACGGATTTCTGCATATCATAATATTATTTCACGTATATTAAACCTTGCGCGCAACCAGGATTTTGGTAAAGGGAGGAGGGAGAGAGCTTGAATTCAAGGGTAGATATTTTGCCAGAAAAAATGTTCAATTGGGTAGCGTGCTGAGCAATCTGGTGCCACTTACGCTAATCACTACCGCCGGAGGCCATGGGAGTTTGGGTTTAGAGCGAAGCCCCCAACCGTTGGGCAATTTTACTGATTGTTCAGCAAAAATCAGCCACTTTAACACAGTTCAGATTAAATTTTAAACCTCTGTTTGAAGACTTTCGGAAGCCATTTATCAAGTCAAAATCATGTTTAAAGACTTGAAAAGTTTAGAGGTAAAACTTTGCAAGGAATCAGAATAAGGTAAAAAGGACAGAAGCTCTTTGCTCCCTCCTACCGATTGCATCGCTGCATAGAACTATGTTACACTGATTTATGCACAGTACATTTGCGTTCAAAATCTGCTTAAGCTTGTGGCGCTGTCTTACTTTGCGATTTTTTGCTTGCAACAATTAATACACGATTTTTCGTCGTACATTTTCGCGCATAAAAGTAATTGTAGTTTTTGGCGATGTAAAAATGCCAATAAAACTTAGCGTAATAAAATGCTGCTAAAATTTAGCCTGAATATTATTATAATTTCTTTTTCAATTGCTTTGATTATAAACATATAAAACAAAGACCAATAAAATCGACACTTGTATTGCTTTGTTAACTTGTAAATCTACACCCCCTTTAACGACCTTGAATTAACATTTGTTCGTAAGAGAAACTATAAAGACACGTAGTACTTCAGAAACTGTAAATGATATTTTAGCAAGAGCAACTAAAACAACATTTAGCGGTAACGGTACCATAATTAGTAGTAATTTAATCAATATAGAACATCGAAATGCGATAACTATTAACTCACCAATGAGTATCCGAATGTAGACGCTGAATCGATTTGATAACAATCTGGTCTTGCAACTGAAACTTACGGTACAAATCACTCACGAGAGAGAGGGAGAGAGAACGGCCGGTCAGCAACAAAGCCACGGGGTCTCAAATTGTTCACGGTCAAGTGGAGTGCCAAATAGGCAGACTAATAACGCAAACGGTTGTGAAATTGCCGAACAATAAGAGCTCCAGAATAATTGAGCTATGAAGGCTCTGGGAAGGACCTTTTTTCAGTCCACAAAAAACAGGACAGCAAACTGCTAACTTTGCAACTGGGTTTTTGCTCGCTACTCTTCTACGAAACGAAAACGCTTCCTCTCTCGATGACGCTAAATCATGAGTGACTTGGCATCACAAGTTTTATGCTAGCAAGACCAACAAAGACGCATACATTTTTACATCTTGCAAACAAACAAGTAATTGTTAGCAATCGGATTTAAGGAATTTAAAAATCAGCTGAAATTAATTGTGTGCCAATACAAACAAAGCAAACAAAACGGCGTAACAACCGTGATATTTTTCATAACAAAATGGTGTTGATTTTTTTCATGAACACCATTGCAAAGCCTCATGTGAAAGGCTGTGTGAGGTGGCACTTTCCTCGCATATCATCTTCTTTCCCATCAGGCTAGTGTTTCATCAGCATCTAAATTCACACATAACCTATCCTGGCAGCCCACTCGAACCTTCAAACCACACACGAGGGTAATTTCCGCACTTTCCATCGTATCCTCTTCTCAGATTACTTTGATCAAAGTATGAAAACAAAGCCACCAGAAAAAAAATGCAACACGAAACTGTAACTTGCAAATATTAGTCAATCAAACGCGACGGCGGTCAACAGTTTAACATTTATGCAAGTTAGCACACTTGTTCAACACTGCGTCTACGGTGGCATGTTTCTCAACGCCTGACCTGCATTCAATAATTGCCGCGACTTCGAAACCACGGTGCAGAATGTATCTGGCTGTGTTTTCGAACCCGAACAATATCCGTAGTCATTTTTCGTGACAACTGGAGAGTCAGCTTGTGACTTTATATGTTTGTGTCGTTTCGAATAAATGCTTTAATTGGTTTTTTTACTTTTCAGGGAAGCTGCTAGCGAAATGGAAGAAAATTTGCCGCTTAGAGGACTAAACAAAAGGTGAAATTATTATTAATTAATTACTCAAGACAAATAAACGCTTAGTTTTGTCGAGCAGCTTTTTTTTGATTTTCTAGTTTTTGATAGTTTTGTGGAACTTCTAAACACTATAGGGTTAATAGAAGTGCTCAAAAGTACTGGAGACACCTGTTCCGAGCACTGTGAAACTAGTAAATCTATCGTTGGCAGCGTTCTAAACATTGGGGACGCGTTTTCGCATCCACAGTTACGCTCTTTTTTTATTACCAGTGAATATAAGGTTGAGGCTTGCTGTTTTTAAGTTTTTGCCAATTTTCAGTTTCATTTTGTTCTTCGGTTGCTGTTAAAGTTGAAAAGTGTTGCAATAGATTTCAGCGATTATGTTTGTATTGCTGTTTATTTTGCGATGATCTGTCTACTTGGCAATTTGCTGCTGTATGCGTAAAATGGCAAAAAGCGAAAAGTCGAGCTTTTTTTTCGATTTGAACGATTGCCAAAAATTCTCCCAAATGCCTGCGCAGTGCGCAACAGCACTTCGTTTACTTTGAAATAGTCACAATTTTGCTTACAAAGAGCAAAATATCACTAACATTTCATGGTTTAGTATCTATACAGTATTTAGTTTCTTCCTTTTAATGGAATTGACCGTTTTGTTGTTGATAATCTTTTTGCTTCTGAGACTGGCATTGTTCTTATTTTGTTCTTAAATTTTGAATAAAAATGAGCCTTGTATATATATATATGAAAAAGTATTTTATATGAAAGTACTCTGAGCGCTGGATCTAGACACTTTTTGCGGTAGAGGCAACTTTCCAACGAATATGATCGCGGTTCATTTCACAAAGTTAATACAACAGCCCAAAGTTAACTAACAAGCTAATCAGCCAAGAGTTAATGACGACAAGTTAACTATCTTTAATGAATCCAAGTGACTCCTCAAGGCGTGACCACAACAATAAAAAATGCAATAGCGTGACGCTCGTCGTGGGACTCGTGGAATGCCATAGCGACTTCCATTTGCAGTTATCCCTATTTTATACGGGGGGCATTTTTTTCTCCGTCTTGTTTTTTTTGCAATAAAATCTTTCAGAGACAAGTTTTTTCTTTCAAAACAATTTGACTTTGAGTCAATTGTATGTACAAATAACTCCTGGAAAGTTGCAGTCGCTAAGATAACGGAAATTTTCCCAATTTTGGGTTTGTCGAAGTCACTCTTGGAAATTTGAACATTTTTGGCCAATATTTAACTTAAATGAGAAAACTTTGACTTGGGCATTTTATGAATGAGAATCAAAACAAAAACTTGTGTATAAAGCAAAAACCGCGTATGACGTCATCACAAAATCGACGTGTCATTTTTTTGAAATGCCGTGACGTCATTAACTCAAAACGTGTTTAAATAGAAAGTTTTGGTGAGCATCAATCGCATGCCTAATTTAACTTTTCTATAAATTTTGATTTAAAAGTTAGATAGGGACCGTTTCAAGAAATCTTCTTCCATTTACCTTGTTGTCAGACGTTGATCAGAGTAATCCGAGAAGAGAGTACGATGGCAAGTGCGAAAATTGCCCTCGTGTGTGGTTTGAAATTTTAGGTGGGCTGTCATGGTAGGCTATGTGTGAAATCAGATGCTGATCGAACACTAGCGTGATGGGAAAGCAGACAAGTGAGTGAGGTGCTACCTCACAGTTGAGGACATTTTATGTTGATGGTCTGCTATGTAACTTCTGACTTCGAAACATGTTTAGGAGAAGCCGACTCTAATGATGAACTTTCATGCATATGCAAGTCAGATACTCGATCAGTAAATGAAACAGATCAAACACGAGTGATAGCACATGAGATAAAATCTTTAATGAAATAACGATTTGGTTAAAAAGCAGCTAACCATCAAAAACTAGCATTTTGTGAAAAAAAATGATTCGTCATGTCAATTAATACGATTGATATGATGTTGCTAATAATAACTTATAATAATGACCACACAGTAATATTGAAACTACAAATATACTGCAAACGCGACTTACTTTAAATGTCGGCCAAGAGGGGTTTGGGACAAAATATGGTTAATTTTCTGGTCGTTTTCGTAACAATCGCATGCAGCATTTGGTCTATCAGTGCGTGTAGCGTTTAATGTGTATAGCGTTAGAACTTTTGGTGTTTAGTGTGCATAGCGATTAGTGTTTATTATGTATAGCGGTTAGTGTTTAGTGTGTTTAGCATTTCGAGTATTTGGTTTTAGTGTGAGTAGCGTTAGTGTATTTATAACGTTTGGTGTGCTTTGCGTTTAATATATGTAGTGTTTAGCGCGACCCCTATGACAGCAACATGCCTTGTTTGGTGGATCCCAATTCTATTTTATCAAATTGAGTTGGTTTGGAAGTACATGTTAATGTATGACTGCTTTATGGAGCGCCGTTTGTGTACCCTAATTTGTACAATGTTTTTTGCATGTTTAATTAAATAGTCATTTTAATTAAATGTACAAAAATAAACACACAAAAAAAACACGTGCAAAAATAAATATGCAAAGAGCTTTTGAATGTTTATGTAGGTACGGTTAGGTACGGATGAATAAACCATCATTTCCTAGCCCAACGAGAGGTGTCATTAGCAGGCTAATACCTAACTAAAGGCTGCCGTAGAGCTCGAAGTTTTCGTCTTGAAGTTCCGGTTCTATACCTTGCCGGTACCTTCCGGCCCGCATGATTCCAACCCTTTATCATTATGGACACGAACTAAATAGTCAAATATCTATGACGATTTATTTTTGCCTGCGTTCTTTTGGGGGGACAAGCTGTTTTGCATCAACAGGTTTTGCGTCACAAAATTTTGCACATTTATTTCGGCGTGTGTTGTTTCTTTGCTATCAAAAATAAACGTAAAAACATTTGTGACACAAACAATTGTAATGCAAAAAAATTTGATGCAAAAATTGATGTTGCAAAAACTTTTGTGTCTAGAATTTTTGTGCAAAATATTTTTGTGTAACCTTTTTTTTGTCTATTTGTTATTGCAACGGTTTATTCTGCGGCGTGTTATTTTTGTATATTTAATTGAAATCACTATTAAATCAAACATGCAAAAAAACGTTGCTCAAATTATGGTGTAATAAATTTTCAAAAGCTTTTTGCATATTTATTTTTGCACGTGTTTTTTTGTATATTTATATTTGTTCAATTAATTAAAATGGCTATTTAATTAAATATGCAAAAAAACATTGCACAAATTAGAAAACACAAACCGCGCCCCATACTGCTTACTTGATTGGTACCGCAGAGAATTGCACCACACTCCGGTTCCGATGCTCGCTACGCGAGTGACAAACGCTTGAATAGTTTATTGACTCTGTTTTACTCGATGCGTAACAGCTATAATCTGCAGTTCCAGTCGCTTAGAAGCTTGTAAAAGTCAGTCATTGTAACACGAAAGCGTTGAACGGTTTAACATTTATACAAGTCAGCATACTCGTTTCAACACTGTGTCTACGGTGGCATGTTTCTGAACGCCCGACAGCTGTTCAATAATTGCCGCGACTTCGAAACCACGGTGCAGAATGTATCTGGCTGTGTCTTCGAACCCGAACAATATCCGTAGTCATTTTTTGTGACAACTGGAGAGTCAGCTTGTGACTTTATATGTTTGTGTCGTTTCGAATAAATGTTTTAATTGGTTTTATACTTTTCAGGGAAGCTGCTAGCGAAATGGAAGAAAATTTGCCGCTTAGAGGACTAAACAAAAGGTGAAATTATTATTAATTAATTACTCAAGACAAATAAACGATTAGTTTTGTCGAGCAGCGTTTTTGTTGATTTTCTAGTTTTTGATAGTTTTGTGGAACTTCTAAACACTATAGGGTTAATAGAAGTGCTCAAAAGTACTGGAGACACCTGTTCTGAGCGCTGTGAAACTAGTAAATCTATCGTTGGCAGCATTCTAAACATTGGGGACGCGTTTTCGCATCCACAGTTACGCTCTATTTTTATTACCAGTGAATATAAGGTTGAGGCTTGCTGTTTTTAAGTTTTTGCCAATTTTCAGTTTCATTTTGTTCTTCGGTTGCTGTTAAAGTTGAAAAGTGTTGCAATAGATTTCAGCGATTATGTTTGTATTGCTGTTTATTTTGCAATGCTCTGTCTACTTGTCAAATTCCTGCTGTATGCGTTAAAATGGCAAAAGCGAAAAGTCGAGCTTTTTTTCGATTTGAATGATTGCCAAAAATTCTCCCAAATGCCTGTGCAGTGCGCAACAGCACTTCATTTACATTGTGGGATTCCTGGGATGCCATGACGACTTCCGCTTGCAGTTAGCCCTATTTTATACGGGGGGCATTTTCCTCTCTCTTTTGGTTTTGTCGTAATGCATCCTTTTAGAAACCAGCTGATTATTTCAAATCAACTTGACTTTGAGTCAATTCTATTACTACTTTTCGAGTTATGGTTTAAAATTTGAAGACTAGTTCTTTCACCAAACTTGTTTATGCCAATAGGGTCTAACCCACACACTTAATGTTACATCATAGCGTCAGTATTGCCAATAAACAATGGATATGAATAAATCAACCGAAAACTGCCGATTTTTCACAAACTTAGATACATGATTTTTCTACAACTCTCAACCTTTTTACATAAGCTTTTGCCGATGGTGTTTATGAAAATTTTCAACACTATTTTGCATAGGTGGGCACAAGTCCGTTAATCCGTTAATAACGAAGCTAACTTTTTCATTAACTCGTTATCCCGTTAAAAAGTTTTTTCATGTTAACGGACTAAATTAACTTCCGTTAAGTGCTGTCAACGGACTAAATTAACTTACGTTAAGTTTTGTTAATTTCCGGTAAAGTTTCTATCGTTAATATTTTGCACCATTTATTCATCGCACCGATACAAATCAGCTTGCACTGGTACCACTTATTGCGTATTAGCACGAGTTTTATAGAAAAAAGCGAAGAACGGAGCTGTTTTGTAGCAAATAATAAGCTGGAGCCTCGAAGGTCTATTAAATATCCCTGTTCACAATTTCCAAAAATTTTCCAATCGCAGCTTTGTTAGTGCATTTGAACTTGTTTTTATCTTAAAATTAGATTAGACTCTAAAATGTAACTTCCAAAACACAAAAAGACCACCACATCAATAAATATTTCCATACAGTCAGTTTAACAGCGTCAATACGTGTTATAGAAGCGAGTGAATAAAAACAAATGTAAATTAATCACAAAATGTTAACGAATGAACGGACTTTATTAACTTCCGTTAATTAAAGCTGAAAATAACGGATTAGCGTTAACGGAGGTGTAAAATTTGTTAACGGACTAGTGGTTAACGAAGCTAACGTTATGCATTAACTTGCCCACCTACGCTATTTTGTCATAAATGTTGGCTGTTGCAATACAGAAGCTTGTGTATCGAAATATGTTACCTAATAAAAGTATTCGAAACAACCGTTGTTGACGATTTGATTTAGCGGCGTCTACTTGCAAATCCTAACACGCTTGTTTAATTTTAATCCAATATAAATACGATCTAATTTAAAACAATCCATTATTAAACGATTCAATAAGCGCTCAAATAAGCGTTTTCACAAAAAACGGAAACAATAAATAACAACATTATGCAAACCACAAAACTCGCGGACGTAAAAAATCTTTACCAAACGAAACTAAGACACATAGTAATTCAGAAACTGTAAATAATGCTTAGCAAAGGGCAACTAAATTTTTCTACTAAATAAATAATTGTAAAACAATTCCTAATTTGGAGTACAACTTTTTGCGCATGTTTTGCATTTCCTAGTTGAGTTCTTCTTAAACTTGTTTGCTATTGTTTACCCCATTACGGATTTCTGCATATCATAATATTATTTCACGTATATTAAACCTTGCGCGCAACCAGGATTTTGGTAAAGGGAGGAGGGAGAGAGCTTGAATTCAAGGGTAGATATTTTGCCAGAAAAAATGTTCAATTGGGTAGCGTGCTGAGCAATCTGGTGCCACTTACGCTAATCACTACCGCCGGAGGCCATGGGAGTTTGGGTTTGGAGCGAAGCCCCCAACCGTTGGGCAATTTTACTGATTGTTCAGCAAAAATCAGCCACTTTAACACAGTTCAGATTAAATTTTAAACCTCTGTTTGAAGTCTTTCGGAAGCCATTTGAAAGAACTAAATTGCAAAGATTTTAAAGCCAGTTGAAAAATTAAACTACCCAGCCGCTTCAAATTCCTTCCCTTACTCACAGATCAAGTCAAAATCATGTTTAAAGACTTGAAAAGTATAGAGGTAAAACTTTGCAAGGAATCAGGATAAGGTAAAAAGGACAGAAGCTCTTTGCTCCCTCCTACCGATTGCATCGCTGCATAGAACTATGTTACACTGATTTATGCACAGTACATTTGCGTTCAAAATCTGCTTAAGCTTGTGGCGCTGTCTTACTTTGCGATTTTTTGCTTGCAACAATTAATACACGATTTTTTGTTGTACATTTTCGCGCATAAAAGTAATTGTAGTTTTTGGCGTTGTAAAAATGCCAATAAAACTTAGCGTAATAAAATGCTGCTAAAATTTAGCCTGAATATTATTATAATTTCTTTTTCAATTGCTTTGATTATAAACATATAAAACAAAGACCAATAAAATCGACACTTGTATTGCTTTGTTAACTTGTAAATCTACACCCCCTTTAACGACCTTGAATTAACATTTGTTCGTAAGAGAAACTATAAAGACACGTAGTACTTCAGAAACTGTAAATGATATTTTAGCAAGAGCAACTAAAACAACATTTAGCGGTAACGGTACCATAATTAGTAGTAATTTAATCAATATAGAACATCGAAATGCGATAACTATTAACTCACCAATGAGTATCCGAATGTAGACGCTGAATCGATTTGATAACAATCTGGTCTTGCAACTGAAACTTACGGTACAAACCACTCACGAGAGAGAGGGAGAGAGAACGGCCGGTCAGCAACAAAGCCACGGGGTCTCAAATTGTTCACGGTCAAGTGGAGTGCCAAATAGGCAGACTAATAACGCAAACGGTTGTGAAATTGCCGAACAATAAGAGCTCCAGAATAATTGAGCTATGAAGGCTCTGGGAAGGACCTTTTTTCAGTCCACAAAAAACAGGACAGCAAACTGCTAACTTTGCAACTGGGTTTTTGCTCGCTACTCTTCTACGAAACGAAAACGCTTCCTCTCTCGATGACGCTAAATCATGAGTGACTTGGCATCACAAGTTTTATGCTAGCAAGACCAACAAAGACGCATACATTTTTACATCTTGCAAACAAACAAGTAATTGTTAGCAATCGGATTTAAGGAATTTAAAAATCAGCTGAAATTAATTGTGTGCCAATACAAACAAAGCAAACAAAACGGCGTAACAACCGTGATATTTTTCATAACAATATGGTGTTGATTTTTTTCATGAACACCACTGCAAATTCCCATCAGGCTAGTGTTTCATCGGCATCTGAACTCACACCTTATTTATCGTATCAACCCATGTAACCTTCAAACCACACAAGGAGGTAACTTCTGTTCGTGCCATCGTTTTTTTCTGGCAACAATTGACAATACTACCGTTATGATGTACTAATATCTCTTCACTTATATTCCATTTCGAAACGAAAAAAAGCTGGCGCACTTTATTACTTTGAAATTTTACGGTTTTTTGGAATATGTTTTTTCAAGCACTTTCACCGCTTGATATTAAAGAATTTTTTTATTGCAAGCGGTGCAGTACCTAGAGGGGTTGATGCCGGGCTAAAAACGTCTCAGAAAAACTAAAGCTATGGCTGGCATGGCAGAAAATATTCAGACAAAATTGACAAGCTCGAAGGACCTTTCTTTAACCGCAAGATTTTTTATTGCTGGCGGAAGTGAACTCATTTTTTAGTTTAGTGTTTACCAGGTTTACAATTTGATTCGTAAGCTCCACCTCATAACAGTCTCAGTCTACGGCCCTGGTCAATAGTTTGGTACAGAGAATTGCAAGCAAGCTTTAACAAACAGTTGAGACTAATCATATTGGCAATAAAGATGATCTGAAATTTTGTGGAAACAAAATTTTTTTCTGGCAACTAATGAAAAACAAAAAACACGAAAAATGTTCAAAAAAGCCCACTTTTAGGTAGACTTGTGGGTGCTATAGTTTACGTATTAACAACCAAAAGTTTGATGCATTGTAGTGAGATTGGTCTTTCACCATTACATTTAGTAGAATGTGATACAACGATAAATTGTGAAGCTGTTAAGTTACAAACGAGATCCATAACATACGGTTTAATGATGTGTGTTGCAATCTTTTAGTTCGATTCTTGGGACAGATGTATATTTATTAGCAAAGCACAATTTGCACATCAACTTTGTTCTTTGCATAAGCACTGTAAAAAAATCATGTAGCTGTTGTATAAAAAAGCTGAGGTAGACTTAAGTGTCAAATAAAAAGGCACAAACTTTTAAATATGAATGAAATACGGTTAACAAAAGAAATTTCATTGACAATAGTGTTTTGAAAGATTTGTATAGAATTCTTATAACAAAGCAGATTGTTGGCAAGTATTGGAGATTTAAGTTTATTTTTTTACTCAGACTTTTACGTCAGATGTTCAATTTTGTGAGTTTTTTGCTGTTTCCAAAAATCTAAATTTTATCTTTGCAATTGCAAAGGGGCAAGTTTCGGGATTGTATTCAAAAATAAGCAGAACTTTTTCAATTTTTTTTTTGTTTTGTCACTGTGACCAAAAACGGTTTGTTTTTTTTTCGGTTATTCGCTGAAAATTAAGGTCAATGACCGTCAGATGACCGAAAAAGCAAACGAACTAAGTTTGGAGTTCTTAATGTCAGAAGACAGCAAAGGCCAAAAGAAAACAAAAATTTCAAAAATGGTATAAAATAACAAATGCCAAAAAAAATAAGCAAAAGCAAAGGCCAAAATAAAAACAAACCTTGTGGCACTCGCAATGATCTGACCTGAGACAAAGCTTGAAGCAGTTAAACATATTCACTCACAATTTTTGTCGTTGAAAAGCCTTTTGTGGCTAATTTATATACTTTGGTGGGTGTACCCTGACAAATTTTTGCTTGCACGTGTTTAAATTTTTTCAAACCTTGTCAGGATTTAAAATGTTGCCAGTGGGGTAGCAACAGCACCATAGGAAAACTTTTCTTACGCAAAAGCGGAATTTTCTAGTTGTTTCAAAATAATAAGTCAGTACAAAACTATTCGCAGTAATCCGTAACTGCGTGGGTATAAGCGTGTTTCTAAAAATTGATATACAGTAATATCGAAAACCTCTTTTTCCTAGCCATTTTAATTTCATGCTTAAAAACACTGACATTCAGACGCACTGGGTTGATAAACATGCCAAGAGACGAATCAGTATTATAGAAAAAAATTTAACAATTCGTCAAACATAACAAATATTTAGCGGTATAGTTTTTGAAAAGTTACCTTTAGCTGGAGAGTTCTCTTCCTTAACAAGCCTAATTTGTATGATTGGGTGCCTACTGGGCGTATAACTTATTAATTCAGCTTTAAAATTTTTGCAAAAACTCTAAAATTTTTGTCGTTATTTTTGCAACCTTGATCTTCAATTAATTTATCATAAGTCAAGGACTATCAGAAGCAATCAGTTCGATTTCATCTGCTATATGCTAATAAGAGTTTGATTGCCATAACGCGGTATCGCAGCTTGAGTTTTATTCGGTAACTCAAAGATAATTACGGACTAACTTAAAAGATTATCTCTATTGTGCTAAAATATCTAAATTATCAGTTTATTGCGTGAATCTGCGCAAACAGACTACAAAAAATTAGAGGGAATATTGATTGCATGCTGAACATTTGTTACTGTTCTATTTTTTTTTGCTAAATACTACAAAATATGGTATTTTTTGTACGAAATTTAGAAAAGAACGAGCATCAAATCACTATTTTTTCTCATTCACATGTTGTGTGTAAATGTTTATGACATAGCTGTAACAAACGTCAAAAAAATTGGTTGAATTATGATGTAATTTTTAGTATGCTGAAGATTTGTAGTCTAATATAATATAGTAAGAGTTTTCACTAGGAAAACTCGCACTATGGGTTTCATTCTCAGTCTGGTAGATCTGTCAATGGAAGATTGCATTTTTTGCTGCTCTTGCTGAATAAACCTAATCGAAAATGCAGCGTAGCATTCTGTATATAACAACACTGTTTATCTTACCAATCTTATCTTTTTTTATCTTTGTCGAGTGGATAAAGCATCTGCCGCTGATACAGTAGATTTGGGTTCGATTACCGGTTTGGTCAAACCAAAAGTTGAAAAAAGTTTGTATTCACATCCAGCTTCCCGGCTTGATATTAGCAAAAAAATGGGCAGTGTGAAGCTTTCACCGTGTGTAGTAGACAGGTGGGCAAACGAAAGCCTTTTCTCGAAAAATAAACGATTTTTTCGTTGTCTGTAGACAACTTAGTAAATAAGAATGCAATTACTTTGAAGTTACGAAAAAACTTTCAAAATGTGACGGACAGAGTGTAGTGAATATTAGTTTTTTCAAACTATTTTTGATATTTTTGTGCGATTTTTCATGGACTTTTGAATCGCAGGAAAAAAGGAAATTGGTCTAGTTTGATACTCGGATTCTTGGTTCATTTTTTAGAACACAGTAAAAAGTTTGGACAATTTTGGAGTGCTGTAGTTTTGGCGTCGGATTAGTTATTTTTTTGCTTCCTTTGTAAAAGATTACGTTGTGTAATATTGGGGAGTATTTTTTTCTCAAAAATTCTGCAGTTTCCAGGAAGTTTATATAAGAAACCTACATTAATTTGGTCATTGCTCGTCACAAGATTTTCTAAAATCTTATATACGTAGTACCTAATGAGCTTACCTTCTAGTGTTTTATCACAAATGCTTTTAGAAGTAAAAAGCAAAAATTACAATTGCTTCCAACATTGTAATTACAATTAATGGTTATACTGATCAAAATACCCTTTTTTTTATCACTATTTGTATCATTCTACAAAGACTGTCAAATTCTAATACGTAACCATTTTATCTTGACAATGTTTCAGATTTTATTTCAGAGGTGGCTTCATAACAAATTGTTGCAAAGTTTGGTTATTACGGGGATTAGTGATGAATAAGTTTAGTATAACAGTAAAAAAAATAGTTTAATCCCTAGGGTAGGAAATTATTTCCCGGTTCTCACCTTTGATCAAAATCATCAAAGCTATTCTACTCTTTTTTGTCTTCACATCCAGAACCAGCAATATTGTTTGTAAGCGATAAAGTTGCAACCTAGCTGCAGTAAATTAGAAAAATTAAAATTTGCCAACGACATCAGTGAATTTAGATATCTTAGTTATTTATGATCACAAAAAACTTCAGTATAAATTCATCTACTACTAGGTTAGCAAATCGGATTGTTACTTGCGAAGTGTGTTAATTAGAGAATTTGCTTTCCGTTTTCATATTTCGTATCAACAAACTTAATTTTTCTTGATTGTGAATGTACACACATAAAAGCGAAAATTCAAAAGTAATGAAACAACATGATTTTTCAAAATTTAGCATCCCACGGTTGCCACCCATCATTATAGACCACAAATGAAAAATCAATGTGAAACTCAGGAATATCTTCAATATTACACCTTACTGTAGGTCTGTAGTAGCATCTAATAAGAAATTAGTAAATGCGGTAACCAGCATAATATACCACATTGCACATTTTACAATGTACATACCCAATAATTGTTTAGTTTGATGTGAATTTTATAAAAAATTAATAATATTTTACACTAGCTATTGGGTATTAATTCGAAAAACATTTTTTACGCAAAGCTTTTAGCAATAATAAGCTTGAATAACAAAACAGGAAAAATTGAAAATACTGATTCCGAAACAAGTGTTATCAAAAACTCTCCACTTTTTACAATGTTAATGAATATCGCAAAGGTATATGAAATGTTGCAATTTAGTGAAAGCAAAGCGGATGCGCTCAATGAAGTGATCAGTGTGATGCTACGTCAGGCGCAAAGACACTCGGGCAAATTTTTGCATTGGATGTTATCACTTGAACATCATGAAAAAACCTCAGACAGTCAAAATTATGCATATGTTTTTTTTTTAAATGAAATGAACATCTTTTTACTGATACTGCTACTTAGCAAGAACTAAAAATATATTTATATTTTGCGTTTTTTTTTCTTTTTTTCTTTTTTTAGTCACCAAAAACAAATTTCGAACATAAAGACCAGTGAAATTCATGCTGCATGCCACGTATTTGATAACTTATGGACATTTTTGGCTACTGTGTACCAGCGACGTAAAAAAAATATTGGCAAAAAACAAAAGGATTTGCCTTTATGTTGGCCTCTCTATCTTTTATCAATAAATACGTTTATATTACTACATAGCAATTCTTATTTATTAGCAAAATGCTAAAAATGAAGCTACTTTGAAATTTGGGAAAATTAAACGAAATTTTTTGAGAAAATTCAGTTGTGAGATTTTTAAATCATTATGAAAACTATAATGCCTCAGGCAAATAGTAAACGAAAATCTACTGTCACAACTCTTTTTGAACATCGATCGCAATAAAAGCCGTTTAAGAGGTCACTGGAATTACGTTCGTATTAACGTTACCAGTGTACGAAAAAGCGCGAAATTATTGATTACGACACAACAATTGGGACTAACAGGATTAAATTAATTTTTCAAAAATTTTGCCAAACACGCAGGGTCGACCTAGAGAAACGTTTAGTAACTCCGAATCTAGTTTTCATTCGACAATGCTTTTGCAAATAAAAGTTGAAGCAGTAAATTTTAGGAAAAGTCAGAAATTTCATTATTGTGGCTTGACAGTTTCATGACAAAATTTCAAAACAAAAGAAGGGGGGCAGCTAATCAATCCCCCCTAAGCCGAATAGGGTTAAGAATTCAGCAACTAACGAAAAACTGTTTGGCAAATCGAAACAATGATTATGGTCCAATTTAAAACAATCAAACGACAACATGTCTTGTTTGGTAAACTTCAATTCTATTCTGCCAAAATTGAGTTGGTCTGGAAGTGCATGTTAATGTATGACTGCTTGCTTGATTCCTATGTTGAAATTGCACAACACTCCGGTTCCAATGCTCGCTATGCAAGTGACAAACGCTTAAGTTTATTGACCTCATTTTGCTCGATGTGTAATAGCTATGTATTTGCAGTTCTAGTCGCCTAAAAGATTGCAAATGTCAGTCAGTATGGACACGTTGTCGGTGAACAGATTAATATTTATATAAGTTAGCATACTCGTTTTAACACTGCAATTGCGGTGACATGTGTCTTAACGCCTGATCTGCGTTGAACCACTGCCGTGACTTCGAAACCACTATTCAGTATGTCTCTGGCTGTGTCTCCGAATTCGAGCCCAATTCGTAGTCAGTTTTTCTAGCAACTGGAAGCTCAACTTGTGACTTTTCATGTCTTTTTGAATAAATTTTTTAATTGTCATTATACTTTTCAGGGAAGCTGTTAGTGAAAGGAAACAAAATCTTCCGCTTCATGAACTAAATAAAAGGTAAAATTATTAATGTCTCAAGTAAAAAATAACATAAAATAAAAGACGCTCGGTTTTTGTCGAACATGTTTTTTGTTGATTTTTTAGGTTTTTATAGTTTTGTGGAATTTTTCAAAGTTATAGTTATAAAGAAATGCTTCTCCAATAGTAGCAGCCATTGTCTTGCAGAATTCTGTTTCGCTCTTTATAATGATGATTATAATCTTCAATGAGCAAGTTGCCTCGGTCAGGAAACTGCCAAATGACCTCTAGTGTTCGAGTCAAGCTGCAAGCACCTGCCCACCACCTGTCTACCACACACGGGAAAGCTTCTATCTATTTAATGCTGAACGTAAAGTAGGAAAGCTTTGGATACAGAACCAACTTTAAAAGTTTTTAGTTTTACCCGACAAGAATCGAAACTCCAGAATCTACCGTTTCGGTTTTTCCGTTTATCCATTTGACCGATCGGTATATTAATCGAAACTATTTTGCCCAAGTGTTTTTTTCAAAGTTTTCAAACTATTCTAGTTTAAAGGTTAATCTTCTAGGAAAATATGCATTAAAAATGAAAATATTCACTAGTAACCGATAACCACAGTTTATCATGCTCCAACAGTTTGTTTTTCCCGCATACGGTCTTCAAGGGGCTAAAATTGTGGCTTATTCCCTGAAATAATATTTTGACCGGTAGCATTTTGATGTGATATTAGCAATGTTATTAAAATACTGTTTAAAGATTTCATGAATTTTTATTTGTTTCATTGAAATTTCAGACAAACTGCTGATGAAATGAGAGGACTTCATCTCCCCCTTAGCCAACTCTCACAGAAAATTTAACCAAAAATGCAAGTACACGCGTTTTGAACTTGACCTTTAAGTAAAGATAAGCAGAAGAGCTGGGCATTTTAATTCTTCAACTGGCAATTTATTAGCAATTTATTTCAGCAATTTATTTCTTTGAAATAGTTTTGAAAATAAGCAAAACTGCATCTAAGTGGTGTTAAATGGTTATTTAAAATGACTGTTTTAGTTTGAAGTATCTTTCTCAACGGGTTTGAAAGCTTCTTAATGCAATGGTTTAGCAAAAATTAATATTATAGCAGATATACTTTTTCATGTTAAGAAGATATTCCAATGCTAAAAATTTAGATTTCCACTGGCAACACTGTTGAGGAGATCTCTCAAACTTTGAATAGATCGTAGGAAGCTAAAATATGGAGAAGATATGCTTTTGAGTTTTTTTCAATCTTTGGCACATCATTTCAGCTGGATGCTTCTGCTTCTTTAAGTTGAGCTGCTCTTAAATTGTCACGAAGTTTGAGCTTTAGTTATTTTTAATTTGTTCTTAAATTTTATTGGAAAATAAATTATCGCTTAAATTCATTCTTGCTCGGTAAAAAGTTGCCCTGTATGAAAATTATGTCGATTATCTAAGCTGCAAGAACAAAACAGTGATTATGGTCCACTTTTGGCTATGTTTATAAAAATCCAGTTGTTTTGTTACAACGCGGCACTGCTAAACAAAAATAGAAGTGTTTGATTTTTTAAATATTTGTTAGGTCCGCGTTCTTCGCAATTTAAAATCCTTTATTGCTTGTATTTGTTTTCACATAGTTTGTATTTCACTAAAAATCAACAATGTCTTCTCTTCTTGGAAGTAGGCTATATAGACCAGCAAACAACGCATAAAATTCTGGATTTTTTCTACTCGTGGCCAAATTTGGGTCTTTGCTGAAGGTGAAGACCTTTTTTTGATCTTTACATTAACTTCGCAAGAACGCTACCCCTCACTACAAAATTCTGCTAATACGCTACTATCCTTGACCAATATTAATTTAACCCTATAAGGTCAAATAAAATATGTAGAGGTAATATTATTTCTTAAGCGGTTATACTTTTGATTCATACAAAAAAATAGTTTAATTTATTTGGGTTATGTAGATCAAATTTTCTAAACTTGACAAGGTTTTTCGACACGAACTGAACCCGGGCCACTATTGCTTGATAAAAAAATAAAACCGTGGTATTATTTTTCCAATTTTTTCCGATATTATTTTGATACATTTTTGAATAAGTGAATGGATAGAAAAAAAAAATTAACTCTTTAAGGGACAGAACTTAAGTAAACTAAATTTTTCTCCTTAAACGGTTTTTCAATGCATGAAATAATCCTTTAAAGTTATTTTTACGGACAAAAAAATAATTTTTTGTTTATTTATTATTTTGCCGTATGCAACATATGTGTAGCATTGTCCCTTAGCAGTAAATATTTCCCCCATTATCTCTAAGATAATCAAGCGCATAGACAAGACATTGTGATAACAAGAACTCACTGGTAAAAGGATAATATTCAAGGTTAAGTTTTGTTGTCACTAGAACTCTAATATTTGCCACCCGAGGGCGCTGTAATCTCCAATTTCTAAGGAATTTATTACATTTTTTTTGACACATTTGCAAACAAATTGTACCACCTAGCGAGACGTTTTTACTTTGTTCCTTTTTTTTTTATTATTTATTACGCAAAATGAGCACCTGGACAAAATCTCTAACAGAACACTGTTGATAATTACGATTACAACAAATTAGAATGATGCAAAATATAGCCGAAAACAGTTCCTTCCATTCACATAACAAAGGTGGAAATTGCACTCCAGGCACACATCGTTAGTGAGTGGCGTCTTTTTCATACTGGTACAAAGCTTACATCTTTGGCGTTTATTTGCTTTGATCAATGAGAAGTAACTGACTACAACTTTAGCAAAAAGTAACTGGTTGCAAGTTTAGCCTACGCCCTTGAGATATCACACGTCAGACACGAATCAAAATTTTTCTACTACACTGCTAAAAAGTTTTTACTTTTAAAGGTAGATTCTTATTTTAGTTTATTATTTATTAGTATGTAATAATTATGACTTTACTTTTTGACTAACTGGCCTGCAAGGCATAATCCTTATAACTCAGCACAGTTACTACTAAGGATCAATGTAACATATGTGTTGCATGAAATTCAAACCTAAAAACAACCTACTGTAGTTGAAAAACTCATTAAAGCTAAATCGAATTAGGAGAGTTTTACTAAGGCATATACGACTGTTTTCAACCAAAACACCTAAGTTTAACTTTATACCCGCTACGCAACCTAATTTCAACCCACAACACCTACATATCTGAATTTTCACTCATTTACTCAACCCATTTTGACAATTAAACAGTTTAATGTTGTCATCAAATTTATTATTTGTAATAACTATGTATCTTTCAATGTTTAACGAAGTTTGAAACTTTCGAAATATAAAATATATTAAGCACAATTGCGATTATATTTTATGTTACACAAATGTTACAATGTCCCAAAAGTCGAAAAAGAGTCATAGCATTTTTCGTCGCCATTCTCACCTATGGTCATAAATCTTGGGCAATGACCAAAAGAATGCGTTCACAACTTCAAGCGTACGAAATGAGGTTTTTACACAGTATCGAAGGAGTTACACTATTTGACAAGGAGCGTAGCTCTGAGATTCGAAAATCTCTTACTATTGAGCCGTTGCTTCTCGGAATTGAAAGGTCTCCGCTTAAATGGTTTAGACATGTAAGCAGAATCCATCAAGAAAGACTCTCCCAACAAGCTTTTCTTGCCAAAGCAAATGGGAGAAGACCAATAGGACGACCCAGAACCAAATGGACCAATTACATTGAGAATTTTGGATATAATCGGTTGAGACTTCTCCGAAGCGAAATGATGGATGTGATGGAAGACGGTGATATGTGGCGGCTTAATCTTAAGTTGCTACCCCCGCAACCCTCACGGAAAAGTGGGCAATGAAGAAAGAAGAAAAAAAGAAAGAAAAAGATAGTAGCCCAGCAGATCTCAACATCTAGAAACCAACGTTTCCAGGTTGCTCAATGAAATAGGATTCTGCAAACGTGTCTTAACGCAGCAATTTTGCTGAAACGAAGTACACAAACGTTGAAAATATTCTATCTTCTAAATTCCGGACCATAATGCTTCACCTTTCTTTTCACAGTGTTAGGTCAGAATGGTTATAAGGTTGCTTGCTTTTTTTCTTTAAGTTACTTGCAACTACTTTTTTTTGCTTTTCAGTTTTTCCGAAGATAAAAAAAGAAAATGTTGGACACAGAAGTCTAGTCTATATTGAATACCAACTGAAATATTTTTCTTGGTTTTCTTTTCGCCCGTGTCCTTGTGCTTATGAAATAAATTTTCCGCTGACGGTGCATATTAAAATAATAGACCAATGAAAATTCAATGCAAAAGAGATTGTGTTGATGATAATTCGTGACGGATTAGCCAAACAAAAATTAGAAAAAATTCGTTCTGGGTCAGTGGTTTTGGCTGCTTTTGCAGACTACTCCAGGTCCAACGTTGCCTGCATTTTATAACTGAATGATGAAAGTAAGACACACATGAAACATGGATTATAATTGGAAAGTTTATTTAAACAAGATATTTGCCTAAACCTGAGTTTATTTAATAAGATAGATAACCATTTAAAATCGATTTATACTTAAACAAGTTAGGTCCGATGCTTTTCTGGGACATTTTTCGCTTTTCATGTATCGCTTGCACGCGCTAATTTTTTACCGATATTATCAGCTGATACTGGTAATTTCTTCTTGGTAATAACTTAATTTCTTTCTGATATAATTTGGTAACATTAATTGTTTACGACAGCCTTGCAGATGAATCAACAATATACCATAGAATAAAAAGTCTACGATCAGATCACTATACGCACTTCTTCTGGTTTTCATAACAACTTTAATAACTTACTCGCAGAGAAGCCAAAGTCTCTAAGTATTTAAAATTTTAAAGATCCCGACTGAATCTTTAAGCTTGCAATGATTTTGTAACTTTAAAGATATACTGATTGATTGATTGATGCCTCTTTATCCTCCTACCACGAGAAAGCGACAGTTTGGACGAATCCGCTCCCGCTTAAAGGTTGACCATTTTCCAACTTTTACGGCTGACGTTCGACTTCTTCCAATGTTAATTTGCTGCTTGTTCAAACCACCTAGCAGAGATAGTCATCACAAAGGGTCTTAACCAGGGGTCCCCAAGCTTTTTCCCTAAGAGCCAGATTATTGCAAGATCAGCTGCTGCGGGCCTAATGAACATTGGGAACAGATATACAAGTATTTGAAATTTCCGTTGAATCAAATTGAGCACAATAAATACCAAATCAGTGGTGGTATACAAAAATTGTGATGGAAATTGATGGGTTGCTGATGAAATACTTGAGTAACTCTTGGTGTGATGCTCTACAAGCAATCGTGTTCTTGAAAAAACACTTTACATCTTTTGGCCCTATCTGTCCCATTTGTATTGGCCTAATGCTATGAAAACAGAACTCCTAAAGCTATCCGTGCTATGTGGCGAACATTAAAAAGGCATTCAAGTTAAGTTTTCATTGTTGACAAAATGTTGGGATAAGACCTAAAATGTATTTTTACCAACTTCAAACTTTTTTCGCCTTGCCGTTTTCAAGATATTAAACTTCAAAATTGTTAATTTTCCCCTTACGTCATTTATCAATAAATAGCTAATTTTACTGTACTAAGCTTTATACTTTGTTTTACAACTACTCTGCCGCAAAACATTTGTGGAAAATCATGAACATTGAAATTTTGTTTCTAATTGGCAACCTTGGCAAAATTTCTAATGGGAAAAAATCTTTCTAAGAGGAAATCTAATCTGTTGTACCTGAGGAACGGACGGTCGTAGGAAAGTCGAATTTGGTGAATTTAGTCTTTAGATTTGTCAATTGTAATAAGTACATTTTATTTACCAAATTGCCTTGGCCGGGAGACAGAAAAGAGACTTTTCGGTCTCCGAGTCAAGCTGCCACGTGCCTACCTGTCTACAACTCACGGCTTAGGCTTTACACTTGCTGAAGGTCAAGCAGGGAAGCTGTGAACACCAATTTTTTATAGTCTTTGATTTGACCCGACCGGGACTTGAAACTCAGACGAATTTTTTTGAGAGAAAATGAAGCAAAAAACTTCCGACCTGAATGCTCTTTTAACCTTGTAAGATTGCCCTGTTGTTGAAAAAATGTAGAAACTCAACAACCAACAACAAACTAAAAACGAACAATTTCCACAAGAAAGTTTTTATAACACAAAAAAAAAGAAAAACAAAGCCGAAGAAACTGCTTATAACCACATTGGATAATCCGGATATTTATCAGATGTTTGGTGTCATAGTGTCAACGAAGTTTATACTCTTCAAAACAGCATCACTTTTGTTGGATATCAGGCAATTAGCTCTGCCATTATTGGCTTCCGCAAAAAATACTGCTCTTTCCTTGTTTTCATTAAACACCCTTAACCTAGAATCTGCTCTTTTTTTCGCAGTCATTTAAAAGAGTGCAATATTGGTAATACAGTCAACTCCCGTAAATCGGACACGATTTGTTCCAGTGAATAATGTCCATTTAGGAGGTTGTCAGATTAATGAGCTAGCCTAGATTGTGGTGTATCAAAAGGTGTGAATGTAGCAGAGAAAAAGAAAATTGCAATAGCGCTCTATCTTGCACTAATACCTATCTCTTCGTTCTCGTGCCTCGCAATTGTCACTGCAATTAAGCATAACAGTCCATAATCTGAATTGCGGTTAGAGCGCTGCAGATTTCTGGCGTTTGATAGACAAACACAACGTGAGTTTTTTGCAGTTCTGAGAAAATCAGCATTGTGTTTTCCATTGTGTTATACTGTAAAAGTTACGCAATAATTGTAATTACTTTGTATTATTTAGTAATGCACTCTTGGGCAAAGGCTGCGGTCTAATTGTTATGTCCTATTAACGGGAACTTTTTAATGCATTTTGCAATTTTGTTCGTTAGTGTCGAAATCCTGCAGCCGACTTTGGTACTATTTCTTGGAGCAGGAGCAGACTCGGCGACCGTGTTGCTTGATTAAGCGAATTTCTAAATGTGGTCTTTTGCTCCTTCTCATCAAGCTAAATCGTGTCTTTAAATGCTTGCTAAATTTGCGACTTATGCATTTGTTTTCGCTCTGCAAAAAAGATTACTACGACTGTTCCTAGAATTTTACTGTCATATTCGGATAGCGAGGTTGTTCGATTAAAGAGCAGTACATTACAAAGCAGGAATTTCGTTCCTCGACAAGTTGTGTCCGATGACGAGGGTGTCCGATCAAAGGGGTTCCGATTAACGGTAGTTGACTGTACTAGGTTCAACAACAACATCAAACTTTAGAAAAAAATTAAGTAACTTCTTTGCGTAACAGTTGAAGTTCACTTTTATTTCCGCAACATGTGACAGGCCGAATGAAATCACTTTGCAAGCCGTATCCGGCCCTGGGGCCATAGTTTGGTGACCTCTAGTCTTATCGAAGGAAGCAACATAGTAACCAGGGTGCGGTTGAACCTTAGATATGGTCGTCTTAAAAACAACGCCTTTATCCTTTTGGCCACGCTGCCAACAAATATTGCTTGAGGTCGGGTTTTATTGAAAAAATGAAAATTACTTGAGGTAATAAAGAGGTGCTCCAAACCTTTTTTCCACTATTCCCCTTACGTGAGAAAATAGATTTAATCCGTTTAACTTCGTACCATTGGCAATCCTGCTTTTCAAACTTTTGTGACATTAAAGAAAATAATGACTTTGCAAAATTTCTTGCAGAATAAACAAAGCAATGTTTAATATTGCGTAGCTTATTGTACAAAAAATTGCCACTTTGCAATATTTCTTTCGATAATCGAATGTTCAACTCGATGTTGGATAATCGAACATCGCGTAGCTCATTCTGCAAGAAATTTTGCAAAATCATCCTTTTCTAAGTGAAATGCATTTTTCTTTTTATTGAGAATTACCGATCCCGTCATTTTGCTCCGATATCCTTTTCTAATATTACGAAAATGCAAAACGCAAAGTTGCTGATTTTACGTAATCAAACGAATGAAAGATATTTCAGCACATAAGAGGAGTAGCGGAACAAGATTTGGGACACCTTTTTATAATCCTTAGTAGTTTCCATTTCTTTAATAAAACCGATTTCGAGCAGTATCTCTTTAGTCTTGTAGTATTGTATTAACTTCAATAAGCTAAAAATGCACGTGGAAACACTTCAGTATTAATCAAACAACTGCATACAAATATCTGCGCCATTCGAAAATACGCTATTTTTGAGCATTTTCAGCAAAGGTTTGCTAGACCCACATAGCAAAATGTTACAAATATGTACAAATTAGGAGTTTGTGGTCGAGGAAGCGAAGGAAACCGAAAAAAGGACCATTTTTAGAGCAGAAAGGAACTCACATTTAAACTACCACGGGGCACTTGCCCACGTCAGTTACGCCAGCAAACCTCTCGTGCTAGAAAAAGAAGCGTTAACCATTGCATCTGCATGCATCGTCGGTTAGTCTAAGTATACTAAAGTACTTCATTTCCTGGCAAGCAGAATACTGTAGAAGAATATGGCCAGCGTGATCATGACCACTGCGGTATGGGAATCAGATGACTTTATTGATTTGTGTAGGGACGAGAGTAATTTGCAAAGCAACGAAATACAAGGCTATAAATGGCTTGCAATAACAATAGAATGGATAATAGCCATGGCCTTTGACCAAGTTAAATATTGCGCATAAAATTAAAGTTTTTCGTTTAAAAGCGGTTTTAGCAAAGTCAAAAAACTTGTCAACGTCTACTTACACCTTTTATTCCCGATGCTTTGTAATGCTAATAAAATCAGAAATGCTTAAGAAACTGAATCTCCCTCAACTTCGTGAAAACGATGATAAAATAGAAGCTGCAGTTCAGCTGTTATGTCATTAAGCTGCTTAATTTCAAAAAAGCTGAGAAGCCAACCTCAATATATTTTAAATAAAAACTACTTTTATATTTTCATATCTTTTATTTTTATTTCCAGTGATAGTTTTTTTTACTCAAAATAAAGAACTAGAATTTTAAATATATCAAGGCTAGTTTCTCAGCTTTTTTGAAATTGAAAAACCTAATAAAATCAAAAAGCTCTATCATCTTAATTAGCAAAAAAGAACCTAAGAGATGTTGGAAAATTCAGAGCTTCCATTGCAAGCCAAAACCAATATTTTCCGCTTATTGCTGTGGAAAATATTCAAAAATTCTGCGGCTGCTGCGGCTGAGGATAATAGGGTAAAACATAAACAGAATTGGTAGGGTTTGTGTTAGACTGGAAAAAATTTCTGCTTGATTTTGAAAAAAAAACTTCCAAATAATTTTGATTAGGAAATAGAATTAAGTTTTGAATATTTTGTACACAGTTTATTTTAAGTTTAAATTTTAGGAAAGTTTTTTAAAGTTTAGCTAATTGCATGTAAGATGATTGAATGCGCACAATGAAGAAATCCGCGATTGCTTTAGCTACTTTTTGGCGTATATTTGTTGTTGTTGTAGCGCATATCTATCCTTATATCACTAGACAGAGTCAGATGCTAAACATTGGACAATCCGCGCACTTTTCGTTGCCATGACTACTTTGTGGTCGGAAGAACCCGCACTTGATCAGAAGTTTCCCGTGATCCAATGTTCCTCTGGATTTTTTTGAATTTTTGTCCTCTGAATTTGCTGCTTGTTTGAAGCCACCAAGCAGAGATAATCATCGTAAAGGGTTTTATCCAAGGACGCAGCAACGTGATCAGGGTGCGGGTTGAACTCAGATCAAGTAATAAGGTCGTCGCAAAAACAACGACTTTACTTTCGCGGCCACGCTGCCGACTTTTTGTTGCGTAATTTTTGTTGCTCATTGAAGAAAGTTGCTGTGCTACTGATTCATTCAGCGGTGTTGGACGAAGAAGTTATAGAAAACTGACAATCTACTTTAACAAACCTTTGGACGTTGATAAAATAAGCAGGTTTCTGCTGGCTAGTACAGACTGTTATCTAGCCAGAACAGTATATCATCAGTTTTTCAAGACTTCTTTGCAAAAAGGTTGGATAAAACAACCAGGGGCGACATGACAGAACATGCTAACGAGCTCGTAAAGGCCATTCTCGCTCGCTAAAAAGCGCTAACGAGCAAAAAATCTTCGTCGACCTACTGCCATTTCTCAGCCGTCTCGCCCAACACGCGTTAAAACGGCTCGCTCGAATTTCTTCGCGAGATGTTTGTAACTTGTGTTAACACGTAATAAATACCCCATTGTGACGTCAGATGCATTTCTACTTCAAAATAATGCGTTCAAGCGTAGTGTATGTGCTACATTGTTATGGAAAAAGATACTTTAAGCTATGCGTGATTATTCTACGCAAGCAAATTCTTCAACTGATAAGAATTAATAAATGAACGATAGAATTTAATTATATTTTTAGATCAATGTAAAATAAGAACAACTTTTTCTATATTATAATTCTTTAAATGAAATAAAGCCCCCTTGAGGTTGTTGGTGGGTAAACTCATATGTTAACAGTGACTTAAGGTCTTAAGGTTTCAAAATTTTTCAAAAGTGAGCTAGTCGAAGTACACTTCCTTTTTAGAACCGGTAAATCTTGAGTTTAGACTGGCTGTTTTTAATTTTTTGCCAATATTCAGCCTCATTTGTTCTTGATTTTGTAAAAATTTTGAGAGCATCGATGTCAATTTCAGCGGGCATGTTTGAAACACTGTTTAATTCCTATAGCTCTGTCTGCTTAAGACTTAAGTGAATGCTTTTTTCTTGCTTTTGCAGCATCGTAAAATTGCAAAAGCAAAAAAGCAAGCTTTTTTCAAGTAGAACAACTGCCAAAAAAATTTCTCAATTGCTTGCGCAGAGCAACAGAGCTTTATAACCTTGAATAGTTGCAATTTTGCTTGCAAACACAAGAAAATCACTGAAATTTTATCGTTTTGAATCAGCACGAATTTTAGTTTCTTTGATTAGTTTGAATTTTTTTTTTTGGTTTGTTTTTGGTTTGTTTTGCTGCCGAGGCTGGCAGTGTTTTTAATTTGTTCTTAAATTTTGAGCAAAAATGAGCCTTGTGTTTTAGAAAATCGTTATTATAAAAGGAGTGTGTTACTATTTTTGTCAACTTGCACTACTTAGCATTTCTGTATCAATTGAAATAGCAAATGGTTCTCAATGCAATTCGCTTTTTTTAGCAGTCTAATAGCAAACATGGCGACGATTTGAATTAATTTTCAGCAAAAATTCGCATGAGTTAGAAGTTTTCAACATTTCGCCATTAAATTTCTAAACCAAAAAGATTTCTCGCACGCTTAAAGAGTGCTTCAAGATCCTCTTTAAGTTGGCGAGGAAAATGTGACGTTTTTTTACTCGAACTGCTTTCCGCAATCGCTCGAAGAAATTTAGCGAGAAAGAATGACGTAACGGATTTCGCAAGGCTTTACACGTGCAAAAATGACCTCTAACGTTTAGCGAGTATTTCGTTCGTTAGCGCCTCTTAAAAAAAACTCGTTATTAAAGGAAACGAGGAAATTTCAGTCATGTGCCCCCAGGTTTTGATAAATTTCACATCTTCGTTAACCTTTAACTTGCCTTGGCCCAGAGACAGTAAAGAGGCCTATTGGTTTTTGTGCCAAGCTACCATCTTTTTGTCCATAGCCCACCTGTCAGCTGCACTCGGTAGAAACAAAAATTACACTGTTCTTTTTTATTGCTAAACGTCAAGCAGGAAAGCTGCGAAATAGGCCGACCAATTTTTACAGTTTTTGGTTCGACCCGAACCTGAGTCTACCGTTTCAATAGCACAGATTCGACTACTGAGTTGTTTTGAAATTTTGTATACTGTCAACTAGAACAGTTGCTTAATTATCATTTAACAGAATTTGATTGCTTGTTTTTCAATAATCATGTTTAATCAGCAGTCTCAATTTAATTTCGTCTTTTACTTCCAGTTATAGCAGTAATTGCAAACTCCAATTTGTTCAGTCTTGAGCCAAACCATAGATTTCAATTAAAAGAAAAATGTAGAACGTTTGCCGTCAACATATAGCTCAAAATGATTTGCACATTTGACTCAATGAAACCAAAGTTGCTTGGATGGCTATTGCCTAGACTGCAACTGGTCAAAGTAGTGTTTGATAGTAAACAATAAGCGCAGTTTTACATTGATGTTAGTTCTCAACAACGTAGACTATCGATGACCAGCTAACTTTAAGGGAAAAGTTTAAACAAATAGCTCGATAAATTGTTCTAATTAATAAGTAATTCTAAGATAGCGTCTCTGAACCAGCAAATTTAGTTGATTTTATTCTCATAAGTTCTCCGGAGTCGAAGATAAATAATTGATACTTAGCAAATTAAAGTTAATCCACGTTGGTGCATACGACCTTTAGAACTTTAGCAAGTGGAGACGAACCATTAAAATCTGACTTTATTCTGTTTTTAGATCCAAACTTAACAGAATGCAGGCTTTTTGGAAGCCGGTAACTACAGTACAGGGAGTTCTCGACTTTTGACGTTGATCCGTTCTTGAGACGTGGTGTAACCCGACTTTCAGTGCAAGTCGGAACATTAAACATAAATTACTCTTCTATACATATCATATACATACTGAAGCTTAGTGATTATTCGTTCATAATTGTAATAGTTCGCAATTGTTTACGGCATTTATGATGCAAATGACGAAAACCAATGAGCCCAAAGCACTGTATTTCTTCATCACAATGATCCAGTTCAAGGGCTTCGATATTACAGTACTGTATTATCATTTATGTTTTTATGGAATGCGTTCGTAACCTCGAAACATTTACTGTGAATTTTGTAACGTAATTCGTAACCCGAGGACTTAGTGTACATTATTCGTTAGCATTCTGTTTCCAACATTTTTGTTCTTTGCACAGCTTTTTTTTGTTTTTTTCTTTTTGCTCTGATTTCGAAGTTGAACCAAAAAACGTGCCTGAAAAATGGTTCTGTGCATAAACACAATACACAGCTTACTGTTTTAATGTACTGGTATAAAAATTACAAAGTGATCACTATGGACACTTTGAAAAGGAATAAGAAAAAAATGAATTTTAACATTTCTGTAAAGAGTTTTTATAAGAACAAAACTTATTTTTGAAGAGCCTTTAGAGAAGCTATTCAAAACAAGTTTTTTACTGTTGGTCAAGCGGTTGGGAAAAGCCAAACATGCATTCCCACCAACTTTGAACTTTTTTTGAACGTTAAAAAAAATTTACAATTTTCCTCTTTCTTCAGTGTTGCCAGTTTTTCTGTATTTTGACAGGAGATTATCTTTTGGAAAGCTGGCTTACATTTACTTGAAAAGCAGCTAATTTACAGTACAATTTACTTTGTTTTCACAACAACTCTGTGCAAAACACAGATTAAGAATTAAGAACGTGCAGCAATTTTTTTAAATGTTGTTTCTATTTGACAACCCTGGCAAAATTTTTACGAGGAAAAAGTCTCTCTAAAGGGAAATCGAAGCAGTTACATCTCTGTAATGGAAAGCCGAAAAAAAAACAAATTTATTGAATTTGTTTCAGACTTTTTAAAATCGTTTGAGAGAAAACCAAGCAAAAAATCATTTGACTTGAATGCTTTCTTAAATTATCAGCAAAATAGTAGGTTTTTACCAACACAAAATTTTTTTCTCTTAAGGACTTTTATTTTTTCTCTATTTCTTCTATATTGTCGACGTTGGTGTTAATGTTCATTGGGTGTTGTCAGAAACTTAATAATACCAATTAATGAGAATGAAAGTTTACAAAAGTTCAGTATTTTTGTAGAAGTCTCATCTCTAAATGTTTCACGTTCCGATCATTATTATGTTTATTTCACAGTATATCGTCTCATCGTTTTTCAATTGCTCATCAAGCAACGGTCAAAATTTCCTCTTAATTCACCCTAAACTAGTTTGAAGAAGATGATGCATTCAGCTAGGATTATGTGCAATAGAAAAAAAATGTTCAAACAAATCTTCGCCAAGTTTTAGCTTTCTACTACATATTGTTTATGAGGTATTTAATCGCAAAGTTAAGGAGATCTCCCCAACAGTATTGCCAGTTCAAATTTTATCTTTTCTAAAATAAGGTTTAAGGTATCTTTCATGACCTGCTTAAAAGATCTAAAACCAATGTTTGTGCATGAATTAGAGTTGCAGAAGATATATTTTTTCGAGTTAGGTAGGATGTCTCAATTTGCAGAAAGAAAGAAGATTCTTGCTGGCAACTTTGTGGGAGATCTCTTAAACTTGGAATAAAATATTTCAGAAACAATAAGCCGTAGTACCTCACGACTGTTCGCCGTTTCTTGGACTCGGAAATAACATACGATTTAGTCGAATAATTTTTTGTTTTTGTTCGAGTTGTTTCTACGTTTTATTTTTATTGTTTGATCGTATGATGGCTGAGACTGAAAATAAAGTTTACTTACTTGCTTACTCAAAATGTTTAATACTAGTTAGCAATTATACAGACATGATGAGTGAATGTACATTAATTATAAAATCTGGCTACTTAATGCTTTTGCTTTGCACTTTAAAAAACAAAAATGTGATTTGGGTTGTCATAAGTGTTCCATGTAAACTTTTTTTTTCAACCATTCCTTTTCCGATTTTTTTTCAAAAATGCATCCAAAAAGTGACAAAAAATCGAACATTTGATACTATAAAGTGTGCGCGTTTAATCTTCAGGAGAGTATAAAACTTGCAATGTATCAAAAAAAAAAAAAAACTGACTTACTGTAAAAAGAATGGTCAAAATCATTTTCAGCCTAATAAGATGTTTCGGTAAATATAGCTTTACCAATTTTCTTGAATAAGATCGAAAAGATTTTTTTGAATAAAGCACCCACGATGATCCCAATTACGGGTGATGCAGACTAGATGGTTTTTAATTTTAGATTTTCGACGTGCATTCTGTAATGATATTCCCTCTGGCTTACGCTGTAAAGCACTTTTTTGAATCAGTCAAATTCACACTCGCTCATCAGAACAAGATTGTAATGGTTAAATCTAATCAATGTCTTTTTAAATTATATTATGTTCAACAATTTCGTAACTATTTCTTTTGTAGTACTGTAAGATATTTTAGAAAAGTAGCGATAAATTCAAAAATTGATTCAGTCTTGCTACCTTATGAGTTCTCAAAAGGCATATTAGCAAACGCGATACCATTGTCCAAAGTAACTCGTTAGTATTCAGTTTACAATTAAAATTTTACGGTTACTGTTATACTCTTGCAATACCACGGTCAATAATGCACAATATACATGCCGAGCCACAATAGTAATCATTTCGCGCTGCAGTTTGCATAGCTTTTGAACCGAAATCTAGCTTTAGTTGAAGTTGAAAAATTAAGTATTTCAGATGATTGAAATTCAAATTCTTTGTCGTCGAAAATCAAAAATTTATATGCAAGTTCTACTCTAAACTGTAATTTCTTTCAAATTCGAATTTAACAAGCTTGATCGGAGACAAAACCAAATCCATTCCAGCCAAGCCATAAATCGTTTAGCGTGAAACCAATTACCCGTGAGAGAGTTGCTAAGTTAACTTGTTATTGTCATTTATATGCCTGTGAATTGTAATATTGTACAAACTGCAACAATGCAGCAAAAGCGAAAATGTTTAAACTTCGAATTTACTGAAGACTTTAGAGCAAAATGAAGTTTAACATTAATGCAATCGCACAGTTTTTGTATCATCAGCCTTTTGCCAACCAAATAATTACCCAGACAACTCAATTTGGAAAAAACTCAAAGCAACAAAAATATTAATTTGGTTATATATTCTTTACAAAGTTGCACATGTGTGGAATGTTTATAGATTACTTAAATTGAAAATATACGTTTTAAGGAATGATCGACACAAACTACGGCAGAAATCAATATAAACCTCTACGAAGTTTATGTAGTTCTCTGTGAGCAAACTGTAAAACTTGTGTTGTCATAAAACTAATCACAACAGCATCGAAATTGGGTATATTAAAAACAGGATATTTGCAAATTTTAGTTAACAGCGAAACAACTTTACAATAAAATTAATTTTTATTTTAAACGTTTCGAACTACAGTAGCTTAGTTTATCATCAGTAAACGTTATTTCATTCAAGTTTATCTTTGAATAAGCTTACTGTTACTGATGATGAACTACTGTAAGTTAGTTCGAAACGTTTAAAATGAAAATTAATTTTAAGTTTGTTTCGTTTTTAACAAAAATCATTAAATCAAACAGCAATATTTTGAAAACAAAACAAAAAACTTTAGAAAAGAAAGATGTTGATGTCCGGCGTTGGTGGTAGGCTATAAACTACCAATATTGGTTAAAACTAAATAAAATTACTCTCATAGGCTACGATATTAGGCAGTGTAGACTCTTACACGGTGCTGTCGCATCTGCGAAATAATTGCTTACGTCACTATTCGACTAAATTAAAATCTTTGCTCTGTACACGAATATCATCTACAATAGTGTCAATATTCTAAAAGACTTGTATTGCCAATTTAATATTGGTAAAGCTATGCAAACATCAAAAGGTTTGTAGGTGTGCCGCAACTTTGTACCAAAATGTGGCAAATGGAATAGTGTCATTAGCAGTTTACAAAGCCAAATTTTAAAAAATGCTAATTCAAAAAAATGCAAAGCAAATTGACAGTAATTTTTTGGTCAGTTTTGTTCGTGGTTAATGCTGGCAAACTTCACGAGACAGTTACGTACTGATAATAATAACAAAACAGCAAAAACATGACTACAATATAAATTACCAACTAATAAATTGATGCAAGCACCACCAATAAAAAATACTTGAAACCTAGTTTTGAAAGACCGGTATGAAAATAATAATTTTAGGATAAATTCTAAAATTGCTCCAAAATAATAATATTGCAAATAATGAAAATAATAATAGCAGTAATAAGAATAATAATAGTAACAATAATAAGCACTAATTACTAAGGGAGCGTTAATCCCAAAAATCGTTGCTTATGGCGTAAACGAAAACCAAAATTTAAAGAAAACACTAAAAGATTTATAAAAAGGTTAGTATGGTTTACCACAATAAAGTCATTTAATCACGATACAGTTGTACAGATGTGGTAGATTACTAATAACCATACGCTAATAATTGCAAAAATTGAAATTCAAACGCTACCTTAAACGCTAAGCTACATAATAATTTTATACAATGCAACAAATAATGTAGACTCAAATTTATTATCAACAAAAAGTAAAAGCTCATAAACGATTTATTACTATAGTGATATAGCTTCTTGTAATTATGCAATGGACGCAGATCTGAAACTGACACTTAAATCACTACATGCATTTTCTATATAATCTAAATCGGCAGCACTATAGTACAAGGCCAAACAAATAACTGCATATTTCAATTACAGTTTCTAAGTAAGTTGAGCTAAGAGTCTCAACCGCCCTTCTGTTAGCTAAAGTCATCACTTAGAAAATAAAAGTCAAATGTGCGAGCTTTTAAACATTTTTGAACTTGCCTACTAAGTGAGAGACAGGCATAAGAGAGGCTACTTCTTTTTATCTAACCAATTTGTGTCTTCAAATAAAGATTTAAAACTTGTCGAATTTCTTTAAAATGGGCTTACAAAAACAGGAAGAAGATAAATTCAAAAACAGCTCAAGACAATAATTTCAACACAGAATTAAAAACACACTTGCAGTTGCAATGCTTAAAAAGGGTTTTAATTTTCTTCGTACATAGTTCTTAGTAAATTGTCATTGTTGAGTCACTGTACATACTACTGCCAGCCGCTGGTTCTGGTTTAAAGCCGTCTCGGCCCTGGTCGAAACGTAGCCATTTTAGGCGAGCTACGAGGAGAGCAGAAGGCATTGATAGCGTTTCATTTCTAAAAATTGTTTTGAAATTGTTTTTCTTAGAAATTATAATTATAACATCACCTGGTGGCAGAAATATTTTCTCTAAATTCGTAAGTGATGTAATGTGCTTTGTGCTTACAATTATTGTATGCATAATTGGGATTCTAGCCACTTTGGGAGGTAAGTGGTTTCATTTGGCTTTAGCCTCTTTCGCCTTAACAACATCGTAAATTGGCGGCAATAAATACTGTAAATATTGAGTTTATGGCAACGTGTAATGATGTTTACAAGGTACTGTAATGATATACATCGTAAAAATACCTTACTAACAAATATAAGCACAGCGTTTTCCAAACTCATGTTCCCAATGTTTTTGCGAATTCTCATTAAAAAAAGAACAAAAATTTTAACAAGATTTATTTGTAGTCAAAATATGAGTGCTGACATTTAAAAACTGATTACTATTTAAAATGGTTTAATCGTCATCACTATGAATCTGGCGAAACGACATTACTTGTAGTCTTAATAAATGAATCTAAGGCAAAATTTAAGCGGCCTATGATGGCAAAAAATTAGCTTAGTTTTTGCCATAAACACAAAAATCGGCCATTACGTTATTTTAGTGATAATCTTTGCAAAGTTATACAATCATGGCAACATAAATGCCGTTACTCTAAAACATTTTCTGAAAACTCAAATGAAAACAAAGCAAATGTAACCATTTGCTCTTGTCAAATCGCCGGCTGAGAGTTAGGTAAGGTAAAGTTGCGTTTTTTTTCCGGTTAAATAAATTGTAAATATAGCGAAAAATACAGAGTTAATTGAAAGAGCAATACTACTTTATCAATCTACTGCTACTTAACAGTTCTAGACAAGCAATGTAGTTATTGAAAGCATATTCACCTCAACAAATTCGAAATACGGAAATAATTTCAGTGAGTTCGATCTTTACAAGATCCAAATTTGGTTAAATGAAAAAAGTCATATCAAAACGCAGACGCAAACACGTTTTCATAAAGTACACGAAATTCACTCATCAACAGCGTGGCACTCATAAATGATCATGATAGGTCAGTGGTAGAACATCGATTTAGTTGTAAAAAGGTTGCTCCCTCCAGGTTTGATTCCCGAACAAACATTGCTTCGTTGTGTCATATAGAAAAAGACACTTCAAGCTAATTTCTTAAAGTGAATTTACACAGTAGCTGTTTTTCGTCCGTTTTTTTGTACGTTTTTGCTTCTTCTTGAAAAAGTATGCGCTTTTGCATCCGCAGTTTTATAAGTCCATTTCCGCACCAACCAGACAGCCACATATATTGGACAAAAGTTTTCCGAAAACATTTTTTTGTAAAGGGGTACAGCTCTATTTTGAAATATCGCTCTTATCGTTGATACAGAAAATTTTTGAACAAAATTTTTATCTATATACAGAAGTCTACTTAGTACAGATATGGACTTATAAAAATGCGGATGAAAAAGCGCATACTTTTTCAAGAAGAAGCAAAAACGTAAAAAAAACGGACGAAAACGGACGAAAAACGGATACTGTGTCAATTCATCTATAATGGAGCCAAGTACTCTATTGTGATTACCCAGCCTGACGAAAGAATTGCAAATAAAACCCACAAAAGTGCTCTGAGTAGTTTTGGTAAGACAGATGCAGAGTACCTGCTTCATAAGCACAAGCGATGATAAACAACTTTATGAGATTTGTGTTTAAAAGTCAAATTTTTTTTTTAATACTTTTTGTAAAAATTTTGTATCGCAAAGAATCATTTTCTATCAGTGATAAAAATTTTTAAAATATAAAAATTACAATCGGTATGGCATGAAATCACCTTTTAATTACAAAGGGCATTTGTAAAATGCCATATACGCTGGTATAATAAGACCAAAACCAAAAATAATCTATCTTTATAAAAAAACTTTAGCATGTAAAATGTAGAGCAAGTTTATTGAGAAGAGTTGTATAATGTTTTTGATAAAATGACATAGTCGAACTCAGTCAAAGTTGTTTAGTTTCATGTTTCCTTACCACCTTCTTTTGTGAAATGAATGGGTCAAAATAAACAGTGTAAAATAGGATTAAAAACAATAAGCAAATTTTGAATTATTTATTTTGCATCATTGAAATGGCAATTTACATCTAACGCAAAACATTGTCAATTCAAAATCATTTTTTCAAAAATTTTGGTAATAAGTTTTCCTCTGTTTTCCGGTTAAAAGTGCAATAAGAGTTGAAATTAGTCGTGGAATTTACTGTATAAATGAAGGTTTCTACAGACCTCAGTACTCTTCAGTACAGCTTAATAAAAGATGCTTAGCAGTAACGTGAAAAAAAAGCTTCAGTTGTACACACATTGCAATAAAGAAACATAAAAAGAAAGTTTTATGCAGCTACAAATATTATCTATGATGAGGGTTGGTTAGAAGTCAATGTTGTTTAAAAGCAAAGATGAATCGATATCGATAATTAACACAAAAAGCAAAGTATTGTCGATAGCCGATATCAGAAACAAAAAGCAAAGACTATAAAGAAAACGAAAAGCAAAAATATCAGAAACAAAAAGCAAAGATTAGTAATCGATGCCGAAATGCGAACACAAATATTTATTTTGTTTTTCACTAGGATGCACTAAAATATTTGCTGTATTGACCATTAAATGAAACTTGTGAGAGGAAAAACTATCATTACTGCACTAAACAGGATAGAAAAAAATTTTTTTAGGATAATTATAAAGAGCAAAATAGCTCAGGAGAAACGAAAGGAAGCAAGCTTAGGCAGACTCAACAAGAACAAAAGTAAAGTTTAAAGATTCTACCAATCGATAACGTGTAGGCAAAAAGCATAGAAAAGACGATAATTGATCAAAAAAATTGAAAGCAAAGCATCAGCGGTAATCGATAACAAAAAAGCAAAGAATGTAGTATTGATTTTCGGTTACTAATCGATATTTCCAGCCCTGCTATGATGTCTCTATATATGTTTTGTTCTGCTGTAATATTTAAATTACTGCGACCGAAAAATCCTCCGCTTTACTGACAACAGCTGTGCATTATAGGATAGTATTTTAATCACAAAGATTAACTTTTTGAAGTATTAGATCAATATCATGATCAGCATTAACCAGGAATGCTGTATCTTCATAGATCTTTAAAATTTTTTTGAAAAACGATTCAGCTTTTTCGGTTTTCTTTTGACCCAACATGCAACAGCCAATGAAATAAGAGGAACTTGCAACTGGCGAAATATTTTCAGTACTAAGTAATTGCGACTATCGTTAAAAGTTTGGGAAAATAGTCAATAGTGCTGTAGTTACTTGTCTCAGATTTGCAATCCTGTACCTCAGTAACCCACTGCAATTTTTTGCTGTTTTTCAGTCACTTGGTAAAAACAAATGTGTTAGCTACTTTTTGAAGTTGTAGTTGTTGAAATCAAGTGCAGTAAATTTAATTTAATATTACTTTGCTATTTTGAGCTGAAGTTAGTTATGAGACTGTTCTTGAATATCCTTGCATGCGACTATGTAAAGATGACAAAATACTTTGCTAGTGTCCGCTGAAGTTAGTTATGAGAGTATTCTTGGTTATCCGTGCATGGGACTATATGGAGATATCAAACAGCTTTATGATTTGGAAGTGCATAAAAGCAGAGGTGGAGTGGAGAACACAAGGCTCGAGGCCAAGTCCAAGGACATAAAAAAAATCCGAGGCCAAGGACAGCCCTTCCGAGGACAGATACTCTCGAGGCCAAGGACAGGAAAGCTCGAGGCCAAGGCCAAAGACAAAGGACACAGGCGCAAGTGCTCTTCAAAAAAATAATAAATAAATAAAAGGTCTTTACAAAAATTTTTCGGGCGATCTCCAAGAAAAAAAAAAGGTCTTCACAAAAATTTTTCTGGCGATCTCCAGAAAAAAAACGTCTTCCAAAAAATTTTTCAGGAGCTCCACAAAAGTTTAACAATTCAAAAAATAGTGATGTCCTCAAGCCGAGAACAGGCCACTTTCCGAGGACTTGAGGTCTCGAGACGAAGGCCAAGGACTATAAAATATGTCCCCGAGGACGTCCTCGAGGCCAAGGACGTCCTCGATGGCTCCACCTCTGCATAAAAGCTTGAAAATTGCACATACTTTGAAGTCATCATTAAACCCAAGCAATGTAGCCGTCACACCAAGACGCCACCCCAACTTGCCATTTGTAAGTTATATAATTGTATTTCTTTCTACACGTACTGGTAAATGAGATTATTAAATTAGCTTGTTTATTGGAAGCATTCTTTTTTAAGTTTCTAAGTATAACTTGACATTACTTGTTATTGAGGTACCTGAAGGGAAACAGCCCTCTGCCCAGATCTTCAAAGTTAACCGGATTTTTTTTTCTTTCAAGGTAATGTAAATCCGATCACAAAATTGAGATTAATTCGTGCAAAAACGAGATCACTTGCGCGAATTAAAATTCCCAAGTCAAATTTTGACATACTGATGTAAAAATTGTGAATTTGCCTAGTTATATTCAAAAATTGAGGAATTGAACTAGTCAGTTGACAATTTTTGTTGATGAGGCGGTAAAATATTTCTTTGTTTTGTGTTTAGACAAATTTAGATGCTAGTGAAAAACTTAGAGTTAGTTTTATGATTTGGGTAACGTAATGGTAGGCTTTACAGCTTATTAGGCCCAAGCAGGATTTTTTAGTAATTTTATCACACTATAATAAACAAAAATTGTTTGCTTCATTAACACTCGAGTGTCTGTTACATAAATTGTTTTCAAACTGTGTAATTGACATCAGCTGGCTTCCAAAATTTAAGCATAGTTTGATTTTTGGGAAGTCTTTGCCACCCTGTAATTTAGCGACAAAATACTCGTTTTAAAATTGGGTTAAACAACTTTAGGAAGCTTTGTAAAGAAATTTTTGGGCTTCTTTGTTATTTTTTCGACTTGTACTTGACACAATGCCAGTTGTATGCATTAACTCTAGCTTGGTTATAGCTTTGCAGTGATGGGCCCTATTACCAGCACATGCAGCTAATAAGGCCTCCACCAAATTTTTTTTTCAAAGTGAGGTTACGCTAAACTGTAATATCATGGCTTCGTCTAATTTTGATATAAGATTACTATGCATTTAAGCTATTGCCATGCAAAGTTTCATTCCAAACGGGCGAGTAGGCTTTTACGGACATCAAAAAGTATGTTAGATTGGCCTTATTACCTGCAAGTACCGTATTTCAACTATGTAAAGAGCAAAATATATGTATTCAGCAGTATCATTGTAACAGTAGCAATGGGTAACATCTGTCATACTTAAATCTTTAGAAGTTTGAAAAAGAAACGTTTGAGTACATGTACCAACAAATTAGCTGGAACTACTTTACTGCAAAATCATGTAACTGCTGTACTAAAATACACATTATAATTCAGGGATGAATGTCGTGTTAACACTTTTATGAGGTGGTTTTCAGATGTCGTAAATGAACCCACAGCCACGGACTTCTAAATATTAGCATCTGGACAGGAAACGAAAATCGCGGCGCGGACAAGTTGAGGCCTAAGTCAACAAACCAATTTTGCCAATAAATCGTTTCTTTGCTTTTGCGTAGAAGTACTTTTGCTGGCAACTGATATAATAATTCCGAAATCATACTGAAAAGATAGGGACCACGCGATATAATCACAAATACGGAACTTCAAATCATTTTTATTGACTTGCGGCAAACGTAAAATTAAAAATATTGCTCGTTGATATACAAATGAAAATTGTAGCGAATCATAAAGTAACACTCGGTACCTCAATTTTAATTAGCAAACGCAATGACCTAGAAATTGATATTCAACGCGAATAGCAATTCACAAATCAACTCGACCTTGTAATCATTTAACAACTTTTACCCAGTATGACTAAGGGCCCACAGGAATAAAATGCTTCTTAGTACAATAACCATTCATAAACATGATGTAACTTATACTCAGAATAAAAAAGTAACAACTATGTATTCTCAAAAGTAGCTTTTCAAGCACATTAATTAGCATAAAAACATAAAAAATAAATACTGTACCACAAAAAATTTAACAGCGATTGCTATATCACTATATTGAGAGTAATACCAGCAAACCATTAATTTAGTCTTTTAGTGACATAGAAAAATTGAATATCGACATTGTAGAACGTTTCAGCAGCAAACAAGTCGCAATTCAGTGAGCGACAAATCAGTAGTAAGTATATCAGTGATATTGGGATCTTTTGTTTCACCAGAATAACCAGACCTGCAGTTGCAAGCTGAACAATTATTGACCACAACTAATAAAACTGGTATTAACTAGAAGATAAACTTTAAAATCATGTTAGATTTAGACCCTAGATTCCTGTAACATAAAAAGCTTGCTAATCAGGCTCGTAGCCAGATCGAAAGTTTCAGGGGGCTAGCGCAGAACTTGGGAGGGGGCAATATTTTTTTCCTTAATCTTTGCAATTGTATGGTTTTGAAACTTAACATTTTTGTTTTGCTCATGCGTTTGCAGAAGCTTCATATATGTTTGTTATCACAATGAAAACTTTCCATCGGAATGCATTTGGTCACACATCGGCTACATAATTACGGAATATATGTATGTAGCATGAAATATATATGTATTTTTTTTAGTTTTGTATTTTATTCCACGACCGCCAAAACACAAAGCAACAACACAAAAACTAGCAAAAGATTGAGGAAAAGGCAGAAGCAACAAAAACGATATACGTTATAACATGCTCACTAACAATACGGTTCCCATATTTTCACCACCAAAAAGGAAAACACCTTTTTAATGAAATTTATTAACAGCTAGTTGTTCTGCATCGCCTATTCGGCAAAAGACAAACGAAAGCAACAATCATTTTAGCTATAGGTCAAAGTGTTATTACCACTAGCGTAAGCAGGATTTTCGAAAAGGGGGGGGGGGGTAATTCGAGAATAATGAAGACCAAAAGAAAAAGGTATTCACTCAGATTCAGTCCGTTTTTCTGCCAAAACTTACGTCATAAACACCCTCGACTGTCTTAGAGAAACCTGGTAAGACGTAAAGTATAGCGCGTGCGCGATATATAGGCCTACTTTTAATGATCTAACTGATGATAGATTTATCCACTAAAAGGCTGCGTGAGTGGACATGTTTAATCTGTTCAAACTGCCGAAAAGCAGGACATTTGGGCATTTTTTAACGTCCTCGGAGGACAAGTAATTTTTCATTAATCCTCCGAAAAAGAGGACGTATGGTAACCCTAATTAACAATAAAATACAATCCAGCTAACAGAATTGTACCATGGCTGCTTTACCGGTATAGGCACTACACAAAGCGTTTACAAGATTTTTAAGAACTATTTACAAATTGTAACAAACAAATAACACCACAAACAAGGAACAGTAATACGTGTACTACTATAATCTTTTCCAGAATATCAAAACACACACAACAAGATAATAACAGTACATCAAGTTTTGTAAATGACCTATGCTTTTTGAACGTAGGTTGTAACAGTAAGCTAAGGCTAACTGTAGAAGTAGTAAAATCATGAATTACTATGCACCGTACAATTTAGCCATCGACCATTGATTAGTCAGCCCCTGTATGATTATTAAGCAAAGGTTCTACAACATAACAAAACGATTGTAGCCGAAATCATGTACAAGATTTCCCCTTAAGGAGGTCCATCATTTATCTAGATTGAATCCTATCAACATCCGACAAGAATCGAAATCAAACTTAATGTATAATAAAATGATTACACATGTAGAAATATAAAAGATGTAGCCTATATCAATGAAGAAATGTCATTAATTGGAAAAGCTGCACGACGGCTCAGATGTATAATTTACTAGGCTGGAACGCTACATTTTGCTAATTTATGTTCCCGTTGACTTAGTAAATTTGAATTTTTTTTATAAATTCTTTTACAGTTTGGGAATTTTAGCGTAATATAAATGATAGAAATGACAATGCAACATGGAAACTTTTAGATGGCGCACACATTGTTGGTTATCACAGCTATTCTAGCTTAAATAACATACAGTGCGAAGCCAAATAATACGTTTTTAGCTTCGTATAGCCACGCTTAGGGCTGCAAACTATTGACCTACAACTCGATCGTTTGACGAGCTTAAAACTCAAAAAAATTTCAGAACTCTAACTTCTCAGACGAGCGAAAATGGGCTGATGCAACCCATGCAAACCAGACACACAAAACTAGCAGTGCTTTCTTAGCTTGTTTCCCTAGCCATTACCGAGTTTTGACTAAATGCTTGACTACCTTCACCCAGTGATGGCCTACTGTAACCTCTCAAATCAAATCTTTCTTTGTACTCGCTCCACTACGCCGAAGCGTGTAGCGAGTTAGCGGGGCCCATGTCTGCATCATTGCGCCCTGGGAACACAACTCCTCTCAAAGAAATGTTGCAGCGGTGGCAAGCCATTGGCAACTTGTGTCCGATTTGAACCTCAGACCTCCACCTTCATAGACGAACGTGTTACCGCTCGATCAACTGGCCGGTTACTGTAATGTCTAATCAGAAAATTGCACATTTATTTTTCAGTTATTTACTACAGTGTAGCACTGGAAAAAATGATTTAATCTAGGATACATTTTTTAATCCATTAACCTACATTATACACTCTTTCTTCTATTGCTACTACAGCATTATCATAGGTTTCGCTAAATATTACGCTAGTGCCGGTAGTGATAATGCTTGCTTGTATTGGTGCAATTTCACCAAAATTTTAACGAATTAATGTTATTGTCTTACATTTTAAACAATATGCTTTTTCATCCATTAGCCGAAGCAGTAGTTTTAGTGTACAAACTTATTTGATTGATACTACAGATAGTGTTCGACTTACGACCGCGTTCGGTTCCGACCATCCGGTCGTAAGTCGGAGTGGTCGTAAGTCGAATCTCATATATACATGTACAGTATGTATATATGAGGGCAAAAATTATCGTATGTTCTGTATGATGTATAATAGTTTAATGTATAATAGTTATTGCCAGGGAAGCGGTCGTAAAGTCGAGCAGTCGTAAGTCGAGCAGGTCGTAAGTCGAACACTACCTGTATACCTAAAATTACAGTGTTTACTTCAGCCAACCAAACGCAAATCGCCTTGTCTTAACAGCTTACTAAAACTAATGATTTCTGATGTAGACTATTGCACAGTTAATAACAAAACTACCTACTTACAAACCACCCAAATAAAGCATAACTAACATTGCACTCTTATTGCCTCTAGTATACAGTACTGTGCTTATGTCTGCAGTACAAAAGAATTAAGAATTCTTAAGTGGAAAGTCGCTGCTTGTTTACATGCGAAAGCGGCTCAGATGCGCAGACGCACTACTGCGCAGGCCTCAACTTGTCCGCCGACGCGCTGCTTTTTTCTTTCGTTTCCAGTCCAGATGCTAATATTTAGAAGTCCGTGCCACAGCCCCTGTTCTGAATCATTATAGTGTTAATTATACAAGCTTTGTTGCAACAGGAAACTTTGTGACTTGTTAACAATTCGTGGAAAGTGATGTTTCTCAAATCTCCATGAAAAAGTGAAATTGCTATTTCGTTCAAAAAAATTTACTATATATTCATATAGTTTGCTTTATAAACTGCGGTTTATATGCAAAATTTATGACCTTTAGAAAATTTGATGGTGGAATTAAAACTTTAATCTTATTTAATAAGCTTCAGACCCAGGCTAAATTCTGCTGCATTTAAACGCCTAATTCATGAAAAAATATTGAAACCTCAATATTACTGGCTGAATCAGTAAGCTCTTTTAACAATTAGGGTGGTTGGTTGATTTGATGACCTCTAGGTTTTTTTTGCAACTTCCCAGTCGCAATTGTAATCAATCTTTATGACTCCCATTTATTGTTACTGAGCAACTGAATAAAAATTTGTCTTGCCTTGTTCTGAGCTGGCAGTTATTGCAACCAAAATTTAATTTTTTCAGACCAATACCTGTTCATAAGTTTATGATTGTGTAACTGAAATAATTAATCACCTACTGTATGTACTTTTCAGGATTTCAAAAGTACGAGTCAATGTGTAAACCGGTTTGTCTCGATGAAAATGGATCTAGCAACTGTACTCTTCAGGTTTTGTTGATAGCACTTGCAATCTTTTAACAATGGAAAGCATCTGGTCAACTAGGCACAGTGGCGTACGCAGGATTTTTCAATGGGGGAGTTTTCAAAAGTGACATCAAAAATTTGTTCGCGATCTATACTTTGGCGAATAAATAACTTAGCGTACTGTAACAAGATGGAGTCAAAGTCACACAGTGCGTAATGCAAATAAAACTTTTCAAAAAAAAACAATTAAGCATTAAGCATACATCTGTAGTAAACATCATAAGGTTTGCAACTGAATGGTGAAGAAAAAATTGTTCAAAACAAAAGCTACGAAACCCCATACGATTATACACAGTGCAAAGCGTGGGCAGCACATAGCCAGAAATTCGTAATTGCGGAGGCTGTTTTGGGGGCTGGGGGCGGAACCCCCAGCTGCCAGAGGCTATTGGGGGTCTGGGGGCAAAGCCCCCAGCCGCCGGAGGCACGGGGGTCTGGGGGCGGAGCCCCCAGCGCTTGAAAATTTTGCATTTTTTTTTTCAAAAATACCTTAATTTTAGGGCTATATTGATAAACAATAATGCTTTTAAAACGTGGCATAGAAATTGGTAGTGCAAATCTGATTAAACTGTTTGCATAAATGGGCTATGTGGAAGGTGGCTAATGGTAAAATTTTAGCTCTCTTGTTTACATGCCGGTAAACCATAAAATCCCAGTTCCAGAAAACTCACACAGAGTAATCTATTTCATCTATATTTTATAGAGAAAAATAAATGGGGGGGGAGGGGGCTAACGGAAAAAATTTTGAGACAAGTGATTGGTAATTAACTAATACTAAGTGGCCCCCCCTCCCCCCCTATTCCTAAGTTTATAATATGTTTGTTGATGAAACCTATGTTTAGCCTTTTTACACTAGCGATCAAATCTGATTGCTTGTTTTTGGGCATTTTTCAAAGTTTTCATTGATTTGTCGGTTTTATTTTTGACAAATTAGCCCCCCCCTAAATTTATGTTTTAAAAGATGTTTTAAATCACTTTTTGGTCCATTCCAGTGCAAAAACCAGTCTAAGTGCTAAAAACGTGATATTTTCCTTATTCTGCATTCTGGTAGACAGGCCAATGGGGGGGCTATAACCCCCCCACTTATGCTACTTGAAGTTACTCTGACTCGTAACACGACATTCCAGATTTTCCGTATTACACTTACTCGCTTACAATATTGCATTAAATAACAAAAAATTATTTACTATAATTAAGTATTCGTATTAATATGAGAGTAAAGAAGGAGCTTGCTTGTTTTGCGCAATAAGGCGATATTTTAAACAATATACGTCGGATCAATAAGGAGGATGGTTTAAACCCCCACCCCCTTGTGTACGCCTTTGCGCATAAGTGAGCTATGTGGGCGATGGCTAATGGTAACATTTCAGTCCTTTAATTTACAAGCCGGTAAATCATAAAATCATAATTTGAAAAAAACTCACAAGCATTTACATTCTGTAGTTTATATAGAGTGAGACAGTTGGAGAAAGGGGGGTGGAGGGGGCGAATGGAACGAGATTTGAGTGGATTAATAATCAACTAATACTGAAACCCGATCTCTATGTTTTTGATGAAGCCAATGTTAAGCATTTTTAGCGGTTAAATGTGCTAATTTTGGCAATTTTTTGAAGTTATTATTGATTTATAAGCCATATCTGTGACAAATTACCCCCCCTAAGAAACTCTAAATGCTTGAAAAGTTGCTTTAAATCAATCATGTTGGAGTCCTTGTCATTGCAAAAAAACAGGCTCAGATGTGCTAAAAACGTTATATTTTCTTTATTGTGCATTTTAGTCGACAGACCAATGGGGGGGGTTTGAACCTCCAAAACCCCCCCCTGCGTACGCCCTTGACTAGGCATATCATTGGAGACAACGGTGTCAATGACCTACCACCTCATTGACAAGCATGGATTTACATACGTATTATTTGGCAAATTTACCAGTGATCCAATTGAAAGGCGTTTTGTCGTCAAAACAAAATGGTGGCAATTTTTATGTGTCAATTCTGCAGCTATTTTGGGCTGAAAAAAAGATTTGTTGTCTAAATCTGCTCTGCTAGAATTGCTTTGCATGCCTTGGCTCACCTAAAGACCAGCAAAACCTACTCCTGACATACAAACTTTGAACTGTTTGGAGAATATAAGTTTCAAAAAATGGGCTTTAGAACTTGAAGTTGATGAAGTTGGTGATGAGGATATTGTTGTCACCTATTATGGTGCTGGGCACGTAGAAAGATGCGCATCTCGACAAAGAAAATACATCGACTGAAAAGAATTGTTGATTGATAATCAACATATCCGGGTTTGGAGAGCAGTATTGGCCTTCTAGTGGTATTGGCGAAACATGGTGGCCTATCTGCTCCCAAGCCGTACTGCTATGCTATTTGTGTTTCGGAAGTTTAGATTTACAACAAACTAGCTGTCCATGAAAGCGCTCAACGGCAGATATGTGTTTAAAGAACCAAAGAGCAGCCTTTGCTGCAATGCTGAAAAGTGTGTCGCTAAAAGAATCCTCAACCCGAGTTTTTAGTGACTCAAACCTGCGCGGCAGAGCATATCGATTGTATTCTGAAAGTTTTATTCAATTGCCTTGCCAAAAATGAACTAAAGCGCTTCAATCAAAGCGGGATTAAGATTCTTGCAGATATGAGCCTTGGCATAAGAAAGCTTGCTTCCAAATTTACTGCCAAAATCTAATGTTACGTGTCGTGTCAATTTGAACTTGACTATATAGTAGTTTTGCTAGATTTTGTTCGATTATATAGGGTACTTGTTGTTTGAATTTGTGCATTTGCTTTTTCCTTGTTAACTTTTTAGTCGTGTGTTTTTATTCGAGTGTTCCTGCGGTTTGATTAAATTTTCAGCTGATTTCTATCTGTATAATTTAGAAACGACTCTGGAATTGAACCCAGGTGTATAATTTTATCATGAAAGTAGTACGGTTTTCAATATAATATGGTTTTCTTAATTTTGCAACGCTGTGTCTAGTTTATATCAACAGAACATAAAAAAATTCTAGCACCACTGATGTCAGTTTAGAATTACAGCAAGCGATCTCAAAACACACTGTGACAGCACCAGGCAAAATTTTAGCAAGAAACTCAACGTGCTTGCTACAAGAACTAAAAATACATAAATTGAGGCTAACATTAAAGATGGTGATATCGCATTTCTTCGCTTTCAGGACAGCAAAGCTACGCAAATATTTTTTTGCTACGGTAGTAAAATGTCTACTTGTGTATCAAAACTCAAAAGTTATTCACCGTAAATTGATGACGTATTAGTTTTTGTAAATGACGTCACAAGGTCAAAATTTCCTGTGGCATGTGCCTTTCTGGTCGAATCGGAAAGCGCGTTACAGTGCTGAAGTACCGGTACAAATTTTGTACTGTGCAGCTTGAATTTTTCAGCTAGGTGACCTCACAACAAAATTTAGGTCCATTGACGTTCCCAAGATGTCAGTTTTGCAATGCGTTACAGTTTTACATTGTTTATTTGATGACTTTAGTTACTTTGCTGCTGTTTTTTTTTTATTGATTTGAGTTGATTTAAGAACTTTATGAGTTAAACTGCATCTGTGACTTACGAAATTTTTGGACGTAAACATGATGTCATTTATGCTGACGGCTTCAATAATTGGTTATGATTGCTCAACTAAAATGCATTTAACCGCCATGATGTCATATGATTTGGGTAAAAGAATACAAGTTTTGTGTGTACATAATTTGACGTGCATGCGCATATCATCGGTTTTTACATTGCTTTATGCACATGACGTCATGGTGGTTTATAACATAGCTCGTTGCGCCAGCAAATGCTATTTTGGTTTCTCGATACGCTGAAGTTGTAACTTGCATGCGCTAATATATGGCGAAGCCTGCTTTAAAGTGCTGTGTTTCGTAAAGCAAATCGCAAAATTTTAAACTTTGAAACAAATCTTTGAAGAATGACGTCATGCCGTCCATTTTACGAGTAGCATTAATGCAAGAAACCTTAATGTTTTAAATTTGCAAAGCAATTAGTAGTCTTTTTTTTCAAAACTAGTCCAATTTTAGTGCTTTCGTATCAATAAATGAACCAGCAAATTTTGATTATTTCTTAAGGATTGAAATATGACGTCATGTGGCTATTTTTTATCATCGTAACACAAATTATTTCGAATTTTTATTACTCTGGGTTGTTGATTTGCTTAAAATTTTGAATAGTTCAGTTTGTAAAAAATAATGTCATAAGAACAACACTATAATATAACATAGCAAAGTTACTCTATTTTTTAAAAAAGTTTTAAAAACATGAGGTGGTGACGTATTTTTTCCGGGTTATTAGACCTTACCAACTCTTGTTTTAAATTTAAAATACAATTCTGCGTACATACGCAAACAGCATTATGTGGCAAACTATGGTCGAAATGTTTTATAAGCAATGCCATTAATTAAAGATGACAAAATCCTTTTTTAAGCGTTTTGCTAAACATGACATCATGGCAGCTATTTTCAAAGCTTTATTATCAAATCAAATATTTCATTATACTCGCTGTATTACGCCCAGTAGCGTAGCCAGGGGGGAGGCGGGGGGGGCTCGAACCCCCTCATTGGCTTGTGAAGTATGCAAAATCGCACCTTTTTGGTGGTTTTGAGGCCGATTTGTTGAGAAAAATTGAAAATAGCCCCCCCATAGGAAAACAGCCCCCCCTCAAACGTTTGGATTTCCGATTTGGGCCAAAAAATCAGTCTCAAATCCGGTGAAGACCTTTTTTCCTTTTTTTTTTTTTCTCTTTGGAGACCACCTGATTTTGGGCGGAAAAAACGTTTGAATTTCCGATTTCGGCCGAAAAATCAGTCTCAAATTCGGTGAAGACCTTTTTTTTTTTTTTTTTGGAGACCACCTGATTTTGGGCGGAAAAAACCTTTGAATTTCCGAACTTTCCGAGAAATTTCGTCTCAATTTTCGAACAAACCGTGTGAAACTGATTCAAGAACAATGAAAATTCGGGTCAAGGTCGTTTGCACAGTTCTCACTCTTTCAAAATAGCCACCCCCCTTTTCCAAATCCTGGCTACGCGTCTGATTACGCCGAAGCGTGTAACGAGTTTGCCAGACCCATCTCCGAGTTATTACGCCCGGCAACACAATTCTTTTCAAAAAATGTCGCAGCTTTGACGAGCGTAGGCAACACTGTGTTGACGCTGTGTCAACACTGTGCAACACTCGATTTGACTAGCCCGAGATTTAAACCTCAGATCTCCTGCTCCAGAGATGAACGCGTTACCGCTCAACAAAAATTGTTTCAATTTTGTCTATGCAAACATTAGTTCATTTGCAAGCCGTAATATGGAGCAGAACCTTCGGAACCTCTCTAGTATGAAAATAGAAATTAGATTCAAAAAATTTTAAAATAATTTTAGAATATTTTTCCTTTATGTAACACATTGGCAGCTCTACTGCTGGTCCTGCTGCAATAGCAACAATAATTGCTTAAAGTTTGAAATTTACTACAGAGATGATTTGTTTGCAGTAACAGATTACACAATGTCTGAAGTACTCTCACAAAAATACAATAAGTTATCAAAGTCGATTATCATCAGAGGTGGAGTCGGGGACACAACCTTCGAGGCCAAGGCCAAATACACAAAAAAATTCGAGGCCAAAAACCGACTTCTCGAGGACAGACTCTCTTGAGGCCAAGGACCAAAGACACAAGTGTTTTCCAAAAAAAAAAAGGTTCCCAAAAAATTTTCCAGGCGACCTCAAAAAAAAAGGTCTTTGCAAATTTTCCGCCGAAGTTTCTGCTGTTTTCCTAATTAAAGTGAAAAGAAGGTAATGGCCTTGGCTTATTTTTAATGAATAAAAAAAGTGCTGTCTTCGAGCCGAGGATAGGACATTTTCGAGGACTTGCAGGCTTCGAGGCCAAGGACTTGACCTTTGAGACCAAGGACTATAAAATGTGTTTTCAAGGACGTCCTCGAGAACTCCACGTCTGATTGTTATTAGAAATTTAAATTCTTTGTTTTTCGCTAAACATGACGTCATGGTGGTTATCTTACGACTTGCAATTCCATAACAAAACTTATTTCAAATTCGCAGCGCGATAGGAACTTGAGAACTTGGAATTAAAAATTTGTTGTATGGCCCGTTTTACTGTAATTGCTTATTAAACAAAAGTTGCTTAGAGCAAATTTTTTTAACAAATTTTACTTCTTGTGACGTCATGGCGGCTATTTTGAGGTGATGCAATATTAAAAAAAGTACTATTGCGTTGTAAAAGTGATGTTTAAATACTATTTTCATGACAAAACTTGTTGAAAGTGCTTCAATTCTTTAATGAAACTTTAAATTCTTTTTCGAAACGTTAATGACTGTATAAAATTTTGCCATTTAAATATTATACACTCTTCCCTAAAATGATGCCATGGGAACTATTACTGTTTATGTCACTGCAACAAAAGTTGTTTTAATTTTATACTGCCATGGTTGAAGTGCTAATGAGCATGAAGTATAATTTTGCAACACATTTTGTCCCAATTGCTCTCATAAGAATAAAATCAAACAGAAAAAAAACAACTTTCTGTCACAAATAATGTCGGAAAGCCTAAAGATTAATTACTTTTTTTTCGATATGCAAAATGATGAGGCGCAAAAAAATTAAAACGATTAATTTTGCTGAATATTAGATGGTTTAAAAATGTGTTTGCAATCATAAAAATTTTCAATTCTGCTATGTAACTTCTGAATTATGAAAATGTTAACAAAATTAAAACAAAACTTACGCAAGGTGCATATAAACAGTTCAAAAATGCATACCAGTACTACAGTTTCGAGTTACTTTATTAGCACACTGAGCAAAAGAAAAGTTTCACGAGTTGTATTCACTGAATATGACTTTTTTACAATTGTAAATGCTGTAAATTGATGATCATTATGGCGCCATCGCCATATGACGTCATAGATCTCTCCAAACATTGCCCAAATTACAGATGCAAATTGACTTTAGTTTTAAAGTTCAATATCAAATCCAAATGGCTCCCCAATCAAAGTTAGCAAAACTTATTGAATAAGCAAAAAATACACAATATTTAGCAAAAATAACATCATTGTGATATCTTGCAGTCATAACGTTATGCTTTTTTGTCAAAATTTGATTATACTTTTCTTAAATCACCTAAACAAAAATACCGTATCAGTTTTGATCTTTAGCTCTTTTAATTTGCGATTTTATTTGCGTCCAAAACCAATATTTTTTCCCCAAAACAAGCAATTCTTTTCAATAAATGACGTCATCAGCTCAAATGTGACGTCATCACTATTAATTTACTAATTGTTAAAAATTTCAGTAAACAAAAAGACTCTGTGCAAAAGATCATTATGCTGGCTCTTCTCAAAAGTAGTTTTGCTGTAAGGCCAATGATTATTCATCCCTAATAATATCATAAAATCCCCCTTTTTGCTCCCCCAATTTAATAACTATCTAATCGGTGGATTTTGGTAGACTTTTACTATGTTATTCTCCACATCCGATAGCATCAAACACTGTTGAGAAACCATTTCTTGCAATTTTTTCCAGTATTGATAGTAGGTTTGCCTGATTACAGAGTAATCTGAGACTAGAGTATGAGGGCAAGCGCAGAAATTGCCCTCGCGTGTGGTTTGAAGTTTTATTTAATTTGACTAAAAACAGTCAAGCTTTATTCAAAACGGCAAAATTTTTAAACGTTTCGGACTTAGCTACGTCTATTATCAAAAAAAAAAATCTAAAACAGTTAATAGCTTAAAAAACTGTATATACAGGTCTCAAATAAAAGTAGCCTATAACCACATATACAAGCTATAATCTAGCGCGGTAAATACTTAATACGTGCTGGTTTTAACCAAGTCGCTGTGCTACTCCTAAAAATACTACACCTAACTCAGAAATTTTACTATAGTGTTTTAAATAGGGTTGTACTGGTTCTGATTAATTCTTATTGAAAGACATTGCTATATTTATGTTTAAGCGAGGCAAAAACAAAAATCCTGCAGGATTTAATAACATCTTTGTTACTAATCGAAATCTTTCTTCGTTAGCAACACAATAATTGAAACAATCCTAAAATAATTCCAAAGTTCTGTTCAACCAATACATACGAACAGTTCCATTTCTCACCGAGGCCCAGCCTTTGGGGGTAAAGTGCCAACTTCTTTCAAGTCCCAAAATCTCACGGTAGCATCCTTTAATTCTAAAATGCGACAACACTTAAGTATGAAGCCTGAATTACAGCGCATTGTTTGCTGATTACGTGTGCTGATTATGCGTAAAATCATTTTACGGTTTGGTCCCCTTGTTGTACTCTTGGGTGGTCTCAAAAAGTGTCTCTGCTTGGTGGTATTTATGAAGCCCCTAAAAAACTCGGAAAGTTTTTTTTTAGGGGAAGAAGGCTTTTGGGTCTGTGCAAACTCGTCCATGCTTAATAAAATGTAATGTTGCGTTGTCTTCTTTAATCTTAAGATTCCATACATATCTCTTGAAACGTATGCACTTTTCTTTTCTACTCTTTTCCTTTCAGGTATTTCTCCGAGTCTACAACCAGAGCGGAAAGCAGGATCTGATGCAGGTGGCAGTGTGCGTTATACGTTCAACTAAGCAAAGCTGAAGGAACTAAAGTTGTGTGGCTATCTACAGTACTTACTCGAACCCTAATTTTATCTATTTGATATGCTGGTAATTGATCGCGATAGTTCGATATTTGTCTATCCATTCTTGATTCCGATCTGTTTGACATCCAGTCAGAACAAACTTTATAAATCTTTGTATTGTTAGGGCATGGTCAATATCAACAGCACACCCTATAAAACCACTATCACTTATCTTTTTTGATTTTAATATACAGTATAACTTTCTCCCTCTGTATCAATAGTTTCTGTTGTCCTGATTTATTTGTTGTCGTTATTTGTCGGTCGTTTTGTTTTAATTTAATGGTTTGAGCAATATTATTTCGGACAATATTATTATTTCTGACTTTTACTAGAATGCTTTGGAAGAGTCCTATTGTACAAAACTTCAAAAATCTGAGGACTCGGTAAATTGACAATTCTCAAGAACTCAAAATTTACTTTCACGTTAAATGCAGGCAATTAACTGCTTAATCGTGATTTCCAGTCGTTCGCATAAGACAAAACTAATGTGATAACCCATCACCGGACTCTGCTAAACTGATCTGAGACACACACCATTAACAATGCTTAGACACATATTTGGAACCTTTCATGAAAAATTAGATACCTTTTTTCTGATTGAGATATTGGAAAGATTTTAAATCATGGTACTTTTGTACCAGCTATTCATTTAGACGCGATGTGGATGGTGTGACTCACTATCGGTGTTTGTTGCATATTTTAATGCATATGCATTGATAACAAAATTTGTCGTTATTATTTTGATATCGATACTGTTACCAGCTGCTACACAAAAGGGTTTTCAGACCCCGTGAGGTTTCATTTTCTGGGTGTTTTTTCTTTCCTCTCCATGTTCGTTGAGCTAAAAGTAGTTTTGGGCTGGTTGCGCCACCCATTGATCACCTACGTAACTGTGCCTGGCCTGGTACTGGTCACTATCTCTCTTTTTCTTCTTTATTATTATTCAAACAATTACTCCAGCCGTTATATTTGCTTACATTTTGCGTGCCTACATGTGTATGTTGATGAGTGTGATTGATTAGACCTACATTGTGCACATTTTAACTGGTGTGACAGGTTTAGTAACCATCCAAACAATTTTTTGTCTTCAATATCTTCAGCATGTTTTAAACGTCTGACGTTGTGTCGCTACTTCCTTTTCTTGACTCAAGGCGTAATTATTGTGTTAGAATCTATTCGCAATTATTGTGGTGATTAAGAATAAAAAAAATGAATGAATAAATGAATGATAGGTTTCAAGTCAATGATAATCATGATATTCGTTTCAAACTTTTAAAATTGCACTGATAGGCGCCACCTAGAGATCGTTATTTTTGTAACAAAATTAGCACTAAATCGTGAAAAGATGCTGATACGAAAGATTTTATCTTCGACCAAATCACAGATTAACACTACACACAACTAAATTAATAAATTTTTTGGCTTTCAGGATTGTTGCAATGACTTTCTTTTTTCAAGGGTTGTTTATAATTGCCAAAATTTCTAATTTATTTGTTTAGAATTCCATATTTAAAACCAGAACTTTCTCAGCACTTCAAGACGATGAAATCAGTTAATTAATGATTTTCTCAGGTGATGAATTTTTTAACTTATCTTTGCTTCTGTTTTGTGTTTTTACTTTAAAATTACTCAAAAATAAAAAGTATTCGAAGCCAAATGCAACCTAGCAGCACAAAAAACTGATTTAACTGCAGTTGTACTTGGGAGAGACAGCTTGCCGATAGTGGGATACGTGTTTGTGGCGTAATTATTTGCAACATTCATATTTACAGCCTGCTTACGCTTGTAACAATCAACACAATAAGTGTCACGATCGCATCTTAATAGAATTTGAAAATAATGTAAGTTATTTTCGGTAACATGTTTAATTTATGATGAACGAAAAAACGTAAAAGTCAAGGATTATAAAGCATAAATTGCAACCTAAAAAAATCACTAGAATTTAAACAAAAACAAACTTAATTTATTTGCAAAATTTATATGTAAAACTAAAAAGCAAAAGAACTTTAAAGTTTTGTGCAAAAAAGGTCGAAATTGGCTTTGTTGTAATTTAGTGCTAATTTGGGCAAGTTGAGGTTGCTTTGGGCCAGCAGTTAAAAAAGTTTAATTTTGCCTTTCGTTAGTAATGCAGAACAGAAATTTATTTTTGTTGCTCAAAAAAACAAACATCAAATAACAAACAAAAAAATCCACAATGGTAATGTAACAGCAAATACTGATTTGGCAACCGGGCAACTGCGAAGGTAGCGTAGTCTTCAAAGTCAAGCAGTAGCCAAGTCAATATTATGGCTTAACAAACTGTAAAAACCTTTTATGTTATAGCTCAATAAAATAAACAGCTGTATACATTGAAAAGCTAAAAATTAACTCAGGATAAAAACAAGATATAATGCACGGTAACAAAAGTAATGGTAGACTGAATTCAATATTTTTAATATTTGCAGACATACAACGATAAACAATTTAAATAATGATAGGCTTAATAACATAATAAAATCACTTAGTACCAATATTAGTTTAGAATATATGAAATACCGTTAATAAAATACATACGCAGTACAAGAATAAATTGCATAATAAACAAATGACCAACAAACAATATTAACGTAAGTTTTATCGCATTTATATTTTTCAATTAGATGTTTTTTAAATAGCTCTTTAAATTTTAGAAAGAAGGAATTTTTAATTTCCGATGCAACATTAATCCATAGTTTTGTTCAATATATTTTAATGAGCGTTGACATTAAAAATTTCTAAACTGGTGTAAAAAATGTTATTACTGGAAGTTTGGCGAGTAAAGACGGGCTGAAACATTCGTTGTATAAAAAAAAATGTATCAAAATTATTCGGTGTCATTTACGTGTAAAGTGAAGCAAAATCTTAGCAATTTCAAACGCAAACAGATCATCAATCTTTTGATGTTATACTGCAAGAGTTATTCTGATCATTAACAAAAGTGTGGCAAATGTGTCTACTTTTGTACAAATTAAAAGTATATAAAAATCGTAAGAAAAAATACGAAGATACTTATGTTGCTTGCAAAAGACGATTACAAGAAGTATTGATACGAGTCTCTACCTTATGTCCTCATAATGCCTGGCAAAAAGCACACGGAAAAAAAATTGAAATGATTGGAAGTGAAAAGGTATTTAATGATTGCATTAAATTGCATTCCTTCGAGGCCAAAAACTGGATAGTGAGATAAATATTTAGCAACAACAAAACCTTGCACAAATCCACATAACGATGACCAATGCAGATAGAACATAATATGAGTAAATGAAACAAAGCAGTTTCGTTTGTGACAAATTGCTTGCAGTTATACGAAAAGTTTGAACTCACTGAAATAAATTGAAATACGTCGGTGGCAAGTTTTGCCGAAGATACACTTATCTGTAGTTCTTGAAATTTTAAGCCAAAAGTACTAAGGTAGATGGCGTCATCACCGTGACAAAAGCAGTTTGCGCTTCATAAACAAATGAAAGATATACTGAGGCTAAAAATGGGGGGTTCACCATAAATTTAAGTAATAATTAATCTCTAACCAATTTTTGAATATTTGTAATAAATCAAATAAAAATAAATTCAGATTAAATATTCCCTTATACGCGCTGTATTACGCCGAAGCGTGTAACGAGTTGGCGGAGCCCATCTTTGCCCGACAACACAGCTCCTTTTTTAAGAAATGTCGGAATGATGGCGAGCCGTTGGCAACATTTTGTTTGATTTGACCGGCCCAAGAATTAAACCACAGACCTTCCGCTTTAGAGACAAAGGCGTTACCGCTTGACCTAGTGGCAAATTCAATTCTAAATTTAAGATTTCTTTAGAAAATGGTAAATTTTTACTGAAAATACAAGAACTGATAATGACGTCAATAAGATTAAAAAATTTAAACAGAAAGCTAATGGAAACGTTGGAATAATAATGAGATCAAATTTTTTAGAGATTTGAAAATTAATTTGAAAATCCCTACATATGCAGATTGTGGCATTTCCACGACTACAAGTTTATGAGTTACTGAAGCGTAGAGTTTACTCTACGGAATGCAGAGGATTTCATACTTTCGGCTGTGTTTGAAACATAAGCTGTGAAAAACCATAGAGTCAAAAAAGTTTATTCACAACAATGATCACTATCATGTTTTTTAACCCTATTTACACGAAGAATTACATCTCCCTCTCTCTGCTTTTTCGTGATAAATACTTCCAAAAATAAATTTTTGATTTTGGTTTATTAACTTGCTCACGTCACATCAAAGAGTGAATTGAAATTTTCAAAAATTTGCAATGCTTTTTTTTGGAAAACTTCAGTTTCTTCATAGTTTTTCATGGCAAAACAACACTGACCTAACCAAAAATACTTTTGGCCAAGTTCGAGATCAGTTGCAACATTTTGTGACAAAATTAAACAGGTCTGCAATGCTTTTTCTAAATGTTCTTTACCTTGATGAGGGTTATTCAACTCAACCAAACAGCGACCAAACCAAAATCGTGCATCTGCAAGATCATGATCATGCGTAACATCCAGTGATGATTCATTGTATGCATGTAGAGCTCTTTCAAAAAAAAATTTAGCTTCACTGAAGTTGTTCATTTCGAAATGACAACGTCCAGTCCACAAAGATGTAAATGCGAAATCTCTATCAGATTTTATATCCAGAGCAAATTTTTGTCTTATCGCTAAGGATTTCTCCAGTGAATGCTTAGCTTTAATCAATTCATTTTTTTCGAAGTAACATCTTCCAATTCCGCTCAATGTTGTTGAAAGAATGTAATCAATCGCAACACCATGGGATATGTTTTCTAGTATCTGCAAAGCTTTTTGCAAATATTTCAAAGCAACATCAGCATCTTCAACATTGGCAGTTAAATAGCAACGTCCAATCTCATGCAGTACGGTAGCAATATCCAGGTCAACTGTAATGTCAACTGAAATGATTTTTCGCATTTTCAGACATTTTTCCAAAATGCCTAGTGCTTCTGTTGTTTCCTTCATAAACGTCAAGCAGCATCCAAGCTGATACAATGAGTCGGCAACAAGGAGATCAGTTTCAATATTAGACGAAAGCGCTTTTCTATTCTTCAAGGAACTTTCAATGTACGTTTTCGCTTTTTTAATTCGTACTCTTTGACTCAATAAACAGCAACCAATGTCCATCTGTATTGATGCAATTTTGCTATAATTGGTGATATCTGAAGCAGACAATTGCTTTGCTGTTTCTTTTTCAAGTTTTTCTTCGGGTAGAAACAAATTAAAAATCTCCAAAGCTTTTTCATAACATTCAACTGCGTCGTCAAAGCACTTCAAACTTTCTAGAAATTTACCCAGAGAATGCAAAATACTGGCATTTGCAAAGTTATTTTCTTGCTTATTAAATTTTTGTGGAATTTCTTCTTGTTGAATTATGTTGTGCTGTTCCATGATCGTTAAGCATTCCTCAAACGAATAATAACGTTCTGTTGCTCTGCTTGCTTCTTTTACAGATAGTAGGATATGTTGTAATTGAATGTGATTTTTCAAGAAATGTAACAGACTGACATTCAACAAAAGTGGATTAGAATATAAAAACAGCTTTTTAAGGTTAAGACGTTTTGAAATGTCACATTGCAATGCATAAGCAATTCGAAAGTACCGTAAAGTCGCTTGCTTTCCGATTAAACTAACAAATGTTTCAATTGAATCAATGATGTCACTTTGTTTGTTGTTCTGCATGTACCATTTCAACCGAACTTCACATGCTAATGCGACTGCAAACATAAGATTTTGTTTTGCACTGTTACTGATAAGACTTTTGTCTGCAAGTTCTCTCAATACGTCAAAGCAAGAGCTAGCAGAAAGTTTATGAAGTCGACCCAACTCTGAGATAAGTATTGTAGCGCTGCGATATACAACTTGCTTCAAGTTGAATTGCATTGTTGGTTTGATGGTAGAAAGCGATTGACGAGCTGCAAATTTTTCAAGATCTTCTGTTATTTGTTTGGTCACAGATTCCTTAATAGTTTCCTGTGTTTCTTGTTCAACCAAATCATGAACTCCTTTTTCAAACATTTTGTAAATTTTGATATCTCCATACACGTGGCAAGTCTTCGTTAGTATTGTGCTTAAATGGTAGCCATTTTTTAGACTTTCTTCACTGTTGAGATATTTCAGCATTTCGTTGACTGGTTTGATTAGTTCTGTTGGCCATGGCTTAGCTTTGGTTAGCTGTTGTCTTCCAAGCGGAAACTTACATGCATGAGGCATCATTCCATCAAAACAAATTCCTCGTTTTGTAATATTGTCAAAAAACCAGTCGCCATGTTTGGAATTCTTGTCATTTAACGATGAAATAAACACGCTAGGAATGATGGTTTCTTTGAGATTGATCAAAATTATTTGAAAAATTACTGAATACCAACGAAAATAATTCAACAAATGTTCATAGCCACCATGATTCGGCTCAAGAATAAGCATGTTTTCAAAATCTGAATAAGGTGTTATCTCTTCCCTTGCCAACGATCCCATTCCTGCTAGTGAAAACTCACAAGGAGGTTTGCCCATCACATTCTCAACAAACTTGGCTAGGCCAATCATAATGTTTTTGTAATCTCTTGCAATGCCTTTGAGTAACAATTCAGCTTCAATGGTTTTTTCGGCTTCAAGTTTAATTTTCTGCTGCTCGTTTGAAATATCATTTGGAATGTTGCTGAGTTGATTCAAAGTTCTGTTCACTTTGTCTCTCATTTTTTTTATTTCCACTGCTACAATATTTGCTTGTTCGATCAAATCAGCATCCTTCTGCTTTGCACCAGCTTCATGGAGTATTTGTGAGCACAAATCTTTCAAATAATTTTCAATATCCTGTGAAAACTCAGACCTAACGATCGCAGCATTGAACAAAGCAGCGCTTTTTATCATACAAATCATCCGATCAGTTATAAGTTCGGGCTGTCGCTTCTGATAAACTTTTGCCAGCTGTTGAAATATGGCAGCAGATTTGGTTGGTTCAAGTTCTTTTCCATTTTTGTCGCAAAGTTTTTTTAGTTCTTCCACAAGGGCGTCTTCATCTAAGTTTTGGTTAATAGTAATCTTGTTGCTGTTGCAGCAACTTCTTTCATTTTTTTGCAACAAGTCTCGATTAGACATTTTTTAAGACTTTATTTACAGCAGTAGATATTGAAATGATTAAACTGCAGTATAAGTTTTGTTGTACTTAAGAATTTAATTCCTGCAAGTAAAATTTGTAACTTACAATAAACGGATTGCTTTATGCAGTCAGACAACAGCAGCAGCTGTCGATAGAAATTCCTGTCTGGCAATCTTTGTTTTGGTGTAATTAAGTTGTTTTTATTCTGCATGCTTTTAGCTTTCACTACAACAAAATTTTAAAACTTGTGGGGATTTGCTTATAAATCACTTTTTTTTTTTAATAAGCTTGAGTGTGGCGTTACAGCTATCCGCCAAGTCGTCGTACTCGTGTTGCAAAGTTTGCATATCAAATCAACAAAGATAAAATCACTAACCTTGCGTTACCTAGTAATAAGATAATTGCCTTAGAGATCTACATAAATTTTTATATGGTCGTTTGACGTTATTGATTTGGATCTCATAAATGATTTAATAAATTATTTTACTTTTTGGCCAAATTTTTGCTAATAAATGAATGATAAGCCGAGTCAGCAGACTGCTGTTAAGTATTATGTAGTTTCTTGAAAAATTGAATTGAATGGGCGCAAACGTTGCATGAAAAAATATTTTGACTCATTGGTTATCAGAAAAAAATAAATAAATTGTTCTGGGATGAATAAAATTAACAACCTAACGTCAAACCTACAGTACAAACGGTTTTCAGTTAAAACCATTATACGGACCACCAACCAGAGTTATAAAGACAGCTCCAGAGCATAGGCGTAGCCAGAATTTTTGATTAGGAGGGGGGCCCTAACCACAAATCACATGCAATGATGTCATCAGAAATTTTCGAAAAAGGAACTTTTTTGTGGGGCAAAGATATCGTAGAATGGAGGATTTGAAGCTGTAGCCTGGAGGCACTTAACCAGAATTTTGGCAAAGGGAAAGGGCAAAAACGAAGAGTTAGAAAGTGCAAATGCCTAAGTTAGAAGACGTATTGATTAAGCTGGTGTACTCAAACGTATCTCCGACGGGGGTCTGGGGGCGAAGCCCCCAGCTGCCGATAAAAATGGGGGTCTGGGGGCGAAGTCTCCAGCCGCTGGGAGATTTTTGTAAGTTTTTGGAAAAAAAAAGCTGTTTTAATCCCATTGGATCACATTTCGCACGTGTTCACAGCCATTTGAAAAAACTAGATTTTTGACATTTGAAAGCCAATTGAAAAAATTGAATTGTTCAATTCTCCGTTTACTTGCAATTAAGGTCCAAAACACGTTAAAAATCTTGCATTATGGAGTAAAATTTTGATTGTAAGTGATTTGGTGCTTGTAGGGGGAAGTAAGGTACATTGCCTCCTGTAATATTTTAGCAATAAATAATAATCCGCTCGAAGATTTTCCTAGAAGAGTTTTATTTTGTCATGAAGTTAATCAGTTATAGGAGTGCATGCACGGCCATGGCGCCCAGGCCCCTTCAATTGAAATTCAATAGTTTTTTCAATAAGCATTTTCCCTGGCTTTTTTTTAAACAATATTTTGTGTGTAAAAACTGGCGAGGTGGAGGTGAATCGTTATTGAAAAACGGTACAATAGATGATTACGCGAACTAAACATATTATTCGTGGGCCGGATTTATATTGTACGGGGCCCCTCGCACGTAAGGGATTTTTGCAACATCTTCCTGCTAAATATAAGTGAAGACCAAAAAAAGTCCTGCTATCTGAGGGCGGAGTTCTGGCACTGAACCATATAGCAAATACGGCACTGGTTATTGCATTACGTTCATAAAAAGTTTAGATTAGGCCTGAGATAGCAACTTTTAGAACAAAAACCCTTGATTTTACGCTGGTTATACCTTTAAATTGTTTGGAAAAAATTGAATTAAGGGGGTGCTCCGGGCACCCTGTTGGTCAATATTATTTATTGTTAAGTACTGTTGTACGCGTGTACTGTTGCATGCAAAGATGCTAAAAGAAACTAAAAATGAAGAAACAAGGCTTTTTTGTCAAATTTTTGTCATTGGTGGCATTTCGATTGAGGGAACCCGGGCCTCCTGGGCCACCCCCGGGCTTTGCCTATGATTTTGAGATAAGATCGCGCTCTTAAGTTCTTTTATAAAAAACATTTAAAGCAAAATTAAAATAACTTTTTTTTTCGAAAACGTCGAGGACTCTAGTCAAGGCACTTGACAGGTTTTTGAAATCTCCAAGAATTGCATGACATTATTATGATGTGGACACGTGGTCGCCATTATTATTGCTCACTTTTGTAGACGTAAATCCTAAATTAAAGAAACTGCAATTCCGGACAAGGACAACGTATTGGCTATGCTCTCATTATATTTATCATAGGTGGTATTTCAATTGGGGGTTTGCATTACCGCCTGTGTTGTAGCATTAACTTCATAATAACGTTTAACAAGGGTCTGGGGTTGCAATTTTTAGGACAAAACTCTTAAATTTCTTACAGGTTGTGAATATAAACTGTTAAAAATTTGAATTAAGGGGCTCCTGGCCCGGGACCCTTGGTCATCAATCAGAAGCCCCGGGGCCCCCTGGTTGTCAGTTAGAGGCCCCAGGGCCCCCTGGTTATTGGTTAGTGGCACCAGGACCATTGGTTGTTAATTAGGGGCCCTGGGGCTCCCTGCTTGTTAGTTAGGGGCCCTGGAACACCCTAGTCGTCAGTTTGGGGCCCCCTGGTTGTCAGTTTAGGTCCCGGGGCCCCCTGGTAATCGGTTAGGGGCCCCAGGGGGCCCTCTGGTTGTTAGTTAGTGGCCCTGGGGCCATGTCAGTTAGGGCCCCTGGGGCCCACAGGTTGTCGATTGGGGGGCCCCTGGTTGTCAGTTAAGGGCCCTGCGGCCCCTTGGTTGTCAGTTAGGGACCCTATAGTTGTTGGTTAGGAGATCCGGGCTCCCTGGTTGTTAATTAGAGGCCCTTGGCCCCTTCTTCTTGTTAGTTAGGGGCCCCGGGCTCCCTGGTTGTCAGTTAGGGACCGGGGGCCCTCTGGTTGTCAATTAGGGGCTCCGGGGCCCCCTGATTGTCAGTTAGAGGCCCCTGGGCCCCTGGTTGTTAATTAGGGGCTCTGGGCTCCTTCTTCTCGTTAGTTAGGGGCCTCAGGCTCCCTGGTTATTAGTTAGGGGCCCTGGGCCCCTCTGGTTCTTAGTTCGGGGCCCCGGGGCTACCTCGTTGTCATTATTGTTAATTACTGTTAAATGCGTAATTACTGGAAAAAAAACTGCAACTAAACATCACTAGGCTATGTTGTCATAATTTTTTATCATCAGGAAAATTTTAATTGGGGGGGCCTGGGACCCTGGGCCCCCCCCCCCTTGGCTACGCCTATGTCCAGTAGTCCACACACATAAAATACCTGCTTATCACTGTGATTTATTGGTTCTCATTCGAACGCTTAGTTCTATAGTGAACAGACGTGTTTCATGAGTTGTTAGTTTTTAAAAAAAGCTAGCTGTTGGTCTTACAAGAACTCTGCTTTGCATTCTTTGATCAACAAGCTTGATTTAAGTCAACTTGCAGTACAGCCAAACTAAGCAGTCTATTTCTTAAACTAAATTGCTTATTTTTATTTGACATGCAAGAGCAACTAAAATGGAGAAAATGATTTTCTGTTAAAGTCAGTTAATCAGAGGTGGACTCGAGGACACAAGGCTCGAGGCCATGGCCAAGGACCACGGACACAAGCGCAAGAGCTCTGCAAAAAAAACGGCTTTCAGATAAATTTTTCAAGCGATCTCAAAAAAAAAGGTCTTTAAAAATTTTTTTCAGGCGATCTCCAGAAAAAAACGTTTTCCAAAAATTTTTTCAGTTAGTCCACAAAATTTTAACAACTCAAGAACTAGTGCTGTTCTTGAGCCGAGGACAGGGCAATTTTCAAGGACTTAAGGTTTCGAGGCCAAGGCCAAGGACTTCAAAATGTGTCCTCGAAGACGTCCTCGAGGCCAAGGACGTCCTCGAGGACTCCAACTCTGCAGTTAATAAATTAATAATAAGAAGAATGGACAGGTTTAAAGAAAGGTTTTGCAAAGCTGAAAAAAAGACCGGAAAAGATGAAGAAAAAATTGAACGCGTGGAAAAAAATCAAATTAATTTTGAAAATACTTTACCTAAAGTTCACAAGAAATTTGACAATTTAAAAGCCTAAAACGAGGGTCTTTGAAAGCAAGTCGGCAACGTGGTCAGAAAGGTAAACGCGTCGTTTTTACGATGACCCTGATTGAATGAGCTGTTTCAACCCCAACCTTGATCGCGTTGTTGCGTTCTTCGATAAAACGTTTTACCATGATTATCTCTGTTTGGTGGCTTCGAACCAGTTGACAAGAATTCGAGAAATCCATGGAAACATTGAATCCATGAAAACTCTTAAGCAGGTGCAGATTTCTTAAACCACGAAGTAGTCATTGCAATAAAAAGTGTGCGGATCGTCCAATAGTTAGCGTCTGACGCTGTCTAGTGACTGGAGGATAAATGCACACTACAACAACAACAACAACAACACGAATTATTAACCCTATAATGCTTGGGCTCTAAAAGTTGTTGTAGGCCTGGGGGGGGGGGGGGGGGGTCGAAACTGCCCGCCATTTTTGAACATTTATTGCTTAGCTTCTGCTAAAGCTAGAATCGTAGTTAAAATTGTTGCTGGTGCGAAATTTCAACACCTGTTATTTTGTTTCTTTTGTGATCAAATTTTTAATTTCTCGGTTTATGCCTTCAAACAAAACTCATCAAAATATTCTTTTACTGCCTTATTGCTCTTTGATGCGCGCAGAAAGCCGACTAATCCGATTAACTTCTTGCTTTATATGGCGACTCAATTTAATCTCTTGAGTATACCAACTTCGTCAACTTGCGTTGTGTAACGATGGGCTGAAGGCAGCAGTTTTTGGAATTTGTTTATTTTGATGCGAAGTTTTTTTCCTGAGCTCAAATATTGCTTAGATAAGAGGTTGTGTTTTTTGTGGTATTGTAATTTTTTTCCCGATTCAGAAATATAGACAAAACATTTTAGTGTGAGTTGTGTTGTGTGTGGTAGTTGATACGTGGTTGTTGATACACTCGTACTAAAATAAATTACTTCTGGTAATGTATGAACAGGTCTATGGCAAACTTTGATAGTTCAGAGGAATTCAAGCAGCCAATCCCAAGCTGGCAAAACGCTACTTCAAAGTAAAATGCTTTTTCCAATTAGCTAATAAATTTTCCTGTTTTGATTTTCTTTATAATAATGATACTGTTTCGTTATAATCATGTTGCTATAAGTTTGGCATTGTTTGAATTATTTTTTAGTTGAATCGAAATCCTGTAGAAAACTTCTATCGTTTCTAGAAGCACATAAAACTATAAATTATAAAAAAAAAAACTCTAAGCGGATTGCCATAGTTATAGTTCATTTCTGTGGTCAAAAAACAATGATGAATTCATTGACTTAGAATCATAGTGGCAAACTGACATCTGCTGCAGCGCCTTGATTTGTGTAGCTATGAATACTCCTTAGCTGTACAATCAATCCAAGTTTGCTTACTTGATTATCTAAAAAAAATTGCATAATTTTACTTGCACAGCATGGTGGTTGAAAGCGTGTTTACCGAACGGAGCGTGGGGCTTGTAGAAGCTGGAGCGTGGTCTCGCAGTCTTGTAAACATCGGTTTATTCCCTTGTCGAGTTATGCCAAAAATTTTAGAAATTAGTATTCACAGCGCTGCCTTGTTTGGCACTCAGCATGTGAAAAATAGGGGGAGTTTCTTTTAGATGTAATATAGACAAATGGCAGCGACTCGAAGATTACATGGTCATTTTGGTGTCTCGTGCATGGCGAAAGCAAATTGGCAAACAAATATGAACAAAGTAGGTACATAGTACGTAGATTATCAAGATTTTTGTATTTAGAAGATTATTAATAAAATGTACACACCGTCTTTTAGACAGGTAAATGCGATGTATGTCCAATAAAAAAAAAAGAGTGGTTTTAAATTTGCGAAAACATCCAACACACAGATCACAAAAAAACTGCATTCAAAGCGTCAAGCAAAGTGCATACCGGTACTATGCAAGCTGTATAATAATATAGAGCAGAGCTCTATTATTATAGCATTTCAAAAATAAGCGAAAAAAAATGAGCATGTAAATCAGCGATTAATTGGTTCGGGTATATTACACTGTAAAGGTTTTCATTGTGCAGAATCTATATGCAAACGAAATTTTACTTATTGTAGCTTTTTTGTTTGTAAAAATTTTAAATGATTGGCATTCTGCATTTCTCGTCATATTCCGCTGGTTTTATCGTGGTGGCACAGCCAGGGCCGCCGAGAGCCGAACGTGGGCTCGGGGCCAGTGCAAATATTACGAATTTCCGGTTTTGTGAACTCCAAAACAGACGGAGAAAATGCTGCAGTTTTTTCCGAATTATGATGTGATCTCAAAAAAAAAGGCCTTTACCGAAATTTTAACGGTATTTCCGGTTGAAATTTGGTGATCTCCAAAAAAAAAATGTTTTTAGGCCTCACATGCTGATTTCTTGGGGTCATTTCGATGGGCCTCTCTCGAGCTCATGAGCCCTCTGCTGGGCTCGCTGAAGCCAACGGCCTTCCTGAAGCCCATGATAGGCCCCCTAAAGTTCATGGGCTCCGGGGTCATTGTACCCCCCTGCCCCCCCCCCCCTTTCGGTGGCCCTGGGCATAGCGCAACCAATACTAAAACACGAAGATCGTAGACTGCGGTGTAGCGGTATTTTGGGTTTGAGTGGTAGACAGTAGACAGACAATAATATGCACTTTCGCAGTTTCAGAATTTTATTTTTCTGGATACTGCAATAAAAGAAACATAACTCTTTATACCCCAGTTAGTGGCGTCGGTCTCATCACCGCAGTGCGAAAAGCATCTTATGCAAAAGCACAGCACTGTATGTAGCAGCAGGAAATAAGATACATGTTTTTTATAAGAATATAAATATTGGGAGATCATGCTCAGGTATGTTTAGGGATTTTCAGATTTGAAGCTCAAGTTACGCTTAACAAAAGCTTATGTTGGCACCCTAAAATTTTAAAACTCCTGAGAAAATCGCAAAGTTTGTAGCATCATATCTTTGCAAAGTACTAATTACAGCCTTGGCTCTATGAATTGATAGACCGATAGATTTTTGTATTGCATATAATTATGATTTTTTTATTTTTGATACACAATGGGTGGTTATTTCATTAGCAGCTTCTTAGCATTATGTAGGAATAGTTTGGGATTCATTTTCTAAAATCCGGCCTCCGTATGCTTATAAATGTTATGCTTTAAAAAAAAAAAAATGCAGTGATCAAAAGGCAAGCTCTGCTAACCCGGTATACTCTCTGCAGTGTTATTATCGGCAATCTAAGCAGTAACGCATTGAATGACGATGACATACGGCTTTGCCACACCTTTGGCATTGGCTAAGAATTTTCAGCAGCTTGTCTTTAGCTTGCTTAGCTCCGAGTCCACTGATTTCTTTTTTACAATGTTCACACCGTTTTCTTACTTCTCCCTGGGAACGATACAAAGCCACGCTGCTGGACAAATCAAATTGAGATGAAGTTCCTTCCGATTCACCAAGGACATTTAAAAAAATGCGAACCAGGTTTTACCAAAATTTGCTTGAAAAATACGGTTTTATGCGTACGTACGCAAAAGAGATTCAAATTTTCTTGCAGTTTTTGTTTATACTTTTGTTACAGTATATATGGCTTTGTGAAAAAAGATTCAAACTTGGTTAGGAGTTTTTATTTACTTTTCGAAGGTGCTGTTACTTGTAGAGTTTTGTTTGTTGACACAACGCTTGCCACGACTGCTCTGTCTAAATATGTCTAGTATTAAGAAGATTTGCAAACACACTATGCAAACAAAATATATCCGATAGGGTGGAGTGAAAAAAATTTTTGTTTTTCGTTTGGAACACAATAGTAATAAAAAGTTGCTCTGCAGCAATACTTTTAAAATGGTACAAAAATTAATCAAAAATTTCAAAGTCTTCAGGTGCCCCTAGAGCTGTAAAATATAGATTTTTTGCTGATTTTTTTCAAATTTTTGCATTAACAAAAATCGTTATAAACGCACTTGCCTGGCGCAGTTTTCGCCAGCAATCACCTTAAAAAGCCTTTTTGCGTTTTTATTTGCAATAAAATATTTTCAATCGTAAATGGAAAACTTTCAGGTGTCCAAAAACACATCGGAAATTGGTCATTTTTTCTATTTTGCATCAATTTTAGTTGAAATTTAACAATACAAATAAATAAGAATTTTTTTGCAATAAGAGTGTTTACATACTAAGTTTTAAAATGGTGCTTTGGAAAACCTAATTACTTTTAATCTAACTAAACACTGCGGTCCGTTCTACTACACTGGAAACAAAGTTGTGATCGTATAAAGGGATATTTTTGGTTTATTTAAATCAGAGTTCACCAAACTACGGTCGGCCCGCAAGCTGATTTCATCCGGCCCGCCACATGTTGCCGAAATAAGAGCTGAACTAAACAAAATTGGAAAAGTTTACCAATTTTTTTAAAAAGACTGACGTTTTTAAGTCACATGCAATCTATTAATAATTCTTTGATTCAGCCTCTTTTAGTGACACCACAAATTTTGTTGTTAAAAACACCATTGTTTCATCAGTGCGATATCTCTGGTTTTAAGCAGACTTCAAAACATAAGTAGGATGATTGGGGCAGTACTAGCACTAAATGATTAACTTTTAGGCTGCCTTGTAATACTGTAGGCTACTCTTTAAATGACTACCAAAAAAAATACTGATTGTCGGGTGTTTAATAAAAAATGGGAAGAACAGTATATTTGTGGAAACCAATAAGGGTACAGCTAGTTGTGTAATATACAACAAAAGTGTTGCGGCTTTGATAGTATAGTTTTTGTCGGCGCAATACAGTGACGCAATTAGGGGGCGCTGGCCAAATCTCGTAAAACATTTAACCCTAAAATACAAGCATTTAAACGTGTTTTATACTTGATTTGCATTTGGACTTGACTTGTAAGTAAGTGGGGGAAGGAGGCTGAGCAGATTTAATCCTTTCAAATAACTTTTGAATTTTAGTAATTTTGTTCTTTCAAATGGATCTAAAAACGTGTGAAATGTGTTTCAATTAGCGGTAAGATGACTATTTTTTGGCAAAAAAATTATTAAAATTGCCAAGCGGAAACGGACCCGCCTCCAGACCTCTTTGTGTGATATGGTTTAGTTGCACCAGTTTGTTGAGCACGTTGCCTGATACAATTTTTGAACAAACTATGTTGTTTTTTGGTTCAAGTCTCACTTCTCTAGGTGCGCTTGGCAAACATCTGTTGAAATATTCGAATCGCACGGCGTGGTGTATCTTTGGCTTTGTTTTTGTGTAATAGAAACTCCTTAGTTAAAATCGTTCGGTCTTAGTTCGTTGTTGATTTGTTGCTTGTTGAATTTGTACATTTCTTTTTCAAAGGGGAGCCTACAAGTTTTGGGTTTGCCATACATCACGGGTAGCTTGTAAAATGCTGTTTTCATAGCATTAAGCCACCACAAATTGGGACTGCATGAACCAAATTTGAAAAACGTGTAAAATGTTTGTTCAAAGAAGACAATGCCTTGTAGTGCATTGCAGCTGGAGAAAAGCTATTCCAGCAACTTAGTAGCGATTTCCATCACAATATTGCTACACTACCGCTGGCTTTGTTATTTACGTTTTACAGTACTGCGCTCAATTAAAATCAATGGAAAATCTAAATACTTGTTCATCTGATTGCAATTCGCACCCGGCGCACAGCCGTTAATCTCGCACTTACCGTCCCTCAGAGAAAAAAGTTTGGCGATCTCTGCTTCAAACAATAAGTCCGTAGGTCAGGCGCACCGCCTTTCCCATCGTGCAAGCTGCCACTTGATTAAAATAAATTTTTACGAGAACGTCACAAAAAACGTGAAAAATTTTCACGTACAGTATTTTGTGACGTTCTCTTAAAGATATAGTGAAGAACTTACAAGTTACAGTGACAGCTTCCAACTTTTTCTGCTGGAAAATATTATTATGATGGCAGGAAATATTTCACCATAGTGTGAAAAAAGATTAAGCCAATGGCAAGTTAGACCAACAATCACTACAAAAGAGCTCATTTCACTTCTTTTTGAGCCACGCTCTACTTATTTTACTCACGTTGCTCCCAAAAATGGTTCTAGTAAAAGGGCAAGAAAAGAATTACTCAAAGAACTTAAATCTCAATCCATAAAACTGCATCATAATCAAGTACAAGGATGCGATGGAACAGCAATAAATACTGAAGTTAAAAATGAGTAATCCAAATATTAGAAACTAGCTCCTTGGCGTTGTTTAGTGCGTCAACTGCTAACAAATGAACTGCTTTTGCTTTATCTTTTTCTTCACGTTGACGAGCCTCAGAAAGACCTAACTTAATTTATACAGTATATATCTATATATATGTATATATACACATAATTTTTTTTGACCAAGCGTATCTTTAGTTTACTTTAACCAATTGACAGCTTGCACGATGCGAAGGCGATGCCCCTGGCGTCCGCACTTATCGTTTAAAACAATTTGTTTATTTTTTATAAGATCACAACTTTATGTCCAGTGTAGTAGAACGGACCGCAGTGTTTAGTTAGATTAAAAGTAGTAAGGTTTTTCAAAGCACTTTTTAAAGCTTAAAATGTAAACACTCTTATTGCAAAAAATTCTTATTTATTTTTATTGTTAAATTTCAACTAAAATTGATGCTAAATATAGAAAAAATGACCAATTTCCTGTGTGTTTTTGGACACCTGTAAGTTTTCGATTTACAAATGAAAATATTTTATTGCAAATACAAATCGCAAAAAGGCTTTTTAAGGTGATTGCTGGCGAAAACTGCGCCAGGCAAGTGCGTTTATTACAATTTTCGTTAATGCAAAAATTTGAAAAAAATCAGCAAAAAATCAATATTTTACAGCTCTAGGGGCACCTGAAGACTTTGAAATTTTTGATTAATTTTTGTACCATTTTAAAAGTATTGCTGCAGAGCAACTTTTTATTACTATTGTGTTCCAAACGAAAAACAAAAATTTTTTTCACTCCACCCTAATATCCAAGTATAAAAAATTTTCTGATAACTTTCAGAATAACATTAAATAAGTGCAGTTTTTGACCTTCAAACAATTTGAAAATTATATTGGTAGAAAGAAAAATAAATTTTGGACAAATTCATAAAATAGAAAGTCAATAGGACTAGTCGTTTAAAAGCTGCATGCAATTGTAGTGGTCGCGGGCACTTTCGCCCCCTCCCCCAGGCTCTTTAGGGTTAAGCCACAGTCTGCACATTAAAAGATTCAACTATAATCATTGTATTATTGAGAATCCCAGTAATGATTGGAAAACTCGTAATCAAACTGAAAGGCTATTTCAAATTTTTTTGGTTGAAGATCTTTAAATAGAATCTTCGACATAATCTTTGATAAAGATTGCCTAATCTTTGATAAAGATTGCTACAAAATTAATTGGCCTATTATTGTAAAATTTTGAAACGTATTTGACAAATGTAAATTTACCAAAATCTCAAAAACTTAAAAAGTTACAATGAGAAAAGAAGCTCAGAAAACAACAATTTGCCTTATGTTTAAACAATTGAACATTTGCCTAAAGAATTACAATTACAACAAAGCAAATTGATTGCTGTGTTCCGTGAAGCAAGACCTAACAAAAGAAAAACTATGTGGAGGCTAATTGATTGTGAATGTTGCTTGCTTGTAGACGGTAAACGCGTGCGTCTAACGGACGTCTGATTTTGATGCTAGTGTAGTACCAATTTTGAGAAACAACCGTTTCATTATAACCATTTAATTGCTCTTATCAATTCAACATATTGAGTTACTGATTAATCCTAATTTATTGATGAACTGTACACCTAGTTCGCGCTTTTTCTTGCGGAGACTATAGTCGAGCCGTTATCGTATGTATTTAATGAGTCTGTAAAGTCGTTTATGTCATACAGCAATCTGGCATATTTTAGGACTAGATGGACAATTTCTGTTCTTCTTCAGCAACTACACTTAATAGATGGATTATCCTGATACCATTTAACTAGGGATTTCCCTCATAAAAGCTTCAACACATGCCACATCATTTACTTATCCAAATCACGATCATTCACCATAATGTCATGTGCTTCAGCTGTCCTTGACTGATCTTGGTTGAATATAAGAAACGTTTCGGCGGGGATTGATAAGTCGAGAAAATCGGGATAGTGTTTCGAGAAAATTGCGTTAAAAGTTTCAAACTTGCATTTGTCCTGTTGTCAAGTGTATTATATTAAGCTATTTATTACCGAAAATGATCAAAAAGTTGAAAATTAAAATAGTTTCTATCAAGAGAAAATAATTTTAGTACTGTAAAAAACTGCTTAAGAATACGAAAAACTCATTTTTGGTAAAACGTGGCTTATGGGATTTTGACGGAGCGTGCTTGGTATTGATTATTTTTTAAGCTATTAGAAGAAATACAAATTTGGCTAATTGTGCAATTTTTATTTAGTGAAACTTTAGAGTTTTGTGTTAACTAGTTGATTCTTTCTTGTTTTTTTTGTTGCGTTTTATGGAGTGTCTTCAGTTTGTTAATAATTTTTTAAACTTTGGTTGTGACCCATAGGGCTGCTTTCTGCCTCATCAAGCAGCCATGACTAATGATGATGATTTTCACTTATATTGCCCTAATTTAAATCAACATATTTCTTGTAAATACTATTACCCCGATCACCAGATTTTTTCCAGACTTATTTTTATTCCCTATTTTTATTGCATTTAAATATAAAATCACTAAACAAACTTTTTCTCGTTGAGAAAAGCCCTAGAAATTTATCCTAATCCTCCTAAAATAATTTGCATCTCTAAACTTGGCTAAAGGCTGATTTAATAAAAAATCTCTCTATTGCTGATTACACATTTAATCACTCTCCAGCAACTGTTTCTAATGCAAATGGAGTTGCAATGTATATCTCGAGCAAATTTCATTTTGAAACCACTCAAGAATGCAATATTAAAAATGCCGATTGCGAAAATAGTTAGATAAAACTGCAGAATCCAAAATATAAACAAATTATATTGTAAGATGCGCTTACCGCCAGTTAACCAGCGGACATGATGATTTTAGCGATGCTGCTAACTCTGGAATTGACAAAATTTCAAAATTAAGCCAAACTTTTTATCTCTTGGGAGATTTCGACATAAACATTGCCCCAAATGCGACAATTTCTTCTGCAAATAGGTTAATTAACCTTTTATTACTCAACGGTAGGGCTTGTGAAGCCCACGCTCGCAACAAACAGTAATTACTTAAATATGGTATGCATTGAAAACTTGAATTTTCTTGTGTTTTCCAATTAGTTTTCGCCCGATACAATGATGCGGTTTTTGTTCAATCTACTTCAGTGGTTTAAGGGTAAAACATGTTTTTTTTTGCAAAATTTTTGAATTTTTGCCAATTGCTGCTTTTCAACGTAAACTTTTAATTTCACGCTTAATATTTTTAGTAGAGCTTACAGTAAGAAGAGTAAAGAAAATTGGTGTTCGAGGTTAGATGGATTACAATAATTAGCGTGACTGCGCTGCAAACACTAAGCTACTACGCCAGAGGCAACAAATGATTATTAAGGTCGTTTGTTTTCATTTTCGCGGTAATTTCGGTTGAATAGTTATTTTTTGTTTGCAATGCATTGATTCTTCGCAAACTACAATCGAACGAAACAATATTGGAAAAGAAAAAGAAGAATGATGTGGTCTACACTTAGTGCTAAAGCCCTACAGTCGATTTACTAAAATCAAAAAATTTGAAATTGAGCGAAACTCGCTTTGACATCATAAAGATATCAACAAGATCAATGACACGGCTCGAAATAATCTACGCTTCTTTATTACATTGAAACATAATAAACAATGAGGTATTCTATTAGCCATTGCACAATGTAAAGTGTTATGGTGAACATCACCAAATAACAGCAGCAAGCCAAATGGGTAAAGGCGTCGTTTTGACAACAACCCTAATCGTATGATCTGGGTTCAACTGCACACTGGTTACGTTGTTGCATCCTAGGATAAGACGCTTTACGATGATTACTTCTGCTTGGTGGCTTTGAACAAGCAGCAAATTCAGTGGGCAAGAATTCGAAGAAATCCATAGGAACATTGGATCTATGGAAACTCCCAAGCAGGTGCGGACTCCTCCAAGCACAAAGTAGTCAATGCAATGAGAAGTGTGCGAATCGTCCGACAGTTAGCGTCTGACTGTCCGGTGACAGAAGAATAAATACGCGTAACTACAGCAACAACATCGATAAAAAACAACAATACTAGAAGATTTTTTTTTCAAATATTCAAATAATTGCCGTTAGTTTATTTCCAGCCAATGTACATTGTGAATAATTATTTTCAGCCATACGTGATTTAATCTGACATAAAGTTGTAAAGTTTTTTTTGATTTTATTTACAGTGATTGTGTTTTTTTTTCAAACGATAAAATTCTTTTTCATAAAATTGCTTTTCAGTAGAAGTCAATGCCACTGCAAATCGAAAGGTGACCAATTGCGTTTGATAACATTTGATAAATTCATACGCAAACCAAAAAGTTTTGGCATCAAAAATACTTTGTAATGTTTTGTTTATCAATAAAAATGGGTGATTGGCAACTAAAATTTTAGCAGCTTAAGCCACGCCATGATCTCAAACTAAACCTCCTGCAGCTTTTTTACTTTTGTGATTTTTTACTGAAATAATTGTTTTTACTGATTAGCCTCCGTATATTTAAGGTTTGGTTTTAAAGGCAACAGAATTTTTTTAATTTTTGTAATCATCGTCGCGAATTTGCCGTCTTTAGTTTTAGAAAATATTTCCAGGTGGCCAGAATTGACACAAATGGGACCAAAATTAATTAACACAATTTTGACAAATAAAACTGGCCATTTTATATTCAAAGCGGCGTTAAAAACAGCTGCATGCTACAGTCGACTTACAGTATTTATTTGTTTGAATAGAAAACCGACTCTTGTTTTCAGCAGCGCAACGGTCTTGGACAACTAAGCGTTATTGCATTGTTTTCACTAATAGCAGAGATGGAGTCCTCCAGGACACATTTTGAAGACCTTGGCCTTGGCCTCAAAGCCTACTAGTCCTCGAAAATGCCCTGCCCTCGGCCGAGGAGAGCACTAATTTTTAAATTGTTCAAAATGGGCTATGGCCATAATTTTTTTTTCACTTTACTTTGGAAAACGCCAGAAACTTCGCAAAAAACTTGTTAAGGTCCTTTTTTTTTTGGAGAAAGCCTGAAAAGATTTTAAAGACTTTTTTTCGTTTGTAGAACACTTGAGCCTTATGTCCTGGGTCCTTGGCCTTGGCCTCGAGCATTCCTATCCTTGGCCTTAAAAGGGTCTGTCCTCGAGAAGTCGGACTTTGTCTTGGTCTCGTTTTTTTTTTTGTTTTTGAGTCCTTGGCCTTGGCCTCAAACGTTGTGTCCTCAACTCCACCTCTGACTATTAGCATTATCGCAAGTCAGTGTGCTTATTTGGTTAGTGATTTCCACTCCGCTAAATCCTGCAACATAAAAAAAATGATACCCACATTTAGCAATTTCACTAACTTCTTATTCTTATTTGTAGTTTTTCTTGAAAACTCGGAAAAAATTCTTGTAATCAATGGCAGCGGCCTGAGCTTATGGTGTTTTCAGATTGCAATGAAGCTAAAAAGCACTCCTGTAAAAGCATGGAGTGGAGGATATTTAGACAATGTAAATAGCTTGAAGTGAAAAAACTAAAGCTGTCGTTTAGAGCAAGATTATATTATTGTAAATCATTATTGTTATTATTATTACTTTTATTATCCTGTACACATATACTTTTGCGTATGTTCAAAAGACGTAAAAAACAAAAATAATTTAGATGTTACAACTTTACGAACTTAATAAGAACGGAGAGATGAAGGTGACTGGGAAGTGAGCTCGCGCTCTTCAAGTCTCCAGCCATCTGCGTATGTGTCGAAACAGGCGGCCTGCAGCCGTAATCGAACTCGGGTCGCAGTATCGCTTACGCAATATTCAGCGCTCTGTTCCGCTCGGCCATGCTGCTGACACTGCTACTGTTAATGCAATTGAGACACTTTAGCAAACACTAACACAGTCAATTAGAAAATAAAATGTTTTTTCATTATTTATAAACTAGCCAGACAAAAATCATAACAAACTTAGTTGTTATACAGATTATCAAAAACACGTTTCGTAATACTTGAAAAATTATTGCACAATTTTTTGTAAGCGCATCCAACTTACAGTAGATTGAAAGAGAGCTAAGATTTTGTAATTCCAGTTGACCGATAGTAAAGGTGCAAAGAGTTTTACAATATCAGCGATTCTTTTTTACATATGCTGAAGAAGTGAGAGTCTGTATAGAATGCAGACCTTTCTTGAAACAAAACCCTAGTCGCAAGGCGAGTTGTAGAAGTTTTGATGTAACGCCTTTTAGCAGAAAATACGTAACTCAGTTAGCCTTAAACTACGTTGTGAAGACGTACTTTGCCTCTACGAAGTGGCTAATGTTACGTTACGTGGGCCCGTAAAGAGAATAAGGAATAAAGAATGGTTGATCATTTGCTATTTTTAATGCTTTGATTAACGTTAGGGCTAAAGTTAGGGTTAAATTAAGATTGGGATTCCGAAAGGAAATTTTTTTTATCGCAACTGTTCTCAGTGGGCACAAAACGTCTAAAAGACGTCCAGAACAAATTTTGACCTAAATGTTGTTTATTTTGCAAAATGTACCTAGTTGAATAGACAGACGTCTTTACAAAGGCGTCAAATATACGCAAACCCAACAACATGTTATGGTCTATGAGTCAAGCTTATTCGACTTCTTTGTGAAGACGTCTTTTCAACTATATGCATTTTTGCAAAGTTGACAACGTTGAGACAAAAATTAAGCCATCTAAATTACGTCTTCTGCATAAACCTGGACCATGTTTAGACGTTTACTTGACTAACTTTGTGCCCACGGGGTTGTAACAGAAGCCCTTCTCATGTTTGGAATACAAAAATTTTTGCATTGTGTGGCGACAAAAAGAAAGTACAAGAAAAATAGTTTAGGTCCATTGTCCTCCTTACTTCAATCTGGTGCGTGCCGATATGTGCTGCAATAAAATAGTAATGTAAAATTTAGTTCCAGAAGGAGGGAAAAATTAAAGAAATGATGCTATACTAAACTCCATGGTTGCAGATTTGCTTATTTCAATGAAAAAACATACAAAACTTTTTGCTGCATAACATTACAATAATTTCGGCGCAGTTGCTTTTTTATCTGATTTTTATGTATTGATTACTAAGCTTAGTCTTTTTCTCATATTGTGGCTTTGTTTTTGTTTAGTGATCTCTACCGAATAAGGTAAAAAAACACAAACTTAGTATAGTTGTCGAAAATCAATATTAGCATATCGAGGCAACCACACACAGCCGAGAATTAGCTGAAAAGTTTTGCGGAATTTAGATGATGAAATTAAAGCCAAAAAATGTCATTCTGACGGCGAAAGTGAGAATAATTTGCCCTTATAATGCTGCTATTCGACTTAGAACAGGAAAGTAGTAATAATTTTGATTCTGAGGAAGTAATTTCCGTTCCCAGAAACAGAGCATCGCATTGCAGCAAAAGATTAGTTCACAATTTAGAATCTGCTTTGACCCCGGTAAACCATGATGAAACTGCTGAAGTCACAACTCAAAAACTCTTCACTGCTTGTTTAGAAAAACAAAAGAATTACACCAATTTTGTCACATGGTCTAGCGAAAAACAATTGTTTATTGACCGTCAATCAGAATGACCGTCATAATTTGGACAACCTGCCCATTTGGTAAAGCAAAACAAGCTTTAGACTTTTTGAAAGCGCGAAAGCTGTTTTTTCTCGTGAAAGTATGCGAATCATAGTGAAACACACAAACACGCGTATTTAAAAAACACGGGAGATTTTCATGAACATCCAAAACATTGTTTTTGTTTACCAATGATATTGATGAGATTGAAATACGAGCATTTATTGGCCTTATGTATCTTTTGCGGCCTTGCAGAACTGAATAACCACAACACAATTGGTTTGAAATTTAATGTGCAAGGCAAGATGAAGTTGGATCTAGGAGAACAACAATTTGGAATAGGAGAGTCCAAGGGTATTGCAACACTTACACCCAGTGGCGTACGCAGGATTTTTCAATTGGGGGGGTTTCAAAAGTGACATCAAAAATTTGTTTGCGATCTATACTTTGGCAAATAAATGACTTAGTGCAATGTAACAAGATGGAATAAAAGTCACACAGTGCGTAATGCAAATAAAACTTTTTAACCAAAAACAATTAGGCATTAAGCATACATCTATAGTTAACATCATACGGTTTGCAACTAAACGATCAAGAAAAAATTGTTGAAAACAAAAGCTAAGAACTCCCATACACTTATACACATTGCAAACTGTGGCAGGCGCGTAGCCAGAAATTCGCAATGGGGAGGGGCTGCTTTAGGGGTCGGGGGCAAAGCCTCCAGCCGCCGGAGGCACAGGGGTCTGGGGGCGGAGCCCCAAGAGCTCGAAAATGTTGCATTTTTTTGCAAAAATAACTTAATTTTAGAGCTATTTTAGTAAAAGAATAATGCTTTTAAAACTTGGCATAGAAATTGGCAGTGCAACATGATTCAACTGGTTCCATTAATGGGTTACATGGGAAGTGACTAATGATAACATTGCAGTTCTCTTGTTTACTTGCTGGTAAATCATAAAATCCTATTATTCAATAAAACTCACACGGAGTAATCAATTTCGTCTATATTTTATAAAGAAAAATAATTGGGGGGTGGTGGCTAATAAAAGGATATTTGAGAAAAGTGATTGGTAATTAACTAACACTAAATAGCCCCCCCTCCCGTTATTCCGGAGTTTATAATGTATTTGTTGATAAAACCTATGTTTGGCGTTTTTACATTAGCGATCAAATTTGATTGTTTATTTTCGGGCATTTTTTACAGTTTTCATTGATTAGTGACTTTATTTTTGATAATTAGCCCTCCCCCCTGAATATATGTTTCAAAAGATGCTTTAATTCCCTTTTTAGTTAATTCCAGCACAAAAAAACAGTCTCAAAAGATCTAAAACCGTGGTATTTTCCTTATTTTGCATTTTGGTTGACAGGCCAATGGGGGGAGGCTATAGCCCCCGCCCGCCCTCCCCCCCTGGCTACGCTACTGTATGGGGGTCTGGGGGCGGGGCTCCAGCCGCCGTAGGCTCTTGAAAATTTTGCATTTTTTTAAAAAATAACTTAATTTTAGGGCTATATTGATAAAAAATAATGCTTTTAAAATGTGGCATAGAAATTGGTAGTGCAAACCTGATTAAACTGTTTGCATAAATGGGCTATGTGGAAGGTGGCTCTCTTGTTAATAGTGATTTAAAATTTTAGTTCTCTTGTTTACATCCTGGTAAATCATAAAATCGTATAGTTCAAGACAACTCACAACGAGTAATCTATTTCGTCTATATTTTATACAGTTTTATACAGAAAAATAAATGGGGGGGCTAATGGAAAAATTTAAGTAATTGGTAATTAACTAATACTACGTAGCGCCCCCCCTATTTCTAAGTTTATAAAATATTTGTTGATCAAACCTATGTTTAGCATTTTTACGATAGCGATCAAATTTGATTGCTTGTTTTTGGCCATTTTTCTGAGTTTTTATTGATTTGTGGGTTTCATTTTTGACAAATTAGTTCTCCCCCCTAAACTTATGTTTCAAAAGATGTTTTAAATTACTTTTTAGTCCATTCCAGAGCAAAAACCTGTCCCAGAAGTGCTAAAAACGTGTTACTTTTCTTATCCTGCATTTTAGTTGACAAGCCAATGAGGGGTCTACAACCCCCCCCCACGCCTGCGCTACGGAAAGTTACTCTGACTCGTATCACGACATTCCAGATTTTCAGTATTGCACTTAGTCGCTGACAATGTTGCATTAAATAACAAAAAAATTGTTTACTATAATTAAATATTTCGTATAATATGAGAGTAAAGAATTAAGGAGCTTGTTTCTTTTGCGCGATAAGACGATAATTCAAATGATATACTCGTACGTTGGATCAATAGGGAGAATGGTTTAAACCCCCACCTCCCTGTTTACGCCTTTGCGCTTAAGTGAGCTATGTGGGCGGTGGCTAATGGTAACATTTCAGTCCTCTAATTTACAATCCGGTAAATCATAAAATCATAATTTGAAAAAACTTACAAGCATTTATATTCCGTAGTTTATAGAGTAAGACAGTTGGGATGGGGAGAGGGGGGGCGAATGGAACAAGATTTGAGTGGATTATTAATTAACCAATACTGAAACCCCATCTCCATATTTTTGATGAAGCCAATGTTAAGCATTTTTAGCGGTTAAATTTGCTAACTTTGGCATTTTTTTGAAGTTGTTTATGATTTACAAGTTATATCTTTGACAAATTAACCCCTCCTAAGAAACTCTAAATGCTTCAAAAGTTGCTTTAAATCATGTTGGAGTCTATGCCATTGCAAAAAAAACGGCTCAGAAGAGCTAAAAACTTGATATTTTCTTTATTGTGCGTTTTAGTCGGTAGACCAATTGAGCGTACGCCCTTGCTTATACCAGGACAACTTTTAGCAAAATCTGGCACGAGGAAGCGTTACCGTATTTGCTGCGAAAAACGAAGTAGGTCCTGGTGAAAAAAAAGGGATATGAACAAATCAAGAAATCAGAGCCAAACTTGTGCCCACCCATCATGCATGCAGCACTGCGTTCAAACCACAATCAAATCACATCTTTCATTATACTTGCTGTATTACGCCGAACCGTGTTACGAGTTTGCGGGTCCTATCTTCGCGTCATTACGCCAGCGGGCAACACAGCTCCTTTCGAAGTAATGTCGCAGCGGTGGCGAGCCGTTGACAACTCTGTGTCCGATTTGACCTATGTGCAGTAATTTTCTATTGGTCTTGAACTCTCGGCGATTTGATTTTAACTTATGTTTCTATTGTTAAATCCTGAATTTCTTTTGTATAGCATCTTCAAGCCAATTTGCAAAGCAAATCTAATTTTGATTTGCTTGATTACGTTTGGAAGTATGCCAGAGCTCAATCCTCAAAACTAGCATACCAAACTACTAAAATTTTTGAACTTAGATTACCTTACCAATTGCTTGATACTTTGAGCTATCAGCAACATGTCATCGGACTAAGTGATGAAAAATCTAATATTCAGTGCAAATTAGTTTGAGCTACAGGGTTTGAGCAAATCTTGACAACAACTCCACCAAGCTGCCAATGTTTCCAGCATAACAAGAAAAACTGCAATCTTAATTCCAGTTTTCACAAAAATAAACATATTGTAAATTAAACCGCAGTATCGTTATCGTAATGGAATTATTGGCCAAATACGTTCGGAGAAAGTTCAAATAATACTGTAACGGGTACGAATAACAATACATTTTAGTGATTTACAATTTGTTCAAATACCAATCGTCTACCTCACAGCATGACAGAAACAATTATTTATTGCAAAATACTTGCAAAAATAAACATTATTTTGTGTTGTCACAAGAAAAATCAAAGGTTTTGCACAGCAAAATAAGTTGTTTTTTTGCTGCAAACGTTTGTTTCAAATTGTTTTCGAGACTAAGTGAAAAGGAAAAAGTTTAGAAACACGCCCAACTTCGAATAAATAAGGCCAACTTGCAACTTATCACTGCTATATTTTTATAGCCAATAATTTTCGCGTTCATGAAAAAGTATGTGTTTTTGCAAAAACTCTGTTATACCACTTATTATTCACAATTATAAAAGATTTTTTTTACTACTTAATAATAAGTTTTACTAAAAATCCATTCACGTGAATAAAGCTGATCGCATGGCAACAAACTACGTATCATTCGCTGTGCCATCCCAGACCCGTTTGTGCGTGTTGTGTATGACAGTACGTTATCATTATCACAACTACTACCGTTACCGTTTTCCCACAGTGAAGCCATCATAATCGCATTTCATGCTTAACTGCAATTCTGTGCAACCATTATAATCTCTTTTAACTCTTATTAACTAAGCGCTTGAACTCAAAAACTTGACCACCTTAAATAAAATCCATATTTCATTAGGTTTCTAGAATAAATTCTAAACTTGTTAATGCTGTTCTAGAAGAGGAATAACAGCTCTACAATACAGTGAAATTTTGAAGTTTATAACTTAAGTAGTTTTCGAGTTATTATCAAAAAACCACAGTGGGCTTCAGAAGCTCTGCTGTTGAGAGGTCAATGCCCAGAAAAAGGTTGAGTAACAAAGGGTTAATAATATATTATTAAGTAATAATTGTTGCCCTTTAGTTACTATACCAACTAGTAATCGTGTTACTAACACATCACTCACTATCATTGATAGCATTATAACCAACGACCCCAAGCTGCTACTTCCAGTAGTTATTCAAGCTCCCGTGAGCATCATTATCATGTTTTCTCCTAAACTCTCAACTACACCATTACTAAATCCAATCCTGAAAACATATTTCATAGAGATAAGAGTACATTTAATCCTGAGGCTTTTCGAATCATCAGTTACTTTTTCTTTCATTTGCCAATGCTAATCGAAACAATTTTAACCAACTTTTTCCGAGTTTCTCAAGATAATACAAGATACCATTGAAATTCATGCACCACTAAAACAAATTTCAAGAAAACAACGCAAACTTCAAGCCAAACCTTGCATTCCAAAAGAACTAGTACGATTCAACGAAAAAAATTGTACAGAAGCCATTACTTGAATGGTGATGAAACTGAAAGACAGATCTACAAAAATTTGCTGACTAGCTTGACAAACCTAAAACCAAAGCAAAAAGAGATCATTTTGGAGAATAATTCTTGAATAATAAAGACAATCCAAGAAAAACCTGGCAATTAATTAAGTCTGCGATCTCTTTCAACAAATCAAAAACAGTTAACAAAAAAATCGACCGATTAATCTACTACTATCAAAAATTAGTGAAAAATCATCAAATCGCCGACATTTTACTTTAGTACAAATCAAGTTGTTGAACAAAATACATTCTTCGGTTAACTTTTATTGCAAATTTTTGCCAAAACGCGTATAGCCCTTCATTTTTCTTAAACCATCTCGATATAACGAAATCTATAATGCCAGTTATTTCCTCGGCCTTCGTAAATCTTCAGGTTATGATGATATTGATGCTTATTTCATTCGTACTGCTAGCCACATAAATAACCCGCTCGTAACTCATTTATATTTTTTCGATCTTTTGCTTTTGGTATATTTCCAGACTGCCTAAAAATCGCTAAAATAATACCTACCGGTATACGTATTAAAACTGGATCTAAGACGGAGGTGAATCACTACACCGTCCTATTTCCATATCGTCTAACTTCGTAAAAATCTTTCTGTACAACAATCAATACGGTTTTTGTTCAAAATGATTTACTACGCACGCAACGCTTGACCTTATAAATGAAAAATGCATCAATATGAGCAAAAATCAATGCTCTGATTTAATTTTCCTTGATTTGAATTAAGCGTTTGACACCGTGTCACACTTCATACTATAGTATTACAAAAATTTGAACACTATGGCATACTTGGAAACACTTTCGACTTATTTACTTCCTATTTGACTGAACGTAGGTAGTATGCTTCTATTAATGGTTCTTACTCATCAGTTAAAATTGTAAAGTGTGAAGTGCAACAGAGATCGAACTTTGGCCTTAAACTCTTCTCAATATATGTTAATGATATCTTCAACCATTTCAAATCAACCCCAGTTTTGTTCGCTGATGATGCATGCTTAAACAGGAAAGCTCACAAACCCGACTTACTTGAAACGCTAATGAGTCAAGAAATGGAAATGGCACGACAATGGATGCTTGCAAATGAATTGATAATAAATGCAAGTAAAAATAAAGCAATGGGTAATCTCTACCACAATGAAAAAATAGATGTTTGACTATTCTATTAAATGTGGTGAGTCACTGATTTCTGTTCAACAAAATGTCAAACATCTTGGTCCAAATATTGACGATACAGTTAATTTTAAAGAGCACATAAAAATAGTTGAACGAAAAGTTACCTGGGCAGGCGGCATTCTTGCATAATTAAAGCATTATTTTCCTCAAGATAAACTATAGCAAATTTTACCATACCTTAATTAAATTTCACCTAAGTTATGCAATTTCTGCATGGGATTTCACCCTTTAAACCTCTTTTGATAAATTAATAGGTTACCAAAATAAAACTGTAAAAACTATTGCTAAAGCTAAATAGAATAATAATATTCGCCAAGTCCTCTGTACAGTGAATTAGGTATACTTAACTTGCTAAATTGTATCACTGGAAGTTGCATAAATTATGCACCGCATTGACAAAGAAAAACGTCCTCTGTCTTTGGTCAAATATGTTCAAAAGTTTGGTATCTCACGTTCTTACTCAACAGGTATAATTAGCACTTTTCAATTGCATAATATCCCTTCATTTAAAACTACCAAATTACAAAATTCTTTCCTCTACCAAGACGTTAAAATTTGGACTTCTACACGCTCCAACATAAAACTATTATCTTATTCTAAGTTTAAATTATTGACTAAACAATTGTTATTCGACGATAAATAAATAAGCACTCTCTTCCTCTTTATATTCATTTTGACTGATATATCACCAGCTCTTAAACTTAAACTTTTATCTATTCTTACCTTTTTGGCCATTTTTAAGATGGAATCTTCAGTCGGTGGCTATTTGACTCGAAGACTACTCGTGGGTCCCTTTACAGTTCTCGGTTGTAAAGTTTTATATGAACTACTTAGCTATATTTGTTTATTGTTATACTCAGTTTACGACAAATAAATAATTGAATTGAATTTTATTCATTAACTATCGTAACATAACACAATACACGTCAAAAAAAATTATGGTGGATGATATGCTGACTTGAACAAGGTGATAAAGTGCTCAATCAGTTGGGAGCTTATTATGACGAGTGAAGTTTAAACTCAACCGATTCAAAAAAGTGCTCGGCAGCGTAGGCCAGAGCAAATATCATAACAAGCAACAATAGTACACGTCAAAAATTATTCCGTAGTAGTCAGTGTGCTGATTTGATCAAATTGATAAAGTGCTTGATCAGTTGGGAGCTTATTATCAGTGGTGGGCAAATTACTGCACAAAAGTAATGAAATTACTTCACTAAAAATTACTTTAAAAAAGTAATGAAATTACCGTAGTCGTTACTTCTCAGAAAAGTAATAAGTAATTTATTTGTCGTTACAAATTACAAATTACTTTGAATGAAACATTCACCCAAAATGACAGTGGTCTGCGTCAACTTTTCTAATAAGGCTGTATGAGAGAAAATGTTGGATCTCGTCTATAATTCAAGCACCATTGTGATTTGTGATGCGCATATGCAATGATCAGATGACGACTTTCATTATGCTGCCTCTTCGACGCGGTTCAGCGTTGAAGAATAGTATTTTAATAATTTAACCTGAGTGAGTACAGAATTGTTTGAAAACTAAGTAGGTTTTTAACTTCGGATTATTTGTTTCCGCGGTCAAAGATTAATTTTAAATATAGGTAGTGGCAATTCTGTACTCACTCAGGTTAAATTATTAAATATAGGTTGTTTCCGCGGTCAAAGATTAATTTTAAATTTTAAATATAGTTTATTATAGGTAGTGGCTGCTGTTACGTTACGTTATACTTCACTCGTAGGATAATATTACGTAAATTGTAACATTTCAGCGGTGGGATATCTTTACGTAAATTTCGCCACTTAGCTCTTGCGATCTTTATTGAAGCGACAAGACTGCAAGTGCAAGAGCGTGTTGCATCGTAGAAGGTAGAAGCCACCAGGGTAATTATTGAATTAGTACTTTTTTTTAGGACGCATTAGAGCTGCAGAACGCATTAAGACCCGTCATAACAAACCGATACTTTTTTTTAGGACGCCATCAAAAATCAACTTAAATCAGTTTATTTGATTGAAAGTTTAATTGGAATTCAATTAAAATCAAGTAAAATCTAGCTATGAATAAAAAAGTAGATGCGAATTCGTGCCGTAATAAACGCAGTACGGGTCCATACTAAAACACCTCCGTCGTAAAAAAGTTTGAATTTAAGGCAATCAAAAGCTTTGGGTTTGCTCTTGGATTTGAAGAAAAACCGCGAAACATACCACCGCAAGGTTCTGAAGAAATAGAAAGGTTCTGAAGAAAAAGAAAGAAAAGAAAGCATCGCGAATCTCCCTAACCGCGAAACATACCACCGCAAATCGCAGCGAATTGAACTCGCACGCAAGAATCGGGAGACGCATGCCCCTATACCACTACACTATCGAGACGTCGCTTTAACAGCGTCAAAATGCCGCACATTACTTGTAAAAGCCGTAAAAATTTTTCGAACTTTTTTTAGGACGGAGGTGCTTTAGTACCAGTACTGCATTTATTACCGCATGAATTTGCATTTAATGTTTTATTTAAAACTAAATTTTAGTTGATTTTGATTGAATTCCAATTAAACTTTCAATTATATAAACTATACAGTTGAGTTTTGATTGCGTCTTAAAAAAAGTATTGGTTAGTTGTAACGGGTCCTAATGCGTTCTACAGCTCTAATGCGCCCTAAAAAAAAGTACTAATTCAATAATTACCCTTGTGGCTTCTACCTTCTACGATGCAACAGTACGCTCTTGCACTTGCAGTCTTGTCGCTTCAATAAAGATCGCAGGAGCTAAGTGGCGAAATTTACGTAAAGATATCTCACCGCTAAAATGTTACAATTTACGTAATATTATCCTACGAGTGAAGTGTAACGTAACGTAACAGCAGCCACTACCTATTTAATTATTATAACTCTTCGGCTATTGTGGATTTTGGCACGCTAAAGCAAGGCCTTCAACACCAAAGTTATGAAGCAAAATTGAGCAATAAAACTTTAACAATTTTAGTTAATTCAGAATCTGAAGAGTTCTCTTTAACAGCAATTGCAGCAGTAAAACTTTCAGCAGCTGGTCTTGATCTCGAGTCTTGGCCTTCTCGCATTATTGACACAAGCGGATCCATTTTTGTGACAATCGTAATAAGCTTAATAATATGACGCTTTCGGTAATTCTCTAACCGTATTTTTGTTTAAACTTCTTATTTTAATAGTGTTTGCCAGTGTAACTGTGACTTTTCGTTACTAATGCTACGGTGTTATTAAAAGTTATGAAAAAATGTCAGAAAGACATAATTCTAAGATTCTAATCGCTTTCCACATATTTATTTAAGCTATTAGAAAAGGTGATTAATAATACAAAACTTGAAAATTGCTTTGATTAAAATTCGAAGACATGAACAATTTAGTCAAAACAATATTTGTCTTTTTTTTCTGATATTGTTTGAATTATATTGCAAAAAATGTTTTTCAATTTTTTTGTTGTACAGTAGTTGGCTAGTTGTTGTGACAAAAAAGCTACTCATTGCCGCAGAAATGGAACAATATTATAATGCTATTCAGTTACTAGCTAAACCTTTTCTCGCGAATTTGGAATGCGACACTGCGCGGTCATAGATAAATGCTAACTCGAAATACTCGAGGAACAGGCCTTCACAACTTGCTGCAGTACAAGGGCCATAACAACGCAGACCTACTTGCCGCGGACCGTGTGGTTTTGCTGTTGTAGGTACCACCGTTACGTCAAAACGTCTTGTGATTGTGGAAAAGTAAAAAACAACCGTAATCTTTTTACCTGCGTGTAAAACATCCAATTGTTGTAGTTTAGTTGCAGTAGCTACAGTAACTCTGGTAGCGGCAGAAGCACCTTCATTGCTCGAAGGTTCAAAAATAGTTTTGCTCGAAGCAAAGATTGGTTCTTAACTTTAAGCTTAAAGTTGTTTTTCATTAGCATGTAATTCAGCGAGATTCGGATGTTGGGTTTCAAAATGGCGTCTAAGATTTTGTTCTTTTGGAACTAAAACCACGTTTAGGCAAACTAAACACAGTACTTTGAAGTTTATAACTATAAACAAGTATTTGTTTGTCCGTTTGAGTTAAACATTCTGCCCTCTCTTTTAGTGTTTCTTTTCTTGTTTTTTGTCATTGTGGTAAGCCAGAGTTTCCCAAACTGTGTGCCGCGGCATACTGGTGTGCCGCGAGGTTTTCAAATGTATACTTATGCATAACGACCATCCATTTTACCTGTAGGTTTTGAAAAAATAATTGGCAATTTAGTATGCAATAAAAGTGCATCTACTGCATTTAACCGCATAATTACTTCATAAAAATTTACGTAACCTAACGTACCGACTTTTTATCTACGGTATACGGATACCAGACAAATGCAAAGCCTGGAATTCAGAGACTTCGTGCGCAAACAAGCACATCTTTCTCAATAAGTATTCTGTGCACTGTATTAATCGACATTAAAATGACACCTTAGTTTTTCGGATTTAAATGGTTCGTTCAAGGTTGTTGTAGCGCATATTTATCTTCCTGTGACCGGGCTGCCTCAAACATTAACTATTGAACAATTCGCACAGTTTTCATTGCAACAACTATTTCGTGCTTGGAGAAATCTGCACCTGCTTAGAAGTTTCCGATGTTCCTGTGGGTTTCTTCAAATTCTTTTCTGCTGTATATGTTGCTGGTTTGAAGCCACCAAGCAGAGATAATTATCGTAAAGCGTCTTATCTAAAAACGCAACAACCTGACCAGCGTGCGGGATGAACCCAAATCATTCGATCAAGGTCGTCGTAAAAACGACGTCTTTAAGCTCACGGCCACGCTGCCAATCATTGTTTTCAAGAAATGTTTCAAAGTAGCAATGTTTTAAAGAAAGTTTTTCAACAAGCAAGGTAAACGTAGAGCGATAGGTTTGATTCATCAGTTCTAGATGTGCGGCAGTAGAATCGAACACTTTTAAGTGCGCTGCAAATCAAAAAAGTTTGAAAACCACTGTGGTATGCTACACAAGTAACACAACTAACTGCTTGTTGACTAAGAAACTGAAAGTAAAATTGCTAGTCAAAAAAGCACACGCCGTAGAATCCAGTTTTACGCACATACTCACAATTGCATCAGCTATCATATCACAATATGACAAATATGAATTATTTAAAAAAGATAAAGCTTGAAATCACATGAAATCATTTCGAGGACCGCAAAAAAATGCTTCGCCGGGCTGTACGTTGTGCAGGCCTGTTCTAGAAAGTCTAGATTATTAAGATCATCATATCGATACCCGTTATTAACATGATCGGAATTTTTTTATCTGCACTATTGTACGTTTAACAGCACCTCATCTGCCAGTATCAAACAAAAAAAACTTTCGTATATAAAACCAGAGTACTATTTATTTATATTACACTTAAGCAAACCGACAACAAAATATAACCGCGAAACTACAAAACTTGACCGCGATTTTTCTAATGCTATTGCGCTTGTGCTGCTTACGTTTAAACTAATCTACCATATTCATCTTCTTTTTGGACGCGCAAAAAGGTATGCGGCCAATGGCACGAAATGTGTCATTTTCAGACACAAACTGTTTTGATTGGTTGGAAATCTAACATAAGCAGCCAATCAAGTGTTATTCTTTGATAGTGCCAGAACGACGGCGTAATCACAAACACGTTGCGAACTAATACACAGCGCGTTGTTTTAACTGCAAACACTTTTTTGTGATCAGCACGTTGTCTGTAGACTGTAAGTACAGTAACATTTAAAAAGTAATTTGTAATTAGAAATTTTGACACCTCTAAAAAAGTAATAAAATTACCACAAAAGTTACTTTTTTGAAAAAGTAGTGTCATTACCGTAAAAATTACTAAAAAAGTAATTTGTTACGGTAATTCGTTACTTTAGTAATTTGTTACTGCTAACCACTGATTATTGTGATGAATGGAGTTCAACTGGTCGAGTGATCTTATTCTTATTCTGATGGCTCGACCAGTTGGGAGCTTAAATGGAAGATCTGTTTGAGGAAAACCTTTCCTCATTGAGGTTCTTCCAAATTTTGTCATACCGTAATTTATCTTTCCTTCGTATCGATTATCTTTCAAATTTCATTTGTGTAGTTTAGGATCTTAAAAATTCGAATTTATATGGGCTTTATAATATTTGACTTTGGTCATAGTTGATTTCAAGAATAAGTTATTAAAATCAAACCCTGCTCTAAGTACTATCAGGTCAATCAACTTTAAGAAACCTTAAAACACTGTTTCACCTTCCAACTTTTCGGAAATATATACCGGTTCCTAGTTTCATTCAAACAGCGTTTGTTAAACTGGTTTTAACAGGGTTTATGCAATCTGGTTTATACAGACTTTTAAAGCACACTCTGAAACTCACGAAATCAGATAATCACTACTTACAAGAGACTGCACTATATTTTCTCTGTTGAAATAACTCTTCAAAAGGCAGCTTTGATAGATATGGACAACCCTCACATGATATGTAGATTTGGACAAGTTACAGCGGAATTTATTTATTCAAACAACGTGCTACATAAACGTGATCCGCCAACTGAAGGTTATTTTCAAATAAATTTTAGCTTCATTGGTAGCAAAATAATATTTTACAAAACATGAGCTATTCTGAACACTTCATACAAGACCTTTAACTTCGTATATGTCTCTAATTCTTAATCTCAAAACCAATTTTTTGTGGTCTCGGTTTCGGTCTTGGTCTCGGCTCTTTCGCACCACAATCAGTCTTGGTCTCGAACCACAATGGTTTTGATTTCGTAGTTTAAAATTTGTCTCGAGAGCGGGTAATTTTTGTAAGTTAAATAAATATAGTTTCGTGGAGACTGGAGAGGCAATGTATTTTCTCGTATTGCTCGTACTTTAAATTGCCATAATTTGGTTTTCAAGCAGAATTTCGACTTGTCATAATTTGAGATGAAATGTGTCTGTCATGTACAACAATTTTGAATGCATGAGTTATGAGTATTTTTTGTGCTAAAACGTATACGTGACTGCTTTTTTACTTTTTGCAGCCTTTTTATTTTAGAATGTTCGAAATATTCGTGATAATTCCTCTCTAGGATATTCTACAATCTTCTGCAGATATCGATGGTTGGGTTGTTTACCATTTTTAATTGCTGTATTCATAGGTGGGCACAAGTCCGTTAATCGTTAATCCGTTAATAACGAAGCTAACTTTTTCACTAACTCGTTAATCCGTTAAAAAGTTTTTTCATGTTAACGGACTAAATTAACTTTCGTTAAGCGCTGTTAACGGACTAAAGTAACTTCCGTTAAGTTCTGTTAACTTCCGTTAAAGTTTTTTTCGTCAATATCTTGCAGCTTCGTTGTGCATTTGAACTTGTTTTTATCTTGAAATTAGATTAAACTGTAAAATGTAACTTTCAAAACACAAAAAGACCACCATAGCAATAAATATTTCCTTAAAATCAGCTCAACAGCGTCAATACGTGTTCTAGAAGCGAGTGAATAAAACGAAATGTAAATTACACGCAAAATGTTAACGGATTAACGGACTTTATTAACTTCCGTTAATTAAAGCTGAAAATAACGGATTAACGTTAACGAAGGTGTGAAGTTTGTTAACGGACTAGTGGTTAACGAAGCTAACGTTTTGCATTAACTTGCCCACCTATGGCTATATTTAGACTTGAAGTTTGTAACGTCATAATTATGTTGCAATCTGTTGTCCTAAGCTCCTATACTTTTTCTATTGTGACGTATCAAGGATTGTTCTGGAATATTTGATAGCTTTTGCCGTAGTATAAATAGGCGGGTTGTTTTTCATTCTATTATTCTAATCTTCTATGAGTGGGGTAATGCTAGGTATTAGTTTCGTAGGCAGTTAAGCCGAGTTTGTGTATCTGTGATTGGCTCGTATAGCCGTTTAGTAAGAAGTCTTAGTGGAGCGATTTTGCTCAGTGAGAATTGGTTTGTGTTTCAATTTTAAATAGAACTTTTAGTTTAAGATTGGTGTGTTGCTTTCTGCGATTCAAGGAGCTTAAGGAACTCTTAACTGCCATTTTCGATTCGTCAATTAACATTTTAGTCGTTCTCTGGTTTTAGTCGACGTGGACAATTGTTGAGATTAAACGTTGTACTCTAGCCAAGTATCAACGATCGCGACAGTGTCCTGGGTAATATATAGCTACGAGTCAGTCCGCCAAATGAAGTGCACACTTTGACTTTGAGGTTTATTTAACTTGCGTTCTAGAGGTTTAGTGATGATGTGAGCACTTCTTTTGTTATTTTATTGTCGAATGTTGATAACAATGATCATAACCTACCCATTCTTGTCCCTTTCTCGACAGTAAACAAACCAAGCACTTTGAAATTAGTAAATTTTGTTTCTTCATGATGCATAAGTAACTAACTGTAAAATAACCAGTGATGCAAACAGAGAGCTAAAGAGCTTTAGCTTTTCTCCCTCTTAGCCACAGCACTTAGAAAATTTAATCCAAAAATGGAAGCGTTTAAACATGTATTGGACTTGACTTGAGAGTAAAGGAGTGGGGATAAAGGAGCTGGGCAATATGATTCATTCAAACGGCTTCCGAATTTTGCACGTTCGTGCAAGTATCTCTAAAAACTTGTAAAATATGATCGAAATGGCGAAAAACGGCTAACTTTTTAAGAAAATGGCTAATACTTATACCTATTTAGGCTAACTTTTAGCCAATTTTATTGACACTTAATTCCTGATAAAAATAAAGGTGATCATGCACCGATCTTCGACTAAGAGGCATTGAGGTTGGTTGAACGCACTCTTCAAAATTAATTTTAGTGAAAATCTACATAAAATGGCAACATAAGATGTTTTGATGACGTAATCACTTCGACTGAAGCAATTTGTAATCTGACGCAATTTATGTAACCATGAAACCAGGGGCGTCGCCAGCTTAGCGATATCAGGGGGGCAAAGCTGAAAACCGGGGGGGGGGGGGCAAAGTTTTGACGGTAAATTATTGCAGTATTTTAAAAGTTAAGTAGATTGTTTGTGTGGCGGGGTTGTAAATTTTGTTTCGCGTTTGAGTAATACAGCTATTTGGCGTTGATTAAGTTCGCAGAACCATTTTCAGCTTTATTTTACAAACTAATTACTTAGGTTGCAATGAAACGATTACTAAACCGTATATTTATTTAATGTCTATCTGACGTGCATGATTGTCTTTGTCTTTTGCATAAGAACAGCATGGGATCATATCGGTTATAATACCACATTGTTCAAAGCAAGATTCAAACTTGCAACAAAAATTTTAGGCATATTCTATGGCTATCGCTTTGGTAAACATAATAAATCTAAATAATAAGAGAAAAGTTAAATAAATGCGCATAAAAAACTACCTTGAATGATTTTTGAATAAATGCAGAAAGCAGACTGTCTCTGACATATTGAAATATTGACAAAGCCGCTAACTCAACAATTGCTGAAAAAATAACGTAAATCTTCTCATTTAACTAAACATGATTAGAGCAAGCATAACGGCTGGAAACGACTGACGACAAGAAACTCCAGAAAAAATATGAGCAAAATTCAAATGCAAAAGATCCACAAATGCTAAACCATTGTCCACTATAACAGTATGGTACTAACAACGAAAAATTTGGATTAAAAGTTAATTATTTCCCTCTAAAGACATTAATCTTCTCTCACGAAAAAGCGACAGTTACCTTGCTTACATGCAATCAATCTAAACTACCACCATCGCATTTTTAAGTCGATTTTTCGGAATAATGATCAATGATCATACGTCACATGGAGACGAAACAATTTTTTGTTTGCTGATTAAACATACTTTGCATCCATTTAACTTCAAAATCGATTGCATGTAAACGAGGCAGCCCGTAGCCTAAATGCTGACGGCCTGACATATGTTGAACCAATTATGGAGTAAAAATTAAAACCAACAAGTCCTCATCATCAGCTTAGAAACAAGCAAAGTAAGTACAACTGAAACAGCTGAATTTTCCTACTTACTTCATCGGGCAAACTTACGCAGCATTACATCAAAATCGGAATTTTTGGTATAACTGTTCAAAAATGCTAGCAAGACTAGGTTTTGCTTCCTTGTATGAGTCATCGAGCTCCTATAGGGTGTCAAGACACGAGAAAGTGTGGAAAATGAAGCCTCACGAACAGCAGTGCTTGAGCCGAAAGTAAGTGCTGCTGCATACATTTTATACACCATTGGAAAAGCACTTCGGATATAAAAGTTCACAAATTTCTTGTACAATAGTTGGCTTTGCATATCGTATCGAGTTAATTTTCCGTAAAATATAAGACTTGGCGACTTCGCATTCACTTGCAGAAGAATCATTCACTTCGCATTCAATTAAGTTAGCAAATGACTTCAAATCTACGGGTGACAAAAAATTTTCTTTTGCAGGTGACAAATGCGATGGAGACGACAACAGCGAAATATTTCTTTCACTAAATCTTTCTTTCATTTCTCCGATAATGTTATCAAGTATTTCAATCAATAAAACGCGAAGAGACTGCTGATTGGTAGTGGCAGTTGATGAAGCATCTGCATGACCAACTGTAGAACAAACAATACTGTCGTTAAAGATTGAGGGCAAATTCCGCTGCCTCTTGTTAGGACTTTCCGTAGATTCTTCATTTTCTTCTAGAGCATCTTCTACAGCCGCAGAAATTTGTTCAAAAGTTCCATCGATATCTCTACGCATGCCTTTTAGTAAGTCAATCGTAGTTTCTACCAAGGAAAACGTATTTGTTTCATCGCAAGTGCGACTCTGCAGTGCTTTATCGGCATAGAATAGTAACGTCAAAACTTTTCGCATTGGCACTGCAATAAAAAAAAAACTTTCTGCTTTGCAGTAGTTTAAGTAAGCCAGTAGCTTCAATAATAACATCAGCTTCAATCCCGTTACTTTCGCATTCGCATGTATCTAACACATCAATTATGTTATGATAGTTGGTCAAAATCGCAGAGGTAGTCTCCAAGTGTCCACTCCAACGTTGCTCCATTAAGTGTTTCAGTTTCGCACCAGTATATACGAGCACAGTTTGGGACGTCGAGTAAAATTATAAAGGATGCTGCAAGTGTCAAAAAACCTTTTCACATCATTAATTTCTTTCAATGTATGAACAGCTACCAAATGCAATTGGTGATTGAAACGATGCACGTATGGAATGCGCTTGTTTAAAGTTTCTTGAATCTTTTACTGGACCTCGCCATATCTTTCCAACATATATGTATTATCTTCCCGAGATATATGCCCCGCCATATCTTCCCGACATAGACGTCTGAATAGGGGACGGAACAGTTAAAATTACCACTATTTTAACTGTGAGGGCGATGCTCACTTTTAAGAAAAAATACAGTGGGAGGGCAAGAAATAAATCGGGGGGGGGGGGGGGGGGGGCAAAAATAAAAATCGGGGGGGGGGGGCAATGCCCTCTATGCCCCCCCGCTGGTGACGCGCCTGCATGAAACGAACTTATGAGAAAATTTAAGCCCCAAAATTTTTCTTTTAAAAAATCGATGAAAGCAATGATGACGTTATTTTTTTGATCTTGGTCTCGAACTCTGCCGCTCTCAGTCTTGAAGCCAAAACCAAGAAGGAGACCGGTCTGGGTCTCGGACCAGTCGAGCATTCAGCAATAAAAAAATAACCACTAAAAGTAATTTACGAATTGTTTTTATTTCGTGTAATCCACAACTAATAAACAATCTGTTAAATTTTGGGGTCTTAAAATATAGAATCAAATACCAATAAAACGGAAAAAAGTGAAGCCGACAACTTCATTGTTAAACAAGTTCTACCAAACATACTTGGAAAACAAATAAAACGAAATTACAGTTAATGCTAAGACCTACCATACTTTACGATTATCTATAACCACGTACAATATATCAATTTAAAGTATGTTTGCGCAATGTGTTAGTTAGGGAATCTGTTTGCCTGCAATAGTTAAAGTGATACTATAACTTTTTTCCTTAAAAATACATTAAACCTAAGGGCTATATTTTCAAAATACTAATATGTACTGTGTAAATTGGTACACGTGTGCATAGATTTTTTTTCAAAACATGTTTTTTCTGCGAGTTTCCGAATTTTAGGCCAACGATATGGATCTTTTTTCGCGATTGTATTCTTTTAAATAGATGATTGAGTTTTTTGTTTGTTTTCTAGGCCCATTGAAAGATCACACATTTTGTCTTATACTAGTGGATTTATAAGAATTTTTTTTTCAGTTTGTGATTTTTGTTCCTTTTTATTGTAAGAGGTTGTTGCATATCATGCGACCAGCAAGATCATCTGTTTACTGCAAAAATTCACATTATGCTTTTTTAATGAATCACACGCCGCCAGCAAATTAATTCTTTCCTGCCAAAATTTACATGAGCTTTTAATGAGTCACATGCGATAAGCTTTTCATCTTTTTTCCCCCTTCATTTATCATTGACATAAAAATTAATAAATAAATAAAACAAATAACTTGTAAGCCAGCAAACATCACGTGATTGCGAAAGACTATAAATCTACAACGCGTTATTCAAGAACTATAGAGTAATAATAGATGCTTAATTTAAAAGATATCATGCTATGTCAAAATGATAGTGCATAAATATTTTTGCTGCAGTACGCAGCAAATAATAGCAAAAACTACAGCAAACGTTTTCTTTTACACAATCAGTAGGAGAGTGTACGGAAAAAGTGCTGGCAATTTCCATGTTGTCCAAGAAAAAAAAATCTTGAAAAAACAAATTTTAATATAACGATGTTTCTCAATTTATTGCTAGGCAGCCAGCATGGAACCAAATTTTTTACAGGTTCCTAAAACGAGATTCAATTTTGAAAAATATTGATTTTGCAGCTAATTTAATCAAATATTAAATCAACGACCTAAAAACGATGCCTTTAAATTAAAATATAGTTTCTTACCATGTATTTCGATCGAGCATAGCTTTAAGCTGATGCGGTTTTTAATCTTTGCTTTGGTTTCAACTTCATGAAAATTGCTAAAAATTTGGGCGAATTTTCAATAACCAGCAATCATTCGTTTTCCAGTCGTAAGAGTACATTGGTATCCCACATTTGAGAGCAGTTGTTTCCTACTATTGTTTTTGCTCACACCCATTTAAAAATCGCACACCCAACAAACAAGCAAGTGCAATATTTGGACAAAATGAAAAGACATGGGAGTGTTCTACAGTTTTTGCTCAAAAAAGTATAACTGCATTGGCTGAACTGAAAATAGTTTCAAGTTTCACAAATGTCAATCAAGAATTTAAATCGATAACTTTGTGCCGCTGTATCACAATACCTACTCTTCAGGACCATAAATCCACTACAATTGGAATGAAATTTGCGCCATGTACTTTCAAGTCTCCACTCTTTCATTTCTGATGTTGGGTCAGCAATACAGTCAGGCTTAACCGGACAGATTGGTTATGTTAAAAATAGGTTGGTCCTGGCATTGCAATGATTTTGTTCCATGATTCAGAAAATTAGAACTGACAAAAATTGCAGCTTCCTAATGTAGTACGAAACAGTAAAACCCCGATTCGATTATTCTACCACTGCCCTATTTGAACTATACCGAATGAACTGATATCAATGGATGAGATTGTTATCAAACGATTGCGTGAAAAACGCTCATACAAAGAAGATGTTCGAAAAAGCACTTCTCAATTAAAATAATAAATATGTTTTGTGATTATTTTGAGGATATGTTTTGTGCCTGCTTTACTTTGTGGGTATGCTATCATGACATATCTAGTGTAACTCATAGGGTGATTTGTTTATTTTTTCACTCACTTGTTTTCAGAAAATTTTTCCCTTTCGCAATGCCAGGGTGAAAGAGCCTGTCAATCTTGAGAAATTGTTCAATTATATCTCTACTAAATGGGCTCTTTTGAGGAGCTTAAATGTGCCCAATAAATGGAATATGCTATGCGTTATAATTCAGCGGTGATGTTGGCATCATAATCTAGTGGATGTACTGGCGTGTCGATTTTGTAGCCTACCAGTTAATTATCTCCAGGGAGGACCTTCATGGGGTGTCTCCTCTTGATTTTGGTTGTTAAATGAATTGAATTGGATTATAGTTGCTAAAATGTGACACAGCATTCATTTGAGGGTTGATAAGCCAACCTTGCTAGCCTTGCTGATGAGAGATTTCTTGAAACAGCAGCTGTTCTAGGCTGATGTATTTTGTGCGTAGGCTATCATGACAAGCGTGTCGTAAAATTTATGGGTAGTTCATTTATTTTTTGACTTCTTTTCAATAATTTCACCTTCCAATTGATAGAGTTAAGAGCCTGACATCATAAGGGCCAAATAAGAATAAATGTTATAGTATGTTAATCGATACCATACATTGTCATACAGTAAATGCGTGTGTTTTACAAAAATAGGTCTTTTTTACTTTCACAAGAAGCATGGTGAAATATATTTATTGGTGATTGCTGAAAAATTACAGCACAGACAAATTTTTCTGAAACACAACAACTTTTACAAAAGAGTAAACTTGGAGTTGGCTTGGCCACATAACTTCTTGATCTTTGACAAAGCGGTTGTTCATATTCCGTTGAAGAATCAATATCGTAGTGCGACTTGATTTTTTTACTTCTATGAATCTCACGGCAAAAGCGAAAAGATAAACTGTAATTTTCGAAAATAAAAACAAGCTAAACATAAAATGAGATTTAACCCGAAACAATCTTTGTAAATGAAGTTTGTTTATTTTAAATGAAGTATTTACTACAGTAAATGTGCTTGCACATATTCAACAACGCCAAAAGTGACCAAAGTCAAATCTCCAATTCTAAGAGTCAGAGTCCCTAAACTTGCGCTAACTGCAATGTCTCTGAGCTGCCTTTTTTGTTTTTTGCTTTTAGCCTCAATCAGATGCAACAATAATGTTATCAACAACAATTTTCACTGATTACAAAGAGTATATTTGTGTAACTGCAAGATGGCAGCGGATATATTAAACAAAAACGATAAAACTATAGACTTTTCAACAACTATTTTTGATTGCTATTACCGGTACATCCTTACAAGTTGCCTTGTTCAGGCATAGTCTCTCAATATTACAATATACAGGGTGGGCCGTAAATAACGCACCAAAATTTTGAACATCGACTGGAATTGTGCATCAACGCAAATGGCGAGCATTTTGAGCATTTGTGATTGTACCAGCGTGTACGTGTTTCTCTGTTCATTTGTTAAGTCTTTCTTTAATAAAAACGTGTGTTATTATTATCAATATTGTTTAATATGCTTTGGTGCGTTATTTACGGCCCACCCTGTAGTGTAATATTTAGTGACTATGATCCAGAAGATAGCAAAGGGACCATTGCGGTTTTACAGTCAAGCTGCTATCTACTCACGTGTCTAGTTGTCTACTTCACACGCTGGAGGCTTCACATTGTCCATTTTTATTGCCAGACGTCTTCGAGCAAGAAAGCTGTAAATGTCAATTACATAGTTTTTCGTTTGACCCGAATCCTAGTTTATCGTTTTGAAGCAGACAATTTATTCACAAGCGCTCCTTTTGCCTTTTAGGGTGGATTTACACAGTAGCCGTTTTTCGTCCGTTTTTTTACGTTTTTGCTTCTCCGCGAAAAAGTAAGCGCTTTTTCAATCCGCATTTTATATGTCCACATCCATACTAATTAGACTGTCACATATTGGACAAAAGTTTTCCGAAAAAAGTTTTTTGTAAAGGGGTTCAACTCAATTTTGAAATATTGCTCTTATCGTTTATACACAAAATTTTTGAACAAAATTTTTATCTATATGTAGCAGTCTACTTAGTGCGGATATGGACTTATAAAAATGCGAATGAAAAACCCATACTTTTTCACGGAAAAGCAAAAACGTAGAAAAAACGGACGAAAACGGACGAAAAATGAACACTGTGTAAACTCACCTTTATAGTCTATTGCTCTAATCGGTCATACTGCGGATATATGTAGGTTCTTCAAATTAAATTGTTCGCCAGGGTAGATTTTAAATGTAATTTCAAAAAATAATTTAAGGACCAACGTTGCAATCACAAGATGTGTTTTGGATTATCACAAAGGAATAAGCGTAGAGAGCTTATAATCGTCTTATCAGAGTTTAAATTGATAAGGTAACCCAAACGGACATTATAATAAGCTGATTGACGAATAATGAAGACACTCGCAAATGTCGTCCAAATATTGGACTCGAGCATCCAGAGTAGTAACTTATGAGCAAGGATGGCAGTATGATACGATACGTTCAAAATTTGAACACAGCGTATTTCGAAAATTTACCTTAATGTGCTAACGTATAAGGTATCAAAAAGAAATTTTGCGTGCGTACCATTCTTACGTATTTTTATTGGATGGCACGCTCTAAACATACCGTAGTTAAAAGACAGAACTGATCAAGTCCGCAAGTCAGTACACAAGTCCGCGAATCCGCATTGCGGACTAACGAAAAAAATTGCGCATTTGCGGACCTTGGCCGTTTAAATAGCGGTTGCGGACTATTTTTAATTTTAGTACGCAATTACGCAATTTTTTTACAAATATTGAACTTGCTTTTTAATTTTGTAGTATTTGTGCTTTTAACCAGTGAAGCATGACGATTCTTAGTGAGGTTTTAGTTACTATCAGCCTAGTATGAATATCGTACTGTAGGTTGGTTTAATTGCGACGAGTGTTCGCATTTTTTGAGAGGTGAAGCAAAGCTGGGTAACCACATTTGACGTCGTAATAGTGACAAAGTGAGCATTTGGGAATAACGCGAAATAAAAGAGATTGTTTTGAAATTTTTATGGGTGTTTTCTTAGCGTGACTGCATTACTTTCCCCCTTTTCAGTGGCCCTAAACATAAAAAGGCAGCATTTTTTGCCTGTACAGAACTTCAGGTATACTTCGTTTTAGTTCGTTTCGTCGTTATTGTATGAAATCAAAATTAGAGTCGTTTAGAACAGTGCTCCGCAACCTTTTTTAACCTGCGGCACACTTATAAAATTTGCTGAATTTGGCGACACACCGCAATAGACAATGTCAGTAACAACACAAAAATTGCAAAAAACAATAGTGATCTCCACAAAAAAGGTCTTGCGCAGTTCGGAACTCACCGATTTAAATCAAATAACTTATTTAATACAAATAACTTGATCACTTACCGTCAAAAAGTTGCAGTCCATCCTTTATTAAGATCTGCCATTGCCCCTTACTGAAATCCGACTCATTAGCACCAACTCATTCCGATTTGTGTATTCTCTGTAGTCCAATCAAGCCGTTATATTGATTCTTGCTTATTTTTTGAGCCTATTGGGCTGAATTTCAACTTACAACTGAGAGGATCAAAATAAAACGTTATATTGTAACACCTGTTTTCATAATAACTCGTGTTGAATAGTTTCACGTATAGATATTAGCTCTTCTTTGGCGTCGAACACTTTTTGTAGGTACTGTGAACATCACTTTCTCTTGTAAATATATGCATATCTATCTAGCAGCAAGAATTAATAATTTTGACTCAACAATTAAATTTTACTAAACGCTGAACGTTTTCATCCTTGACATTATTTTTTTAATTACAGTAATGTCAAAATATCGTCAGGTTTTCAATATAAGCCCGGCCGCAAACGCAGAGGTCTAAAAGTGGGCCTCGAAATTGTTCATGACTGACAAGTCAAACTCAGCAAATATGCACAATTGAGGTCAAAGAAGTTGTACTCTGAAACTGTTTTACTATTCATTAACTAGCACAAATTTTTTTTAGGTGGGGCCAACCTCTTGCTTTTAGATGGAATCTACGAATTCTTTGATGGCGCTAATCTTTCTTTTTAAAATCTAATTTTAAAGCCCATTGAGATTCAAATGCGGCAGCAATATATACTCATTCTTTTGACTTTTCTATAGCAAAAGCGTATGATTTAATCTCAAATACTTGCAATCAGATTACAGAAAAGCGAAAACTATTAACCGAGTGAGAAATTTTTGATACGGCACTGTATTAATTTACAATCATTTTGATTTAACAAAATGCCTTGGCCAAAAATCAGCAAAGAGACTTTACAGTTCGTTTGTTCGTTCGTATGAACCAAGCACTCCGCTTCTGTCTAACCAAACCAATGCAGAGGAACCTTTTTTTGGTTCAGCTTGCAAGTCTTTTGTCAAGCCGAACCACCATAACGGTTAGACTGCTCGACCCCAACGGAAAATAAACCTACAGTGTCTTTCCCAAGAACACAACGACGCATTGCCAGAACGGGAATCGAACCACGAGCTAGCAACGCTTCAATCACTAACTCGGTGCTCTACAAACCGAGTTATTGCCGCAATTTTCCAGTTATCGAATCAACAAATCTCACAAATTTTGTACATGTTGCTGGATAAACAGAAAAACGATTGGAAGAAACTCAAATGAACGTCAAGGTAAATATCTTCTTTCCGATTAAAACTTATGTTGTAAAAAAAGGTAGCGTTTGATTTTTTTTTTTCAAAATCGAAAGAAAAGTTTTGAAAGTACAGTAGCAGAATAATAAAAAACAAATAAAGGGCTTTGCCCGAAATTTTTTTCTCGGAGACTAGGCGTTCCAATCTTAACATTAAAGTCCTTAAAGATTTTCAAGTAAGACGCGTGGAGCAAGTTACTTGATTCGTATTTGTCCCTAACCTTGGTTAATTAACTTGGAAATTTTAGCCCAAAGATACAACCTTTCAAAAGTATTTCGGACTTTTTAACTAGTAAGGAAAGGAAAGCAGTGCATTTTAACAGTTTCAAATTTTGCAATAAATAACCGTAGTTACCTAATGTATCTGAAAACATGCGATATGTCATCAAATAGAAGTTAAAATAATAGCTATATTTTTCCAAAAACTTACAAAATTACCCAGTGGCTATAGGCTTTGTCCCCAGATCTTCTTAGCTTTCAAAAAATTGCGACACGTACCTAGATCGCCGTTCATGATAAACTTGAGATGATGAAGTTTGCTCAGCATGCGCACAGCTGGATGCGTTTTTCGAACAAATACTTTTTTGAAATTGGTTCAATTTAAATGAAAAAGAGAAAACATCGTCGGAAAACAAGCATGTCGACGATCACAACACTACAGGAACTGCACAGGTGAGCATCCGCGACCGGTTTCGTCCTTGCTCAAGGGACTCATCAGGCGGAAGAACAAAACAGCCAGGGGCATCAACGAAAAAACCAAATTAAGCAAAGCAGCGACAGAGAACAGAGCTTCCAAATCGACTTGTCGCCCGGAGGTGTGATATCTCTGGTATCCTTGTGGTTCCCTTAGTGGTTTTGGGTGGTTTAATTTAGTAAAATTGCAGGTGCAAGCTTAAATACATCGTTGTTTTAGTTTCGTTGCTTGGTTCAAAATAGAAATCAATCAAAACGAGTTTTTTTTTCTTTTGCTTGATTTAAAGTTTTTGAAGACTCAGACAAAAACAGCTTCATTCACCAACCGAAAGCTTTTTACTTTGACAAAGAACGTGATTTGCAAGATAGCTTGGCGGAAAATACACTGTACTGATATTATCCAAAAAACCGCTATTATCCAAAATGTATTGATATTATCCAAAAGTCATTAATTAATTAAGTCAGTTTAATTTTATCAAAATAAACACGATTGTTGTTGAAACGTTGCTTTTCATAAAAACTGATGAGGCCTCAAAAAACATCCAGCAAAAATATTGGCCGCGTTGAATGAAAGGTAGGAGAGCAAATCTGTTTTCGCAATATTTTATTTAGTGCTATGTTTTAGTAACTAGTACTGGTATCAGATAAATTCTGTTTAAATCTTTGCTTTGGCTTAATTATTTAAAAATATATGCTTTATTCAAATTTCAAATGCCATTATCAGCTGTTTTAGCTTCAGACCTAAACAAATTTCAACAAAGTTAAAAAAAAAAACAATATCGCTAAAGTTGTGACAATAATTATCATAACCGTTTTTAATGTCAACAGTGTAATGATAAATTGTCTAAAAACATATGATTTAACCTCAAAATCGTTAGTGGATATGTATTTTTCATGGTCTGCCGAGGCATGGTGAATTAGGTTTTTGCCAGAGACAAGGGAAAAATTGACGACCTCTTGTCTAGAGCAAATTAAAATATGCAAGAAGTAGCAGTTGTGATCAAAGTCTAAACTTTAAAAATGGGTTCCAACAATGACGTTCTGAAAGACTCAGCGAAATCGACTTCCGCGTGTTCGGTCTTGGTGGACTTCTTATACTGTAACTTGCTGAGCTTACAAAAACTCCAAAAATTGGGAACGAAAATCATAGAACCGAAAACAATGAATATTGTGCAAAACGTGTTGTTATATTTGCTGATGCAAAATTTTGTTTCACTTTTGTAAACTCAATATGATTGATACGTAACTGATACACTAAACCTATTCAAATTCCACTGTATTTTAGCGATACCACAGAAGAACTCGTGAAAGTATATACTGCACAGTAAATTCATGTGCTGGTGAAACTATTCAACACGAGCTATAATGTGCGACCATTGGTATCATTTTTAGCACAATCATCAGGCACATCAAATCTACGCAAAAAAGCAAATGCTTTATACATCAGCTGAATAGGTGTCATAATTCCCTATTTAATGCAAATACGTTAACCACTTACCGTTAAAAGGGTGCAGTCTAACCTTTATTAAAATATGCCATTGCCCCTTATTGCAATCCAACTCTCTATTACAGGGTTTCCTAAATTTTCTGTTGATGAATACTCATTGGCCAGTTTATAGATTCCCTTGCGTATACCCCCAAACTTTTTCATTGTCTTGCGTGCCGTGATTCGACAAAATAAATCATGTAAACTGCGCAAGTGGACTTGGTTGTATAGTTAAAGTTTTTATTGGGGTGAAAATCTGACTCCCTCAAGAGTTCTTAAATTTAAGTCCTCAAAGTATTAGCATCAGATGATGGAATATATTTTAATGCAAGTTAATAGCTATGAAAAGAATATCTTTGTACTTAATCTAATGTACCCATTGAAAAGTCGAAATGTTCCTCAGGAGGTGCACGTACCCCAGGTCGGGAACCTTTGTTCTAACACCAACTCAATTCCATTGGTTTATTCTCTGTAGTCCACTCAAGCCGGTAAACTGACTCTTGCTTATGTTTTTGCTGCTATCGGGCTGCATTTCAACTGACAACTGAAAGTATCAAAATAAAATCTTATTAATAATAATTTAGTTGTGATACTTTTAGCGTTTTTCACGTTCTAGCCTTTAGGCCAGATAGACCGCAAACGATTGAATATTAAAAGCTTTGGCCTTCAAACGTCAAAAACATCACAGCTAAATTATTATTAACATGATAGAACAAGCAAGTTGCTGGGTTTAAATAGCCGAAATTAAACGTGTGAGGAGACATCTTCTCTAGCTCAAGTGGGAGAGCAGTGAACCGATAATAATCCAAAGGCTACAGGTTCGAATCCTGTGAGATGATAACTTTTTCGCATTACTTGTTTTACGTAGGTGTTCAGGCCGTTCTGGTGATTCTTCCTTAGGCTTCCGCGCTAGTAGCCTTCAGGCCAGATAGCACGCAAACGATTAAATATAAAATTTTATGTTATTACACCTGTTTACATAGTAGCTCCGTTGAATAGCTTTACGTAGATAATAGCTCTGCTTTGGCATCAAGCACTATTTGTAGGTGCAGTGAAAATCACTTACTCTTGTAAATATATCTTCATCTATTCAGCAGCAACAACTAATAATTTTGACTCAACAATTAAATTAATAAATTTTATTAAACACTAAACGTTTTCAACCTTGACATTGTTTGCAGTAATGTAAAAATATCGTTAGGTTTTCAATACAAGCTCGTCCGCAAACGCAAAAGTCTTAAAGAGGGCATCAAAATCGTTTATGGCTGACTAGCTAATCTCAGCAAATTGGCACGATTGAGGTCAAAGAAGTTGTACCGTGAAACTGTTTTGCTATTCGTTAACTAGCACTACTTTTTTTAGATGGGGCTATAGGTCTTCGAATTCTTCATTGGGGCTAATTTTTTGTTTTACTATCTAATTTTAAAACCCATGAAGATTCAAATACGGTAACAATTTACACTCACATTGTTTTAACTTTTTCGCGAGCAAAAGCGTATAATTTAATCTCAAATACATGCAATCAGATTACTGAAAAGCGAAATATATTAACTGGTTGAAAAATTGTTGATATGCTACTGAACTAATTTACAATCATCTTGATTTAACAAACTGCCTAGGTCAATAATCAGCAAAGAGGCTTTACAGTTCGTTTGTTCGTTTGTATGAACCAAGCGCTGCGCTTCTGTCTAACCAAACCAACGCAGAGGAACCTTTTTTTGGTTCTGTTTGCAAGTCTTTTGTCAGGCTGGTCAACCACAACGAGTAAGCAGCTTGGCCCCAACGGAAAATAAGCGTGCAGTGCCTTTTCCAAAGATTTAACGCTAATGGGACATTACCATACGATATTTTGATTTAGAATTACAAGGCTTACTAGATTCGAACTGACTATTAAACATGCACGCGTTATCTTGTCCTTTACGAATCATAACATTACATCAAACTAAACAAAAAGTACTATACGTTGCAAAATTGTCAAAATTGGCTGAGTTTTGGCGTAAAGATAATAAGAGTAAAAATAATGTTATATCGGCAGCGTGGCCGAATGGGTAAAGGCGTCGTTTTTACGACGACTCTGATCGCAGGATCATGAGTTCAACCCGCACCCTGGTCACGTTGTTGCGTCCTTGGATAAGACGCTTTACGATAATTATCTCTGCTTGGTGGCTTCGAACAAGCAGCAAATTTACGTGGGAAGAAGTCAAAACGTCAACAGGAAAGCTTGGAAAATTGTTATCTCCTAAGCGGGTGCGGATTCGTCCAAAACATAGCGCACCATCGCTTTCTCGTGATAGGAGGATAAAGATGCACCAATCAATCAATCATATCGCTGAATGTATATTTTCGAATTATTGCTTAACCCCAAAACATGACGGGTTTACTTCAACAACGTGAATTATTTTCGAAACTTCGCAATCCTGTTAAATTGTTACACACGCTGGATATCTAAATAGCGACTAGAAATCTACAAATATTTTTAACTCAATGTATCCAAACGACAATCTATGAGCATTGAATCATCTAAAGTGAAATAAAGAAGAAGAGTGAAGAAGGACCTAAAGTAAAAAAATACGCAGGGAAACAATTTTGTATAGCTCAGTCTGAACTCTATAAACAAAGTTGTTCTGACATAGCGAATTACCTTCCTTGGGCTCAATCTTATTTTATTGCTTATAACTTGCTAACCTTAGCTAAAATTTACAAATCGTAAACTATAATAATACTGTAAAATCGAACTTAATAACCTGCATTATATGCCTAGCAAAAGCTGCTGATGCAAAGTTTTGTGCCTCTGTAAGTTCGCTAATGTTAATTATGTAGCTGATACCCAAAAATTGGGCGTAATATCGCCTGTATGTTGCTACTTTTGCAATCTGTGAATCGATTGATACGATCGTTTGTTCGTATGAACCAAGCACCCTGCGTCTGTCTAACCACAACAACGCAGAGCACTTTTTTGAGTAGTGGCAAGTTTTTCGTCAGGCTGGGCCACCACAACGAACCGACTGCGATAATCGCTACTAAATAAACAGAAAAAAAACAAATTTTTTTATTGCATCACATAATCACAAAAATGGATAAAACATATTTGCTTTGAAACCAAAATTTAAACGTTTGTGCATTTTTAAAAACCAAGCTAACATTTACCACATTGCACCAACAACCAATAATATTGCTTAATCATTTACAGCCAATCTGGCTTATAGGCTTCCTCCGTGGAAGCTTGGAGAAGAGCCACCACAACTGCGACCACTTAAAACAAGCAATGCGAAAAAGTTGTCTTCCCGCAGGATTCAAAGCTGCAGCCTTCGGATTACCGGTTTAATCCCGTGGGAAGACAACGTTTTTGCACTCTTGTTTTAAGTGGTCGCCGTTTTGGTGGTGGCTCTTTCCTAGGCTTACGTTCTGGGTAGCATTTAGGCCAGATAGCACGTAAACGTTTAAGTATTAAAAGTTTGTCACCGTAAACATCAAAACGTCACAACTAAATTATTATTAAAACCAATAATATTGCCACAGATATCATATTTGATTGAATTTAGAACTTTTTTAATCTTGATGTTAACTGCCGTCGGTAGATCCTCTTAGGAGCATAAATTTTTGATGCATACTTTAAATTTTTAATATTATAGAGTACCAAATGCAATTTAAGCATGTTAATTTACATTAGAAAAGCATAAATGACCCACTTTCGTTTTGGATCAGTCGGATTCAAAAAACGTTTTGTTTGAAAAACATACTTGACTTTGTGTCAAATGTTTATGAAAATCTTTAAAGATTTGAAGTCGCTGCGGTCAAAGGAAGTTTTCCAATATTGTGAAGTTCCCGTTCGAAGCCAATACAACAAAAATTAAGCGTTTTTAGACGACAATTAAATGCAGAGTTGTAAACGGGCCGACAAGTTCAGGCCCGAACCCGGCCCGAACCCGAAACTATAAGCCCGAACCCGGCCCGAACCCGAAAACTAATTTGAAGTCCAAGCCATGCCCGAAAAAACCCGGAAGTTGAGTTAGGTCTAAAAAATTTAGCAATATTGCCAAGTTATTTTGATTATTTGTTGTACACGTAAGACAAAAGGTACGTCTCAGGCCCGAATTAAGCCCGAAATTTTTGTCAACTTTAGGCCCGAACCCGGCCCGAACCCGACCCGAACCCGACCCGAAAAGCCCGGCCCGACTTACAACTCTGATTAAATGACTTCATTAGAAGATTTTGTGGTGTAACCTATTTGACTGCTACTTTTATGGTTCGGAACAAAAAAAAATTATACTTAATTAGCCTCAATACCGTATAGGTTAAGCATAAAAAAAGTCTGGAGTGAAACATTTGCACTAAATTTAAAAAACCGTTCCACGCTAAAGAAAGCAAAACGTCATTTTTGTCAAAAATCGTCCGTGATGTCATCATAATGATGTCATCTACTCAAAATATATTTTCTGTGAAATTAACTTGTTAAGTACGGCATTAATATAACGCTATTGCTGTTACAGGGCGGAATTAGATTTGCCATTAGAAATTCAATAACTGAATTCAATAAACAAATACAGTAGAATCCGCTAAATACATCCACCATGGGCCAACCAAGTTTGGATTTAATAAGCGGCTGATTTAATAACCGAATTTTCTATACTGCAATCTAAACCACCGCCTGGGGAGTAAAATGCACTTAATTTAACGATTTTCACTATTTATTGACACAAAAAAAGTGTGTTTTAGCGGTCAAGCAACTCAATTAAGTTTTTCATATTCGTCTCAATTTTTTCATTCTATCCTGGATCCAGACAAAAACGTATTTATAACTGCTTTGGTTTTAACAAAATATTTTAAAACTCTCGTGATTTCCATTCCAAATTCAGTTTATCTTAAAGACAGTATTGAACTATTGCTTTTCAATAATTCACAATTGCTGTTTATATGCAAGTTTTAATACCACATTACTAACGATCGCAATAAAGATTTGCTTTGTTAACAGCAGTTTATTCAATGGAAAAAGGAGTAGGAAAATTCGGAGTACGAAAATCCAAACAATTTGGATGCAAAAAAAGGCCGGATTTATAAACCGTGGATGTGTAACGCGGATTTTACTGTATTGCTTTAGAGTGGTTTTAAAAAAAAACAACATTCAGTTGGAAATTTTTATTTAAACTATTTAGTCATATTTTTTTATTTATTCAGTTTACCACAAAAAATAATTGAAATCGAAAAGTTAAATTAATTGAATAAGCTCATTTGACTCATTTTTTTCAAAGTCTCGAAATGTTGTTGAAAATTTCGCGCATAACAAGAACAATGAACGATTCTTAGCAGAATAATACCGCATGCACAAATAGCTCTGTTTTCCCATTGTAATGTCACCTAAATAAATTGTGCATAATCGTATACGAAGCGCTGCGCAATTAAAATGAAACGAAGAGCGCTGCACAATTAGGATACCAGTATGGGGCGCCGTTTGTGTACCCTAATTTGTGCAATGTTTTTTTGCATATTTAATTAAATAGTCATTTTAATTGAATGTACAAAAATATATAGTCAAAGTCGAAATAAATAGTCAAAAACCCTGTGCAAAATAAACCGTTGCAAAAATAAATACTCAAAAAAACTGCGCAAAGTGAACCGTTGCAGAAATAAATAGTCAAAAAAACTGCGCACAAAATAAAGCGTTGCAAAAATGCGCTGCTGACTTTTTTGTATATTTGGTAGTGGAGCGTGACAAAGCGCTCTCGGCTGCTCTTGAAGCGCATTAAAGACCAGCCGAGAGCGCATCAAAGAGCAGCCGAGAGCGCTTTGTCACGCTCCACTACCAAATATACAAAAATGTCTACAGCGCATTTTTGCAACGCTTTATTTTGTGCGCAGTTTTTTTGACTATTTATTTTTGCAACAGTTTATTTTGCGCGCAGTTTTTTTGACCATTTATTTTGACTGTGACTTTATATTTTTGCACATTTAATTAAAATGACTATTTAATTAAATATGCAAAAAAACATTGCACAAATTAGAGTGCACAAACGGCGCTTCATATACCAGACAATTGTGAAATGATCTGTAATTGCCTAAGTTTTGAAGGCGAAAATATACGTTATACGCACAGAAAAAGCAATTAGCTCGGACGAAAATATATGTTTTTCGCACTAAACAGGTTAAATCCATATGCCTAATGTGGTGCTTTTATGACCTGCGGTATAAATAGTAATTAGGAGGGCATTTTTCTCTTTTTCCGTACAAAATGCTTTGGCCCCCCACAAAAAAACCGTGTGTAATAGGATTGACCCATCGTGACAAGTATTCAATTTCAAATAACAATAATGTACTTCATGCGAAGAGATGAAATTTATATGTCACGTAAATTACAATCATTGAATACTTTGGGCACAGGAAATATAATACATAGTAAGACTTACACACAAAGAAACATTCTCTTATACATCCACGACTTCCATTGAAAATCAAGCAAAAAAGCATAAAACTAACCTAATTTTTACGAGAAAAGCTTTTTGTATTTTGCTGAAGATTCCAAATTCAGAGTTGTAAGTCGGGCCGGGCTTTTCGGGTCGGGTTCGGGCCGGGTTCGGGCCTAAAGTTGACAAAAATTTCGGGCTTGATTCGGGCCTGAGATTTGATTCGAGTCTTCGGTTCATAAAAATATAATCAAAATAACCTGGCAACATTGCTAAATTTTTCAGACCTAACTTAACTTTCGGGTTTTTTTGGGCTTGATTTGGGCTTTAAATTAGTTTTCGGGTTCGGGCCGGGTTCGGGCCTAAACTAGTCGGCCCGTTGACAACTCTGACCAAATTGCAAGTGCGTATAAAATTCTGAAGCAATTTGCATAAATATTTATGTAATAAATTATTTTGGAGTAGAAAGATACAAACTAAAACTGCAAGATCATTATTCGTTTGTATTTGAACAAGAACTCACTTGTGAAACGCAAAAATTTCGCATATACTCTACAATAAAGCGCAAGCACTTGTGTGGAAATCGATTTGAGAGTAAAGCCCCCGATCATACAGTTAAAAATTTGTAATGAAAAGCAGCAGTTTTCAAAGCAGACTTCGAATATGCTCATTGCCTCAAATAAAAATTGCATCTTTTTCTTTTGTAACGGTGTCACGAGTCAGAACCATAAGTATGCAAGTACTGCGTCAGGCTCGGGGATTAGTGGCATCGTGAAAGCTGCATGCAGTCGCGGAATCGGGTACTTCTGTTCGACAAAACTGCTCTATAAGTTGTTAACAGCAAATTTTAAAATGCTTAAAAAACGCGCTCTTTCCTCCTCTTCTAAAAATCGTAGCCTGATTGATCTGTACAGTAAAAGAGTTGAATAAAAATATTTTTAGTTGCTCATTCATTGTTTTTCATTGGTGAATGATATTGGCTTAATAAAACCATGGGCCAAGCATTAACAAAATAATGTCCATGTGTTAACCACAATATTTGTGTTGGAAGAAACATACAAGCACAAACATATTGCGACCTAAGTTTTAACCTTATCCTAAAATGTCGCGGTTGGCAGGTGAAGAATAATCATAACATGTTATGCACAACCATGGCCGTTAATAGATATTCAGGGCCTCCGTACAGAACTAAAAGACAAAGTCAACCGAACCGCTAATTTTTCCTAGGGATTTAGAGTGAAGATTAAAAAAAAGATCTTCGCTCAATGTGGAGCTGTTTTTCTCCAAAATTTAAGATGTAGACAAAAAAAAGGTGTGTGCTCCTAATTGGCACTATGTTACGCCTGGTCGCGTTCTTTTACCTATTTCACGATATTGCTTCAGACTAAGCCTCAACTCGTATGGGCCCCCAAATCAGCTCAAGTCTTCAAAAAAATCCCAGGCCTGGGTACTCCATACTCCTTTGCCCCCTACTCTGAACGGTTCTGTGCACAACTTACTGTCAACAAAAAGCGTAAGAGAAAGCAGGTAAAATAATAAAATCACAAAAAAACGCAAACGGTCTACTCAAGATGACTCATAGAAACTATGACTGATAAGAACGAGTTACTATAATAATTGCATAGTAAAAGACCACGGAGACAATAAATTCAAAAAATTGAAAGTGAAAATACACGACATGTTCCGTTTCAAAGCGGAAAAACTGGACGATGAGATACATAATTAGAAACTACATTACGCTTGCGAAAGCACACATGATGAAAACCAAGGCAGGTCCAGCAAAACAAAGAAAACGGAAAAATTTTATTCACTGAAAAAAAATCAGAGTTATATAAAAAAGCCAATTTTGGATAATCCACTATCAAAAAAAATTAATTTAGAACTCAAGCCGCTTAAATCCGACGTCATCGGCAGATGGTTAAACTTTCTCAAAAAACTAAAAAGTTAGATCAAATCAAACCTTTTATTATACTTGCTGTATTACGCCGAAGAGTGTAACAAGTTGGCGGGGTCTATTTCCAGGTCATTGGGTCTAGAAAACACTGCTTCATTCGAAGAACTGTCTCAGCGGTAGTGAGCCGTTGGCAACACTGTGCTCGATTTGACCGGCCCAAGATTTGAAACCCAGACATCCTGCTCCAAAGAAGAACGCGTTACCGCTCGACCAAATGCCGTGTCCCAGTGGTTAAAGGCCCCAGCATATGAAACTACAAAGATTAATGAAACAAAATTAATGGTGACATAATTATGACAAAAAAATTTCAAAAAAATCCATGATAATTGCACATGTTCTAACAATTCGTTTGAAATTGGGAAAAAGTTTGAAAATCATCCCAAGTGCAAAACAATTATGCAAATACCAGGCTATGAATTTGCAGAGCTTAAAGTTTACAATGTCTAGTACTAATAGTGCTTTATAGGCACTCTTGTCGGTTATTGAAATAGGCTGTAAAGAATACGTTGTAATATTGCGGCAAAAAAATTCAGCAATCACAAAAACAGTCATAAACAAAGAACTGCTAAATTGAGTTGCTAAGTCTGCTTTTACACTGAGTGGAACTGAATTCAAAGACCATTAAGTTATTGTAATGCATTAAAAGCAGTGGAAATCCATGAACCCCATTGTCAACTATGACAGTGCTCCGCAACCGATGTGTCGCGAGACCAAATCAGGTGTACCGCAGAGTATTTGTAACTTTTCTAGCAAACTAACAAAAATAGGTTTTAAATTTTTGCAAATCTGAACGTTTGTCTACTTACTAATTGTGGCAAGCTCCAGCCCCTTTTCATGCAGATAATGGTGAGTTTCCGGCCTGCACAGATCTTTCTTTTTTGTTTTTGGAGATCATCTGTTATCACGGACATTTTGTGTTAGGGTGCGCCGCCGATTTTAACAAGTTCTATAAGTGCGCTGCAGGTTTAACAAAAGGTTGCGAAGCACTGAGCCATGTTTGGAAAAAGCAAACGAATGTCAAACAACTCTTTACGAAAATCATGCACGAAATCTTTTTCGAGGAGTTAGTTTAAAAAAGTATTATTTCAAATAAAAACTACTGTAATATTGGTACAAGACTATTGAAAAACATTTGATGTTGGGAGTGTTATATCTGAACTTGAACGTTCTTCTGTTTACTATGTTTTCATGTGGCTTTATACAAAAAAGGCGCTTTACCAAAAACCGCGCAGTCTTTCATTGGATATGTTAATAAGAGATGCAAAAATTTTAAGAAAGGCTAAGACAAGGGTATAGTCAAGAGATTCCTAAACCGAGAGTGATCAAACCACTAACTAAGTGAACGTAAATCAAATTCAGTTAAGGGGGTTCAGGACAAGAGCACTTGAAACAGTGTTTCACAAAATGAATAATGATTTAATGACAATATGACAATAAGTGGATTTGAGCTGTCGCGACGCGTTTCGTCCTTGCTCAAGGGACTCTTCAGGCGACAAAGGTCAATTTTGTTCTATTATTAGCCAAAACAAAAGAAAAAAAAAAGAATTGGAAAGGGGGGCCGATTTCAATTCAATTTTTTTTCTTTTGTTTTGGCTAATAATAGAACAAAATTGACCTTTGTCGCCTGAAGAGTCCCTTGAGCAAGGACGAAACGCGTCGCGACGGCTCAAATTCACTTGTTGTCATATTGTCATTAAATCATTATTCATTTTGCGAAACACTGTCCCAAATGCCCTTGTCTTGAACCCCCTTAACTGAGTTTAATAAGAGATGTAAATATTTTAATTTCCAACCACTCTATCAAAATTTTCAAAATGCTATAGCTCAAATATAATGCATGAAAATTTACTATTGTGGTCAGTGCAAAAAACCTATGATTTAGTTTTTGAGCTGCGAATTAAGATTCTATCAGGTAGAGTTGTTGAATATTTTCTTAAATATGGCTGCACGTTGTAATGTTGCAGTTTTGCTAAATTTAAAACTTCAAAATTGTATTATTCTCCATACCAATTACTCAACACAGCGACTAATCCAGTGCACTGTTTCAGCAATGCTTTCATTGCCTAATTTGCCAATTTTTAAAAGCTTTTTCTCAATTTTCAGCGTTTTTTTGAAAAATTTTTTGGCCTCTTTATGCTTTTGCATATCGTATAAACATCGTCCTATAAAATAACAAGTATCAGCAACGTCACGATTAACGCTGGCATCCGTAAATGCTTTCATGTTCATTTTCAGTGATCTTTCGAAGTAAAATTTTGCTGTTTCCGGTTGATTCATTTTGTAAAAGCAACGACCTATTGAATGCATCGTATTGCCGCAACATATGTCGCTGGAAGTTTTTTCGTAAATTTGTAGAGCGTTTTCGAAATATGCTATTGCATCAAGAGGAATATCTTGATCTAACAAGCATCGACCAAGATAAAAATAGTTTTCTGCTACTTGGGAACTAGAAGTGGCATCTATTGATAATGTTTGAAATATCAGCAGTGATTTGTTTAAATAATTTTGAGCTTCACCTGGTTTGTTCTCATTTATTAAATAGCGGCCAATTTCAAGACCCAAATTTGTCATTTTGGAGTTGGTTACGGCTGTTTTTGCCGATTTTATTACAATTTGAGCATATTTTTCAAAATAAGATCTTGCTTCTTCTACCTTTTTTGAATTTAGCAAGCATTGCACAATTTTATAGACAAGTTCTGCCACGTCATCATCGATTGTGACATCTGATGATATCTTTGTCCTAATCGCCAATGCTTTTTCGAAGCATATTATAGCTTCTTCTAGCTTATTAGCATTCATTAAACACTGACCCACTTTAAAAGCACTAAGAGCAGCATTCAAGTCAATTGTAGCATCTAGCGTTCTTGCATCGTCAATCTCTAATGATTTTTTAAAATATTCTTGAGCTTCTTCTGGTTTTTCCATGGCGAGAAAACAACGACCAATTGCAAAAATTGTGCTTGAAACATAAGGATCCTGTCCAGCGTTGCATGACTTTTTTTCGAAAATCTGTAAGGCCTTTTTTAAGCATATTTCGGCTTCTTCTAGCTTTTTTGAAAACATAACGTCAATATTGTAAGTATTTGAATCTTCTATGATTTGGTTGGAACCTATAACAGTTTGAGGCGCTTTGTTATAACTTTCTATTTCTTGTTTTGTGAGATCAATGTACGCTTCGCCCATTGTATGCAAAGTGACGGCAATCCATCGATCTATGGTGACGTCATTTGATGTTTTTTCTGTAATTTTTAGTGCCTTTTGTAAATGTTGTAGCGCTTCCATATTCTGACTCAGGTTCCGAAAGCATAATCCAAGCTCATAAAATATTTGAGCAACTTTTCGGTCTGTGCTAAAATCTGTTGATAGTTTTGTTCTGATACTTAACGATTTGTTTAGGTAAAGCATCGCTTTGTCAATATGCCTTATCTTTGTGTAATATTCACCAAAAGAAACAAATAAATTGGCAACATCAGAATCAGTATCAACTTCAGGTGAAAGCTTTTCGCTAATAAGTAACAACTGATTCAAATATTCTATTGCTTCTATGAACCTTTTTGACTCAATTAAACAGCGAACGTATAGTCTGTTTATATTTGCTATTTTGCGATACCTCGTGATTGATATCAATTGCTCTTTTGCTGATTGATTAAATTCAAAATTTTTATAACGCAGCATTTCCAAATAAGTTTGATAGCATTCAATTGCGTCATCATAGCAATTTTGGTTTGCTAGAAATTTTCCCAAGGATTGAAGTAAGTCAAGAGTTGTATTGTGCTGTTCTTGTTGTTTAAATTGACTTTGATTCTCGTAATTCAAACTGTCGTCTTTTATTATGCTAGCCAGACATTTATCAAAATCAAAATATCTTTGGTTTATAAAATTTCTGTCTTTATCTGCACTTAAAATTTCTTGCAGTTGGGAATAGTCTTTTACAGAATGTAAAAGTCTCACATTTAACAGCGTTGGACTAGAATACAAGTGAAACTTTTTTAAGTTGAAGCGTTTGGAAATATCACATTGCAACGCATATGCAATTCGAAAATATTCCACAGTCGCTTCCTTTCCAATTAAATTTACAAACGTTTCGATCGAATCAACGTTGTCACATTGCTTTTTGTTCAATGTATACCACTTTAATCTAACTTCACATGCAAGTGCAACAGCAAATAAAAGTTTCCGTTTAGCATTCTCACTGATATGCTTTTTTTCGGCTAGTTCTCTAAGTATTTCAAAGCATGAGTTGGTGGGTAGTTTGTAAAACCTCCCCAATTCCGACACAAAAATTGTTGTGGTGCGATACACAACTTGTTTCAAGTTAAATTGAGCTCTTGAGTTCATGCTACCCACTGTTTGCCGGGTTGCAAATTTTTCAAGATCATCAGTAATTTGTTTTTTTACTGATATCTGAATAGATTCTTTTTGTTCTTGTTCAATTAAATCACGAACACCTTTTGCAAACTTTTCATATACTTTGACATTCCCATAAACATGGCAAGTTTTTGTCAGGATTGTGCTTAAATGGTAGCCATTTTTCAGACTTTCTTCACTGTTGAGATATTTCAGCATTTCGTTGACTGGTTTGATTAATTCTGTTGGCCATGATTTGGCTTCGGTTAGTTGTTGTCTTCCAAGTGGAAACTTACAAGCATGAGGCATCATTCCGTCAAAACAAATTCCTCGTTTTGTAATATTGTCAAAAAACCAGTCGCCATGTTTGGAATTCTTGTCATTTAACGATGAAATAAACACGCTAGGAATGATGGTTTCTTTGAGATTGATCAAAATTATTTGAAAAATTACTGAATACCAACGAAAATAATTCAACAAATGTTCATAGCCACCATGATTCGGCTCAAGAATAAGCATGTTTTCAAAATCTGAATAAGGTGTTATCTCCTCCCTTGCCAACGATCCCATTCCTGCTAATGAAAACTCACAAGGAGGTTCACCTATCACATTCTCAACAAACTTGGCCACGCCAATCATGATGTGTTTGTAATCTCTTGCAATGCCTTTGAGTAGTAATTCAGCTTCCATGATTTTTTCGGCTTCAAGTTCATTTTTTTGCTGCTCATTTGAAATGCCATTTGGAATGTTACTGAGTTCATTCAAAGTTTTTTCCACTTTGTTTCTCATTTTCTGTATTTCTGCTGCTACAATATTTGCTTGTTTAATTAAATCAGCATCCTTCTGTTTTGCACCAGCTTCATGGAGTATTTGCGTGCAGAAATCTTTCAAATCATTTTCAAAATCCTGTGAATCATCAGATCTTACAACTGCAGCATTGAACAGAGCAGCGCTTTTCACCAAACAAATCATCCGATGAGTGATTGGTTCAGGTCGTCGTTTCTGATAAACTTTTGCCAACTGATGAAATATGGCAGCAGATTTGGTTGGTTTAAGTTCTTTTCCATTTTTGTCACAAAGTTTCTTTAATTTTTCGACAAGGGCGTCTTCCTCTTTATCCGAATATCCAATAGTACTATTGCTGTTATCTTTTTCCAATGCATCTTGATTGGACATTTGTTTAGCAATTATTCTCAGTAAAACTAAAAAAGATTTAATTTATACTTCGATAAATCAGTAGTGCTATTCAAACGATGCAAAAACTGGACCTTTTGAAAAGTTAAGAAATCAATTTCGATTCTTTATAAAAACATATCTTTTTCCCTTGAATACATTACTTCTCAGGCCCTTCCACCAAATTTAATATAGAATCATTAAAAAGTCATTATAAATTATTTCAAAAAATTACAAAAATGACAAAAATTACGGGTCAAATCTGAGTTATTGAAAACATCCAAGTTTTAACAAAAAAAAAAAATACGGGGAAGACTGAAAGAAAAAGACCACCAACAAAAAAACGAACTCAGTATAAAAAAGAAAAAATCTACACAAGCAATTTTTAACCATCGGTTTCCAAACCTATCGTAATTCTGAGAACAGTTTGTACATGAACCGGCAAAATACGCATTAGCCAGAATTGAATCACTGCTAAGAAACGAACAATGTAAAGTCATTTATCAATACAGAAGTGGAAGACAGCATTTTTTACATCAAAATGTATAGTTTTAAGAACAAAACGATTGCCAGAATAGAATCAAGCATAGCAATAAGTTTCGTTGTGACTTAAAGCATCATCAGTAGAATAAGTTACACAATTTGCAGCACGAATTTATATACATCAGTCACTCGTTGAGACCAGGAGGCCACGCGGCTTGGAAGATTTGCCATATTACCGAATCAAAGAATGATAGGTATAATGGTTAAACACTCAAAACGACACAGCAAATATAGCGACGTCAATTTAAACAAACTCACAAAGGCATGCTTCAAAACTTAAGTCTGCATATGTCAAGTGACCCAATAGGTGTGGCTATAACCCTTCGCGGTCCACTAAATATTCCCCAAACTTGCTCACCAGATCCAATTTCTTTGCAGTTTATGGTTGATTTTTATGTGCAAAAACTGATTTTAGTAGCTTTGACTGCAAATTTCCAAAAACACCATGAAATTTTTAGAGTTTTATTTTGTCTGAGACAAAAGTCATCCCACGGATGATCAAAAAATTTGTTTTTTTTTTAAAGCAAAAATAAAACATTATTTGTAGCACAAAAGCAACATCAAACAAATTATTACCAAGTTATCATAATATACTCAAAATTAAAAAAAAAAATTCTGAAGCCTTAAATAATTCTTAGTCCAAAGTCATCTTAAGTCATCCCATAAGTTATCCCATCCTAATTTTTAGTCCTAAGTCATTTTGAGCATACAAACAAAATGCAAATGTTAATGTGCAATTACAAACAAAACACAATGCAAATTTAGCCAACAAATTTTAGCCTTACTAACTAACAGTTGTCAATGCAACTACAATCAGGTAATTTTCAAACTAACAAGCAACCAAAATACCGAGAAGCAGTCCACAATGCAAAAATCTACCGCGTATTTCACTTATAGATTTTCAGAGTGTGATATTTTTGAAGCTATCTCCTGGATGATAATTGCATCACTATGGGGTTTGCAAAGATGTAAAGTGCTGGCAGGCCCAGCGCCATTGGGGGCATGTTGGGGCCGTGCCTCCCCAATATCACTGCTTGTGCCTCAAAATAAAGTAACAGGCTAGGTGCCACTGGAGTGCATTTTAGGGCCCGTGCCCTCCAAAGATACTGCTTGTGTTTCCCCCGCCAAGCGTAAGTATACTTCCGTTCTAGGACGAAAATACGAGTGAACTTCAGGACAAAGCCTTAAATTTCACAATGAAGACCTTTTTTTCCTTTTTTTGGTCTTCATCCTGAGTCTGTGTGGGCAGGAACCGACATCCCGGCGCAATTTAATTTAAAGGCCTTTTTTGTTTAATCTTCATCTCTGAATCTATGGGCTAGAGATTCGAATCACAGGACTCCCATCGTGCTCTCCCAGGCAAAGACCGTGCCTACCTCTCCCCCCCCACCCCCGAGCAAAAACTGTGCACCGAAAAGAAGCGACGTGCCCGGAGACACGGGACGTAGTTGAGGTTGAAGATTTTTTGGGGGTCTCGAATGAAGAGTTTGGGGAAAAATTATTTACTATTTTGTGCCACCCTTCAAAAAAAATTGTTTGTGTCCCGCCCAGTTACGCTAATCTGGCGCCGGGCCTGGTAAAGTGAAGGCTGTACTGGAAGCAAGCTATTGTCATAAATGTATATAGTTCGCCCTATTGTTTATACATGGCTATAGAATCACCAATAAACATGTTTTACCATTTTACCATTCCTACGATAAATTTGGACTTGGAATAGCCGAAAAATACTGATAACATCTCAAGAATGAATAAGGACTACTTTACATAAAATTATTTTTTATCTCAGGGCTGAATTTGAACCGCAAAAGTATAAACTTTTCCCATAAAAAACTTAACCCAGTTGAACATCAAGCTCTAAAGCAGTGGTTCCAATTTTTCTATATTGGCGGAAAGGTAAAAATTAATGCCGCTCTCACACTTTGACGAATTTGACTGCGACTCCACTGCGAATTGAACATTTTTCAGTTTTCAGAGTCTCCGCGTAGTCTCAGCGCATTCGCAGTGCATTTGCAGTGAGTCTCAGTGCATTTGCTTTGGACTCGCCAACGAGAGAAATTTTTTCAACCGGTTCAAAGTTTTTCCAATTCGCAGCGCAGTATCCGAGGAGTCGTACTGCAGTCTCTGTGGGTTCGCAGTGCATTCGCCATCAAATTGACGGAGACTGCCCTGAGACTGCACTGCGAACCCACGGAGACTGCAATACGACTCTGGCGAATGCTCGGAGACTGCGCTGCGAATCATATTAGGTATTACAGAAATGACGTAGTTGATTTTTTTGTAATAAATTTTATTTTGCCAAATAATGAGTGGTGGAAAGGTAATGGAAAAATAAATAATTCCTCGAATGTCAGCTATTAGGCAAAAGCAAGGTCTAAAACGAAGATATTCTTGCCTGAAGCTAATATAGCTATTAAAATATGGATGAAAATTGATGAAGTAACTTCGCTCAAAATAAATAAAATCGGAAAACTTTTGAACAAAATGTTAATACGGAGTTGGATAGCCCAAAAACTTGGGTTTTTAATAGTCGTAGTCAATATTTTCTATGCTTTTGAAACTTTTAGTAATTCTAGTAGTTTTGGAATTTGCTTTCAAATTTTCTTTTAAAAGTTCAGGGATGGTGCGATTGACAACGTAATGTCAGCTACTAGTCTACATCAATATGGGGCTATTTTTGGATCAGATAGTGTGTCTGAAATTGGGTCCACTGTTTGATTCTGGCAGTACAGTCAGTAGATAGCCAATATAGTGCTGGTGATACGCTAGATAACTGATTGCTGGGACCATTTCAATTGATGAATGACTGCTTGGGTTTTTGAACTGCTGGCTTGACTTTCGCTTTGTCTTTAATTAAACGTAGATTTTAGTTGACGGCATCAGGATGTGGATAATTTTTGGTTGAATGAATGAGTGTCGTTTGATAAGATTTGTAATAGTGCAATTATAAAATTTATCGTTTCAGTAGAGAGGTTACTTTCAGTAACCATACTGCAACACAATTCAAAAACACCACTCCGTTATCTTATTACAAGGCTACTACAAGCTAGGCTAGCTTTATATTTTAAGTATACTTAATGGAACTTTTAATTTAATTTATCTTATTTCTAGGAATTGCCTGATCCGTAAAATGCCAGTCTTGCCGGATGCAGTTGGAAATCCAAATAGTATCTTCGTAAAATGTTGTTACTATTTTGAATTAATTTTGACAGTGCATTAATTATGGCTTTATTCATTTGCTATATTTTTAGTTTTTTATTGAAGGCGCTCAATATAATGCCAATAATGTTCGAGTTCAATTAAAACACTAAGTTTGCCTATAGCCGTTAATAGCCGAGTAGTATGATGAACGCAGTGGAGTTGAAGAGTAGCGTTGCAATATACTGTAGTTATAAAATTATTAGCTTACCCGCTTGGTTTGTGCTTGTTTTTGAAAGCAATAATGTTTTGTACCGCAAAACAACAATTGGTTAATTTCCAATTTATTTTGCTTTTTTGTTAAACTTGCGTTTTGCAGGGCATTTATTCTTTTTGCGTGTTATTTGCAAATTGATAATTAATGACGAAGTAGAAACGTCTCTCATGTAAAAGGTTTTACGACAGCTTCGACTATTCTATTCTCGGCAAAACTATTCCTGAAGCCCAGTTTTTCTGCTCTAAAGCTGGATATATTTAAGGTTTATGCTTGCAACAAAACGTAAATTAAAGTAGTAGCAGTGTTAAACGACATTAAAGTTGCATATTTTAGTAAAATTGACTTCGAGGGCAATCTGTTTAACAAAAACTGTGCCCATTTGTTAAGCATATATACTCTTCAACCACAGAAATAAAACGAAATAATAGAGACTTAAACAAAAATAAAAATGATAGTAATACGCAATAATAGAGCTACCGTAATTCGAAGGTTATTCATCACTTTATTGCTTCCGTGATTTTGAAATTAAGTTACGACAATAAACGTTGAAAAATCAGGAACAATTTGATCGGTTTATATTTAGTTCAAAATTTCGCTGTGAAAAAGTTTTGAAAGATTTCATTGGATTTTCACGAGCGTAAATCTAAAAATTTGCCCCAAAATTACAATGCCAATTCAAAATATTTATTTTTCACATTGACTTAAATAAAATTTTTGCTTTTCAATAAAGAACCAGTAGCGTCTTTAAATCGTAAAGTATCGCAGTAATGAACCAACGGTACCATTGAAAAAATCCCGCGTTACCGCTCAGGTATGCCGTAATACATCATAGCTATGTCGCAAAGACTAACCGGTTTTAGTCATTTTTCTTTTTGATTTTGATTTTTCGGACAACCTTCGTGCTTTTTGTTTGCTGCTAAATTAAAGCTTTCACTAAAATTTATATCTTCATCAGAAGTCAGTAGCGTAGCCAGGGGGGCAGGGAAGCTCGAGCCCCCTCCTCTCTATTGGCCTGAAAAGTATGCAAAATACTCTGTTTTTAGCCCTTTTGATGCGGATTTTTGCACTAAAAGCGAAAATAACCCCTCCCAACGGTATTTGGGATCAGAATTGGTCAAGAATTTGATATGATATGGATCACAAAAACTGGGCCTCAGCCTGGATGAAGACCTTTTTTCTTTTTCTTTTTTTTTTCTTTTGTTTGGAGATCACCTGAATTTGGACAAAAAAACCGTTTCAATTTCGGTGAAGGATATTTGTTTTGAGATCACCTGAATTTGGACCAAAAAACCGACTCAATCTGAGTGAAGACCATTCAAAATCTGGGTCAAGATCGTTTGATGTTGTTTTCAGTCTCCAAAACAGCCCCTCCCCCACCCCCACCCCCAATGCAAATACCTGGCTACGCGACTGTCAGAAGTAATAAGCTTAATTAATCTTCTAAATGAAGTTTTTTTTTTCTTTAAATTTACCTGCTTTCTTATCATGAAAATGAATAATTTTTTTTTCTTCTACACTAGTTGAAATCAATTCGCAACGCATTTGCAGAGAATTCGCCATGCTCTGCGACTTTACGGAGACTGCGCTGCGAATGCGCTGCAAATGCGCTGAGACTGCGCTGCGAATTGATTTGCATTGAAGTCGCAGTCAAATTCGCCAAAGTGTGAGAGCGGCATAAACAAATGTTCACGAGCCGGCTTCAAAAAATCATAATGGGTGTATAACAAATACCGGAGCATAGTTATTATTGAATTTGCTAACCAAAACAAAATTTATTGCACAGCATAATTCATTATTTCGGCAAATGCTGCGCATTTAAATACAAAAATTCAACAAAATGTCTATCAGCTTTAACAATAAAATATCAATCTATGTACCAAGTGCGAAACAAGGATTTTGTTAAGGGGGGATATATCCCAAAGGTAAAATATTTTGTCTGGAAAATGCGTCATTTGGGAAGCGTTATCAGCAAACTGGTTCAAATCACGCGTATCAAAGATGGGGGGTTGGGGGTCAAGCCTAAACCGCCCAGCTGCTGGGCGATTTTATAATTTTTCAGCATAAAAAAGCAATTTTAGCGCAATTCGGATAAAATTTTGTACCTTTGTGAAAGAACTAAATTGCTGGGATTAGAAAGCCACTTGAAAAATTAAACTGCCTAGCCCATTTATTCCCCCCTCGCTTACTCACAAGTCTGGTCCGAAACATGTTTAAACGCTGTAACTTTGGGTTAAACTTTTTAAGTGACTTGATTAGGAGGGCTGAAATCCCTAAGCTCCCTGGTTGCACCATTGTTATGGACACATAGTACGAAACTAAAGTTATTCAGAAATTTTTTGCTCTTTCGATGCTATAATACGAGAGACATGCAAGGCAGCAAAGGTTCTGAAACACAAAGTTTCTGAAACACGTAACTCTGCTCCAGCATCAAATCAATTCCTTTGCTTTGTTTTGATTTAACTTAAGTCAAGGCTGAAAATTTTTCTCGTATAACTAGCTGGTTGAAAATACCATCAACAACTTGGTTGTTTTGATATACTTAACCAGATATTCGTTTTCAAGAGATCTCCAAAATTTTATTTCTGTATCGCTTTTTTTTCATTGCCCGCTTTTCCGTGAGAGTTACGGTGGCAGCAGCTAGAAAGTACGCCGCCAAGCATCACGGTCTTCTTCTATAACCTCCATTATTTCATTGGGCTAAAGTTAAGTGATTCCATCCTAGATTCTAACTGTAGTTGATCCAGAGTTGTAAGTCGGGCCGGGCTTTTCGGGTCGGGTTCGGGTTCGGGTTCGGGCCGGGTTCGGGCCTAAAGTTGACAAAAATTTTGGGCTTAATTCGGGCCTGAGACGTGCTTTTTGTCTTAGATGCACAAAAATATAATCAAAATAACATAGCAACATTGCTAAATTTTTCAGACATAACTTAAGTTTCTGTTTTTTTCGGGCAAGATTTGGGCTTCAAATTAATTTTCGGGTTCGGGCTTATGTTTTCAGGTTCGGGCCGGGTTCGGGCCTGAACTAGTCGGCCCGTTTACAACTCTGAGTTGATCCGTCTAGTTCTGGTTTGTCCAACTTGTTTTTCCCATTGGATTTGGCAGATAAAGCTATCATTTCGACGAAGTAGTGGTTTCCAGAATTGAGACTAGGATTCTTTCATATGTCTTGACTGCAAAGTAGAATCGCAACGTAATTTAATCAGTTTTTCGTTCTACTTAGGATTATGGTTACATGTACTGGCATCTTTGATGAATGGTTACAAGAAAGCGGAGAAATGCCAGTTTGATTGACTAAAAATTAGCCAAACATAAAATAAATTTCATAATTAACAAAAACATTGTAATGATGTGTGGAAAAAGATAATTATCCTAACCGGTAAAAAAATCACGCACCGTTCCGCGGACAGGCGGTTGATAACCAGTGCTCTAAATCATGGGACATCAGTTTGGAATTTTACCAACAAAGTTTAATTCATTGATGTGCAAACTGAATTTGAAAATTTATATCAGCAAGTGAGACCTCGTCTTCAAAATACTAAGCACCTGTTGTTCAAAAGCAACTTAATTGTCATGTATAGCAAGTACTAATCATCTAATTTCTACGACAAACTTCGAGGAAATGTTGGCTTTTTTCCAGAGAAAATGGACGCTCTGAAAGCTCTGCGAGAAGACAAATCAATAATCATCTATAAAGCTGACAAAGGTAATGCAATAGCTCTACTCTACAAAATAGCTTATATCAATAAAATAACTGCGTTTTATCGGACACGAAACGGTTTAAAAGGTCAATCATGACAACAATATTCATAATTTGGATAAATTTCAAAAGTGCTTGTACTTTTTGAAACAAAAAGGCTGCTTAGGGCAAGAAATTTATGATTGCATTTGACCATTTAGCTGCAGCAACTCCAACTCTCTATGGACTGCCAAAAATTTATAAAAGGAACAGTCCTTGTCTCCCGCTTTTGGTTTCTGCTGGCTGCTACACTTACGAGTGTGCATCATGGGTTAGCGATATTTTGATTTCACTACGCAACATCTAACAAGCCTCAAAGACACTTTCGAGTTTGTAGAGCGTATACAGCAAGTAAAATTGAAAAACAATTTGGTTATGGTGTCATTTAATGTAAAAAGCTTGTTCACTAACATTCCTGTGGACTTCGAACGGACATAATTAAAAAAAAAAATATGGCAATGACGCGACCAAAAAGTTCTACGGTTTGTCAAAGCGACAATTTAAGAACATTCTGGGGTGGACAACAAAATGCACCACTTTAAATTTTAATGATAGTTTTTATAAACTAATCAATGGCGTAGGTATGGGCTTTCAAAGTCTGGGAATACTGCAAAGCACTCATCCACAAAGCGAAAAAATACGTCCGGTTGCCATTAAACTTTTTTGTTTTCTCAATCACATAGTTCACAAAAATGTCAGCAAAGGCAATGGCCATAACTACATGGGCCAATGGTTCATGTAGTTAAGCGCTATTTCATTTCAGATTATTTAATAGCGTGCTCCAAAAAACATAAAATTGCTGCAAAAAACACACACACAAATTTCATTGTGGCTATGCTGGGCTTCACCTGCCCACATCATACTCAAAACTTTCCGGTAACTCAAGATTCTTCTCCTCGGGGCTCTGCACTTCAACTCAAACGGTTGTTGGACACTTAGCTAAAAGATGGCGGTGAATCTCGTGCTTTACCTCGTCCCTTGCAAGGTTTTGAGGGCACGAAGGAACTCCACAAACACTCAACAGTCGGGCTACATCCAGAGGTGGGCATTGCAGCGCAATTCTTGCGTCGCAATTATTTTACTTGCGATAGCGCTTGCGCCGCAATTATTTTTAAACACTTGCGCTGACGCATGCGCCGCAAGTATTTTAGCAATTTTGAGCGCAATCGCTATTCAAATACGATAAAACAATTTTTTTGTTTCAATCAACTATGGTTAAAGTTTAGGAAAAACATTGGCGGGGAAGATTCATAAAAACTTTGTCGTGGGAAATCGCATTCGTCTACTGCTTGCAAAACTACATTATAGAATTCACTGCAAGTGTTTTGTGTCTCTGAAACTTTTTCTCTTAAATATTTTGCCGATTTTTCAAAATTTATTTTCAAATTTTTTAATAGCGTATTTTAAACAATAGCTGCAAATCAAATTTTAAAGAGAAAAATTGTCTTTTATAATTGTCTTTTCAGAAATACGCAACTTGTTCCAAAAAATTGTAAAATATTACATCTGGCAAAATTTAACGTCTTACTTGCAATTGTCTTACGTCTTACCAAAATTCCAAAACAACAAACAACAAAACTATTTTTGTTGCTAGTCCGGAAAACTTGAAAGATATTGCTAACTGAAGTGACAGCATCGATATAGCTTTGAATTAATATATTTAGATGCTTCAATCTTTTTAAATAAAAACATGATGATTTTTGTAGCATGCTCCAGTTGTCATAAAGTGATGCTATAGTTGCTCCAAAAGCGTAAATGCACAAAAGCATTGGTAACTCTCAAGAAAATAGAAGACATAAAGTCACAATCTGGATCAGCCTCTGGTTATCAGAAAAAATGGCTATGAATGGTGTTTAAAACCATGCCCGGAACAACCAGAGACATACACTGATTTTGAAGTTGCGACAGTCCTTCAAAGCAGGACAGCAGAGGTGGCAACAGATTTGGATCGGAACCACATCTTACCGTTTTTTCTCGGATCCGCATCCAGTTTCATTTGAAGATGTGAATCCGTATCGAATCCGGATCTAATTTCGCTGATTAGTTTCAAACTCATTGTTGATGTTTGTCACAATATTTGTTAAAATGTACAAATAATGTGTAGTTGCATTTGATGGATCCGGATCGGATCTGGATTTCAAAATTTAAAAGGTTTAGAATCCGGATCTCTTCTTGTTGGATCCGGATCAGTTCCGATCTTTTAATACATCGCTCCGGCCACCTCTGCAGGACAAGCGTTAGACAACTATGACACCGTAGCTATGTGTTAAAACGAGCATGCTAATATTGAGTGGGTACACTGAGATTTGAACGGTTACATTCCGGTTCCGATGCTCGCGCTGTTCGAGTGACAAGCGTGTAAGATTGTTGATTAACATTCTACTCATCGGTAGCTCATAGTTGATTCGATTTCTTTATACAAAATACATGATGATTTTTTTAGCATGCTCCATTTGTCAGAGCATAGTGATGCTCAGTGCTCCAGAAGCGCAAATGCATCGAAGCTAGTAAGCGACTTCTATGACGAGCCATCAGAAAAAACAATGACTCCAAAGTCTTTCTCTGGCCACAACATGAAAACTTTTAATTTAACAACCCCGATTCCTTTAAATGCGGGTGTTGAGCGTCATTTTTCATTGTTCATCGCCCAAAGTGCGCGGAGTTTAGCGATGCCCATTTCCAAATGCTTGTATGTTTGAAAGAAAATCAATAGTTTTTTTTGTTTACCATTTAGTAATGTGCATAATTTGTTTTGAAAATTGGTATCGTACGGTAGTTTAGCGCAGTTTGAGCAGGGAGGCTATCAGGATTATACTTTTTAAAACGTCACAGTTGCGCGTGCGCTTGTGGCGCAATTATTTTTTGGGAATCGCTGAAACGCTTGCGCCGCAAGAATTTTAAAGTAGTTGCGTGTGCGCTTGCGGCGCAACTATTGCGACTTGCGCTGCCTACCTCTGGCTACATCCTTAAGTCTGTGCCGGAGGCCAAAAATAGATAAAGAGTTAGAGGGGCTCGGAAATGGATGAAAGGTTCTTTGTGAATTTTTCCCCCAAACCCTGGCAAAAAAACGTTCCTGTGTTGCTGTCTAAACTTTTAGCTTTTTTTTCTAACTTAGCCAGGGGCGTATATAGGGGGGCCATTGTGCCATTTTTTTTGCTGTTCACCTAATTTTGGGAGAAAAATCGGACTAAATTTGAGTGGAACAATTTCTGATTCAGAACTTTGTTCTTTTCAAATTTTCTAAAGTTCCTGCCCCCCCTTTTCAAAATCCTGCGTACGCTACTGCACTTAGCGTATATTGCACCTGATAGCGCTTACAAATGCAGAGCAATGAGTAACTTTCATTTGCTAAAAGGTCACTGGTATAATGTAGTAGCTTAAAATCCCACACGTTTAGATGCTGGGACCAGTGGTGTTTCTCTTGTAAATGGTCTGTTTTACTTATAATTGTCTGTTTCATTTGTAACTGGGATCATCAGGAGTAAATACTATTCCAATTTAACCTTGATATACAGTAACATATTATTCAACAATCAGATTTACCCCCTGATGGGTGAAAGTCGGTTTTATAAGTTTTTGATTTTCAATGTTTTAATACCGCGGCAATCTCTTTATATGCAAGTTTCATCATGATATAAAAAGATCGTCTCTCGGCCCCTGGGATTGTCAAGAACTTCTCAACAGTCATAGAAATACTGTAAATAATTTGAGTCGATTCAATCCCTTTCGGGCCATTGACTGTGAAATTCGCCCGGTCCGAATAGAGTTAAGATATTACTTAACCATATAAAAGTTACCTTGGTATGAGATTTATCCTTGATGATCCCATTTGCAGGTGAAACAGACTGTTGGGTTTTATAGGTTTATAGCTTTCAATGTTTCAATAATGTGGTAATTTGTTTTATAGAAGCTTACAGAACACGTTCAAAAATCTACAAAAATCAGATTTTTACTAACAAGGAACTGCACTGCATTTTCACTTATGAACTAACTTGCTTTTGCTGTACAAAAAGCAGTCATGCTGGATCGTATCCAATTATAATATTCTTGCATACTACTGCATATTCCACGCTATAAATAGATTTAAGCAAGCTTAAGAGCTTGCTACTGTGGTATGGATATGAAGAAAAGCGTGATCTAGCACGCGAGAAAGTTTTTGGAAACGTAGAGGCGTAATTATCGACACAATGAGTCAGCAGTCATGATATTATGACAAAAAAAGTTGATAAAATATATACAAATTTGCAAGCAAATTTAACCAAAGACCCATGCATTGTTGAATAAACAGAACTTTAAAAATATTTTTCGTTCTCCGTGAAGGGAGAAATTTAAAAATATTTTCTTTAGGGACTCTTTAAAACTCTAAATTTTTATGTATTTTTGACCAAGTCCAAATGGAAAATGGCACGCCCCCGTGCGGTTATTCGGTATAAAACGGAGCTAGATTTCTCTGTTAAAGCTGATTTATAATCTTGAGTTGAACAATAGTTTTCAAGGCTGCAAAAATTTTGGCCTGCTTAGTTAAACAGTATAAAATCTGACGAACTGTTATCCACTGCATATATTCGGAATTTTGCTAAATTACCAGAAAGTGTTGAAAGCCCTTAATGTGATTATGCTCAATTTTGTTCCAATTACGCTGATTTTAACGTTTGTTTTATTGTTTTTGTATTTTTCAATGGCCCAAAAGAAAAAAGCATTGTACGCAACAATAGATGCAGCTAGGAATTTGTTAAATGGGGAGGACTTGAACCAAAAGTTGAAATGCCTTTACCATCATCACCTCATTTTGGATCCGGTATTGTCCCCATCGACGGAGTTGGCTGGATTTTGTATAGTCATTGTCTTTTACTCTTTACCACGCCTCGCAGTTTCGCTCGATCACATGCATCTTCTCTCACCAGTCCTTTTTTATCATTTCGGTCTCTACTTGCTTTTTCCACGTTTGTTTCGGTTTTCCTTCTCCTCTACTACCGCGCACTTTAAATGTCAAAGCCTTCACTATCACATTTATATCTTCTTTCCTCAAAAACTTGACCGTAAAGCCACAAACTACTTGCTTTCAAAAAATATTTAAATTGGGAGACGTGGTGAGCAAACTATTGTGTAACTCAAACGTATCACGGACCAAGTATTGGGGTAGATCTTTCAATTGTCGGAGGCTATGGGGATTAGGGGGCGAAGTCCCAGCCGCTGAGCGATGTTTTGTAATTTTTTGGAAAAAATAGCATTTTCAATGCCATTTGAATCATATTTAGCTCGTTTTAAAGCCATTTGAAAGAGCTAAATTTTTACGATTTAACAACTAATTGAAAAAATTAAATTTTTCAGACCTCCTTTTACTTACTAAATCAAGTCCAAACACGTTTTAAACCCTGATTTTTGGGCTACATTTGGTAAGTGACTTGGCCCCGATTGGACGAAACGAGATACGTTGCCTTCTGCAATATTTTTGAAGTAAATGATAATTCACTAGAAGATTTACCTTAGATATTTTTGTTTTGTCATAATAATAAGCAGTTTTAGGAGTACATGTACGTCCAATCATGGTGTAATAAGCAGAACTGTCAAAGATTGTAATGCACATTGCACAATGCACTAAATCGATCACAAGCTGGGAGCAGATTCTTCAGTCGCCACGGAAACTGGAAGTAATTAGCCGTCTGAGGAATTTAAGAGGATTTATGATCCCAGAGCTCAAAAACATTTTGGATATTTCAACAAAAATAGCTCAGTTCTGAGACCATTTTTGTTCGTTTTTCATTTAAAAGACGTGTTGTTTAGCAGCACAAACATTAATATAAAAAAAAAAACGCATGAAACAGCATCAAAGCTAAAACTACTTCAATAGGTCAAGGCAGTTTTTTGTTACATAGTTATGATATAAACAAAATGGAAGAGGCATGCCCCCCTCCTGTAAAACGTTATTAGATATGAAATTTAGTTGTTTATGTTGTTTTAAATTTGTGATCTTGAGTTGGACGATTTAGGGCAGCAAAAATTTTGCCTTACTGGGCTAAAAATAGTGTAAAATCTGACATAATTTAATTAATTTTAACGAGTTTTGTCTGCTTTTTTTACTGTACCACGGCCAAAAACAAAAGGTGGCATGGTACCAGAGTCGCCCTCAAATCCTTTATTGTCTACGTGTCTTTGTTTAACAAGCATTGTCCCCTAGCAATTTTTTTTCAACAGTATTTCGTCGTTTGAAAACTGGCAAAGATAGAGGTAAATTGTGATTTAAAGCTGATACAATAGGTAGTTACTAATCATCAGTGCTGGGCACCGCAAGTTTTTTTCAAGTCCGCAGTACGCAACTTCTCAACCAAATTTCAATTTTCTTAGTCCGCAACCGCAAGTCTGCAACTTCGCAATACTTCAAGTTCGCAACCACAAGTCCGCAACTTTTTACTTTTTATGAACGGAGTGGAAGAGTTTAGTAATCAACCATGTCCCAAAGTGATCCACTCAGAGTTGATTATCAAACACAAGTCAAAAGTTTGACTCTTGGGAGGCATAGCAAGTGTATAGTAGATGCATTCCACACAATGAAAGAAATTACACACAATCGTTGATTGTAGTTAATGTACCACAGCATAATTTGTTGTTGAGGTGCTTTTTCGGGATGGCAAACTTCAGAATTGCCCATCTCCCCTTGCTTTCAGGTCCAGTTCAAAACAGATTTAAACGCTTGTATTTTTGGTTAAAGTTTTTAGGTGACTTGGATAAGAGAGTTGTAGCCCCAGCCTTCCTCGTAGCGCTACTGCTTATAGTGCCTAAACTGCACGAAAGCATAATGCCTAACTCACAGCCGAACCCTTAAAAATGCTTCAATTAAACTAGGGATTCAAAGATTAAACATCAAGCCATCAAATAGCGAAGCACAATCCGTATTTCAACTTACTCCAAGATATTCTAAAACAATAGCTTTTAAAAAAAACGAAAACGAAGGCATAAAAACATTTACACCACTAATCGCATTACTAAATTTTTAGTCCCTGGTTTCCATAAATACTGTAAGTACGAGACAGACACACTCTACCAGTACAAAAAAATGATAAACCAGTGGCTAATTTTGTAAACTCACGGTAAAAAAACAACAAAGTCACACTTTGAACCAGAGCTGCGAATTCGAACTTAAACTCGAGAAAGTAGGTTATTTTGCCGAACTTGAAAAACAGCATGTCTACAAAAAGAAAGCGATTAAGCCGAAATGCAGACTTAGCTTTTTTTTTAAGCCTGAACTCGAAAAGCTTTGAAATTTTTGCCGAACTTGAAAAACACAAATATTTTACGAAAATACTAAGGAACTTCAATATTTGTATAAAACTTGATGAATTGCGGAAAAAAACAAAAAATGGTTCGCAACAGTAAGTCCGCAATTTCAACTGCCAAAGTCCGCACGTCAGCAAGTCCGCAACTTTTTTGTTAGTCGGCAATTGCAAACTAACTTTCAGACTTGCCCAGCTTTGCTAATCATATATGCATTAAGTTCCTAAAAAAGTTAAATGAGGGCCTGAGGTTGCAGCTTTTAGGGCAAAAGCCCCAAATTTCTATCTTGCTATACATTTAAATTGGTTGGCAAAAGTTTTAATTGATGGAGCCCAGGACCCCTGGTCGTCAATATTGACACTACTGCTGTTGTACTATAAAAACGATTCCTACTTGGCTCATAAAAAAATATTAGTTTTTAAAAATAATTTCAAATCATTTGTTTCTTAGTTTGTTCAGCAGAAACCCCTTCACATTATTTCAATCTTGGCAGAATCACTTTTGCTTAAAAATTTTTGGAACTTGATTGGCGTATTTGCAGGCAAAATGGTCTAACACAAGGTTACATGAAAGGCAAATGAAGTAAAAATACAAAAAAGTGTTTTCAAAAAAGTACATTTCTTTATATCATGCCATTTTGCTTTCTTTCTTCATAACGCCATTGTTTTCCATCACTTTTGCTCACTTCAAATCAACTTTTATTCGGAATGGTTCAACGCTTACACCATAACACATTTTGAATAGCACTAAGCATGCACAAAAAGAATAAAAACTGTGAAAGCACAAAAACCAAACTAGGAGACAACGAAAATGACCATGCGGTCTTCGAGTTAGTTGCCCCCTCGAAACTGATATCAAACAAAAGCAAACAGTAAAAACAACGCACAAGACGATATATACAAAGTTGAGGCAAGTTGAAGAATGTCATTGCCCAGTCCCTTCAGCAAATAATTGAACCATGCGGTTAAAATTTCCTCAGGGAAAATTTACACAAAACGTCAGCATTAATGTTGGAAAATTTTTAGAGAAAGTGTGTAGAATCTAAATAGGGTTTTAGTGCAGAAGAACCATAGGAAAAAAAACGTAATTACGTACAGTATCTTACTAAGTTGACAATAACATAATCTTAAGCATTGCAAGTTTATTTTATTGCAACTGAAGGCTTTGTTAATTATTAGATATCGGTATCATTTAAATATTTTGGCAGCATGTGATTTTTTAGTTTCTTTGCAAATACAGATTGAAGCCTTTTTTATACATATGGTACTTGGGCCCAAATTTTTGGTCCAAGTATGTGCATGGTCCGTTTACCTATTCTTAAGTTGATGGGCTTTATGCAATAATTTGAATTGGAGCTATATCTTGTGTTATGGTCATGGAATGATGAGACTTGTGAATACAAAAACTGCTGTTTTGAATTGGACTTTTTTTCGTTTGCTGCCATGAATTGGACTGGTGAGCATTGCGCTTTCATTGTGGAAACGTGTGTCAAAACTAACAAATCTGTAACTGCAACACAACGAGCGTTCTGTTTGCATTAAAATCTTCGAAGACACGATGCAATACCAGCTCGAAACACGATCTTGTTGTGGGTTGCGTACTTCAGAGCTACTGGATCCGCATTGAAACAAAAATCAACCGGCCGACCACGCACCGCCAGAACTCCAGAAAACGTGACAACTTTCGTGAACGCCTTCCACAGTGTGGGGACAATAATGAATCCCATTTGATTGATTTGATTTTTAAAACATAACGAAAAAGAATGGCTTATGCACTTTTGTAAAATAAAAACACTTTTTTGTTTCCTTACATTATTTACATTTTATTAAACCTAAAAATGTGTCAGATAATTTTGCCTGACCCTGTAAAGATAATTCTTGATCGCAGCTCAAAGTAAATTTCAAAAACACGAATATTACGGGTAAGTTTGTTTGAAAGAACAAAAATTTACTAAAGTTATTTATTTGCGTTAAAATTGACCCGGTCTTGCTTATACCATCATTCCGTAAGCAACAGTAGAAATACAAAATCTGTATAGTTTTAATCACTGGTAATATTGTCATTTGGCCTTGCTAGCGTTACTGAAGAGACCTGAAATTGGGCGAAACACCTTTCTAAGGCATGCTATTGGAAATCATTTTGTACTAGTATATCTTTTATACTGTTATGATCTGATTAATAAGCAATTCTTTGCCTTTCTATACCTTTATGTTTAAACGTGTAGTCTTAGCTATATTAAGGAGGAAAAAAGACGAAAGTCGATTCTGAAACTGTATGTCTTTGGCTGTTAATCATAGGTTTGATTCTGCCTCTAAGACTCTGGATACTGCCTAAAGCTTATCATTAGTTCTTCAGCACTCTGCTCTTAGTGAATAGTACAGGTTTTTAGCATTTTATTGACTTGATTTTAATTATTGCTTCAAAAGGTTCCCTAAAGCTTACAACATGTAAATATTCACTTACGAGAAAACTTTACCGCATTTTCACCATTGTGCTTACTGTAAATTGCAATTTATTGTGTCTACTATTGAGATTAATATTGCTTAATACTTATTTCACCACTTTACCCAAGATATTGCTATTATAATAATACTCCATAGGTGGGCAAGTTAAGGCAAAACGTTAGCTTCGTTAACCGCTAGTCCGTTAACAAACTTCACACCTCCGTTAACGTTAATCCGTTATTTTCAGCTTTAATTAACGGAAGTTAATAAAGTCCGTTAATCCGTTAACATTTTGCGTGTAATTTTCATTTCGTTTTATTCACTCGCTTCTAGAACACGTATTGACGCTGTTAAGCTGATTGTAAGGAAATATTTATTGCTATGGTGGTCTTTTTGTGTTTTGGAAGTTACATTTTACAGTCTAATCTAATTTCAAGATAAAAACAAGTTCAAATGCACAACGAAGCTGCAAGATATTAACGATAAAAACCTTAACGGAAGTTAACAGAACTTAACGGAAGTTACTTTAGTCCGTTAACAGCGCTTAACGGAAGTTAATTTAGTCCGTTAACATGAAAAAACTTTTAACGGATTAACGAGTTAGTGAAAAAGTTAGCTTCGTTATTAACGGATTAACGATTAACGGACTTGTGCCCACCTATGTAAAACTCCATCTACAAACTGTATAAGCAGATCTTAACAAGTTAAAGTTTAATAATACTCGTAACACTTTACCTTGTAACAATAAAACACCAATTAAAGCATATACCGGTACCGTGGTGATAAAAAACAGCATACTGCTGCTGTATTAGAGCGATTTAGCATCTAGGGCTATTTCCTATGATTCCAGCTCCTTAAACTGATTTTAACCAATAAGTAAGCAAATTACATGAACGAAAAGCAAAAAACAAAAACTTTGCCCAGTTTAAGTTCTATTATTATCTGCTGAGTTCGAACGATATTTCGTGTAGTTAAATCTAAAGCAAAGCTTCAATAAATTTCTTGCTTAATAAGCAGCAGCGTTAAGCCGCATGTAAAAATGTAACCAATAAGTAGAGGAAGTATTCGGAAGTTTACGTGTCGCCAAACATATCTTAAAATAATAAATTTACAACTCTATACACTTCTTAACCAAAACCTGACCCTCAACTACCACGGTAAGCCAGTCTGAAGCATAAATCAAATTCCAGGATCAAGATTTGATTTTTAAAAAATGTTTCACAAAAACCAAGCATGAAACAAATACGAATGCAATACTTTGCCTCATCCTAACGGAAACACATTGCACAATACACATATACTTATAGCATTATATACGGTAGCACTGATAATGTCTCAAAAGCAAAAAGTGTATATTTGCTCTTCTTTAGATGATGATCTCATCTACGAGTGCAACAGATTATCGAATTTAGGAATTTATTTTATGGTGACTTTGATCTTTAGACGGTAGAATTTTGCTGTAATATGTTCTTCTATTCAGGTGATATCAGATGAATGGGGCTTCAACGAACTGCTGCTATAACCTTTTATTGCAAAATTACCCAACCTGTCGTCTGAGGACTGTACCCGGAAAGCGTCCTGGAGTAGTCGGAAAATAAATGCAAAAATTGGTTACACAACACAAAGTTTTATTTTGTGTAGATTTATGGTGCTTACTAGCTTTATACAGTTTACCTGCGCAAGAATTTATCGTCCTATTTTCATTTACAAAAGTTTTCGCTTGTAGAAATTAGGATTGAAATTAGTAAAGCAAAATCAAAAAAGAAGCTGAAATTGCGTGCTGATGCTGCACTAATTAAATCGATTATGCTGAGTATGTAGTTTTTTAAATGCATTCAGTGATGCAACAAGTGTAGCTATAATACTTCCCCTTAGCGGAAGATTTAATCGTAGTTAATTCACTTGAAAAATTCAGCCCAAATATGCATCAACCTTTTAAATGTATTTTGGACTTGTCAAGTAGTAGAGGAAGAAAGCGAGGAGACCAAAGTAACTTCAACAATTTCAAATTTCACTGTAAATTAGTTTTTTTAATACATCTAAAACATACGAAATGTCATCAAAAGTGGCGTTAAAATAACTATATTTTTCCAAAAAGCAAAAAAGTTGCCAATGGCTGAAATCTTTGCCCCCCAACCTCCTTACCTTCCAGCAAATTGCGGCTCGTACTTAAACCACCGTTCCTGATAAACTTGAGATGAAGGAGTTTGCTCAACATGCCAACCGTTGGATGCATTTTTCAAACGAAAAACGTTTTTTGCAATTGGATCAAGCGTCACGCTCTTTTAGCAAAATGTTGGGTGCGAGCCTAGCGTATCGTTGTTTTAGTTTTGTTGCCAGGCTAAAAACAGAAATTAATCAAAACAAGTTGCTTGTTTTTGAAGTTTGTTAAGACCCAGGCATAAAATAACTTCATTCACTAACCGAAACCTTTTACTTTGACAAAGAACGTGAATTGAAAAATACGCTGTATTGATAATATCCAATGTCCCGCTCTACTGTAAAGATTCAATGAGTCAGTGAAATTTTATCGAAATGAACACGATTGTTGTTGAAAGGTTGCTTTTCGTAGAAACTGATGCGGCATGCGAAGACATTTAGCAAAAATCATTGGCCCGTTTTGAATAAAAGATAGGGCAGCAGATCTGCTTTGTAATACTTTATAATTCCGAGATAATCTGCTGTTAGTGTTAGTGTAATGTTTTAAAAACAGGTACTAAATGGTATCAGATAAATTCTGTTTTAATCTTTGCTTTGTTACGATTTTTAAAAATAAACTTTTTGTTCAAATTCCAAATGTCGTTACTGTCGAGATTAAAGAACAAGGCAGCGAGTTGCGACCTTGACAGTGAAAGGGGGGCGCACGTTTCAGTGATTATACCCGTGGCGGCTAACGAGAAGTTGCGAGTTCGAATCTTTAAGACAATGGGAGAATGGCTCGCGCGTAGGTTGTAGCTCACAGACGCAAACACGATCCAGTTAAAGGGGAAATCACGTGTTATATTGCCAATGGAACGCACAACAGCTCCGAACAGCAAAGACATAAAGCGCACGAACCAGAAAACATACGTAAAACTACACTCCCATAAACCCGAAGGTCGAACCCACAAGTCCCAAACACACACAAAGCAAGCTACCAGAACATGCAAAACAATGCTGAGCAATGCAGGGCAGAGCAGAGCACGGTAGAGCAGAACAAAGTAGAACAAGCAAGGTAAAGCAATTACTGAAAATATTTTGTCCTCCCTTAAACGCACTAAACCTCAACTAACTTGTTTGTCCCCAAGATTTGGTAAAAATACAAAACATGAGAAAAAAAGGATTTTGACTGAGAAAATCAAATAATTCTAAGAAAATATCGTGGACCCCAAAGTTAAAAAATTTCCACATCGATGACTAATTCACCGGTTCCGGCAAAGTTGAAAAACATATGAATCACGACCTACAATAACACGAGGGTTCTACTTGTTTACGCTGCGTTTCCGTCAATTACCAGCCATTTTAATAAAACTTAGACATTGTCACTTGTTAGAAGTTAAATATCCGAACCTTAAAAAAACTTCAATAAAGCCAAAAAACAAAATCTCACGAAAGCTGTGACAATAATTATAATAACCGTTTTATGTCAACAGTATAATGATAAAATGTCTAAAAACTTTATGTTTGACCACAAAATTGTTAATAGGCATTTATTTAAAATAGCTCTAATTCTTGCGTTATTCCGGTGAAGTCATTGTCACAGCAAGCTTGATCTTAAAAGCTTTGTTTTTATTGACGTTTCGTTGGTCATTTATTTATCATGGTCTGCCGAGAAATGCTGAATTTGGTTTTTGCCCGCGACAAGGAAAAACTTACTGACCTTTAGTCCAAAGTAAAAATATGCAAGCAAAGTCTAAACGTTAAGAGTAGGTTTCAACAATGGCGTTTTGAGAGACAGCAAAATCGACTTCCGCGTATTCGGTCTTGATGGACTTCTTACAACTTGCTGAGCTAACAAAAACTCTATAAATTGGCAACTAAATTAATAGAACGGAAAACAAGGTGTATACGGCGCGAAAATTGTTTCTGTCTGCCTTAATCGAACGTCTTTACACGCGTTAACTGATCTTTTTTTTTTCGATTATATTGTCGACAGTGTCTGCAAAAAACTTAGTAAATCAGCATATCAGCACAGCATAAATATCATACAGTAGGTTCACTCCAAGCAAAAACCACTGTGACTTGGTCCGCATTTTTTGAGAGCCAAGCAAAACTTTGGAGTCAAATTAACGTCATAATAGTGATATCGTGAGCGGATACGAATTATGCCAAATGATAGCAATTGTTCTGAAATTTTGTGAATTTTGTTTCCACCTGACGGAATTAAGTCCTTCCCCTTTTTTTACGGCCCTAAATAGTGAAGAGCAGCATTTTTCACAACTGTCATACTCCTGACGTAATTTGGCGTAGCTTTCGTAGTGCTATTCGAATCGAAATAAAATTGGTACAGTACCAATAAATCGGGCTTTGATTCGCTCCATTTGTTATGTCACTTGTGTATGACACCACAAAGTCAGAAGCGTAAATATTAGCCGAAATTGGAACTTTTCGTTCTTTTGGTAACTTTAGTTATAGGGAGGGGGGTTTGCTCCCATTTGACACTCAACAGTTTTGTTTTGCCCGAAATTTGCTCTGTATCGTCAACTAGCTTTCCTGCATTTTTCGTTTTAATTGCTAAAGGATTTACGAAAATATCGTTGCTGGTTTGCATGACATGGTCAAGTTATAACGATAAAGGTAGCATTTAATAGCCGTTGTGCTTTACCTGATACAACTAAATTGTTACGTCATTGCTTTTAAGTTGAAGCTGGCTGTTCCTAAAATTTCACCGTTTTCAGCCTCATTTGTTCTCAATTTTATACGAGAATAAAGTGACATAAATTTATTCTTGCTTAGGTGAAAATTAAATCATCTTTTGGTATTAAAAGCCAGCGACTTCATTTTCGACAAATCAACAATAGCAATATAGAAAAAGTTTTGAAAAAGTCTTCTGATAGTTTACAAATTCGTTGTATTAGCCTGTGTTCTTTATTATTTTTTTATGCAAAAGCTGGAAAATGTGTACTTTTTTCTAAAATTTTGAGCAAAAATGAGCTTCCTGTAGCAAAAATGAGCTTTGTGTCATCACCTGAACCACCTTCGCACAGGTTTAGATCGATTTGCAAGAACTAACTTGCCAAATGTCGGAAGTCTTTATTTATTTATTTATAATTTATTTATTACGGAGCACTGCGGCTATATCGCGACAGTACGTGTGAACAGGTTTTAGTCAATTTTCGTACAGCCAGGTTAAAAGTACACTCTTCGAGAAAGAGATGCATTTTCTACTCCAAAGTTGGTTTTAATAGTATTCGTTCAATTTAACAGAACAACAACAACCTGCACACGCAACAACAAAATACAAGCGGTGGAATCTTCACGCTTGAGAAATAAAATAATTAAAGTTATAGAGTTGTTTCTATGCAGCTGAAGTGCAGCTGTTTCAAACCAAAAAATGCTGTTTCGAACCAAAAGACATCAATCAAGTCGCTGACTATCTAGTTGTATCAGGTAAAGCACAACGGCTATTAAATGCTACCTTTATCGTTATAACTTGACCATATCATGCAAACCAGCAACGATATTTTCGTAAATCCTTTAGCAATTAAAACGAAAAATGCAGGAAAGCTAGTTGACGATACAGAGCAAATTTCGGGCAAAACAAAACTGTTGAGTGTCAAATGGGAGCAAACCCCCCTCCCCATAACTAAAGTTACCAAAAGAACGAAAAGTTCCAATTTCGGCTAATATTTACGCTTCTGACTTTGTGACGTCATACACAAGTGACATAACAAATGGAGCGAATCAAAGCCCGATTTATTGGTACCAATTTTATTTCGATTCAAATAGCACTACGAAAGCTACGCCAAATTACGTCAGGAGTATGACAGTTGTGAAAAATGCTGCTCTTCACTATTTAGGGCCGTAAAAAAAGGGGAAGGACTTAATTCCGTCAGGTGGAAACAAAATTCACAAAATTTCAGAACAATTGCTATCATTTGGCATAATTCGTATCCGCTCACGATATCACTATTATGACGTCAATTTGACTCCAAAGTTTTGCTTGGCTCTCAAAAAATGCGGACCAAGTCACAATGGTTTTTGCTTGGAGTGAACCTACTGTATGATATTTATACTGAGATATCACTAAACATTACCAAAGGCGTTAACAAATCTCGCGGCAATATGAACTCATAACACTTCAAGTAACAGGAAACAAAATACATTCTACATGCTGTAAATAGAAAGTAATCACTAGCAATTAACTAAGCATAAATATCAAAGGGTACAATATTGCGTCACATAATTCGACTCACCGATGGCTTCTTCTGTAAGGCAGACAATAAACCAAAATCTTCAAAAATTAAGCTGTGGCTTCAAAATGGCTTAACAACTGTAAACGGGTTCTAAGAAAGGAGCACCGGAAAGTTGGATGGGGAATTAACAAGTATAAACCCCAGTAAATAATAAATTAAAAAAATTGATGGCGAGCAATAGCTCTTGGAACAAAGGTCCAAGGAAAGCAAAATAGGACCCACCCAGGATAACTCTGAAAGTCTTCAGGAGGACTGCAATAATATCCGAATAAGGGTTAATCTGAATACAGGTTTCTGATTTCAAATACGATTCGAATTCTGAGCCAATTCTCACAAATCTTAAGTAAATTTCTATGCCTTCCTCGACAACAAACAATTTCGACTGACACCTAAAAAAGATCTCAAGCGCGAACATTCAGTGTAGACACTTTTAAATAATTGCGCTACAGCAAATTGCATTCAGCAAATAGGCTCAATAAGTCAAATCAAATCAAGTTTATTGTTCGACAAATACACCGAGAAAAGAAAAAACGCAAACACAATAATCAATTAAAAAAATTAATCCTAATATAGAGTATTGGCTAGGAATAACCGAAAACTGGAAAGTTAACGAGTCGAGCTACTTTCTAGATTGTTCATATCGAAAACAAAATATAATGGGCTCAATGCTCGATTTGCAATGTTTATTGCGTCTTGATTTGCATTATTTAAGAAAACGTTATCGCAAAAGTACGCTAAAATTTAAAAGCAGTAAAGCTACAGTTCTAAACCAACCAAGTGTAGAAAAACAAACTAAAACGACGTAACTCAAAGAATTGCACAAAACTTGCAGTAATATTTGCTGATGGGAAATTTAGTATTACTTTTGTAAATCCGATTTGATATACGCAATTAATACGCTAAAACAATTTGTGCGGTTTTTCAAAAAAGAAATCGATTGTATTCAGCTTTTATCTGCTTTTTGTGTTTTCTATCAGTTTTTTTATGCCTCGGCCTGGAAGCCTACACTATCTGAACAATTTTGAAGTGGTGCAAAATTTGCACTAGGCTTTTAGCAAAGTCGACCTCACAAAGCTTTCCCAATATGCTTCTCGGACAGAACACTTCAGTTGCGATCTCTGTCTGATTCGGTATGTGATGAGCAGGATCTTTAAACGTCATCAAAAATTATCACAAACACAGAATTTGCGATGGTCTTCAAAGATCCTACTCACCACATACGAAATCAGACAGAGATCGCAACTGAAGAGTTCTGTTTGAAAAGCTTTGAGAAAGCTTGACAAAGTCGTCTTTGCTAAAAGTCATATTCAAATTCTGCAGTATTTTCAACAATACAAGAATAAATCTGCATAAATATATGAATAGGTAAAAATTTTCAACACGAGCTATAACGCGCTATCATTGGTTTCATATTTAGCACAATCACATTAAATCTCTGCAAAATCTCAGCAAAAAAGCAAATGCATCGTATAACAACTGAATACATGTCCTAAATTCCTATTTGATACAAATAGCTTAATCACTAGTAGTTTAAGATGAGCCAAAACGTGTACGTTTGCGGGATGGGGAGGGTTTGCGGGATGCGGGATTGCGGGATGGGAGGTTTGCGGGATTATCAAATTGCGGGATTATCAAATTGCGGGATTATCAAATTGCGGGATTAAATCCTGCATTGTTTCAATGCGGGATTGTGGTACTCTTAACCCTAGCTAATTGTTTGAAACTTGGTCCTGCCTGAGTACCGAACCACCGCAGGTGTTTGTTAAATCACCGCAGGTGCCTGGTTTCAAGTCTAAAGCCTGAAGAGTGTCTGAGTACCGAACCACCGCAGGTGGTTTGTCAAGCCACCGCAGGTGCCTGGCTTCAAAGTAGCCAGTTAAAAGTGAATAACCCAAGATCTAGTCTTAACTCTAAGTTTGTTGTAAGAACGGAAACTTAGTGTTGACCTGAGTACCAAACCACCGCAGGTGCCTGGCTTCAAGTCTAAAGACTCTTAGTGTCTTGCTTGAGTACCGAACCACCGCAGGTGGTTTGTCAAGCCACCGCAGGTGCCTGGCTTCAAAGTAGTTGGTTAAAAGTGAATAACCCGGTAGTTTGTAAAAAAGATGTTCTAGTTAATGCTATGAAGTCTATTTTGTACGAACTTCGTGTAACTTGAAACGTTTCCTGTCGCGCTGTAGTTGAATTTCCGCTGCCGTGTCGAAATCGTGACAGTTATTATCTAAGGTTAAGCTGTGAATCACTACCTTTTTGTTAATTTTTTTCGAATATGGAGCGAGCATGGCGCAATACAACTTGTTTAATCCCAATAAGTTTAACCCTTTGGCGTATGTTGTCTTGGAGTCAAACTAATGCGCTTGAACCCTTTCAACTTTACTAGCGTTTAGAGATTTGGTTTGTTTTCGAATCGAACTAATGTGGTTAAAGCCATTCAAGTTTAGTGAGTCTAAAATTTGCAAGGTTTAGTTAAGTACCGAACCACCGAAGGTGGTAAGTCTAAAATTTGTAAGATTTACCTGGGAATCGAACCACCGAAGGTGGTGAGTCTAAAGCTTAAAAATTTGACTAGGTTTGCCTGAGAACCGAACCACCGAAGGTGGTGAGTCTTAAGCTTAAAAAATACTTATCTAAGAACCGAACCACCAAAGGTGGTGAGTCTAAAATTTGCCCGGGAACCGAACCACCGCAGGTGGTGAGTCCAAAGTTTAAAATACTAGCCTGAGAACCGAAGCACCGAAGGTGGTGAGTCTAAAATTAGTAAGGCTTACCCAAGTATCGAACCACTGAAGGTGGTGAGTCTAAAGTTTACCAAACCAAGTTTAAAAACTACTTGCCTGAGAACCGAATCGCCGAAGGTGGTGAGTCTAAACTTAGTAAAACTTACCTAAGAACTAAACCACCGAAGGTGGTGAGTCTAAAAGCTTTAAATTTGAGGTTAAAGTGTAAAGGTATGAGCCATCTGGTCTTTTGTGAATTCACCTTTAAAAACTCTTTTCATCCGCTTACACTAATGACATTAGAATTAGGACTTTAATTGGGAATCGCTAACTGTGTCTGATCGTACGCGAGCTTTCGGGAATCCCCTCTTTGTGGAAATTCCTGTTAATTTAAAAGCGAATTTTTTCAAAGCTTTCAACGAGCGCTCTAAAATAGATCTATCAACCTCAGGTCATGGACTGAATCTCTAGTGGAAGAATGCGGCAAAAACATTAAATTTTAAAACATTTGCCTGGGAATCGCGGGGAACCATACCACCGAAGGTGGTGAGTCTAAACTGTAAAATTGGTAAGACTTTCTGGAAACTGAACCACCGCAGGCGGTGAGTCTAAAGTTTAAACTACCGCAGGCGGTTAGTTAAAGCCTAAAATTTGTAAGGCTTCCCTGGGAATCGAAATACCGAAGGTGGTTAGTTAAAGTCTAAAGTTTAAAATTTGGACTATAGTTTAATGGTCGTGGACCGTTCTTTGGACGGGTGGTTAGCTGTCGCAAAATCGCTTTGAAGTTTGCAAGGTTCCAACAATTCGATAGTTTTAATCTAAAAAAATTAAAAATTATGAAAACAAAACTAAATTTTAAGACATGTAGTTGATAACGTAGAAATATGTCTGAAATATGGTTGTATATTAATTCTGGAGTTTGAATAACTACGGTATTATGTTTCAACAAGAAAATGGCGAACTCGAATACAAGTTGGTCAATAGTATCCTTTGACTTTTGCATTAAAATATTGCAACAACGACTGCTAGAATATTATGTGAGTCAATATGGAAAAGTGGTATTATGTTTGGCTTTTGTGTGTTTGCCTGCATGATGTAACATAATCCAATTTGTTTAGTTTCCGATCGCCTCGGTGTCACAAGCTAGTTTGTTCGCTGCGATACATACTCGAGAGCTTTAACGCTATAGTCATTCTATCAAAGTGAACGTTTGTACCTATTGTCGGAAAACCTTTACTCAAAATGGTGCTATACTACATCACAAAAGAGAAGTATATGAACGGTTTTGAAATTAGAGTGCGAAAAGCGTAACAGAAAATTTAACAGAGCCCCTTACCGATATAACGCGCCCGCTGCTGTTACCACCAGCGTCATGTTCAATTTCATAAAAACACCTGAAATTTAAGTTTAAACTGACATGTCGTATCACAGCAAAAAATTGAAATCGAATTGCGAGCACTACAATCTGGTGCAAGTCTGACAGTACGTGCTTCGTTCAACCTCAACCATTCGAATCATATTCTAGTTATTTTGATGAGAGACTCGTATTATCTCGATTTTTAAGAATTTTTGTTCTTCAAAGAACATTTACGTTGGCAAACTCACACATTGGTGTAAGAAATAAAAAGCTTATCCTCAAGTTAACTAATTTTTTAATTTGTGGTACTTAATTTAAATTCGGCTTGGTTATTAATTTTATTTTTATTCGTTTCATTTTATTTGCACCAAAATACAATTTTAATAAAATGAGCAATAATTCAATCAGAACAGTACAATTGTAACCAATTCAATAAAAAACAAACAATATTTTTACTCAAATAGAAGAAGCAAAACGAATAACGTTATAACACGCATCAAGTCAAGGTAATATGGTCGGAGTTATCAATATTATGCACGGCTTTGAAACAATATGTTATACGCACAGTTTTGAAACAATATGTCTTACACATAAAATGTAAAACCACGATATAGACACGACTTAAAAGCATTACTAATAAAAATACTCAACTATTAGGTTTGAACTAACGTTTGAAATGATGAGATCACAACATAAATAGAAAATGAATCAAGAGCACTACGTAGCGGTGAGGGATAAAATCTTGACCTTGCCTGTTTTTGCATAATTCGAATAATAAACAATGAACTTAAAATAGACAGATAAACTCGAAATCCAAAACACACTACAGACCAGAAAGGAAGCAGATGAGTCCAAAGCACTACGTAATAAATACATTTTACCTCACGCTTTTGTCTGAAGTAACATCCCAAGTCAAAATATAGAAAAAAAAATCAATCAAGAGCACTATCTAGTGATGAGAGGTAAACTTCTAAACCTTGTTTGTTTTAGCTTCAACAAGTCAAGACAATTTGAATACTAATAAAGTATTGAGAAACGGTTTGGTCACAAGCTTTTGATTTCTGACCTTGTTGAGGATATGACGTCATATCTTTGACGCCAGTAAGGTTTACCTATGTGTCCATTTTGTGTCCACTTAAAACGCAAAAAGTGGGAGTTCAACAAAGATCATGCAATTTTAGTCACCGTGAAAAACGACGCAGTCCAAAATCAATCAAGTTTAACCAATGATAAAAGCGGTATTCAGAATAAACAGACGATTTTCAATATTTTGATCAAATCACTCTGACATAAAGACAAAGTTTATAAAAAGTTAAAGTATCAAACGAGTTTTTGGGATTAGTTTTTGTTGTACATTATAAAAAAATACGAATTTTTAGTTAAAAGCTATCAAATTTTTGATTTGTTTGTATGAACCAGGTACTGCATCTGGCTAACCACACCAACGTAGAGCACCGCTTCTTGAGTTCTTATCGCAAGATCAGGCTGGGTCACCGCAACGGGTAGACTACCTGGTCGCAATGAGAAATTAGCGTAAAGTGTCTTTCCCAAGGACACAACAGCACATTATCAGTTCGAGCCAGGGGTCAGCAACCTTTCGATCACTAGCCCGACGCTCTACCACTGAGCTATTGCCGTTGCCTTATCGCAAATAATACGGCAAAAATCATCGTTAAAAAATTGTAATACTTCAATTATTTACACAAAACTGTAAGAATATTTCAAACTTGTGAGATTTTAAGTGAGTTTTCGGTTTTTTTAGATAAAATTTTTATTTAAGTCAAAGAAATTGAACTTTGAATGTCTTTTTTGATCAAACTACTCTTATGTAAACAAGAAACTTACAAAAATTTAAAATTTTTGACCATCACTTTTCATTGTTACGTTACAGTTTTTGCTCACGACAGAGAAATTACAAGGACTGAAAAGAATTTATTGTTCCCATAAAAAAAAAACAACATTAATTGATAAAAAACAAAATTTTAGAGAATTATGAATTAATTGAATCGTATTCATTTTTTAGTATACAATTACTTTTTCACAAATTTACCTCTATGTAAACACGATTACTCAAAAAACTCGCAAAATGTTGTTGAAAACAAATTGTATAACGTTGAAATATCTTTTAAACAAATTACCACAAACAAGAAAATCGTTACAATATTTAAGAATTTAGAAAATATTTCATTCAAAGTACATGTTTCAGGTAAATTTATAACCAAGATTATAAAAAGAGATTTAATTTTGAACGATTCTCCGTAATAACTATAAAAAATATTGGTTTCAAATAAGACTTCAAGGTAAATTTTTTGAAATGTTTTACAAAATCATCAACATGTTAAATATTCCTATAAAATATATGATGAGTGGAGTTTGAATTCAACCGATTCCAAAAAAAAAAAAAAGTCTTTGACAGCGTAGCTCAGAGTGAATATCATAACATAGTACTCGTCAAAAATTAAAGGTTTAAGACCCTACAGTCTGTTCCACCCGTAATCGTGATCATCAAGATGTCTTAATTTTAGGCAAATTTTCGGTTTTTTAACAAAAACGCTTATTCAAATCAAAGAAAATGCAAGTATTTGAATGTCCGTGATCAAACATTTCTCATAAAAACATGAAAACAGTTAAAAAGTTTACTATATTAGGTAAAAAGTAATAACCATCATAAAGAAACCCAAGATTTCGATCAAATTATCGGCACACAAAGAAAAAAATTATTGAAAAGTTCAGGTTTTAGGTGAATTTTTGGGTTTATGTACGTTAAAGTTTTCACTCAAGACAAATAAATCGCAACGGTGTAAGATATGTTAATGAATTTACCCCAATAAAACTAGATCAAGTAATAAAAACACACTTCTTTTAGAAAAATTTTGATTAAAAGTTTTCAAATAATTTTCGTTTTAAGGTTAATTTATTGTTTTAATCAAAGAAATTGTAAGATTTTGATTTCTGCAAAAAACATTTTGACGCAAACAAGAAAATTGCAAAAACTGACGTTAATTTGAGACTTTAAGACAAGATGTAATATCAAATGACACCAAAAAATTAGCAAAAGTTCTTGTTTTAACTCAAGATAGAGTGTTGTTGAATAAAATTTTACGGTATTTTAGTAAAAAAATCAGTGTAAAACTAAAAAATTGTTAAAAAATGTAAAATTTTAGAAAAACGTTTTAGTTTCAAAGTACAAAAAAGCTCATTTTTACTTAAACTTTCAATTTAAAATGATGAAATGTAAGATTTTTTACAAAACTATTGCTACGACCACAAAAACGTCGAGTTTTATCGACTAAAATTAATAAACATTATGTATTTTGGTTAAATTTTATGACATTTTAGTAAAAAAATCAGTGTAAAACTAAAAAATTGTTAAAAAATTAAGATGTTAGGTAAACGTTTTAGTTTCAAAGTACAAAAAAAGATTCTTTTTACTGAAACTTTCAATTTGAAGTGACAAAACGTAATATTTTTTACAAACTTATTGCTACAACAACAAAAAAGTTGAAATTTATTGACTAAAATTAATAAACATTATCTATTTTGGTTAAATTTTATGGCTTTTTAGTAAAAGATCAGTGTAAAACTAAAAAAAATTTAAAATGTTAGGTAAACGTTTTAGTTTTGTAGTTCAAAAAAGATTATTTTTACTGAAATTTTCAATTTAAAATGACGAAACGTAAGATTTTTTACAAAATTATCGCTACGACCACAAACAAATTGACTAAAATTAATAAACATTATCTATTTTGTTTAATTTTATAGCATTTTACTAAAAAATCAGTGTAAAACTAAATAATTATTAAAAAATTTGAAATGTTAGCTAAACGTTTTTTGTTTCAAGGTAGAAAAAAATATTATTTTTAATTAAAGTTTCAATTTAAAATGAAGAAATGCAAGATTTTGAGTGTTTTGTGCAAAACTATGGCTATGAAAACAAAGAAGTTCAGACTTTTTGATTAAAAATAATAAACATTATCGTTTTTAACTAAGCGATTTACTAGACATTTTATTACTTTGGAACATTTTCTATCAAATTTAAGGTCTGAGAAAATTGCTTGGGTAAAAATTGTTAAAAATTACCGTTTTTTAAGGAAAACATGCAATTCAAAACAAATAAAACGAAAGAATGTAAGTTATTTTTTCACAAAAAGACTTACTTTAAAACGCGGAAATTGGTAAAAAGTTGCTATGTTAAACAGATTTAATGCTATTTATGGTAAAAACTTCATTTAAGACAAAGGAATCATACAATTTTAAGATAGCTTTGACAAAATTATTCTTCACAAATGCAAGAAAGTTAATCAAAGGTTACGATTTATTAGAATGTTTTTGTTTAAAGTAGAAAAAAATAGCTGCTTTTTACGTTAAAACAATTATACAAGTCTCAGAAACTTGAACTAAAACAATAACAACAATAATTATTTCTTCAGATTTTGCATATTTGTGTGTCTAACGTCTAAAATACCGATACTTTGAAACTTACAAAAGGATCAACATGTTGCTTTTCAATATCTTTGAACTTCGACTTAGTTTAACACGTTATCAAGTAAAAAATCAAATTTGAGCGACACATCCTTGCGGTCAAAACACATGATAAAAGCTATAGACGCTTGTTACTTGAAATTTCGTATCGTAAAATTTGCAAGAAAAACCCATTCTCGCATTTCTTTGCATTTGAGTAGTATTTAAACGAGACTGCTGTTAGACGTTTGAGTTTCTGTGTTGCAATCATATAGTGGCGTAAATTTTTCCTAAGTCAAAGCTACGCGACTGTACAATTTGAGGTTTTATGAAATCTTTCACAGCTTTGATTTGAAAATGTTTAATTAGAAGCACTTATTTTAATAATAAGGTTGGGTGTTTACCTTGTAGATAGCAGAATCTAAAGTCAAAAACACGCTGCTTATAGGTTTACAAAAAATTTTTGAGACATTTTTGTTGAGTCATGATCAAATACACCCGGGACAAGACCGGAAGTCGTTTATAAAATTAATTCAATAATTTTAATTTAAATTATTAATTGTAACAATTTTCAATTCAAAAAATTTAATTTAATTTATTAATTTTAACAATTTTCAATTCAAAAATTTTATTTTCAACAATTTCAATTCAATGATTTTATAAACAACTTCCGGCCTTGTCCCGGGTGTATTTGATCATGACTCAATAACAATGTCTCAAAATAACATTTTTTTTATCATAACATTTTTTCAATCATAACCTTTTTTCAGTACTTTGAAAAAAGCAAACAAAATCTATAATTTTTTGGTGTGCTGCTTGAAGTAAGCTTTGAGGTTAAAAAATTCTTGGGCGTTTTGAAAGCTATTCGATCATTGGGTCTAAAGAGAACTCATCACATTACCTTTGCAAATCGTTTTAAATATTCAGCCATCTGCTCATAAATTTTTTTGTAATCCTATAAACATTGTGTATTTGGCTTTAGATTCTGCTATCTACAAGGTAAACACTGAACCTTATTCTTGAAACTAGTGCTTCCAATTAAACATTTTCAAATCAAAGCGGTGAAAGATTACATAAAACCTCAAATTGTGTAGTCGCGTAGCTTCGACTTAGGGAAAAAATTACGCCACTATATGATTGCGACACAGAAACTCGAACGTTCTACAACAGTATCGTCTATACAAGACTCAAAATGCAAAGAAATGCGAGAATGAGTTTTTCTTGCGAATTCAAGTGTCTATAATATGGAAAATACGGTCGTATTAGAGCATGTGATTTGACCGCAAGGATGTGTCGCTCAAATTTGATTTTTTACTTGATAACGTGTTAAACTAAGTCGAAGTTCAAAGATATTGAAAAGCAACATGTTGATCCTTTTGTAAGTTTCAAAGTATCGGTATTTTAGACGTTAGACACGCAAATATGCAAAATCTGAAGAAATAATTATTGTTGTTATTGTTTCAATTCAAGTTTCTGAGACTTGTATAATTGTTTTAACGTAAAAAGTAGCTATTTTTTCTATTTTAAACAAAAACATTCTAATAAATCGTAACCTTTGATTAACTTTCTTGCATTTGTGAAGAATAATTTTGTCAAAGCTATCTTAAAATTGTATGATTCCTTTGTCTTAAATGAAGTTATTACCATAAATAGCGTCAAATCTGTTTAACATAGTAATTTTTTACTGATTTCCACGTTTTAAAGTAAGTCTTTTTGTGAAAAATAACTTACATTCTTTCGGTTTATTTGTTTTGAATTGCATGTTTTCCTTAAAAAACGGTTATTTTTTAACAATTTTTACTCAAGCAATTTTCTCAGACCTTAAATTTGATAGAAAATGTTCCAAAATAATAAAATGTTTAGTAAATCACTTACTTAAAAAAGATAATGTTTATTATTTTTAATGAAAAAAGTCTGAACTTCTTTGTTTTCGTAGCCATAGTTTTGCACAAAACACTCAAAATCTTGCATTTCTTCATTTTGAATTGAAACTTTAATTAAAAATAATCGTTTTTTCTACTTTGAAACAAAAACATTTAGCTAACATCTTAAATTTTTTAACAATTTTTTAGTTTTACACTAATCTTTTGACTAAAATGTCATAAAATTTAACCAAAATACATAATGTTTATTAATTTTAGTCAATAAATCTCGACTTTTTTTGTGGTCGTAGCGATAATTTTGTAAAAAATCTTGCATTTCGTCATTTTAAATTGAAAGTTTAAGTAAAAATGAGCTTTTTTGTACTTTGAAACTAAAACGTTTACCTAACATCTTAAATTTTTTTCGTTTTGCACTGATCTTTTTACTGAAATGCCGTAAAATTTTATTCAACTACACTCTACTGTATCTTGAGTAAAAACAAGAACTTTTGCTATTTTTTTTGGTGTCATTCGGTATCGAACCTTGTCTTGTAGTCTCGAGTTATAAAATTTATGTCAGTTTTTGCAATTTTCTTGTTTGCGTCAAACTGTTTTTTGCAGAAATCAAAATCTTACAATTTCTTTGATTAAAACAATAATTCAACCTTAAAACGAAATTTATTTGAAAACTTTTAATCAAAATTTTTCTAAAAAAGGTGTGTTTTTATTACTTGATCTTGTTGTATTGGGTGAATTCATGAAAATATTTTAAAACTTAACGCTTTATTTGTCCTAAGTTTAAATCTAACAGACATAATTGAAAAGCTTGCCTAAAACCTGAACTTTTCAATAATTTTTTTCATTGTGTGCCGATAATTTGATCGAAATCTTGGGTTTCTTCGTGATGGTTATTACTTTTTATCTAATATAGTAAACTTTTTATCTGTTTTCATGTTTTTACGAGAAATGTTTGATCATAGACATCCAAATACTTGCATTTTCTTTGATTTGAATAAGAGTTTTGATAAAAAATAAAACAAAAATTTGCCTAAAATTAAGACATTTTGATGATCGCGATTACGGGTGAAACAGACTGTAGGGTCTTAAACCTTTAATGTTATGATATTCACTCTGAGCTACGCTGTCAAAGACTTTTTTTTTTTTTTTGGAATCGGTTGAATTCAAACTCCATTCATCATATATTTTATTGGAATGTTTAATATGGTGATAATTTTGTAAAACATTTCAAAAATTTACCTTGAAGTCTTATTTGAAATCAATGTTTTTTGTAGTTATTCCGGAGAATCGTTCAAAATTAAACCTTTTTTTTCATAATCTCGGTTGTAAATTTACCTGAAACATGTACTTTGAATCAAATCGTTTCTAAATTCTGAAATATTGTAACGATTTTCTTGTTTGTGGTAATTTGTTTAAAAGATATTTCAACGTTATACAATTTGTTTTCAACAACATTTTGCGAGTTTTTTGAGTAATCGTGTTTACATAGAGGTAAATTTGTGAAAAAGTAATTGTATACTAAAAAATGAATACGATTCAATTAATTCATAATTCTCTAAAATTTTGTTTTTTATCAATTAATGTTGTTTTTTTTTTATGGGAACAATAAATTCTTTTCAGTCCTTGTAATTTCTCTGTCGTGAGCAAAAACTGTAACGTAACAATGAAAAGTGATGGTCAAAAATTTTAAATTTTTATAAGTTTCTTGTTTACATAAGAGTAGTTTGATCAAAAAAGACATTCAAAGTTCAATTTCTTTGACTTAAATAAAAATTTTATCTAAAAAAACCGAAAACTCACTTAAAATCTCACAAGTTTGAAATATTCTTACAGTTTTGTGTAAATAATTGAAGTATTACAATTTTTTAACGATGATTTTTGCCGTATTATTTGCGATAAGGCAACGGCAATAGCTCAGTGGTAGAGCGTCGGGCTAGTGATCGAAAGGTTGCTGACCCCTGGCTCGAACTGATAATGTGCTGTTGTGTCCTTGGGAAAGACACTTTACGCTAATTTCTCATTGCGACCAGGTAGTCTACCCGTTGCGGTGACCCAGCCTGATCTTGCAATAAGAACTCAAGAAGCGGTGCTCTACGTTGGTGTGGTTAGCCAGATGCAGTACCTGGTTCATACAAACAAATCAAAAATTTGATAGCTTTTAACTAAAAATTCGTATTTTTTTATAATGTACAACAAAAACTAATCCCAAAAACTCGTTTGATACTTTAACTTTTTATAAACTTTGTCTTTATGTCAGAGTGATTTGATCAAAATATTGAAAATCGTCTGTTTATTCTGAATACCGCTTTTATCATTGGTTAAACTTGATTGATTTTGGACTGCGTCGTTTTTCACGGTGACTAAAATTGCATGATCTTTGTTGAACTCCCACTTTTTGCGTTTTAAGTGGACACAAAATGGACACATAGGTAAACCTTACTGGCGTCAAAGATATGACGTCATATCCTCAACAAGGTCAGAAATCAAAAGCTTGTGACCAAACCGTTTCTCAATACTTTATTAGTATTCAAATTGTCTTGACTTGTTGAAGCTAAAACAAACAAGGTTTAGAAGTTTACCTCTCATCACTAGATAGTGCTCTTGATTGATTTTTTTTTCTATATTTTGACTTGGGATGTTACTTCAGACAAAAGCGTGAGGTAAAATGTATTTATTACGTAGTGCTTTGGACTCATCTGCTTCCTTTCTGGTCTGTAGTGTGTTTTGGATTTCGAGTTTATCTGTCTATTTTAAGTTCATTGTTTATTATTCGAATTATGCAAAAACAGGCAAGGTCAAGATTTTATCCCTCACCGCTACGTAGTGCTCTTGATTCATTTTCTATTTATGTTGTGATCTCATCATTTCAAACGTTAGTTCAAACCTAATAGTTGAGTATTTTTATTAGTAATGCTTTTAAGTCGTGTCTATATCGTGGTTTTACATTTTATGTGTAAGACATATTGTTTCAAAACTGTGCGTATAACATATTGTTTCAAAGCCGTGCATAATATTGATAACTCCGACCATATTACCTTGACTTGATGCGTGTTATAACGTTATTCGTTTTGCTTCTTCTATTTGAGTAAAAATATTGTTTGTTTTTTATTGAATTGGTTACAATTGTACTGTTCTGATTGAATTATTGCTCATTTTATTAAAATTGTATTTTGGTGCAAATAAAATGAAACGAATAAAAATAAAATTAATAACCAAGCCGAATTTAAATTAAGTACCACAAATTAAAAAATTAGTTAACTTGAGGATAAGCTTTTTATTTCTTACACCAATGTGTGAGTTTGCCAACGTAAATGTTCTTTGAAGAACAAAAATTCTTAAAAATCGAGATAATACGAGTCTCTCATCAAAATAACTAGAATATGATTCGAATGGTTGAGGTTGAACGAAGCACGTACTGTCAGACTTGCACCAGATTGTAGTGCTCGCAATTCGATTTCAATTTTTTGCTGTGATACGACATGTCAGTTTAAACTTAAATTTCAGGTGTTTTTATGAAATTGAACATGACGCTGGTGGTAACAGCGGCGGGCGCGTTATATCGGTAAGGGGCTCTGTTAAATTTTCTGTTACGCTTTTCGCACTCTAATTTCAAAACCGTTCATATACTTCTCTTTTATGATGTAGTATAGCACCATTTTGAGTAAAGGTTTTCCGACAATAGGTACAAACGTTCACTTTGATAGAATGACTATAGCGTTAAAGCTCTCGAGTATGTATCGCAGCGAACAAACTAGCTTGTGACACCGAGGCGATCGGAAATTAAACAAATTGGATTATGTTACGTCATGCAGGCAAACCACACAAAAGCCAAACATAATACCACTTTTCCATATTGACTCACATAATATTCTAGCAGTCGTTGTTGCAATATTTTAATGCAAAAGTCAAAGGATACTATTGACCAACTTGTATTCGAGTTCGCCATTTTCTTGTTGAAACATAATACCGTAGTTATTCAAACTCCAGAATTAATATACAACCATATTTCAGACATATTTCTACGTTATCGACTACATGTCTTAAAATTTAGTTTTGTTTTCATAATTTTTAATTTTTTTAGATTAAAACTATCGAATTGTTGGAACCATGCAAACTTCAAAGCGATTTTGCGACAGCTAACCACCCGTCCAAAGAACGGTCCACGACCATTAAACTATAGTCCAAATTTTAAACTTTAGACTTTAACTAACCACCTTCGGTATTTCGATTCCCAGGGAAGCCTTACAAATTTTAGGCTTTAACTAACCGCCTGCGGTAGTTTAAACTTTAGACTCACCGCCTGCGGTGGTTCAGTTTCCAGAAAGTCTTACCAATTTTACAGTTTAGACTCACCACCTTCGGTGGTATGGTTCCCCGCGATTCCCAGGCAAATGTTTTAAAATTTAATGTTTTTGCCGCATTCTTCCACTAGAGATTCAGTCCATGACCTGAGGTTGATAGATCTATTTTAGAGCGCTCGTTGAAAGCTTTGAAAAAATTCGCTTTTAAATTAACAGGAATTTCCACAAAGAGGGGATTCCCGAAAGCTCGCGTACGATCAGACACAGTTAGCGATTCCCAATTAAAGTCCTAATTCTAATGTCATTAGTGTAAGCGGATGAAAAGAGTTTTTAAAGGTGAATTCACAAAAGACCAGATGGCTCATACCTTTACACTTTAACCTCAAATTTAAAGCTTTTAGACTCACCACCTTCGGTGGTTTAGTTCTTAGGTAAGTTTTACTAAGTTTAGACTCACCACCTTCGGCGATTCGGTTCTCAGGCAAGTAGTTTTTAAACTTGGTTTGGTAAACTTTAGACTCACCACCTTCAGTGGTTCGATACTTGGGTAAGCCTTACTAATTTTAGACTCACCACCTTCGGTGCTTCGGTTCTCAGGCTAGTATTTTAAACTTTGGACTCACCACCTGCGGTGGTTCGGTTCCCGGGCAAATTTTAGACTCACCACCTTTGGTGGTTCGGTTCTTAGATAAGTATTTTTTAAGCTTAAGACTCACCACCTTCGGTGGTTCGGTTCTCAGGCAAACCTAGTCAAATTTTTAAGCTTTAGACTCACCACCTTCGGTGGTTCGATTCCCAGGTAAATCTTACAAATTTTAGACTTACCACCTTCGGTGGTTCGGTACTTAACTAAACCTTGCAAATTTTAGACTCACTAAACTTGAATGGCTTTAACCACATTAGTTCGATTCGAAAACAAACCAAATCTCTAAACGCTAGTAAAGTTGAAAGGGTTCAAGCGCATTAGTTTGACTCCAAGACAACATACGCCAAAGGGTTAAACTTATTGGGATTAAACAAGTTGTATTGCGCCATGCTCGCTCCATATTCGAAAAAAATTAACAAAAAGGTAGTGATTCACAGCTTAACCTTAGATAATAACTGTCACGATTTCGACACGGCAGCGGAAATTCAACTACAGCGCGACAGGAAACGTTTCAAGTTACACGAAGTTCGTACAAAATAGACTTCATAGCATTAACTAGAACATCTTTTTTACAAACTACCGGGTTATTCACTTTTAACCAACTACTTTGAAGCCAGGCACCTGCGGTGGCTTGACAAACCACCTGCGGTGGTTCGGTACTCAAGCAAGACACTAAGAGTCTTTAGACTTGAAGCCAGGCACCTGCGGTGGTTTGGTACTCAGGTCAACACTAAGTTTCCGTTCTTACAACAAACTTGGAGTTAAGACTAGATCTTGGGTTATTCACTTTTAACTGGCTACTTTGAAGCCAGGCACCTGCGGTGGCTTGACAAACCACCTGCGGTGGTTCGGTACTCAGACACTCTTCAGGCTTTAGACTTGAAACCAGGCACCTGCGGTGATTTAACAAACACCTGCGGTGGTTCGGTACTCAGGCAGGACCAAGTTTCAAACAATTAGCTAGGGTTAAGAGTACCACAATCCCGCATTGAAACAATGCAGGATTTAATCCCGCAATTTGATAATCCCGCAATTTGATAATCCCGCAATTTGATAATCCCGCAATTTGATAATCCCGCATCCCGCAAACCTCCCATCCCGCAATCCCGCATCCCGCAAATACCCCCCATCCCGCAAACGTACACGTTTTGGCTCATCTTATACTACTATCACTTATCGTCAAAAAGTTGTAGTCCTTTTTTTATTGAAATCTGCCTTTGCCCATTACGTACCAACTTACTCCGATTAGTTAATTGTATGTAGTCCAGTCAAGCCGGGAAACTGATTCTTGCTTATTTTTTTAGTGCTATTGGAGTGAAGTTCAGCTCACAACTGAGAGGATCAAAATAAAATAGATTAATCTACCTGTATGTACATTATTGCTCGTGTTGAATAGTTTCACCTAGGTAATAGCTCTGCTTTGGCATTGAGCATTATTTGTAGGTGTAGTGAAAATCACTTACTCTTGTAAATGTATGTTTATCTATCCAGCAGCAACAACCAAAAATTTTGATTCAACAATCAAATTTTATTGAACGCTGAACGTTTTCAATCTTGACATTATTTTTTTAATTACGTAATGTAACTTGTAACAATATTGTTAGATTTTCGATTTACACCCGTCCGCAAACGCGAAAGTCTAAAAGAGGGCATCAAAATATTGTTTATGGCTGTCTTGCTAAACTCAGCAAGTTGGCACAAATGTGGTCAGAGGAGTTGTTTTCTGAAACTGTTTTACTATTTGTTAACTAGCACTAATTTTTTATAGATGGGGCTAACCTCTTGTTTTTAGATGGGACTAACCTCTTGTTTTTAAATGGGGACAATCTTTGAATTCTTCGATGGGGCTAATCTTTTGTTTTACTATCTAATTTTAAAACCCATTGAGATTCAAATACGGTAACAGTATGTACTTATTGCTTTGACTTTTTTCGCGATCAAAAGCGTATAATTTGATCTCAAATACCTGCAATCAGATTAGAGAAAAGCGAAAACTATTAACGGATTGAAAAAGTTTCAATGCGATATTATACTGATTTACAATCATTTTGATTTAACAAAATATCTAGGCCAAAAATCAGCGAAAAAACTTTGCAGTTCATTTGTTCGTTCGTATGATCCAGGCACTCTGCTCCTATCTAACCAAACCAACGCAGAGAAACCTTTTTTGAGTTCTGTTGGCAAGTTTTTTGTCAAGCCGAGCAACCGCAACGGCTTTAGACTGTTTGGCCCTGACTGAAAATAAGCGTATAATGTCTTTCCGAAGAACACAACAACGCATTGCCACATTGCGAATCGAACCAAGAGCCATTAACTTTTGATCACTAACTCGACGCTCTACCAATTGAGTTATTGCCACAACTTTTTAGTTATCGAGTCGAAGAATCTCACAATTTTTGTAAATGCTGCTTGATAAACAAAAAAACGATTGGTGTAAGCTCAAATAAACGTCAATGTAAATATCTTCCTTCCGATTATTATTTATGTTGTAGTAAACGGTAGCGTTTGATTTTATTTTTGTTTTTCAAACTTGCAAGAAAAATTTTGGAAGTAGCTGAAAAATGAAAAACTGTTGGAGGGCATTGCCCCGCAAATTCTTCTTGGAGACAAGCCTGTTCCAACCTTGATATTAGGTCCTTAAAACAAAATTAATACATTTGATATGCTCAAATCATCAACAAGATATTACCGTCATATGGAATTTCTTCAAAGTATTAATTAATATTAGTTTGATTTTGCTGGTGAATTTTTGCGTAGCCTAAAACAAACGTTAAAAATTAAGTAAACTCTTGTAGCAGGCAAAATGTCGTTAATGGAACAATACTGTGCAATATTTTTGGTTAAGAATTACGAAGCTTACCAGATTCGAGCTCACCGTTTTAACAGGTACGTCTAATTCTTGTCTTTTTGGATCATAACATTACTCCAAACCATAGGTGGGCAGAAGTCCGTTAATCGTTAATCCGTTAATAACGAAGCTAACTTTTTCATTAACTCGTTAATCCGTTAAAAAGTTTTTTCATGTTAACTGACTAAATTAACTTCCGTTAAGTTCTATTAACTTCCTTTAAGCTTTTATCGTTAATATCTTGCACTATTCATTCATTGTTCCGGTGCAAACCAGTTTGCACTAGTAACACTTGTTGCGTATTAGCACGAGTTTGATAGAAGAAAGCGGCGAATAAAGGAGCTCTTTTTTGAGGCAAATAATAAGCTGCAGCCTCATAAGTCTATCAATTATCACTGTTTGCAACTTTCAAACATTTTTTGATCGCAGCTTCGTTAGTGCATCTGAACTTATTTTTATCTTGAAATTAGATTAGACTGTAAAATGTAACTTCCAAAACACAAAAAGCCCACCATAGCAATAAATTTTTTTCCTACAATCAGCTTAACAGCGTCAATGCGTGTTCTAAAAGCTAGTGAATAAAAAAAAATGTAAATTACACTCAAAATATTTACAAATTAACGGACTTTATTAACTTCCGTTAATTAAAGCTGAAAGTAACGGATTAACGTTAACGGAGGTGTGAAGTTTGTTAACGGACTAGCGGTTAACGAAGCTAACGTTTTGCATTTAACTTGCCCACCTATGCTCCAAACTCGTCAAAAATTACCGTGTTGCGTAATTGTTAAAATTGGTTGAGTTTTAACATAAGGATAATAAAAGTAAAAACAATGTTGTTTCGCTGCATGTAAATTTTTTAATCATTGCTTAACCCCAAAACACGACAGGTTTACTTCAAAAAACGCGGATTATTTTCGAAACTTTGTAAAGCTGTTTAAAGAGATACTGCTCGAAATCGGCTTTATTGAAGAATTGAGAACTACTTGAGGTAATAAAGACGTACCTCAAATATTTCTCCCCATTCCCTGTATTCGCAAAAATGCTATTTACTCCGTTTGACTCCGTACCAATTTGTGACGTCACAACAGGCATGAGTTTGCAAAAATTTTTTGCTGACTATAAGGAATGCGATGGTCGATGAGAAAGGCAAAAGTATTTTGCTTTAAACAGCGAGTCTAATTCAAACTCAATTCATCAATGGCATCATACGAGTGATATAATTTGATGTATCAGAGTTAGACCAGCTTGGTGATGTTTTTAACCTATGAATGATATAAATTTTGAAACCAAAAACGATCAAACTGTAGATCAGTTCTGGTAGCCTAGCTTATATGTCTTCGGGTAGCACTAGCAATAGCCAAGTTTTCAAATTTGGTTAGGCTACATTCTGCTACTATTTACAGTAGTTAGTAAGTTGTGGGTATTAGATTATGCCTACTGTATTATTGCGCTAGTTTCTGATTACAGCTCTGAGAATAGCCTGCGCTGAGTACCGGTGTAATGTACTGGTACCTATTCTGTTATTTCATAAAACTGGTTTGTTGCTGGTTGTACAATACTGACAACGGAACTTCCCATAGCTTAGTGAAAAAAGAGTTGGCAAGAATAGGAATGGTAGACCAAGTTGGTGTTGTTTTAAGGCTGTTATAGTAGACAATAACTTAAAGCAGGCCTATTTAATTTGGACTTCCTGCAGACGTAGGCTACCAGAGCTGATCTACAATGTGATGGTTTTTGCTTCAAAATTTATTTCATTCAGAGGCTAAAAACATCACCAAAGCCGGTCTAACTTTGATACAACAGATTATATCACTCGCATTATGCCACCGATAAATTGAGTTTGAATTGAACTCGTTGTCTAAAGCAGAATCCTTTTACCTTTCTCATCGACCATCGCATTCCCTAGTCAGCAAAAAATTTTTGCAAACTCATGCCTGTTGTGACGTCGTAAATTGGTACGGAGTCAAACGGAGTAAATAGTATTTTCGCAAATATGGTGAATTAGGGAGAAATATTTGAGGTACGTCTTTATTACCTCAAATAGTTCACAATTCTTCAATAAAACCGATTTCGAGCAGTATCCCCTTAATTATTACACATGTAGGGTATCTAAATAGCGACTTAAAATCTACAAACATTTTTAACTCAATATGCCAAACGACTATCTATGAGCGTTGCGTCATCTAGAGTGAAACAAAAAAGAGAAATAAAGAAGAACCTATAAAGTAAAAAATCATGCAGGCAAGCAGTTTTGTAAAGCCATGTCTGAACTTTAAAAATAATGTTTAACGATGGTGTTCTAACAGAGCAAATTAACTTCCTTGGTTTCAATTTCGTTGTACTGCTTAAAAATTGCTGAGCTCAGCAAAAATCCACAAATTATAAACTATATTAATACTCTACAACCAAAAACAACAACCTGCTTTACATGGCTAGCAAAAGTTGCTGATGCAAAGTTTTAAGCACCTGTAAATTCGATAACGTTAATTATATAGCCGATATGCCTAAATTCGGCGCATTATCGCCTGCATGTTGCTACTTTTGCAATCTGTGATCTGATTAATGCGACCGTTTGTTAATTTCCATGAACCAAGTACCCTGCGCTGTCTAATCACAACAACGTAGAGCATTTTTTTTTGAGCTCTGTTTGCAAGTTTTTCGCCAGCCAGGGCCTCCACAACAAATAGAATGCAATAATCGCTATTTAAATAAATCAAAAAAATAGATAAAATAATCGTATTTGCTTTTAAATCAAAATTTAAACGTTTGTGCTTTTTCAAAAAACAAACAAAGAATTACTACATTGCATCAAAAACAAATAATATTGCCACAAATATCTTATTTGGATGACTTTGAAACTCTTTTAATCTTGATTATAACTACCATCGGAAGATCCTCTTTGAAGCATAATTTTTTAATACATACGTTTAATTTTTTAAATTATAAAGTGGCAAATACCATTCAAGCATATTATTCTACACTGGGAAAGCAAAAATGACTCTCTTTCGTTTTGGATCAGACGGATGCGAAAAGCTTTTAACTTAAAAAACAAATTTTTATGTGATTCTTTAAAATTTTAAAGTCGCTGCGGAAAAACGGTAGTTTTCCAATATTAAGATGCTTGTCGTTCGGCTTGAGCATTTTTGGACGACAGTTAATTGACTTCATTAGACATTTTTTGACGTAATTTCTTTGCAGGTCATTTTAAGGTTCAGAACAAAAAAATTTACCCGTAAATATTTGCAATAAATTTGAACCGCCTTTGACCCTAATGGAAGCAAACGTCTTTTTTGTCAAAAATCGTCCGTGATATCATTATTAGGACGTCATCAACTCCAAACATTGTTTTTGCAGAATTAACTCGTTAAGTGCAGAATTAATATAACGCTATTGCTGTTACAGTGAGGAATTAAATTTTCCATCATAAATTCAATAATTAAATTCAATAAACAAATATTGCTGAATACTGTAGGTTAAATAAAAGATTCCAGTCGGAAATTTTTATTTAAATTACTTAGCTAAATGTTTTTATTTGTTCAATTTATCGCAAATGAGTAATTGAAATTGAAAAATAGAATTAAATGAGTTAGCTCATTTGACTCATTTTTTAACAGCCTCGAAATATCGTTGAAAATTTCGCTCCCGAGAAGAACAGTGAACAGTTCTCAGCAGAATATATACCTCTATGCACAAACAGCTTTGTTTTCCTACTGTAATGTCATCTGAATTAATTGTGCATAATTGTAAACAAAATGCAGTGCAATATCAGCAAAGAACAAAAAACGCTGCACAATTAGAATACCAGGCGACAGTTGTGAAATGATTTTACTGTAACAGTCGTAGTTTTACAGAACGAAAATATACATTATACGCTCTGAACAGGTTAAATCCATATTCCTAATTTAGTGCTTTAATGACCTGCGGTATAGATAGCTAGGAGGGCGTTTTTCCCCGATTTCGTGCAAAATGCTTTGGACAAAATAAAATCCAAGTGTAATAGGATTAGCCCATCGTGACAAGTATTCAATTTTACATAACAATAATGCACTTCAAGCAAAGAGATAAAATTTATATGTCATGTAAATTACGAATATTGAATACGTTGGGCATCAGGAAAGAAAATACACAGCATGCAGCTTTTACCGATCAAGCGTATATACGCGCAAAAATACGCATTGAATATTTTTTAATACATATGCAAAAAAAGAAAAAAAAATGCATGCTATAATGACACGCAAATTTCCGCGCCCAAAAACGCGTGATCGGTGAAAAAAGCTTAACACTTATACATAAGCAAAAAAACATTGTATTATATACATGCACTTTCATTAAAAATCTAGCAGAGAAGCATAAAGCTAACTTAATTTTTTATGAACAAAGCTTTACGTATTTCGTTGAAGATTCCAAGTTTCAAATGCGTGTAAAACTCTGAAACAATTCGCATAAATATCTATGTGACAAATTATTTTGAACTAGAAAGATACAAACTAAAACTGCAAGATGATTAATCGTTTAAATTTGTACAAGAACTCATAAGTGAAAAGCAAAAATTTTGCATATACTCTACAATAAAGTGAAAGCACTTCTGTAAAAATCGATTTGAAAGTAAAGTCGCCGACTACATTTAATCAAACTTAATGCTTTTGCAAAAAATTAATAATAGTAACCATGATGCAGCAGCAGTCAACAATTTTGCTCCACAAATTATAATTTACCAAAGTTAGGCGCTTTTAACTTTGGCATGTGATCAAGGGATAAAAAAGGAGAGACCTTGTATTTCCTTTTGATCCTTTGATTGTATTTTCAGGAAATAAAGTTACTGTTGGAGAAAATGCAATGCTAAATTACTTATTACTATACTGTATATACTGTTATTTGAAATCATGCTACTGTTAAATACTTTTAAACCGATCTTGAAAGGTGCACAATAATACACATAACAATTAGGATGACCGATCACTTGGTGGAGAAGTAATTCTTTCGGCTCTAGAACGGGAGGTCTGAGGTTCAAATCTCGGGCCGGTCAATTGGGTCAAATCGGACACAGTGTTGCCAACCGCTCGCCAACGCTGCAACATTTTTTCAAAAGAAGCTGTGTTGCCGTGATGTGCCCCTCAAACTCGTTACACGCTTAGGCATTATTCAGCCAGAATAATAATAGGATTTTTTGATTTTTGAATTAGAATGACTTATAATCGCTATTATACGTCAAATATATAGACCGATAAAAATCATGTAATAGTCTTGATAAAAAAAATGCCAACAAAAACAAACTGCGGCTGAAATTTTGACAATTGAGGGATCTTATCAATCGGGTAAAGAAAATTACAAAACATGCATGTAGCTTATGCACACCATTACAATATTAAAAAAGTGCAATATAAAAACAGATGTAGTAAACATAATAAAATCACCAAAATATGTGGTTTAGAGTCAAGATAATTTGCAAAAATTATAATTTCGAGAGTAATTACGAAATCCACAAATGCACGTTATAACGTAAAAGTGCACAGAGAATAAATTGAGAGATACTAACATTAAAAATGCATTTACGTTTTGTTCTAAAGAAGAAAACTTGGATAATCAAATGCCTTTTTGTTCATACCTTTACGTACACTGGTAAAAATTTACGTAATGATAACTTTAAGCAAATGCAGCAGAATAAAGTAAAAGAAAACATAATAATTTTAAAACACAAAAATAAAACAAAAAGAACATAAAAGAACGTGCAGTTATTACAAATTTTAAATTTAATTAGTAATATGGAATATCGAAATACCTCGGATATATGTTTGTCAAAGCATATAATCATTTAAAATCTACAAATTTTGCGCCAACATTGCGTGTGAGATGACGTCTTCACTTTTACAAAAATTCCATGCTATTGTATACTTATAATTGAATGGAAAAAAATCTAATGGAAACACAGTTGCGCAGATCAACATAAATTTCGGAAATTGACAAGTATCTACCAATTTTCCCTTCTCATAATCATACAAAATAGAATCAAAACTAATCCAACTCAAACTTCAGACTTCATTGAAAAATGGCTAATTTGAAAAGGCTAATTGAAGAAGAAAATGGTGACATTAAAACAAAACAAAAAAAAACAGTGTTTCTCAACCTATAGTTCGCGTACAATTAGTGGTACGCAAAAGCTTTTTAGGTGGTACGCGAGTCACTTCCATTATTTTTATAAAAAAAAGAGTGGATTCATAGCTTTCTGGTATTTTATCTATGGGGTTTTGTGTATAAATAAATCAATTTTTCAAAAGCTTGCGATTCTTATAGATTTGTATTATTGCGATCTTCATACACGTAGAGCAGCATAAAAGCATGCGTCACAAACAAAACTATGACTTTTGCCACAAGTAAGTTATTTAGAAGAGGTAATTAACTTCGGTCAATTATTTTTTGTTGCACAAGCGGCCTATTTTTGCTAAACAGCGCATTTTTCTTACAATCATAAAATGATGAAACGTTGTTTTGTCAAAATAAAACTAAGGTTCATTCAAGATCAATTACAATGAATCGTTCTTATTATTTTACCTTCATTTTTCATGCATGATTACTTTGTTTAGTATTTGAACTTGCGATTTTTAAGTGCTATCTTATACTTGCAGAGATGAATCAACAACAAGATGTAGAATTTGCGAATGTAGGATAAAAGTAACAAAAAACACCGAATGCATGTAAAAGTAAAATCGCTTAAAAATTGGCAAAAACAAGTTTAAACGTAAAACCACGAAATAACCCTACTGCATGTAGCTCAAACTTCACCGGGAGGTAAATCGTAGTTTAAATTTGCTCATTTTATATAATTGTATTGATGTTTTTGTTCTTTTATTTACGTGTATACATCATTTTACCGTGTATACATCAAGCAAATTTTGATTTTACTTTTTAAACAGTGAAAAAGCAACGTAAAGAGATTGGTTAATGGTGTTTGGTAAATCTTACTGTAAACTATAAAATCAAATTTGGAATTTTTATTAGCTAAAAATAACCAAAACTGAAAATATATGTTGTTCAGCTTGCGCTGTTCGGAGTTGTAAGTCGAGCCGGGCTTCTCGGGTCGGGTTCGGGCCTAAAGTTGACAAAAATTCGGGCCTGAGACGTGCTTTTTGTTTTAGGCGCCCAAAAATATAATCAAAATAACTTGGCAAAATTGCTAAATTTTTCAGACCTAACTTAACTTTCGGATTTTTTCGGGCATGATTTGGACTTCAAATCAATTTTCGGGTTCGGGCCGGGTTCGGGCCTAAACTACTCGGCCCGTTTACAACTCTGGCGCTGTTTCAATGTTTCACTAAATCTTTTTGCATCATCAGATTGTTGTTGTGTATGCTGCATGTATGTTTCGTAAATCTGTTGATGCTGTAAAATGTAGCGAGATACATAACATGCTGCACAGATTTATTAATTGCTTTTGTTTATTTTGAACAAGAAAAATATTTTGTATTGACCTATGTGATACTATTTATTTTATTTTGATTTTACTTTGTCAAAAGTGATTTACCTAACAAAATGTAATGCCTTCTAACTGATGATCTCATTTTCCACGCTCTTCTAGATCTTTTAGGTCGTGACAATCTTAGCTTAAAAGCTTAGTTGATAAGACGTAAATAAAAGAACAAAAACATCAATACAATTATATAAAATGAGCAAATTTAAACTACGGTTTATCTCCCGGTGAAGTTTGAGCTACATGCAGTAGGGTTTATTAGTGGTTTTACGTTTAAACTTGTTTGGTGAAACGTTTTCGCCAACTTTTTAGCGATTTTACTTTTAAAAATTAGCGAAAACGTTTCACCAAACAAGCTTAAACGTAAAACCACTAATAAACCCTACTGCATGTAGCTCAAACTTCACCGGGAGGTAAATCGTAGTTTAAATTTGCTCATTTTATATAATTGTATTGATGTTTTTGTTCTTTTATTTACGTGTATACATCATTTTACCGTGTATACATCAAGCAAATTTTGATTTTACTTTTTAAACAGTGAAAAAGCAACGTAAAGAGATTGGTTAATGGTGTTTGGTAAATCTTACTGTAAACTATAAAATCAAATTTGGAATTTTTATTAGCTAAAAATAACCAAAACTGAAAATATATGTTGTTCAGCTTGCGCTGTTCGGAGTTGTAAGTCGAGCCGGGCTTCTCGGGTCGGGTTCGGGCCTAAAGTTGACAAAAATTCGGGCCTGAGACGTGCTTTTTGTTTTAGGCGCCCAAAAATATAATCAAAATAACTTGGCAAAATTGCTAAATTTTTCAGACCTAACTTAACTTTCGGATTTTTTCGGGCATGATTTGGACTTCAAATCAATTTTCGGGTTCGGGCCGGGTTCGGGCCTAAACTACTCGGCCCGTTTACAACTCTGGCGCTGTTTCAATGTTTCACTAAATCTTTTTGCATCATCAGATTGTTGTTGTGTATGCTGCATGTATGTTTCGTAAATCTGTTGATGCTGTAAAATGTAGCGAGATACATAACATGCTGCACAGATTTATTAATTGCTTTTGTTTATTTTGAACAAGAAAAATATTTTGTATTGACCTATGTGATACTATTTATTTTATTTTGATTTTACTTTGTCAAAAGTGATTTACCTAACAAAATGTAATGCCTTCTAACTGATGATCTCATTTTCCACGCTCTTCTAGATCTTTTAGGTCGTGACAATCTTAGCTTAAAAGCTTAGTTGATAAGACGTAAATAAAAGAACAAAAACATCAATACAATTATATAAAATGAGCAAATTTAAACTACGGTTTATCTCCCGGTGAAGTTTGAGCTACATGCAGTAGGGTTAATTCGTGGTTTTACGTTAAAACTTGTTTTTGCCAATTTTTAAGCGATTTTACTTTTACATGCATTCGGTGTTGTTTGTTACTTTTACCCTACATTCGCAAATTCTACATCTTGTTGTTGATTCATCTCTGCGAGTATAAGATAGCACTTAAAAATCGCAAGTTCAAATACTAAACAAAGTAATCATGCATGAAAAATGCAGGTAAAATAATTTAAAACGTTAATTCATTTAAAAAGTGTTTTATGGAAAAAATTATGTCACAATATTGACCTGGTTTTGATTCTTCTGCTGTAACCAAATAAATTAAATTCTGTTTCAACTATGAGAATTTTCACGTGTGTTCATCCTGCTTAGCTATTAATGTGTAATTTAAGTATGTTTTTATTAATCCCTGCAGGCTTTTTCTTTTTGTTTTTTCTTGCCTGCTGTGCGTTATATCCACAATTCACATTATCAATAATGTCATTTTACAAATTAAATTCTTTTAAATTGAAGTGGAAATGACGAGAGCAAGGAGCGCCTTGACTAGTGTAACTCACGGTTGTTCGGCGCTCCTTGGAATCGGAAATCATATACGATTTAGTTATATAATTTTTTTTTGTTCGTATTATTTAAACGTTTTATTTTTCTTGTTTGATCGTGTGCGGCTGAGTCTGAAAATAAAGTTTACTTACTTACTTACTTACATAGAGTGTTTAATTCCAGTTAGCAATTATACAGACATACATGAGCGAATGTACATTAATTATAATATCTGGCTACTTAATGCTTTTGCTTTGTACTCTAAGAAACAAAAATGTGATTTTGGTTGTCATTAATGTTCCATGCAAACTTTTTTTTACCATTCCTTTTCTAATTTTTTTTTCAAAAATGTATCCAAAAATTAACAAAAAATCGGACATGTAATACTATAAACAGAGAGCGCGTTTAATCTTCATGAGCGCATAAAACCTGCAATGCATCAAAAAAAAACTGACTTAAAAAGAATGGTCAAAATCATTTTTTAAATAATATATTGTTTTGATAAATATAGCTTTAACCATTTCTTGAATAAGATCGAAAAAAAATTTTTGAATAAGACACCCAAGATGATCCCAATTACGGGTGAAACGGTCTGGAGGGTTTTAAATTTTAGATTTTTGACTTGCATTCTGGAATGATAATCTATCTGGCTTGCGCTGTAAAGCACTTTTTTGAATCAGTTGAACTCAAACTCGCTCATCAGAACAAGATTGTAATGTCCTTATAAATTATATTACGTTCTACAATTTTTTGACTATTTGTTTTGTAGTACTGTAAGTTATTTCAGATAATTTGCGAATATTTCCAATATTGAATCAGTCTTGCTATCTCATTAAGTAGGCATAAGTTTTACAAAAGGCATACTAGCAAACGCAATTCCTTTGTCCAAAGTAACTCGTTAATATTGAGTTTACAATTAAAACTTTACGGTTTCTGTTATGCTCTTGATACGCGGTCTATAATGCACAATATACATGCCGAGTCACAATAATCATTTCGTGCCACAGTTTGAATAGCTTTTGAACCGAAATTTAGCTTTAGATAAAGTTAAAAAGTTAAACATTTTAGAGGATTGAAATCAAATTTTTTGCTGTCAAAAATCAAGCATTTATTTGCAAGTTCTATTTTAAAATGTAATTTTTTTCAAATTTTACAAGCTTGAGCGGAGACAAAATCAAATCCATTCCAGCCAATCCATAAATTGTTTAGCGTGAAGCCAATTACCCGTGAGAGAGTTGTTAAGTTAACTTGCTATTGTCATTTATATGCCTCTGAATTGTAATATTATGCAAACTGCAACAATGCAGCAAGAACAAAAATGTTTAAACGTCAAATTTATTGAAACTTTAGAGCAAAATCAAGTTCAAAATTAATGCAATCGCACAGTTTTAATATCATCAGCCCTTAGCCAACGAAATAACTACAAAGACTAGTCAATTTGGAAAAAATTCAAAGCGACAAAAATACAAATATAACTGCATAGTCCAGTCGCTAGTAGCGTTCACGAGTACCCAAAAGATGTACTGTATTTTTTTCACGTATATTCTTGAAATCCTGAATAAATATACCTTTAAAATAGCCTATGTTACCACCCAATTTCCGGTTGTTTTGGTGAAAATTGGGGATTCCCCGGCGAAACGGTGTTGAATTTTTTCGCTGAAGTAGGGTTGATTTTGATTCCAAAAATCGCATTTCTATATAAAGTATATAGTCGATTTTAAGTTCAAACAAAAAAGGAGGATTGTTGCAAACTTTCTATAAAATAACTTTTGCATTGTTTTATTATGACGTCACGATATGGTTGATTGATTCTAAATTTTTAAAAAAATCGACTTAGAGTGCATGTCGTTAGTTATTACAGCCAAAGTTGACAAAAAAATGTGATGAAAGTTGCAACATCACTAAACCAGTTTCCTACCAACAAAATGAATTCAAAATGACATCTTTGTGACGTCATGAGACAAAATTACGTAATAAATTGCAAAACCGACTAGACGCGCTTTTCAAACTAATTGCACGTAACTGCGAGTATTATGGAATGCCGTTCGTGTACCCTAATTTGTGCAATGTTTTTTTGCATATTTAATTGAATAGTCATTTTAATTAAATGCACAAAAATAAATCTACGAAAAAAACACGTCCAAAAATAAATATACAAAAAGTTTTGAATATTTATTTCACCATAATTTGCGTAACGTTTTTTTGCGTATTTAATTAAATAGTCATTTTAATTAAATATACAAAAATATATTCCGCAGAATAAACCTTTGCAAAAATAAATAGACAAAAAATTGTTAGACAAAAGTTTTTTGCGCAAAAAATTTTGACACAAAAATTGTTGTTGCAAAAATAAATCCACAAAAATTTTTGTAGTTTTATTTTTGCAACATTGTTTATTGCATCAAAATTTTTTGCATTACAATTGTTTGTGTTACAAATATTTGTACATTTATTTTTGATAGCAAAGAAACAACACACGCCAAAATAAATGTGCAAAATTTTGTGACGCAAAAACTGTTGATGCGAAATTTCTTGTCGCAAAAAAAATGCATACAAAAATAAATCGTCAAAAATATTTGACTATTTAGTTCGTGTCCATAATGACAAAGGATTGGAATGAAGCAGGCGGGAAGGTACTGGTGAATGAACCTTCATTTATCAGCCCAACGAGAGGTCTCATAAGCGGGCTAGTACCTCACTATAGGCTGCCGTACATCCCAAAGTTTTCGTCTTGAAGTTCCAGTTTTATGCCTTGCCAGTACCTTCCCGCCCGCATAATTCCAATCCTTTGTCATTATGGACACGAACTAAATAGTCAAATATTTTTGACGATTTATTTTTGTATGCATTTTTTTTGCGACAAGAAATTTCGCATCACCAATTTTTGTGCCGCAAAATTTTCGCACATTTATTTCGGCGTGTGTTGTTTCTTTGCTATCAAAAATAAATGTACAAATCTTTGTAACACAAACAATTGTAATGCAAAAAATTTTGATGCAATAAACAATGTTGCAAAAATAAAACTACAAAAATTTTTGAGGATTTATTTTTGCAACAACAATTTTTGTGTCAAAATTTTTTGCGCAAAAAACTTTTGTCTAACAATTTTTTGTCTATTTATTTTTGCAAAGGTTTATTCTGCGGCATATATTTTTGTATATTTAATTAAAATGACTATTTAATTAAATACGCAAAAAAACGTTACGCAAATTATGGTGAAATAAATATTCAAAACTTTTTGTATATTTATTTTTGGACGTGTTTTTTTCGTAGATTTATTTTTGTGCATTTAATTAAAATGACTATTCAATTAAATATGCAAAAAAACATTGCACAAATTAGGGTACACAAACGGCGCTCAGTAGAGTATTCTGATCGCGGCGCTGTAGTTTTTGTACAGCAAAATATCAAAGAAAATCAGTTTCACGTCGTAAACGCTCAAAATTAAACTTTTTTTACTGTGTGGATATATGAAGATAAACTCCGGTTAAAATTTTCAGAACAAAATAAGAACAGTTTTATACTTAGTGCAACAAAACTTTTTCTTTAATTTTATCGCTATTTTGTGGCAAAGAATGACATTGCATTAGCAGAATTTAAGTATGTTTCATATATTTTTGGCTCTAATTTTTTTATTCAAGCTACCTGTAAGTACTAAACTCATATTCTCTGCTCGGAAATATTACTAAAATGTTTTCCCACATTGTTTCTAAAAATGATAAAGTTGGTAGAGTAAAAATAGAACTGTATATAAGCGGTGTTTCTGACATTTTTTTGTGAAAGAGTGTCAAATTTTTGCAGAGAACAATATTGTCACTAGCAATAGAGCGTGAATAATCTCATCCACATGATTTAATTTTCTAAGTTGTCCTAAGCGGACTTTTTGTTCGCAAAAGTGTCTTTTAACATAATTAAAGAACTGTTACAAAAGATATGTTATTATTTGTGTAAAATGGAGCACAATTTTTAAATTAAATTGCCCCTCATACGTAAAAAATTGTGATTTTCAGTATCTAAAAATATTAGAACTTAAAAAGCAAAAATCTTACAAAGACAATAGATACAACATTTATAGTAATTATTTTATGATCGGCAATTTGCCGTGTTCAAGAGACAACAAAAGACCTTGCAATCTTTGTCTCCAGCTGCCGTCTGCCCACCTGTCTACCACAAGTAATAGAAGTTCCACATTACATCTTATCTGATCTTCAAGCAACAGAGCTGTGAATTCTGAAGTGAGTTCGTACGCGATGAGTCTCAACACGTAGTTCTTTAATATCAACAAGTAGTATTTAATATACTAACAATGATAATAATGGTAATCGCGAGATAAAGCAAAGCAGCGGTATATATACAGCGAGTGAACAAAGAAAAACGAGAACAAAAACAACATTAATTAAATTCCTTTTGCTTCGCAATATCCGTTCATTACGCAATATCACCCATAGCAATGAGCGATATATGCCAATAACCGGATACCTCAGACAAAATTACACAAGGACAAAAATTTTTAGAAGTACCGGTATTTATTTGAAATTATTGAGTGCATGCAGCGCCCTGTTACGCTAAGCGTAGCATTTGACTACAAGTGACGTGTTTACTAGGATTAGGTTGAAGCCTTCCACCCCCGTCGTAGCCAAGTGACTTACAAAATTAACCTAGGTACGCTTTTTAACGTTAGTTGAACTTAACTGAAAAGTAAGGAAAGCTGAAGGGGCTAAGTAATAAAACTTTTTATGCACCATTTTTGTAGCAATCAGCAGAAATTTGGTGTCCTTCTCTATATTACCATTGCTAATTTGTCTAAGAGTAAGCATGACCTATAAACGATAAATTTTAACCGCACAAAAATAATTTGTGTAGTTTATTCTCCAATAAAGTTAAAAACAAACGAGGCTGAAAATTCGTGAAAACTTAAAAACAAGCCAGCTTCAACCAAAAATTTACGGTTTCCTATACAAAAGTGTAATCGGAAGGCTTCGAGCTTTCCTGGCTTCACAATGCGTGCTACCATAATTTTGTTAAACGAATGGGTATAAGATCCAAATCTTTTGAAGGCATGAGACTAATAATAGACTTAGCAGTGTTGAACTGCTTTTTACTACTCTATTTTGCTCCTGGACGAATTTCCGTCACCTCAAACCAAACTGCAGGTTTCTTGCTTAATGACCCTGGCACAGTACGTAAGTGCGTAGTGCATGTCCACCTGCCTGAAGTTGTCTAAACCAGAGATGGAACCGGTCAGGATTTTCTCGACCCGACCCGACCGGTAAATTTCAAAATCATCGCCCGTCGACCGGTTTTTTTACAAAAGGTTTTTGTTTACTGTTCAATGTATCTAATGAAAAACTTTCAAAAGAGGGGGGCATGGGTGAGGTGCTAAAATTAGTGGCTTTGGACGGGGTCTCAGAAAAAAAAAAGCAAAAAAATTTTTAAAAAGTGCAAAATATACGTTAAAATCGCATAATCAGATTCTAATCAAGCATGCAGTGGAAGAGGCTTGCGCTACCTGGCATTTTAGCATGATTTTAACCAGCTTACGAGTAGAAGTGGCGCAGATTTCAGATTTTTTAGTACATGCTAATTTCTTGCGTCTTTAAAAAGCTTTTTTCAACTTAAATTTACTACACTCTACTCTGGGTAAGAAAGACATAGCTCTTATTTTTTTATATCTGACTAGCCATGGCTTGTTCTGAGGTAGCAGCATTTCTACAAATTGCTGGGGCACATTATATTTCGAATATTATTTCGCCATTGTCAAAACAGTTTAGAGTTTGCTGCTCGGCTACCGCTTTGTGCCGTGACCCAAAGGGGGGCATGGCACAATACTCCTATCCTAAATACGCCCTTGATATGCATGTCTTAATGGTCAGAGCATATTAGTCACAGCTTGAATCCATTCAACAAGTGTTTTCAAAAGGTGTGGTTTGTTAATACTGCTTTTTTATAAAAAAAAAAAATTTTTGATATAATATATGCGTATATTTCGGTTGGTGCTTAGATGTCTTTTAGTTACAAGAAAGAAGAATTTGACCGGTGTTTCAAACGGCTTGACCTGCCGGTCGCAAAATCTCGACCCGATCGGTTTCCATCTCTGGTGTAAACTCAAGTTCTCGATGACGTAGGCTGTTCGATAAAATCGATCGTAATTTCCTGACGCCATTGAGCGGGTGATTCCAAGAGTTTGCAAGATATAGCTGAGGGCTACTCTCACAGAGAAGCCGGTAGAAAGAGAGTTGGTGAGTGCAATCGTGACGCTTTTTTGTAAGAGGAACCCTAACAAGTGAAGTCTCGTATGGTTATAGTCATGTTTATTTTAGTACAAAACAACACATAGCACACAAATACAATATAAGAAGCATTTTCTGTCAAATTATACTTCATGCTTTCAGTTTTATTTTATTCGAAATTTTGATACGACTATATCTACTATGACTGTATTTTCGGACCAGTAGCTATACCGCATAGGGATTCGTCCGCAGACCGTGCTGGAGGCTGGCTGGTGAGTTGCGTCTCTTCGCTCGGGTTTGCTTCGTTTTACCTAACGAATTTTTTATTTACAAGATTCGCATAGGCTAGGAAAAACTTTTGGTGGATAATCGGTACCGGTAAAGTCCAAAGCATAACAATTTTGTTAAGTCATAGAGCTCAGTCAATTTCTTGACCGAACTACCACCAAGCAAAACAGTCGTGCGAAAAAAAAAAAAAAATCTTCTCTGTAGCAAAAAGAAATTTGAGAGTAAAATAACCCTCCATGCAATGCTCAGGATAGCGCTATTTCGGTCAATACCAAACCTCGTCAGCTGAGCTGGCATGAATCGAAATGAGTAAAAAACAAAAATTTTTCTCACTATTTATAGAATTTCCAGTCGCCGAAAACAGGCAAAGCCAAAAAAATATAGAAGGCCGAAACAAAACAGCAAAAAATCGGCAAAACCAACAATAAGCTCCGAAGTCAAAATTATCGTTTCGCCAGCGATCAAAATGCAAATGAAGCGTTGAAATCGGCTACGAGTTTTAATGAACCGATCAAAAAATTATGTAAATTAGCCGTTGAAATCTGCCATGAATTTTAACCAAAAACATTATTTTGGAAGCAAAATTGTGCTTAAAAACTGAAAAACTTAGCAAGGTACCAAGGCCAAACAAAAATTAACAGGCAATAGCTGAAAGGAGAATAGCAGGGAATCAGGCCAACAGGCGATTCTCAACAACCAACTCCAAAAATCAAACCAATTAGTTGATAGGTCTAAAAATTCATCAAGAAAAGATGGGATCAGCCACAAAATAGGGGATCACAAACATCAATTCCGTCGAAAAGACCTGGGTGGCAGTAATCTGCTCAGTCGCATTACTGCTAACCGAGGATCACTATTAAGCCATCATAATTACAAGATTCGCATAGGCTAGGAAAAACTTTTGGTGGATAATCGGTACCGGCAAAGTCCAAAGCATAACAATTTTGTTAAGTCATAACAATTTTGTTAAGTCATTGCATTTTGATCGCTGGCGAAACGATAATTTTGACTTCGGAGCTTATTGTTGGTTTTGCCGATTTTTTGCTGTTTTGTTTCGGCCTTCTATATTTTTTTGGCCTGGCCTGTTTTCGGCGACTGGAAATTCTATAAATAGTGAGAAAAATTTTTGTTTTTTACTCATTTCGATTCATGCCAGCTCAGCTGACGAGGTTTGGTATTGACCGAAATAGCGCTATCCTGAGCATTGCATGGAGGGTTATTTTACTCTCAAATTTCTTTTTGCTACAGAGAAGATTTTTTTTTTTTTTTCGCACGACTGTTTTGCTTGGTGGTAGTTCGGTCAAGAAATTGACTGAGCTCTATGACTTAACAAAATTGTTATGCTTTGGACTTTGCCGGTACCGATTATCCACCAAAAGTTTTTCCTAGCCTATGCGAATCTTGTAATTATGATGGCTTAATAGTGATCCTCGGTTAGCAGTAATGCGACTGAGCAGATTACTGCCACCCAGGTCTTTTCGACGGAATTGATGTTTGTGATCCCCTATTTTGTGGCTGATCCCATCTTTTCTTGATGAATTTTTAGACCTATCAACTAATTGGAATTTTTTATTTGAATGTTTTTATTGATGTTGGAGCGAGACTGACCGGGAGAGTGGAGGCGTGTTTGTTGGAATGGTCTTCGTGGCTTCTGTTGGCGCTTCTCGTAGCCCATTTCATAGCTATACACCTTAATTAATAAGTTACACGTTCACACTTCACGATTGCTACGTTCATACGTGGCTGCTCGACTCGATGACCCAAAGGTCCCTTTGCAGCTTCCTGTCACAATTCAACTTCCTGCTTTTGTGTGCTATGTGTTGTTTTGTACTAAAATAAACATGACTATAACCATACGAGACTTCACTTGTTAGGGTTCCTCTTACAAAAAAGCGTCACGATTGCACTCGCCAACTCTCTTTCTTCTGGCTTCTCTGTGAGAGTTATAGCCCTCAGCTATATCTTGCTAACTCTTGGGATCACCCGCTCAATGGCGTCAGGAAATTACGATCGATTTTATCAAACAGGCCTACGTCATCGAGAACTTGAGTTTAGACCAGAGATGGAAACCGGTTGGGTCAACCGGCACTCGTCGGGTCGACCGGCCGGTCGGGTCGAGATTCTTCGGCCGGCCGGTCAAGCCGGTTGAAACACCGGTCAAATTCTTCTTTCTTATTTTTTCTTTGCCAGATGCTGTGAGAAGTTTAACCTTAACTTTGTGTTTTTCCAGCATCGGAAGTAAAAATGTCCTTTCTTTAGTTTCAGATTGTTTTTTGTTTTGTCGTATGCTGGAGGTGAACCCTTGGCATTTGTTTCACTTAGTTATATCTAGATTTCGTTTTAGTTGCAGCTGCTAAGGGCAATCAATTACTGCAACTGCAAAGCTCTTTGCAGCTGCCGTTTTGTTGCACAAAATCATTCTAGATTTCGTTTTAGTTGCAGCTGGTAAGAGCAATCAATTACTGTAACTGCAAAGCTCTTTGCAGCTGCCGTTTTGTTGCACAAAATCATTCGTTTTCTTTTCAAAGTTCTCAAGAGCGTTCAGTTTTGGTTTTTTGAGTTACAAGAAGGACTGCGTTTAATTTTTAGAGAAAAGAGAACCTAGGTAAAAAAGCATTGCTTCTTTATTTGAAGATTGAGTTTTATCTGTGTAACTATTTATTACTATTGCAACTTAATTCTACAAAATAAATCCTAGACGACTGCCTCCTTGAGGAATGTTTAATTTAAGCATACCAAAGAGTGCAGTCTTGCAAGAAAGCATAGCAAGGCTTGGGCGCTCCGCCGGGCTCTTGTGGTTTTCTACCAGTGTTATTATGTTGCAGGATAAAATGTTATCGTAAACCTAAACAAACAGACAGTAAGATTTTTTAACAACTCTATAACAAAATGATGATTATACAAATATAGGTTGTTTTTTTCTCTTTTGTCATTGCAAAGCAAGGCTAAAGCAAATAGACAATAAAAATTTAGTACAAATTGGAGTCAATAAAATGAGTAAATAAAAATTAAAAATCATAAAAGTTTATGTTTTACGATGAACAAAAAAAAAATTAAAACCAATCATCAAAACTTTATGAAACATGCAACTTATACCTTTTATGAAATATGTTTTATAGGTTCTTAAAGGTTTTTAAAGATTCTTAAAGGTTCTTAACAGGGTGTCGAACCAAATCTGAACCCGAACCGTAAACCCGAATGAACCGTATCATTTTGGTCAACCCGAACCGAACCTGAACCACCAAAATTTTACTTCAGTGAACCTGAACCAAACCTGAACCCTCAAAATTGTTCTCAAGTGAACCCAAACCGAACCTGAACCCCTAACAAAAGTAGGAATATATTTTTCCATATCCGGATGCCGCTGGCGCTGGTACACGCACAATAAGAGCAGTGGTGATCATCAGCAGGATCAGTAATTTCTCCTTTTTTTTTCTGGACGAAACGAGTAACGACAGTTAAATTTTAAGTCAATAAACCCGAACCGAACCTGAACCAGTAATATTTTACTTGAGTGAACCTGAACCAAACCTGAACCTCGAAAGTGGTGCTCTAGTGAACCCGAACCAAACCTGAACCGCTAAAATATTTTGAGCAGGAGCTAAACCTGAACCCGAACCGTTATTTGAAACGGTTCGACACCCTGGTTTTTAACAAAGATTCTTAAAAAACAAAGATTTTTAAAGGATCGAATGCACCAACGCGGATTAATTTCATTACAGAGATTGTCAGTTCTCTATCTTCTAGACCATTGAAGTCATTAAAATAAAATAAACTAAATTCACACTTCAGAGAAGTAAACCTTGAACTATACTGCAATTATTCAGCAATTTGCCCGGTTATTTGTTCAAACTTTTCAAAATTTTTCCAAAAACTTTGTTAATCTGCGGATTAAAGTTAATCATTTAAGCATACAAACGTAAGCTTAATTAGTTTCCTAATTTGACTTTTGTTGTTTTGCAAAGTGCTACGGATTTATGTGTAGGCCAGCGATGTAATATTTCTTAAATTCTACATCTTCAACATTTTTTGGATGAAATTTCACATTTAATTTAAAATTGTTATCATCACTATCATCATAATCAATCAATCATCACAATTACTGTTAAAATATAAGTACATAACTGATTGAATGCACGTAGGTAAGCATATAACCAAGCACATGAGTGCTTAAATACATGTATGTAATTGATAAGAACAGGGTTGGCCAAAAAAATTGCACCCTTAGACAAATTGCCATAACTTTTTTTTTGCATAGAGATAACAATTTAAAATTTTTACTATTTTTTACAACGATATATTGCGTAGCTGCTTAAAATTTTACAATGAAATTCCAAGAAGTTATAAAATGACGTCGATTTAAACATTGAAGACTGCAACCTCTTTTCACAAAGTGCGTTCAAAGGTTGTTTTGCAGGTAACGTAACTTTTCTTTTATAATTGGCCTTTTTATACTCATTGTGACGTAACAATGCCTGAATGCTGACAAATCTTTTTTCAAATGATAATAACTTTGAAATTATCTTATCTTAAAGATCTTAATCTTATCTTAAAGAGATCTTAATCCAGTCGATTACTGCATTAAGAGCGCTCTGGAGAGAAATGTTTACCGCGGAAGAAGATTTGAAAACACCATAGAATTGAAAGAAGCCATTCTTCACGAGTGGGAAGCATTGCCCAAAGCGGTAATCAATAATGCCATCGATGGGTTTCGATCTCGTGTGCGGTTGGTGATTGCAGAAAACGGACAACACATCGAAAAATATTGAACGAATGAACAATCGCTTACAATTTGTGCCGTGTTAATTTTCATGCAATTGCAGTTTGTGATACTCACTATTTAAACACCTGTAATTTTGCTATTTTATGGAAATTTTTAATAAAATTTTACACAGTTACACATTTTTACACAGCAATATATTGTCATAAAGAAATGGTAAAAATTTAAAAATGTTATCTCATGCCAAAAAAAAGTTATGGCACTTTGTCTAAGAGTGCAATTTTTTTGGCCAACCCTGTATATAACTGACTGAATGCATTAATTGCACCATCTTTGCACAAAGTCAACAAAAATTTTAAATACAATGAAATGTTGATAAAATTTTCCGGCGAAAATTTTGCAGCTAAAGTTGTCATATTTAAAGTTTCTCGTAAAATAAGAGTGGAAAAGTAAAGATCTCGTTCAAATCTAGGCATCTCAAATTGGAAATAAAATTGTTGTAATTTGCTTTAGTTGCTTTTGACAAAAGTTTTGGAATCAGGATCATTACAAGGAGGTGGATACCGTAGTGCAAAGCCACGTCATATATTAATTCCACAAACCGACCAGTTTTTTTTTCAATTTTGACTTATTAACACTATTTGGCGATTAACATTGCTCATTACAGAATAAATGCAGAACTTTCTCAATGCTAAACTTAATCATGAGTAACGAGCGTTGTTCCAATACTGCATACTAATGCAGCGTGCAGGTTGCCAGCTCATTAAAAATATATATTTAACGCTTGCTCCGTGTCAAATTTATTATTTCGCTTCAGGTATTACCATGACTAAAAAAGTATAGTGCCGCAAAAAACTCAGCAATCACATTTTCAAGTGCAAATTATTCGTCATTTTGAAAGTTGTAGGCTAAGTGCAGCATTTTCTGCTGTGGTGTAGTTTACTCTTGGCAAGCTCATCTTGAACTCTGTCGAGTTGCAATAATAAATAAATTAATAATTTGGTGATGCAAGAATTCCAGAATATTCTGCTAAAAGTCCGTAACCTGAAAACAAGTTTGTCAAGGACCGGCGCCCGGCCGAGGCTTGATGTTTTTGACCACTGTCCGTTGCAAGTTTAGCCGAATAAAAATGCAATCACTCTTATTCGCTTACGATATTTTGACAAAAATATAAAAATTTTCTTTGGTGTTTTTTGAAATCTCAATTTGGATGATGACGAGTCAAAAGCCATCAATAATCCAGTCATTTAACTGGTGCAAGGCCATAATCTTACAACATCATTTGCACATAGTGACAATGAGCTGATATTTCAAAAGCTTATCAATCAAGATGGACAGAAATTACAAATGACTCAATGCATAACTAGCAAAAATATTTAAAACTTTTACTTTTCTGTTTGGATTTTTTCTCTACATTGACTAATCCATTCATGTGTTAAAGAAATGCTCTCCTCGTTTTTTGTGGTGTTTGTGTAAGTCCTTTCAATTTGTAAACATTTTTCAAAACAGTTTAAAGCTTGTTTTGTTTTTTTTATTTCAAACAAACAAATTCCAATGCAATACTGAATATTAGCAACCGTACTGTCAATCTTGGTGTCAGCAGATGCGTTAGTGGTAATTTTTAATGCTTCCTCTAAATAATCCATGGCGGTTTGTACCTCATTTATTTCCATAAAGCAACGACCAATCATATATAAGGTATTGCCACAAGAAGCGTCGCTGCTTTTATCATCGGATATTTGCTCATATATTTGCAGCGCTTTTTCAAAATTTGAAATTGCATCCAGAGGCATATCTTCATCAAGCAAACATATTCCAATATTATAAGTGTTTATGGCTATTTGAGAATCAGATGCGGCATCAAATGAGACTTTTTCGTAAATTTGTAGAGATCTTTCTAAAAAATCTTGCGCTTCATGAGGTTGATTTTGATCCATGAAACAACATCCCAACTTAAAAGCAGTTTCAGCAACATCAATGTCGGTTGCGACAGCATGTGATAGTTTATCTTGTATTTCTGCAAATGTTTCAAAATAATTTTGAGCTTCCATTGGCATTTTTAAATCTAACAAGCAAACAGCTATATTTTTTGCAGAAGCAGCTATCTTGTCGTCAGTTGTGACATCTGATGATAATTTTTTTTGAATATTGAATGCTCTTTTAAAGTACTTTAAAGCTCCTTCAGGCTTCTTTAATTTTAACCAACAGTCACCGATATCAGATACAGTGATAGCAAGGTCACCATCGTTTGGCGGATCCAATGATAAATTAGTTTTAATTTTCAATGATTTTTCGTAAAAGATTATGGCTTCTTCTACTTTGTCCATTTGCCATAAACAAGTACCAATCATATACGTCGTTCTTGAAATATATCGGTCAAATAAAACATTGGGTGATACTTTCTCCTGGATAGACAAAGACTTTTCCAAGCAGAGTTTAGCATCCTCTAATTTCCGTGAAACTGAATAATTGGAAGTATTCGCACTATTTTGTGCTGCTTCAAGTATAAGAAATTTGTGCTGCTTCAAGTGAACTAGTGTAAGATTCGATAACATTTTTTTGGAGGCGATTACATCCTCTACAGAAGCAAATATCAAAATTTCGCCGATGTATGTCAAGGTTTGAGCAATCCAATGATCATTTCTGATATCACTTGCGGCATTGTTTGTAAATTTTTTAACAAATAAAGACTTCATAAAATAGCTAAGCGCGTCCACATGCAAACTTTGTTGATATAAGCATTCTGCTTTCAAAAAAAAAATAACAGCTATTTCAGTGTCATTTTTAATATCAGATAATATTTTTTCTCTGATTTGCAACGATTTTTCAAAACAAAGGATTGCATCATCCAGTTTGTTCATACGCGTCAAACACTCACCTACATAACATAATGACTCTGCAATACAAGAATCGGTTTCTGCACTGGATGAAATTTTCTGTCTAATAAAAAGCGACTGATCAAAACAAAGTTTTGCTTCTTGGTATCTAAATAAATTTCGCAAGCATAGGCCCACATCAAATAGTATAGAGGCAGTTTTGCCATATCTTGTCACATCCCCTTGCAACAATTGGTTGTCCAAAGTTGCTTGTGATTCTTTACGGTTATATTGCAGTACTTCTAAAGCGTTTTGGTAGCATTCAATTGCGTCATCAAAGCAATCAATGTCGCAAAAAACATCACCTAAGTTTTTAAGAATTTCTGAATTTATATCTTGCTCTGATTTGTCGTTAAGATCTTGGCTCTGTTCTTGTTTTAGGGAAATATTTTTCTCCATGCAGGATAAGCATTCATCAAAATCGTAATATCGTTGATTCGGTTTGCGATTTTCTTTTGCATCACGCAGAATTTCTCTTAATTTAGAATGATCTTTTAAAAGACGATAAAGGCTGACATTTAAAAGAATCGGGTTGGAATACAAATGAAGTCTTTTCAAGTTCAGTTGTTTGGAAATGTGACATTGCAACGCATAAGCTATTCGAAAGTAACGTAGAGTAGCTTGTTTTCCGATAAGACTAACAAATGTTTCAATTGAATCAATGCTGTCGCCTTGTTTTTTGTTCTGCATGTACCATTTTAACCGAACTTCACATGCTAATGCAACTGCAAACATAAGATTCTGCTTTGCACTGTTACTGATAAGACTTTTGTTTGCAAGTTCTCTCAATATGTCAAAGCATGAGCTAGAAGGAATTTTGTGAAGTCGTCCTAATTCTGAGATAAGTATTGTTGAACTGCGATATACAATTTGTTTCACATTAAATTGCATTGCTGGCTTGATGTTAGGAAGGGACTGACGAGCTGCAAATTTTGCAAGATCTTCTGTTACTTGTCTGGCAACAGATTTTTTAATGGTTTCAGGTTTTTCTTGTTCAATCAAATCACGAACTCCTTTATCAAACTCTTCATATACTTTGACATTTCCATAAACGTAGCAAGTTTTTGTCAGAATTGTGCTTAAATGGTAGCCATTTTTCAAACTTTCTTCACTGTTGAGATATTTCAGCATTTCGTTGACTGGCTTAATGAGTTCAGTCGCCCATGGCTTGGCTTCGGTTAATTGTTGTCTTCCAAGTGGAAATTTACAAGCGTGAGGCATCATTCCATCAAAACAAATTCCTCGTTTCGTTATATTGTCAAAAAACCAGTCGCCATGTTTTGAATTCTTGTCGTTTAACAATGAAATGAACACGCTTGGAATGATCGTTTCTCTGAGATTGATTAGAATTGTTTGAAAAATTACTGAATACCAGCGAAAATAGTTCAAAAGATGTTTATAGTAACCATGATGAGGATTAAGAATTAGCATGTTTTCAAAATCTGAATAAGGTGTTATCTCCTCCCTTGCCAACGATCCCATTCCTGCCAATGAAAATTCACAAGGAGGTTCACCCATCACATTCTCAACAAACTTGGCCACGCCAGCCATAATGTTTTTGTAATCCCTTGCAATTCCTTTGAGCAGCAATTCAGCTTCAATGGTTTTTTCAGCTTCCAGTTCATTTCGCTGCACTTTTGAAATGTCATTTGGAATGTGGCTGAGTTCATTAAGAGTTTTCTTTACTTTGTCTCTCATTTTCTTTATTGCCGCTGCCACAATATTTACTTGTTCAATCAAATCAGCATCTTTCTGCTTTGCCCCAGCTTCATGGAGTATTTCTGAGCATAAATCTTTCAAATCACTTTCAATATTCTGTGAATCATCAGATCTTACAATCGCTGCATTGAACAGAGCTGCGCTTTTTACCACACAAATCATTCGATGAGTAATAAGTTCAGGTTGTCGTTTCTGATAAATTTTTGCCAGCTGATGAAATACGGCGGCAGATTTGGTTGGTTCAAGTTCTTTTCCATTTTTGTCGCAAATTTTCTTTAATTTTTCAACAAGGTCGTCCTCCTCTTTATCCAAATCTTCGCCGCTGCTACTGCTGTTATTTCTTTGCGATGCATTTTGATTGCACATTTGTTTAGCGTTTATAAGCCGTAAAATTATAAAAAAATTTAACTTACTATTTGTTAAATCAGGGATTTTATTTAAATGTTGCAAAAACTGGATCTATTGAAAAGATAAAAAAATAATGTCAATTTTTCGTAAAAAAAAAAGAAATTTCCAGCTTGAAGATAATGCTTCCCAGGGCCCTTACCAAAATCACTATAGAATCGTTAAAAAAGCAATTATAAATCATTTTTAAAAAATCACAAAAACGACAATATTCTCGGGTCAAGTCTGAGTAATTTGGGAATACCTAAGTTTTGACGAGCAAAATGCGGGGAAGACTAAAAAAGGAGACCTCCAGCGAAAAAACAAACACAGCCCAGAAAAAAGAACAAAAGGTCAGTAGATTGCTCACTTTTTGAATGTAAATTCCAGAGCAAAAAATCTTTGCAAGGAAATTTTAATTATCGGTTTCCGAGCTTATCGATTTCTAAAAGTAGTTTCGTAGATGAACCGGCAAAATACGTATTAGCCAGCATTAAATCACTGCTAAGAAACAAATATCGTACAGTCATTTAAAAATACACAACTGGGTGACAGAATTTTTTTACAACAATATGTACAGTTTTGTTCAAAATGATACAATTTATGAAGTTGCGGGAAAACTGCTGTTTTTATTGTCTATGTATAAACTAGTCTTCTTAATAAAGTATAGAAGTGTTAGTGCTAAGCATTTCACACAAGTTGGTAGACTGTGGTCGGTGTGGTAAAGTGTATGGTTTAATTTGGTAGTCTTGTATTACGTTAAAACGCCTGCAACGCTTTTTTGTTATTTCGTAATCTTAATTGCATTTTCATCTCTGCGTAAAACGTAAACATTTGCTTGAAAAGTAGTTGCCACTGTGCAGTTTAACTGACAGTAGGTTTGCAGTATAGCTAGAACAGTATGGCCTGTGTATTAAGTTGCAATGTTTATTAACCGTACTATGAGTTTTACAATATGTTTTGCTATTTTGCTTTTTGTAGATGTAGTTATGTTATAGCTTGTTAAAGCCTATAAGTTTGTGAATTGTATATTAATAAATGTTATATTGATGATCGGCTTCATTACAATTTAACAAGCTATAATGAGAAAACTTATGAAACCTGAGAGACTAAGTGTGGATCCTAACAGTCAAGATGCTGCTAAGCAATGGAAGCACTGGGCGCGAACCTTTGACAATTATTTGGAGTCACTAGAGCAAGAGAGACGAGACGGGGATCCAGCTATTAACAAGTTGAGAATTCTGACAAACAGCGTTGATTATAAAGTATTCGATTACATCGAAGATTCGGAGTCTTATGACGCGGCTATCGCCACATTAAAAGCTCTGTACGTTAAAACTCCAAATACAGTGTTTGCCAGACACAGACTCGCAACGGCGAAACAACAGCCAGGTCAAACGCTTAGCGAATTTCTTCAAAAGTTACAATCTTTAAGTAAAGACTGCGAATTTCAAGCTGTCACGGCTGAGGTCCATCGCCAAGAGGCCGTCCGTGATGCCTTCATCAACGGCCTACTGTCCAGTGCAATTCGTCAAAGACTCTTGGAAAATCGAGAGTTAAACTTAGACACTGCGTTTACTCAAGCCAACTCTCTCGACTTAGCTCAGCAACATTCTCAAGCGTATGATACGTTGAAAGGTGCTCAAGTGATGGCAGTTCCTACGCACAATAGTGATGAAAACTCATCTTCATCTGATGAAAAAGACCATACCGCTTCCGTTTCGAAACCAAAGAAACCTTGCTATTTTTGCGGAAGTAAGTTACCACATTTACGAAGAAATTGTCCTGCTCGAAATGCTCTTTGTTTTAAATGCCAAAAAAGGGGCCATTTTTCCAAGTGCTGTAAAAGTCAACGCTCTCCTGCAGCAGCGTCCCCTTCATCTTCTCAGCAGATGTGTGCAATCAAGACTGCGCCGTCTTGTCTGTCATATTCGACCATAAAATCATTTGTTCAAGGACACGAACTGTCTACTATAATTGATTCTGGTAGCTCCATGAGCTTTATTAACGATGTTACAGCAAAGACTATAAACTTACCCATTGAATCTTGTCGAGACGAGATATCGTTAGCATCTTCCAGCACACGAGGTCAGATTGTGGGACATTGTGTAGTTGATTTGACAATTCAAGGCAAGAAATATGAACAAATTGCCCTCGGAGTTCTTAAAGATTTGTGCGCAGATCTGCTTTTGGGCGGAGATTTTCAGAAACAACACAAGCGTGTGGTCATTCACTACGATGGTTCAAAGCCTGATCTTGTAGTATCGAAAAATCAACATTTAAGTGTAGTAGCGGCATCTGATGTTAAGCCGGCTAATCTGTTCAACAACCTGGCTCCGGAGTGCCGCCCGATTGCAACTAAGTCCCGTCGTTTCAATGCTGAGGACCGGAATTTTATTGTTGATGAAATTGAGCGGCTGCAATCAACAGGAGTAATCCGTCCCAGCAACTCGCCGTGGCGCGCACAAGTATTAGTAGTGAAGAACCCAGAGTCCGGTAAGAAGCGACTTTGTGTGGATTACTCTCAAACGATTAACTTGTATACGCAGTTAGATGCATATCCTCTGCCGCGTATTGAGGACCTTGTAAACAAGTTGTCTACATACCAAATATTCTCTACGTACGATCTCAAGAGCGCCTATCATCAAATACCCATTGAGGAATGCAACAAAGCTTATACTGCCTTCGAAGCTTGTGGAAAACTCTTTGAATTTAACAGAATTTCATTTGGCGTAACTAATGGGGTACCACAATTCCAGAGAAAAATGGATGAGCTTGTTACGAACTCTGGACTGAAGGACACTTTTCCATATTTAGACAATGTAACTGTGGCCGGTAGGAATCGGAAAGAGCATGATACGAACGTCAAAGCCTTGTTTGATGCATTTCGAAAGCATGGGGTGACGCTAAATGAATCGAAGACTGTTGAGTCTGTCACCGAGATTAACATTCTTGGCTATTGTGTGGGAAATGGGCAAATCAAACCTGACCCAGACAGGCTCCGCCCACTGTTAGACCTGCCACCACCCAAAGATGCAAAAGCGTTAAAACGAGCTCTTGGTTTGTTTTCGTACTACGCAAAATGGGTGATGAACTTTTCTGACAAGATTCTCCATCTCAAAACTGCAAAGAAATTTCCTTTACATGCAAATGCACTCAAAGAATTTAACGTTTTGAAGAAAGAAATCGCTAAAGCCTCGTTGCAAGCAATTGACGAAAATCGTCCATTTGTTGTGGAATGCGACGCCTCTGAAGCGGCTATTTCTGCTACACTAAACCAAGGTGGCCGACCGGTCGCCTTTATGTCTCGCACACTCCGTGGAGGCGAAAAGCACTACCCAGCGGTTGAGAAAGAGGCGACGGCCATAATAGAGGCTATTCGTAAATGGGAGCACTTACTTGCTCGGCAACATTTTACGTTAATAACGGACCAAAAATCGGTCGCGTTTATGCTGGACAACCGAAAACGCACCAAAATCAAAAACAACAAAATTCAATGTTGGCGATTAGAATTAGCATCCTTTTCTTACACCATAAAATACAGGCCTGGAGTTGAAAATGTAGCTCCTGATGCATTAACTCGTGTTACTTGTGCTGTTACAAATCACTATGATCTAAAAGAGTTGCATGAAAATATGTGCCATCCTGGGGTTAGGCGGTTGTCACACTATGTGCGCTCTAAAAATCTTCCGTTTTCCGAGGAAGATGTGAAGAAAGTTTGTTCGTCATGCCCAACGTGTGCGGAACTGAAACCGCAGTTTTATAATTTAAGTCAGGGCACTTTGATTAAGGCCACTCAGCCTTTTGAACGGATTTCGATTGATTTTAAAGGACCGTTGCCTTCCACTACCCGAAACGTGTATTTACTAGTCATTGTTGATGAGTTTTCAAGATTTCCTTTCTGTTATCCGTGTTCTAATATGCATGCTCAAACTGTAATCAAATGCTTAAATGATTTGTTTACTATGTGTGGAGTTCCAAGTTGTGTTCATTCTGATAATGCTAGCTATTTCAGATCTTATGAATTAAAGCAGTTCTTAACCGGTCTGGGTATTGCCACCAGCCATAGTTCTATTTACCATCCCACTGGCAATTCGCAGGTTGAACGATATATTGGTGTAATATGGCGGACGATTAGATTGGCACTAAAATCTCGTGGTTTGGACATTGCTAAATGGGAACTTGTGTTGCCTGAAGTATTGCATTCTCAACGATCATTGCTTTGCACCAGTACTAATGCTACACCGCATGAGTTGTTTTTTAATTTCTACCGAAAATCGTGCTGTGGTTTTACACTACCGAGCTGGCTTGCTGAGCCGGGACCTGTATTGCTGCGTAATTTTGTGCGTACACATAAGAATGATGACTTGGTGCGAAAAGTCGAATTAACTGAGGCAAATCCTTCATTTGCTCGGGTACGATTTCCTGATGGACGCGAGTCTACTGTATCTTTGAAAGATTTGGCACCTTATCCGGCGTTAGCTGACGCTCATGATAGTGACAAAAGTATTGACAATTCTTCTCTTGAAGAGTCATCATCGGAGCTTGATAAATCAACTGTGTCTAATGCTGACAATGTTATTGTGTCTGATTGTAATGTTGATAGTCGTTCTGAATCGCCAGTGAAGGACCTGCACAAAACTCCAAGTAATTCTCCATCTGTTCGTAGGTCTACAAGAGCTAATAAAGGAGTACCCCCGCCACGTTATGGAGACCCAGTATCTTTTTAAGAAGGGGTGATTGTGGTAAAGTGTATGGTTTAATTTGGTAGTCTTGTATTACGTTAAAACGCCTGCAACGCTTTTTTGTTATTTCGTAATCTTAATTGCATTTTCATCTCTGCGTAAAACGTAAACATTTGCTTGAAAAGTAGTTGCCACTGTGCAGTTTAACTGACAGTAGGTTTGCAGTATAGCTAGAACAGTATGGCCTGTGTATTAAGTTGCAATGTTTATTAACCGTACTATGAGTTTTACAATATGTTTTGCTATTTTGCTTTTTGTAGATGTAGTTATGTTATAGCTTGTTAAAGCCTATAAGTTTGTGAATTGTATATTAATAAATGTTATATTGATGATCGGCTTCATTACAGTCGGCACCGTAGCCGAGAGGGCAAAGGCGTCGTTTTTACGACTACTTTGATTGCATGATCTGGGTTTAATCGGCACGCTGGTCACATTATTGCGTCCTTTGATGAGACACTATACGATGATTATCTCTGCTTGGTGGCTTGAAAAAAGCAGAAAAACAAAAATTCGAAGAAATGCACAGGAACATTGGGTCACTGGAAATTCCTTAAGCAGATGCGGATTCCTCCAAGCACGAAGTACGTAGTTATCGCAATGAAAAGTGTGCGAATCGTCCAATGATTAGCGTCTGAAACTGTCTAGTGACAGGAAAATAAATATGCACTACATACAAACCAGGGCTAAAAACTCGATCGGTTTTCATTCGAGTTTAGCTTATTTTAGCAAGTTCGATTTTGAGTTCGAGATCTCTAATTTAATTTTTTTGAGTACAAGTTTGGTAAAAATATCGTTTTCGAGTTAGAGTTCAGACTTACAACAATAATACGTCTACTTTTCACTTAATCCCTTTCTTTTTGTGTACATTCTGTTTTTCTAGGTCGCCACGGCAAAAGCAATTCAACGGCCATCTCAATTTATACGGCGTGATCAAAAAAAAAAATTTCTTTCCGACACTTTTTTAACATTTAAACTTCTTTTTAATGAACTCGAACAGTTTTATTCAAGTTCAAGTTCGAGTTCAGAAAAAATTGTTTTTTTGAGCTCCAGTTTGGCAAAACAACCGAGTTTTTCTAGTTCAGGTTCACATTCGAGCGCGCAATCCCTGTCGCAAACAAACAAAAAATATTCCAGCCATGAGCAGGACTGTAGCAAAGGCCTCATTTTGGGTCTAATGTTTTATCGCTACATAAGGCCCAGGAAGTGCTAAAGATTTACATTTATTGCCAACATCATGCAGAGGGGCAAAGATTTTAAATTCTGTCTATTTCGGGGCTGTTGTCCAACATATTATTGCACAATCTTTGATTTGATGCATTAATTACTGTGCAGGCAAAAACGCTTTCTGAGGTCCAACAAAAATTGATAAGTTTTGGCATTATGAGTGAGTTGTTCACGTTTTCTTTATTTTCTCGTTTATCACTAGTATATGGTCAAAATTGTCGCACATTAATTGAAATTACTCAATAGGAAACAGCCAGTTTATTTAGTTCCTGGCTCGCAACCAAGATTTTGCTAATGAGGGGTCTTGAACCCAAAAGAGCTGTCTGAATGAACTAAATTTCTAAAAAATAAAAGTTAATTGCAAAAATAAAATTGACCAGCTCACACGTTAAAAACGCTTATATTTTGGATTTAATTTTGTAGGTGACTTGGCTAAGCGGCGGGGGCTGATGTCCTCGCCACTGTGCAGTTCCTACCCTTAAAAATGCTGGTTAGGTGAACTTCACAAAAGAATTTTTAAGCACACATTGTATTAACTTTGCATCCAGTTAGAGCGGGAGCGTTTTGGGACAGAGAATCAACTTAACAAAAGTTTGTCAATTTCTATGGGGTTTTTATCCCCCACGCCCTGTAAATAGTTCTCAACAATTATGCATCCAACAACTGGATGTACATCGAGACAAGTGGCGTAACTAGAGGGATAAGTGGATGAAGCCTCCTCATAGCTAGGTCACTTAAAAAATTTAAACCAAATACGCCTGCTTTTAAAAATGTTTTGAACTTAACTTGAAAATAATGAGGGTTGAAGGGGAAGAGCGATTCAATTCTGTCAAAGGGCTTCTAAATCTCAGCAATTAGCTCAGTCAAATGTTTCTACAATCGTGCAAAATGTTATCAAAATGGCTACCTTTTTTCAAAAAAATTTACAACGCAGACCCCAAAGTGTGAGGTGCATGCAAATTTAGCTTCAGATTCAATCTCCCTGCCTCGTAAGCAATCCTGGTTAAGCACCTGATCAAGACATTAATTTAAATTAGATTGCAAGCAAAAGCCTCTGAGCGGAATCTCCGTTTTCTGAAGGCCTTTGATGGGGGCGGTCTGAGAACGAAGTTTCATACCACTGAGCAATTTTTATGATTTTAGAAAACAAGGACTATTTTTAACGCCATTTGAATTAAAACGTTTTACGTTTTTAAAGCCATTTGAAATAATATCGCTCGATTTATTTACAGTATCATGCAAATGTAAATAAAAGGTAAACTTTGCAAGCTAAGAAATTGCATCTAGTGGCGCAAGCTTTATACCAGACCTGCATCACATAAATGCTTTTGAAAATTGGATGTATGATACTGTGCAGACACAACACAGCAAAAGATTGGTGCATTTTGATTAGACGGAATGCCTTTCCGCAAAAGCTGAAATAAATTATTGGTATTGTAAAAATTGTAAAAACGTATTGTAAAAACGCAAAAATAATAAATTATTGGTTTTTTTCTAAAAACGCACAAATTTTTCTTGGGAGCTAGGGCTACTCCGATCCTATTTTCGTGACGTCGTATGAAAATTGATTAAATGTAGGGCGCATCTTTCCAGGCATTCGAACAATTACAGTTATATGTAGTTTCACTCTTGCTTTTTTAATAATTGTTTATGCAGCGCTTTTTCTGATGCAGTAGCTTATTATTTGGGACTCTTAGCGGTGACTTTTAACACAAAAATCGTTTAGCGGATATGGCTTTGACCCCAGACTAATTGCCACTGATTAGAGTTGTTCTTTTATTATCTCAAAACAACTATTCTTCGCAATATTCTCTCGCGTATTTTCAGAACAAGTGTTGGCCTTCTAAAGATGCGTTTTGTTAGTTATATTAGGGATATACTAACATTTTAGTGCAATACGCTATCCCCGGTAACTGTATTACATTGCATTATCGCATACATGCTGACACATCTCTTTCGGAATCCACACTCAGATAGGCACGGTCATGTTTCAGCGCCAGCAACTCAAAAATGTTCTTGTCTGGACCCTTAGATCTCTTGTTATAACCCTGGATGGTTTAAGTGCTTTGATTTTTGAACCACCCGCATTGGAAGTATCAGCAGAAATAAAAAAGAATGATTTTACACTACCTTTTGTCATCTCATTCTCCGATTAGAGTTTTCATACAATGCCATTTAAAAATATCGTTTGCTTTGACTTGGCTGCTAAGTTTTATTATCATTACATGATATTACTTTTAAAATAATAAAAAAAGGAAACGAATTGACAGGCTAGAAGTATAGATTATTTTTTGTTTGATTGTTTTCCTTTTGAACCAATCAAAAAAATAATTCTGTCCGTGACCCGAGAGCAGAACATTTTTGAGGACTGGCAGGCTTCGAAGCCAAGGCCAAGAACTTGAGCTTCAAGGCCAAGGCCAAGAACTTTAAAATGTGTCCTCGAAGACGTCCTTGAGGTCAAAAACGTCCTCAAGGCCTCCACCTCTGATGGGTGCGACTAAAACATACCGTACATGATGCAGATAAATAGCAAAGATGCCAAAATTTGATAACATGGCACGTGGTAACATGTTGTCAGATTGTGGAATGCCAATTTTAAGAGTCGGAGTTGGAGTCCTCGAGGACGTCCTTGGCCTTGGTCTCGAAGCTCAAGTCCTTGGTCTCAAACCTTATAAGTCTTCGAAAATGTCCTGTCCTCGGCTCGAGGACGGCATTGTTTTTTGATTGGTTGAAAAGAAAATAACCAAACATAAAAATTTCTTGAACTTTGGCATAGGCGTGGCCAGGATTTTTGATTGGTGAATGGTGAGGCCCCAATCCGCAAATCACATGCAATATGACGTCATCAGAAATTTTCAAAAGGAGGGGCTTGTATGGGACTAAAGTACCTTAGAAGGGAAGATCAGAAGCCCGGGTTGATGCGTAAACAGGATGTTGCTGAAGGAGGAGGACTTGAATCAAAAGTTAATGTGTTCAAAAGGTAAATTTTATTGCGGAGAGGCGCTGAAAAAACTAATGTAACTCAAACGTATCACAGACGGTGGTCTGGGGGCGGGGTCACAACCGCCTGATGCTATGGGTGATTTTTGAAAATTTTTGGAATTTTTCGGAAAAAATAGCGATTTTAATGTGATTTTGATCATATTTTGCACGTTTTTAGAGCCATTTGAAAGAACTAAATTCAAAGATTTGAAATGCAATTGAAAAAAAAATTAAACTGCTTATTCCTCTCTTTGCTTACAATTCTCGTTTAAAACCTAGCATTTTTGGTTAAATTTTTAATTGACTTGGTCCAAATGATGGGAAGCAAGGTACATTGCATTCTGCAATATTTTTAGAAGTAGGTAATAATTCACTAGAAGATTCTTCTTGGATATCTTTGCTTTATCATGAAAATAACCAGTTTTAGGAATACATGTACAACCAGGGGGTCTCAGGGACCCTCAATTCATTCAATAATTTGTTCAATAAACGTTTAACCCTAGCGTTTTTCAATATTTTGTCTCGTAAAAACTGGCGAGGTGGAGTTGAATTGCTATTTGAAGTTGGTATAATGGAATGGTTACTGATCATGTTATTGCATTTTTATAAAATGGTTAGATGAAGGCCAGAGGTTGCAACTTTTAGGACAAAACCTTGAATTTCTCCCGGGTTATACATTTATACTGACAAAGAGTTGAATTGAGGGGGCCCGGGCGAACTGCTCGTCAACATCAATATTATTGTTAATTACTGTTGTACGCGAAAATGCCAAAAGAAACTGAAATTGAACAAACGATAGGTCTTGTTGTAATCCTTTTTATCATTGGTGGCGTTTCAATTGGGGGAGGGTGGACGCACCCCTTGGCTTCCCCTCTTCATCGGCTACGCTTATGTCTTCTGGCCTGTCTATTCGTTTTTATTTTCCTTATTTGAAAACAAACTATTATATAGAAGCCCAGACATATAGTAAACCTTATTTCCAATGGCATTATGTGAAAGTTCTAATCGGCGAATGAGGGGGCAAAACGCAGTGTTGATAGCTTTTTTTTGTTTCTGCTAATACTTCCAGTGCGGATGATACAAACTGCAAAACACTTAAACCATTCAGGGCCATAGCAAGGGATCCGAGGTTGTCGACACAAACATTTTTGAGTGGCTGATACCAACATATTACCGTGCCTATGTGACTGTGGAATCAAAACAAAGTATATGTGACTGTGGAATCAAAACAAAGTATATGTGCGTGATAATGAAATGCAATACAGTTACCAGGGATGCATAAGCTTACCCAAGGGTGAAATGCCACACCAATGACAAAAATGTGACAAAAAATCCTATTGTTTCTTCAGTTTCAGTTTCTTTTAGCATTTTTTGCGTGCAACAGTATAATTAACAATAATATTGACGACCAGAGAGCCCGGGCCCACTCAATTCAATTTTTGCCAACCAATTTAAATGCATAACCCGAGTGAAATTAAGGGTTTTTGTCCTAAAAGTTGCTACCTCAGGCCATCATCTAAGCTTTTTATGAATGGTAATGTAATAATCATCAGAGCCGGATTTACCGTATGGCACAGTACCAGGGGCTCCGCGCTCAGATGGTTAAGACTTTTTTGGTCTTCACCTATATTTGGCAGGAAGATGTTGCGAAAATCCCCGAAATACCAAGAGCCCAGGACAATAACATCCTCGAAGTATCATGGGTTCCGGGCAATAGCATAGTTAGTAGGCGTAACCAAGTATTGTTCCATTTTTTAAAAGGGACAATTCACCTCCACTTCGCCAGTTTTAGCGCAACAAAATACTTTTGAAAAATAAAATAGCTAGGGGAAATGCTCATTTAACAAATTATTGAATTTGAATTAAGGGAGCCTGGGCCCCCTAGCCGTACATGTACTCCTACAACTGGTTATTTTCATGACAAACAAAAAACCTCTCAGTAAAATCTTTCGGTGGATCATTACTGGAACGACCAACGCTCGCGTCGCGTGTTCCTTTGTTTTTACTCGGTCATTCTCAAACTAACGAGTGCGAAGTTTCAAACTTTTGCTTATAACTCGATAACGGTAAGATCTAGCCACATGAAATTTTGACAGCATTAATGAGTTGTATGGTCGTGTCAAATTTTAAGCTAATGAATCTCGTGACTTCAGTTTGAGAATTCGAAAACCGTACGAAAAAGTTTCGCATAAAAAGCGGTCTCATTCAAAAATGGGTTAAGTACGACAAAAAATATTTCTCTCGGTTGTGTGTCTTAATATACTTTTTCATCTCTATCAACCCAGTTTAGACCACGATGAGTTTTTTTTTTTTTTTTTTGTCCTTTTTTTTCTTCCTAAATCTTGTACGCTCTTCTCCTAAACTACAAAACATCGAAATCTAATTTTTGTGTAAAGTTGTTGAGATGCAAACGCAATTTTGTCTCCCGAAATTTTTTGGGGCCACTATCCCAGAAACCTCCCAAAAATCGGGCCCCAAAAAATCAATTTTTTGAACGGCTCAAGCTAGGGTGAATTTTATTTTTTGATATCAGTAGATATTTGAAAGACAAATATTTTTGGCATAGTTTGAGGGTACCATCCCCTTGGAAATTCCCTAAATGGACCCTCCCAAAAATCAATTTTTTGAATGGCTTAAGCTATGGCGCTAGTTTGTTTTTGATATTTGTAGATATTTACGAGACAAATATTTTGACATAGTTAGGGGGCACCCCTCGGGGACTCCTCCAAAAATTAGTTTCTTAAACGGCTCAAGCTAGTGCGGTAGCTTTTTTGATGTCAGGAGATATTTAAGATACAAATATGTAGATATTTGAGAGACAAGTATTTTGGTAGAGTTTGGAAGTACCACCACCCTGAACCCCCTTCCCCCAGATGGAGTCTCCCAAAAATCAATTTTTTCAACTGTTTAAGCTAGGGCGCTAGTTTTTTTTATATCAGTTAATGGCAATCGGTGAGGAGCATCCGTGTATTTCTTGAATACTCAAACATAATCGTCTCATCTGTTTCAATTCAATGCTATTTACTTTTCCAAAAATTGGTTTATATTTATGTTATTGTTATTTCATTGCTACAATGAAGAATTTTATGTGCATTTGTCACCTGGCGCTTGCTAACGGCAATTAACTATTCACGTTATCGGCATTTTGGCGCTGGAAATTTGGCTAGTAACTTGTTTGTGCTAAAATTAGCGTGTAAGGTATTCTCAGAGACCACATGAGTCCCCATGGTTTTACGAAATAAGAAAGAAATGTATAGCTCCGCCCAAGCATTAACCAATCATATTCAGACAAAAGCAACCAAAACGATTTTGGCATCAAGCGAGAAACCTAGCATAAGCGAGTGGTTTGGTAAAGTAACCATCAACCAGAGGTGGAGTCGAGGATACAAGGCTCGAGGCCAAGGCCAAGAACACAAAAAAATCCGAGGCTAAGGCCAAGGACAGCCCTTCCGAGGACAGACACTTTCGAGGCCAAGGACAGGAATGCTCAGGCCAAGGCCAAGGACCAAGAACACAAGCGCAAGTGCTCTCCAAAAAAACAAAAAAAAATGTCTTCACAAAAATTTTTCAGGCGATCTCAAAAAAAAAATAAAAAATAAAAAAGGCCTTCATAAAAATGTTTCAGGCGATCTCCAGAAAAAAACGTCTTCCAAAAAATGTTTCAGGCGCTCCACAAAATTTTGACTCTTCAAAAAATAGTGCTGTCCTCAAACCGAGGACAGGCAAATTTTTGAGGACTTGAGGCCTAGAGGCCAAGGCCAAAGACTTGATCTTCGAGGCCAAGGCCAAGGACTTCAAAATGTGTCCTCGAGGACTACACCTCTGCCATTAACAGGGTGGGAAGTCGAGGTTGTTTAAAAGCAAAGACGAATCGACAGTTCACACAAAAAGCAAAGACTAAAGTAAAGAAATAAAAAGCAAAGATCTCGAAAAAAAAGCAAAGATTAGTAATCGATGCCGAAATGCGAACAAAATTTTTATTCTATTTTTCATTTGGATGCACTAAAATTTTTGCCGTATTAAACTTGTGAGAGGAAAAACTATCATTACCGTTGTTACAAACGATATAGTCTTTCTAACCCGGTCTTACAATATGTGTCAGTTGGTCAAACCGTTTCTCGTTAAAGCTTAGTTCTTAAATTTGAATGTCTGCCAAGACTTGCCAATTCGAACCGTTTTGTGTTTTCTGCAGGGCAACGATACGTAGTATTATAGCCAACTTCAATAACGTGTAGGAGTGCTATGCCAAACTCTCCCAATCCCTTTTTCCTTCTCACAACTGAGCACTTGATTTTCTTGATTTTTAATGGAATTTATTATTATATTGAATAAAGAAAAATACAGAAAAAACGAAGTAGTATCAAAATACGATGTAAGGGCCAATTCAAGGCCTTTCTTCCAATCTACAATTCTGTTCCTTCGCAGTCAATAGTCAACTCCTTAAACAAGGATGGAGAGGAAGGGAAGGGGTAAGGGATCGCAAAACACAATTTACCCAAGTTAAGCAGCATTTAACACGTATCACCAAACACTGACACTGTTCACTTCATTAATTTTTGTCACGACTGAGTTCTCTGGCTCCAAGCAGGTTTAAGTAGTTCCAAGTAGTAAAAAACACGTGGCACCGCCTATTGCCTAGCATCAAAGGCCAGAAATTAACAAACAAAGGCTGTCAGCTGCTAGTCTACAGCTGCCAGTCTACACAAATAATGCACAAAAAGAACACAACAATTTTAAATACAGTCTAATTAGCCTTTGAAGGTCTTTGAAGATGTGCCTTTGAAGATGTGCTAATTGGCAGTTTATTTTTAACAAAGGATAACAATTACTCATTAATTTACCTTAAACACCGATCAGACAATGACAAATAATCTTGTCGATTTAAGTCACAAGATTGCGAAAACCAATAATTAATCAGACACAAATGCACAAACAAAGATTTAAATTGGTTCTTCAGTCATTAGTTGAAAGCAGGGCAGATTATTTTTAATGATTTTAACAACCGTACTATAAAGGATATAAAAAACACACTTTTAGGACAATATTATCAAGAGCAATATAGCATAAGAGAAACGAAACGAAGTAAGCTTAGGCAGACTCAACAAGAACAAAAGTAAAGTTTAAAGATTCTACCAATCGATAAAATGTAAGCAAAAAGCATAGAAAAGGTAATAATCGATGGAAAAATTTGAAAGCAAAGCAACTGCGATAATCGATAACAGAAAAGCAAAGAATATAGTATCGATTATCGATTATTAATCGACATTTCCAACCCTCGCCTATAACTACCTGTCGATTAAACACAGTGAAGCGTTATATAACATCCGAATGCGTTTTGCTTATCAATAGAATTTCTAATTAAAAATGTTTTCTGCAAATATAAAATTAAGCAGAAAGAAAACTAACAACAATCATAGCTATAGACGTTTATTACAACAGTTGATTAGGGTGATCGTTCCTTCATCAAAAAAATTGTAAAAGAAAAATTCAATTGCTACCGTAGCGACTCAAATTGAAATGCTTTGCAGTGAACTATTTTAATAACTGCATCGATTCATTAATCATTCTCAAAACTGTTTTAGCTTGTTTTAATCAATTGTTCTTCAAATCTTTTCAGTTTAAAGTATAAATAGTATTGTTTTTCTTTTTTTTCATTTCTGTTTCGCTATTTCTGTCAGTTAACCTTTGGCGTCCATTTAAAGTGATTCAAGTTATGTAGGGCTTAGGCATAATTTAAAAAAATACTTCGACAAGGTTTTGTTTTATGCACTGATCGGAAGTGCATTTTTGTGCGCATAGACGGGTGAGTGATGACAAATTATTATAATGATCAGCCCTGTGAATACCCAAACTATTTGGTCACCGATCGTCACTGATATCACTAAATATTTGAGAGACAAATGTTTTGACATAGTTTGGGAGTATCACCCCATAGGGAGCCACCCCAAATGGACCCCCAAAAAACATTTTTTTAAAAGGCTTAAGCTAGGGCGCTGGGTTTTCGATATCAGCAGATATTTGGTAGGAAACTATTTTGACATAGATTGGGTGTACCACCCTTTCGAAAACGCCCCATACGGACCTCCCAAAAATCAATATTTAACAAGCGTCGGTCGTTCAATAAGCTTGCTTCTAGTAAGCTCACATCTAGTTTACTGATAAAATATTGCAGGAGGCAATATACCTTACTTCTCCCATACCTGGGCCAAATCACTTACAAAATTTAACCTTAAAATGCAAGATTTTAAACGTGCTTTGAGCTTAAATTGAAAGTAAAAAAAGGATTGAACAATTTAATTTTTTCAATTGGCTTTCAAATGTCAAAAATATAGTTCTTCCAAATGGCTCTGAACACGGGCGAAATGTGATACAATGGCATTAAAACAGCTTGTTTTTTCACAAAATTACTAAAAATTGCTTAGCGGCTGGGGGCTTCGCCGTCAGACCCCCGTTTGTGATACGTTTGAGTGACACTACTTCATTTAACACGTTTCCCAATTCAGACGTTTTCACTTTTTAACTATTGATTTAAGCTCTCTCTTTTCAGCAAATTCTGGTTAAGTGCCAAACCAAACCGCGGCTTCGATTTTCTATTCTACGATATATCTTCGTCCCACAAAAATTTCCTTTTTCGAAAATTTCTGATGATGCTATTGCATGTGATTTGTGGTTTGCCCCTCCCCCCCCAATCAAAAATCTTGGTTACGCCAATTCAGGGATGGCCAATGATACACTAAATATGTTACATATAATATAGCCCTGACACAACTAACAAAACGTTACTTGAGAACGACAGCTTGTGTTACGAAAATACGCGAGCGAATATTGAGATAAATTTGTTTCTGAGCTAAAAAAGAACAACTCTAATTTTTGCATTTCTACAATTTGTGGGCCTTTTGAAAGAGGGCCTCGGGGCAAATGCCTCTAATGCTTTCCTCCTTATACAGTCCTGCTGGGATTCTCAGTTTACTTTTTGCAGTTAAATAACTTATGAACAACTCTCTAATCCAGGGCAAGCGGTCTGGGTCAAAGCCACATCCACTGAAAGATTTTTGTTCTGAAAATCGTCGCTAGGAATCCCAAATAATAACTATTGCTTCACAAAAAACGAGAGTGATGTTAATCATAAATATAATAACTGTAATTGTTGGAATGCCTGAAAAAATGCGCACTGCACTTAATCAATTTTTTACACAACGTCATGAAGATGAGGAGGCGAAACTCCTGCAAAAAATTTGGGCATTTTCTGCAAAAATAATCATTTTTACTTTTTACGTTTCTACAATTTTTGGGCCTTTTGAAGGAGGGCCCTGGGGCAAATGTCTCCAAGGCCTTACTGGAATTCGTAGGTTACTTTTTGTAGTTAAATACCTTATATTAGATTTTACAAAGTATTTTTTGGCGGCCGAAACGTATGTTTTCATTCGTTGATAGGTATTAGATGCAAGATAAAGGAGAAACATCACAATATACATTGAAACGTAAAGATTGGCTCAAAATTAGGATTATAAGGGGATGTTGGAAAACTAAAGTTTTTTTAACTTAACTTTTACGCTGTTTTCTTTTTTTTAATTGCTTTGAAAATCTAATTGTATAATCCCCTTCAAAAGTCACAAAAATTGCTATTTTTCTGAAGAAAAAGTTACTAACGGAGGGATGGAAACTTTGCCCCCAAAACCCAGTTTTTTCCAAGGACTTGAGCTTGCAAGTACGGTACCTCATTTCATTTCAAAAGTATAAACTTACAGTATTTTGCAATACTTTTAGGTAATAATATCATACTCGCTATGCAATATTTGAAAACTATGATAATACTTGAAAATTTATTTGGAAAGAAAACGTTTAGCCAAACAATAAGAGTTGTGTCTGAGAAGCTATTGAAAAAGTGGGGATCAGTGGTCGTTTGCATAATCAGTGGTTGTTTGCATCGGGGCCCTAACTGATAAAATTAAGACCTTAAAATTGACCCATTTCCAAGCTGAGAATAAATAGTTACTAGTTATTCTCATTTTCAATTGATGAGTTACGGCCTTAATTCTTTCATTACTAAGATACCGCTACGGAACATAATCAACATAGCTGCAAACGTGCAAAACTTGAACATGACATTCATTATTTTAAGAAACTACTATTTTCTGATTATTATTTAAATTATCATCAAAAACTTAACAAAATGCTATATCTTAAAGACTTTCGCGCTTAAAAATAATCGAAAATTCGCCGACCATAGTTTAGAGAAATTGTGTCGTTGCTGGTTGGTCCTTGGCCTTGACCATTCCTGTCCTTGGCCGCGAGAGGGTCTGTTCTCAAAAAGTCGGTCCTTGGCCTTGGCCTAGTATTTTTCTCGAGTCCTTGGTCTTGACCTAGAAGGTTGTGTCCTCGACTCCATTTCTGCTAATGGTTATTGTTTAAATCATAATGGTGAAAAAACACAATTGTAAATTATTATGACGCTGAGGAGATATAAAATACCCTCATCATAAAAATACCCATCATTTTCTCCGTTTATTTTTGATTATGTTTTCAAAAGCTAAGCTTAATAATAAAATTTTCTACATAGACACTAGTAATAAAGCTCATTTAAACAAAAGAAATGTCCGGACTGATGAGATCAGATAACCAAATACATCAAGAAGTACATTATTTTATATTGATTGATTTATTGGCAATGATAATTGTGGGTGTTAAGTTAATGTTTCTTAAACTTCGTAATTTTCAAAATGTTGAAACAATATGTCGTTTATTGCTAAAATATCAGAAGTAATTTTGAATTTATATTTGAGAAAATTCTCTTGTTTTTGATGTCATAGACTATTAGTTATGACAAAAATGTCTCTATGTGCAAAAAATTTTATTGCAGCAATGATTATTTAGCTTCCTAATACAATTTAAAGAAGCTATCGTACAAAGTATGACTTTTACACCTAGCTGTATCAAAGTTAATTCTCATGTTTTCGTAATAATACTGCGATTCTCTAAGTAAGTTGCATGTTCATTGATAAACCCCATTGATACTAGTATCCAGGGGTGCCGAAACAAGGGGGGATGGGAGGATATATCCCCCAATCCCCCAAATAATTTGGCTGTATCCCCCCAATTGTTTGAGAATGGTCCACATCTGCATCCCCCCAATAATTTGAATGGGTGTACATCTGAGCGTGCAGTAGTGGGCAGTAACTAGTTACAATTGTAACTAGTTACTGTAACTAGTTACTTTTTTAGTAACTGTAACTGTAACTTCGTTACTTTTTTTCAGATGTAACGATATTTGTAACTAGTTACCAGTTTAGAGTCCTAAAAAAAAGTTACAGTTACTTTTTGTACTACATGCTTTGAAGCAAATTACAGATTTTTTATGAATTCCATTCAAAATAATTGTATTACACTGGCAACACAGGACGCACAGTCGCATGTCTGATCAACCATATAACCTTTTATCCATATTTTCTTCACTGTGTTCACTGGACTATACATGTGATTGCTGGTTAAAGTGAAGGCAGTGATAGTTTTCCAACTTCGCTTTCTGGTGATTGAAACCGTTTGGGGATTCAGAGCTGAGTATGCCTACTGCACAGCTGTATGTGTACTAGCAATCAGTGTTAGTTTGCAATTTCAATATAATACTACCCTACCATCCAGTGCAGCAGTGGAGAGACTATTTAGTTGGGTAAAGATACCTTAAAACCAAAACGCTGTGGGCTCAGTGACGAACACTTTGAAATGTTAGCCATTTTGGAAGGCAATTAACTGATTTCTGTTTTCAAAATTTTTGTAACTATTAGTGCATATTTTTAGATCTAGCTAGTTCTTTTTTCTTTGCATTCTTACACAAATGCGACTTTGAAAGTTGATGCATGAAATTCAACGCTTTGACAAAACTAAATTTTGTGACAAAAAAACATCCTTGGTTTGGTCTTACTTTTGAGACGAACAGACGTAATCTGGCAAGTGCCGACAGGCCTGTTTTTAGTCCAAATTTTTAATCACAAAAAGTAACTGTAACTATAACTGTAACTAGTTACTTTTTCAAATTTGTAACTGTAACCTAGTTACTTTTTTTGCTAAGTAACTGTAACTTGTAACTAGTTACTTTTAGAAAGTAACTTGCCCACCACTGTGAGCGTGTAAATTTGGGGAAAAAAGTGTTCTATTCTTGTGGAAAACCTTTTTTTTTTGGTCTTCACTAAATTTCCACACCTGAACAAAATCGTGGTCGAGGTTCATCCTCCCCAAGAGCAAAATTGGGGTAAAATTGAAAATTATCCCCCCCCAATGCTTAACAAGAATCGGCACCACTGCTAGTATCTACCTTATTTATAATGTTATATCCATTGTAAATTCAACAAACATTATAATGAAATCCAGCATTTAATGTTAATAACTAGCAAAATCTTGAGATAAGGTGGCAAACGTCTTGACGCTTGGCACGTAGTTCGCTTGCTACACTGCATACATGCGTCTGTGACGTCACATTCGCATTGCCTGTGAATGTCTACGCTTGTGACTCGCCAGTTGTTTCTGGGTAAGGTTAGAATGAATATTATCAACCTTTCCAGTCACATCACGTGACCAACCCAATTTTGGTAAATCCCCCATTTTTTCATGTATTTTGGGTTTGGGGAAATGAAATAGAGTAGGGGGAATTAAATACACTCTATTTGAATCCCTCAACCACAATTTAGACGAAAAAGGGTGTTTTTAACAAAATTGGATTGGTCAGTGATGTGACTGGAAAGGTTGATAATAATCATTCTAACCTTACCAGTTGTTTCTAGAAAACACGTTTTCGTAACCTGATATGCGATCGTTGCTGCTCTGAACTCGCTATCACCAGCTAGGCTCCCACTACAACTGAATATTTAATCTTAGGTTAGGTCCTGATAATGACAAGCTTCAAAGTTTCTTGAACTTAATATGTTTGAAAGCTTAAAAAACATCTCATTTTTTGGTAAATACTGTAAAATATAGATTATTTCAAGAAAAATTGCCTTGGTTGTGACGTCATTGTGACATCATCATGATATCACACACTATCATATATGACAAAAATGTTTGTTTACGCAAACAATAAACAAAATATTATAATGCAGCAAAACTATATGCTATATATAAAAGTACAAAAACAGTATTTGCATTATACGCCTCCAGTTTTAAGCTGGAGGCCGCCTGTGTCCAGGCCTGCTGTAAAGATCGTCATGATTGGAACCATGTTCAAATTTGCTGTTTGGGTTGGTTTTGGTGCCAACGCTAAGCATGCAGATGAGCTTTTACGTAAATACTAAAAAAGATTGTAGATCGGTTTCCTAAAATAGCTGTTTGTGTGGTGTACAAAAATAAACTCAATTCTTTCCAATACTATACTAATGTAATTTCATTGCACAAACTCCACAACGTCATGTAAACTGAGCTGCACATAATTATTGTGGTCTTAAGTAATTGACTAATTTAATTGCAATACGTCCCATATTTCTGGTGTAAAGGTGACCTACAATTCAGTTCGTCAAGGTGCTGATCATTATTGGGTTCAAATAGCAGCTCCACATTTTGTTTTCGAGAAGCAGTTTTTACATTAATAAAGACAGCAGCAAAAATCAACAGAAATAGTTTCAGGTCTATTCTCACCTGAGAGTACTATGCACTGTCTTGTTTTTCAAAACAGCTTAATATGTTTATTCAGTTTGTTATCTAATTAAACTTCAATCTTGTAATGTTGTGTTAACTCCAAGAAGCTACTGCACAAGCAAACACTGTAGTGTTAATCAAACAACCCTTTCAAATACAATACAAAAAAGCGCTTGAGCAAAAAGCTATGCAAGACAAAGTTAGTTGAAGCAAAATCTGAACAAATAGTGCAGAGACTGTACTGAGATACACATATCGTAAATTGAAGATTTAGTAACACTTTGATCATCCCTGACTTTGATCTTGAAAGCAAAATAATTTGGATTGACTTTATGTATGGGCGTAAGAGCTCAAAATGATTCGAGGGGGCACAAAACTTTTGCCCGAAAATGACTCGATAAATTGAATTTTGCCCGAAAAATAAATGAGTCACCTGCATATTTTTGCTTAAAAAAAAATGCTCATCAAAAAACCTGAATTATGTAAACTTATTAGCTATGCCGTTATTAGACTAACTTATTACGAAAAGCTAGTCATTTGGCAATTTGTTAACAAATGTTGATATATAATTATTTAACGGAACTACTGTCACAAACAAAATCAAATCAATGCTAAACTCACCAAGATCTAAAAAATGCTCTTTCCTGAAAATTAACATCACAATCAGTAGCGTACGCAGGATTTTGAAAAGGGGGGGGGGGGGGCAAGAACCTCACAAAATTTGAGAAATATAAAGGTCGGAAAGAACATCATTTTACTCAAAATTAGTCCAATTTTTCGCCCAAAATTAGGTGAAGAGCAAAGAAAAATTTTTTCACCCAAAATTAGTCCGATTTTTCGCCCAAAATTAGGTGAAGAGCATAAAAAAAGCAAAAAAGGTCTTCACCCAAAATTAGTCCGATTTTTCGCCCAAAATTACGTGAAGAGCAAAAAAAAACAGGGTGCAGGCCTGAAACAAACGGACCAAACATACCTTTTGTGTAATCAAAGCTTCCAGCCAACTTGCAAAGGGGAGGGGGCATGCCGCAATTTTGCATGCAATTCTATGCTAAATATACTATCCTGGCGAACCAAAGGGGGGGGGGCATGGCCCAATGCTCCCCACCCCTAAATACGCCCCTGATGACAATTCAGATATTTTGCGAATGTTTGTAGTCTGATGATTTACTTAAATATTTTAACAACAATGGCATTTTTTGCAGAAAGACCTTTTCTTTTAGTTCAATCACTTCACTTCAGCTGATTATAATCAAACAAAACTAACTTGCTACAGTTCCAAAACATAGGTTTACAAATAAGTGCCATCGCAAAATTGCTTTCCTCAATCAGCCTGCACGTTAAGTCACTACTCAAAGTACCTTAACAAAAAATCTGAAAAGAAGTAGTTTAAGCAACATTATTCAGGCCTACTGGTAAGTATAACTAGCAAAGTTTCATGTTCCAAATTATTATAAAGCATCTGAATCCCACGCCTTTAAAAAATATCTGAACTCATTACGTGTTTAGTGTAAAATACGTGACAATGGTACTAGCTTTGTCGCAACTATCTAAATTTTATACTGCTAACATCACTTGTGCTTTTTTTGAATGAGATAAAACTTTCCATAAAATATTTATATCTTGGCAACTACCAGATACCTTATCAAGACCATTGAACAAGTGATATGGCTAACACAAGTTCATATCCATTCTTCTGTTTACCATTAAACAGCTTCCCTAACGTACAGTACTTAAATGAACTGGGACTAAGTTAGCGTTACATCATGTCCAGTGCTTAACCTAATTAGAAGCATTCTGCTGCAGCTACAGTAGTTGAACTAAACTGTTAAAAAGGAATTATTGTATTATTGTTTTAAACAAGGGTTATTATGTATTTAACCACTATGTGAATTTAGACACCTTTTCCAGCACCATTTAAAATGGTTAAAAAGAAGTAAAGTAAAAACACTCTTGAGAAAAAACACAATAGACAAAAAAAACAACTGTGTAGCATTATTTGCAACTTAGTTGCTGTTAATACTGTCGTTATTTTGGTCAATCATACTAGTAACTTGGTCAGTGAATATTCACATAAAAATCAAAATTGCTTAATCTATGACAGCTGACTAAACATAATTGATTTTGTGACACAAACAAATACAGCTAACATTATAACAAGCTGAGTGTACTAAGTCTTCCAAGGAAAAAGATCAACCTAAACAAAGATTTAAAACACTATCGAAGTTAATTACCATATCTACTGAAAAAGAAATGTGATACACTTTGGCAACCACTACAATTCATTTGGTCAGTGATTGCTGTTCATTTGAAAAATGAATACAGCACACACTGTAACAAAAGCTGGCTAAGAAAAATACTTGGGTTTGTCAGAAAAATATCCAGTACTGTGCAAGCCAGAGGTGGAGTCCTCGAGGACGTCCTCGGCTCGAAGACAGCACTAGTTTTTGAATTGTTAAAATTTTGTGAAGCGCTTGAAAAATTTTTTGGAAAACGTTTTTTTGTGGAGATCGCTTGAAAAATTTTTGTGAAGACCTTTTTTTTTTTGGAGAGCACTTGCGCTTGTGTCCTTGGTCCTTGGCCTTGGCCTCGAGCATTCCTGTCCTTGGCCTCGAGAGTGTCTGTCCTCGGAAGGGCTGTCCTTGGCCTTAGCCTCGGATTTTTTTTTGTGTCCTTGGCCTTGGCCTCGAGCCTTGTGTTCTCGACTCCACCTCTGGTGCAAGCCTACACAAACAACAAAAATAGCTACGGTAAATAGGTAGCCAATGAAAAGAAACTTCACAGAACATTAACTGAAATGCTATTTGATTACACCTGCAAAGTAACTGGTCAATCTGTCAATTCTGACTTTAGTCAACAAGTCATTATATCAATACGACATGAGTTATGTTAGGCAAAATAACTACATAGAAATACGAAAATGCCCAAAATTTTACTGTGCCATTAATGTTGGCTTATTGAAGCTTATGAAGTTCGGGTAGTCAATTTGAATCATGGATCAATAGTTAACTGATGTTGTTTGTTTCATGACACTTACAGCGAAATAGATAGAAAACTATTTGACCAGAAAGCTGAAAACTGAAAAGAAGCCACCACAGATTATAAAATATACGGTACTGTATCATTAAAAACTGAGCAAAATTGCTCAAAAATTAAGTTTGCAATCCTCAAAAGATTTTGGTTCGGCAAGATGGACTAAAAAGCAGGTCTACTTGACAGTTGGCCACAAAACTGAAGAGCAAAAAAGCCGCCGACGATAAAAATGTGAGGCAAATATGGGGCAAATCTCCCAAAATAGGAATTTGCCCAAAATTTCACTGCACATTCAATAATGACACTTGACTTATGGCAGATCATAAATAGATTAGAAAACTATTTGATCACAAAAGTAAATTAGCTATCACTAGGTAGCTTAATAGCTACAAAAATATGATGAATAAATGCTGAACAAAAATGCCCAAAAAATAAATTGCCCAAAAATTTACTACTCAGTCAAGATAGACCATTACACACCACTTACCGATGCAGCAAAAATAGTCTAAAAAACTATTTGACCACAAAAGTGAAATAGCTAGAATTGACAATATAAAAATATGATTACTAGTGAGGAAAACTGCCCGAAAAAATAATAGATTGGTCCCAAATTTACTGTCCAATGAAGGTATAATATGACGCGACACTTACCGAGACAGAGCATAAAATAGCCTAGAAATAAGATTTATTAACTAGTCCAGTATTGTTTTTTTTTTTTTTTTTTTTTTCAGTGTTATTTGAGTGGTGTATAGATTATGTCTGACTTACGTAAAGTTTTGGGCCGTTCATGTTCGAATTCTGTTTAATCCGCAAATCAAAATTGATTGACTGTTGCTACTTCGACGCTGCAGTCGCCCCCAGCGCCTTTACGTCAAACGAAATACAATGACACAGCTATCTTGAGATCTGGTCCAACTTGCTACGCGACTTTATCATTCGTGTACCATGACATCTGACTACGCTCAGGCATTTTTTAAGTCTGATGAAAAGGATAGTTCGTGAGACATCATTGGTGGGACTAGGAAACGTTAAGGTTTGTCAGGTGGTTTATGAGGGGCAGAATTAAAGTACCCAGACCGCGACCAAGCCTCGCTCTAGATTTTCAGACACGCATAAGCGCTAGTCAGACTCTTTTTACGTGCCACGTAGCAAATATAAGAGTTTGAGCAAACCTCCTCCTATTTGCTTTTTTTCTGACGCTGATCTAAGGCATTTTTTAGCAGAGTGTGAAAAGTTCAAGCCACTTACTCCTAGTTCTAAAAGACATGCCGTAATAGATGCTAAAAGGTGTTTGAATTGTCTGTCACTTGAGCATTTTGTGCGTAATTGCGCATTTCTTTCTAAATGTCGTGTCTAAGGACCTCAGTGTCGCAACAAACACGCTGGTGCGTTGCATAAATGTTTTTATGGTGGAAAAATCTCGGGGCCGCTGACAAGGTAAATCCAGTTCCCCATCCTGTTCCCGTCCCTAGAACTAACTACCGACAAAACGGAAATCAAGACTTTACTTGTCGTAAACTCAATTCTGCTGATTCTATTTTATAGACCTGCTCCGCACGAGTGCAGTCAGAGTCATTAACCCTCACACGGGCGAATTGACTTTGGCTTACGCCCAGCGCGATACTGCTTCACAGGTAACACTGATATCGGATGCTTTAAAAAATGAACCTGGGCTAGAAACTCCTACCCAAATCTTAAAATTATTTGCAGTTTGGCGAATGAAATAGGAGACTGTAAAGGTCGCACCGCCTTTGAACTCGAATCGCTTCACACCAGTGAAAAACTCGTAATCAAAGATGCTTTAGTTGTTCCACAGTTTTCGGGTGATGTTAGGACCCTTCCGCACTCACCGGATGTATCTGCTCTAGAACACTTCAAAGGTACGCACGTCCTGCTTGTCCGTAAACGCAAGTTCTGATTGGACAATCGGATAAGCAGTTGCTGACTGTTCTTGAGGAACTTGATGGCGCGATTCTGGAGGAACCGAACTGCATACTGACTCATCTCTGGCCAATTGCTAGTGGTGTTCAGGTCCCTGCTGCCATCTCGGGTACCTTGTCTGCTCTACGAGTGCAAGTGGATTCTTATGAGGATGCTGGTCATGAATGTGCTGAATTAAAACGGGAGGTGTTTGCTCTCAAGAAGACAGAGCGGGAATACAAGAGGCAGGAAGAGGCTTTGCAACCAATGCTTGAAGATGAACTGGCAAAAAAACTTGTTGAACCCCAGATTAAGGGCACGATTGTCGTTATGAAATGTCATGCAGTACCCTTTAAATCGGACGTTCTTAAAACGTTACCTAATAATTACGAAAGTGCCCTAAAACGCACGCTGTCTTTGCGCCGTAACGCCGCCAGAAACCCAAAACTTAATTCTATTTTACTGGAGACGTTTGCGGAGTTGTTGCGTGAGAAATGGTTGGTTCTTGTAGATGATGCTTCGGTTAATGACCACGCATGATACTTGTCGTTTTTTGTGACTAATACTGCCAAACCGAGAGTGGTTTACTATTGCTTACTGCTGTACTTACTGCAGAATTGAAGGGTATGTCTATTACTTACTGCAGAATTGGAGGGTATGTCTATCAACCAGGCTGTATTGGCAGGTGAAAATTTTCTAAACGGCTTGGTGGACGTTTTGATTTGTTTTCGCTAGGGCATGTATGCTTGTGTTGCTGATATTAGAGCTTCTAAAATGCCGACCTTCCCACGGATATCAAGCATTCTATAATTTTGCGAAGTAGACATGCATTGACACGGCATGTTGTTCTTCATGAGCACTCGAACAAGGGACACGCTAGGCTCTCGTATAGGCTAATTTCTCGTATATTTCTAAGAGGAGGAGCAGACTCGGCGACCGTATTGCTTGATTAAGCGATGTTCTTATTTTGGTCTTTCGCTTCTTTCGTCGTGCTAAATCGTGTCGTCTAATGTTTGCTAAATTAGCAATTTGTGTATTTGTTTTTGCTCGACAATAAAAGAATACTACTTATGAAGACGCGCCAGCGGTGTTGGATCATTCACGGAATTTCGAGTGTAAAGCATTTTATTTCTGAGTGCGGTAAATCTTCTGTTCGTAACGCTAATCCGATCAGACAGTTGATGGCCGACTTGCCTGCCTGTCGTTTAACTGCTAGTAAACCCTTTAAATTTTGCGGTTTAGATTATTTGGGCCCCTTAATTTACAAACAGTGCCGCAGTGATTGCAAGGCTTGGAACCTCTTGTTTATCTGTCTGTATACTCTCTGCATAGATGTGGAATCAATCACCAATCTTGATCTAAACAGTTTTCTTTTGGCCTTTTCTCAATTTGCTAATCGTCGTGGTATTGTGGACACCGTTTTTTTTGGAACAATGCTTCCACTTTTTGTGTTGCAGCTGACCACCTGCTTAAATTGTTAGGATCCACGTAGTTTTACAACTCCCTTCGTAAACGAAATATAAACAGGGTTAAGATCCCTCCCTATAGGCGCCTAGTCAAGGTGGCTGCTGGCAGGTCATGATAAAACTTTTTAAAAATGCTTTATCTCATGTTCTTGAGAATACCAGGCTGGAAAGATCCGGAACCGATCCGGATCCTACAAAAAGAGATCCTGATCCGATCCGAATCCTTTTAATTTTGAGATCCAGATTCGATGCGCCAGTTAGCAACTACACTTTGTATATTTTAACGAATATTTCGACAAATATCAACAATGAGATTGAAAGTAATTGGCAACATCAGATCCGAATCCTATCCGGATTCGTATCTTCTAACGAAACTGGATCCGAATCCGATCCGGATCCGAGAAAAAACAATAAGATCCGGGTCCGATCTGGTCTGATCCGGATCCATTGCCACTTCCGCTACCTTGGCCCAGCGCTTTTGGCTAGGGTGGATGAAATCCCACCTGCCTACTTTACAAGGCCGAAATAAATGGCGGGAACTCAAAAAAAAATCTTGTTCACCGTCAACTTGTTTTGGTGGGAGATTCTGCTGATCTTTTTTACAAGGGACTCTATCGGTTGGGACGAGTCCACCGCTTTCATCCGTAATTGCGTGGCGGGAAAGAGATTGTTTGTCCTAGAATTGTGGCTGTTTTAAAAGAAATGCAGCGGCGGGCGATTGTAAAATTGAATATATACTGCGGAATATTTCTATAAAAGCTCCAGTTTAAAGTGATATTTAGCATTTACTTCTTTCTTTTTCCCTACTTTGCGTTTTCTTTAAGTGTAGGCCTTTAGTGGGCATATTTCTGTTGTTTTTATACTTTGTCCCTTTTTGGGTTGTCCGAATTGCCTAAAGAATAAACTGAAACAACTCAGTTTTTTTGCAGCTTGTTTGCTGATGCCTCCTTTGTTCTGAATGCTATTGTTCTCTATTGATTTACATAGTTTATTTGCCATTGAATCTTGCACTTAGAGCACTCCACAATTTATTGTTTGAAGTTTTTAATAAATACATACACATTTTTTGAGATATTTGCGCAAATCGGTGCTTCTTCTGTTTGTGTTTTTGTTTTTGTTGTAATCGGTTAGTTAAATCGCTTTCAAGGTGCCGCTATGTCATAGCACCGATTAACCTTTTTATTGTTTGCTCCGCTAAAGTTACGAACTCGGCCGCTTCTTTCCTGCAGGGATGGAAGTCGATGCTGTTTAAAAGCAAAGACGAATCGATAGTTCACACAAAAAGCAAAGAGTACAGTAAAAAAACGAAAAGCAAAGATATCAGAAAAAAAAAGCAAAGATTAGTAATTGATGCCGAAATGCGAACAAAAGTTTTTATTCTATTTTCATAAGGATGCACTAAAATTTTGCCGTATTGACCATTGAATGAAACTTGTGAGTGGAAAAACTGTTATTACCGGTACTATCAAGGATAAAAAAAATACACTTTTAGGATAATATTATGAAGAGCAATATAGCATAAGAGAAACGAAACGATGTAAGCTTAGGCAGACTCAACAAGAACAAAAGTGAAGTTTAAAGATTCTACCAATCGATAAAATGTCAGCAAAAAGCATAGAAAAGGCGATAATCGATAGAAAAAATTAAAAGCAAAGCATCTGCGATAATTGATAGCAGAAAAGCAAAGAATGTAGTATCGATTATCGACTACTAAACGCTTTAAAAATTACGCGCTTTTGCTTAATCCTTGCACGCTTTTGTGTTTGGCCGCGTCACTTCTGTTCTGGCATTCATATTTCAGTAGAGTAATTGGCAAACGGACGTATTTGATTTTGAAGACTGCTCGTATGGCACTCTTTTAGTTCATTATTTTCAGGTAAAATTTTACTTATTTTATACCGTGCCGTACAAACTGTTCTTATTGTTTATTATTTTGTTTCTGCTTAAAGAATAAAGTTTTAAGTTTGGAGATTTCAATTGTGGTTTGGCCAGACGGACTATGAAGGCTCCAGAGTTCCACTAGAGCACCGATATCAGCAGTGTTACGGAGGGCTTCTGCAATAATGATAATAACAACTTACGTGGTGGCAACAGCATGAATTAAAGCTCACACCGAGGCGATAGAAGAAACATGCTGCGTAAAAGTGATAAAGGATTTGAAAATTATTTCCTACACGTCTTCCAGCAGGTTCTTACAGATCAAGTGGCAAGGGAAATTTGCTATTTTGGTTTTAATTGATACGTCAAAAAAAGCTGTTCAGCAGCAATATTTCGAGTTTTATAGTTGTTGAAAAGTCGTTTTGATTTAGAAAAAGCTCAAAAAAACGAAATGATCTATAAATTGAATGAGGTCTTGTACATAGGCGTTGCCAAAATTTTTCATTGGGGGGGGCCAAACCACTAATCACATGCAATGACGTCATCAAAAATTTTCAAAAAAGGAACGTTTTATGGGGCAAAGATATCGTAGATTGGAAGATCTGAAGCTGTAGCCTGTTGGCACTTAATCAGGATTTTGGTAAAGAGAGAGCGCGAAAACTAATAGTTAAAAAATGTAAATGTCTAACTTAGGAGACGTGTTCAGTAAGCTAGTATACTCAAACGCATCACAGACGGGGGTCTAGGGGCGGAGCTCCCAGCCAGCGGTGGCTATGATGTGTGGGGGCAAAGCCCCCAGCCGCTGGGCGATTTTTGTAAGTTTTTGGAGAAGAAAGCTATTTTAATCCCATTGGATCACATTTCGCACGTGTTCACTGCCATTTGAAAGAACTAGATTTTTAACATTTGAAAGCTAATCGAAAAAATTTAACTGTTCAATCCTCCTTTTACTTGCAATTAACGTCCAAAACACGTTTAAAATCTTGCATTATGCTGTAAAATATTAATTGTAAGTGATTTGATCCATGTAGGGGGAAGTAAGGCACATGGCCTCGTGCAATATTTTAGCAGTAAATAATAATTCACTCGAAGATGTTCCTTAAAGAGATTTTTGTTTTGTCATTTAGTTAACCAGTTATCAGAGTACAAGTACGGCCAGGGAGCCCAGGTCCCCTCAATTGACATTCAATAGTTCGTTCAATGAGCATTTTCCCCAGCTTTTTTTTAATACTTTGCCGCGTAAAAACTGGCAAGGTGGAGGTGAATCGCTATTAAAAAATGGTACAATAGATGGTTACACTTACTAAACATGTTATTCCTGGGCCGGATTTACATTGCGCGGAGCCCCTGGCACTTAAGGGATTTTTGCAACATCTTTCGGTCAAATATAAGTGAAGACCAAAAAAAGTCCTACTATCTGAGCGCGGGGCCCTGGCCCTGGCAAATACGGCGCTGGTTATTCCATTACGTTCATAAAAAGTTTAGATGAGGGCCTGAGATAGCAAATTTTAGAACAAAATCCCTTGATTTCACCTTGGTTATACATTTAAATTGGATGGAAAATATTGAATTAATGGGTGCGCCTGGTCCCGTAGTTGTCAATACTATTTATCGTTAATTACTGTTGTACGCGTGTACTGTTGTACGCAAAGATGCTAAAAGAAACTGAATATGAAGAAAAACGGCTTTTTTGTCAAATTTTTGTCATTAGTGGTATTTCGATTGAGGAGGCCCAGGCCCCCTGGGCCAAACCCTCCCCACCGGTTTTGCCTGTGATTTTGAGATAAGATCGCGCCCTTAAGTTCTTTCATAAAAAAAAAACATTTAAAGTAAAATTAAAATAACTTTTTTTCCAAAACGTGGAGGACTCGAGTCAATTAAGTTACTTGACAGTTTTTTGAAACCTCCAAGAATTGTGCAACATTGTAATGACGTTGAAACGTGGTCGTCATTGTTATTACTTACTTTTGTACGCGTAAATCCTAAATTAAAGAAACTTCAATTCCGGACAAGGACAACATACTGGCTATGCTCTCATTGTATTTATCATTGGTAGTATTTCAATTGCGGGGTTTGTATTACCGCGTGTGTTATAGCATTAAGTTCATAGCAACGTAAAACGAGGGCCTGGGGTTGCAACTTTTAATACAAAACTCTTATATTTCTCACAGGTTTTGCATAGAAATTGTTAAAAATTTAAAATAAGGGGCCCTGGACGTTTGGTCGTCAATTAGGGGCCCCCTAGTTGTCAGTTTGGGGCCCGGGACCCCTGGTTGTCAGTTAGGGGCCCCCGGGCCCCATGTTTGTCAGTTAAAGGCTCCGGGGCCTTCTCATTGTTGGTTACGGGCCCCGAGGCTCCATGGTTGTTAGTTAAGGGCCCTGGAGCCCCTGGTCTTCAATTAGGCGCCCCTGGTTGTCATTTAGGGGCTCCGAGGCCCCCTGGTTGTCGGTTAGGGGCCCCCTGGTTGTTAGTTAGGAGCCCCTGGTTGTTAATTAGGGGCCCCGGGGCTCCTTCGTCGTCATTAATACTATTGTTATCTACTGTTATGCTCGTAAGGACTGAAAAAAAAACTGCAACTAAACATCGCTATTGTCATAATTTTTTTATCATTGGTGGTATTTTAATCGGGGGGCCCGGCCCCCCTCCCCCCCCCCCCCCAGGCTCCGCCTATGGTCTGGTTTGAATGATAGCCTTCCCGTCGTTTTTCCACCATCAACAAGGATTGGCTTTCGTATTTCTCTGTAGTCAGCTATTCGCTTTTCAGCTATTAACTGTAACAGACGTAAGGAAAGAAAATTAATCTTGATAGCTCGACTTTATTGAGAGTCACAATCAGTTGCAACTAATAAAAGATGATTAGATGATGAGCTAAATGTTATCGAAAGAAACAAATAACAAACACAAACTATCTGTAGGCTATTGAAACTTATTGTGTATTTCTTTGCCTTAGTCCTACTTCTTCAGTGTTTGTCATGGTTTAGAAAACATTGTTAAAAGCTAACTACTGACCTAGTGTCTAGTGACCAGTATTAGTAAATGGCAGAGTTGGGCAAATACTCAAGTTGGTCCGTAATCGGTACCAATAACCAAAGGGTTCATTTCATGCTCTTCGTAATTTATCGAATAATCGTTATTCGAAAAATAGCGAAAAATGGTATTACATGCTCCAGGAATATTGACTGACCGGCAGTAACCTTTCGGAAATTGTGACAAAAAATTCCACTAATATCGAATGTTTGGTATTCGTAGTTTCAAATTATTTGCACTTCTTTATTCGTTATTTGCTATTGGTTATTTGGTATTACATGCTCAAATTATTTGAATAACGAATAGCGAATATTTGATAACTACGTCATTTTTTGGAAAATATTTCGAATTCTGTAAACAATTCGTTAACTTTATTTTTATCAGTCTTGTCACAATACTTTATTTTCGATCAATAAAAAAAGTTGGGAAAAAGCGAATACCGGTACGGTTTTATCGTTTTGTGTGTGTATATTGTCTTAGACAAGAAACTGATAACTCTTTTTGAAAAGAACATTGTTGCCAACAATATAGTAAACCAAAAATTTAGCGAAATAAAAATTGCTGATAACAACAAACATTGAGTTGGGCAAGCTTATCTCCCGGCCCGGGGCCAGAGTAGCGTGACTGGGGGGGGGGGGGGGGGGGCAGAAAAAATTATTTAGAAGGGCAAAGATAAATTTTACTCTTATCTTCGGAAAAGAAGACCAAAAAAAAGGTCTTCAACCAGGCCGTTTACCTTCTTTCGAATCCTCATTTGGGGGGCACAGGCAGTTATTTGGGGGGAACTGCCCCGAAATGCCCCCCGTGACGCCGGGCCTGTTTACTCCCTTGATAACACAAAAGCGTAATCTAAAAAGTATTTGCGACACAATAGCCTAGTAGCTTACTATATATGCCAATTAATAAATTTATCAAATGCTATTAATCAAAGCTGAATTATATCTTAACTCAAACTGAGCTGAATAAGAATTCGATCAAATCTTGTGGTGTAAACTTAAAAACCATATTCTTCTAAATTCTTTAAGAAAAAATACAAGAGACATTTAATAAACAATCACAAAGAGGCATTTAATAAACAAATACACACTAAATAAAACTTGATCGCCGTTCAAAAAAAAGAATGCGCAAAGTTTTGAAATCGCCAAAATTTTATCAAGTTCCAGCTGCATTAATAGATTAAGGTCTTTAGTTCCACAATTTGCAATTAGTTTTTGCAGGATTAAATGCTCCAGTAAAAAAAAAGAACAGTTGTAATCAGTTATAAAATAAATGAAGTACCATAACGAACAATGAATGCTCGGTAAATAACGAAGAGCTTGTAATAACCCCCCATTACCGACAATATTTTTGTAGTTAAATGTATAAAGCAAAAGCCTCAGCAAATTCTCCTTCCTCATAAGAAGCAGCATTGAGCCGTACGTAAAAAATCTAACTAGGAAAGTAAGGCGAGTACTCAGAAATTTCCGTGTTGACGAACACATCTCAACGCAGAAAATTTGAAACCTTATACACTTTTCAATATAAATCTGACCCTTAATTACTACAGTAATCCACGTGCCAGCTCGATAGTAATAGCTTTTGCAGATAACTGCTACCTTAAATTTACTTAATGGACTCGCACAACCAACAGTTTTTATTAATAAAACATGGCAAGGAATTCGATTTCTCTTATGTCACTGGCACTAAGCTTATTAACTTTGTAGATACCTGCTACCTTGAATTTTGCTGCATAAAGTACAACCAGCAGTTCTGATGAATAAAACTAGGTCAGGAATTCGATTGCTCGAGTATCAACTGCTACTACGCTTGTTACTTATATAGAGTGTATGTAATTTCTATGGCGCGGAAACACGCAGAATCTGCTTCTGACTGTTAGTTCATTCATGACGTTATTTGATAGCAAGCTAAGTTTTGCAAATTGCGCTCTTTAGAGCTTAATAACCCCAAAATTTTGCTAAAGTTTTTGCCAATGCAAAATTTTCAAAACTCCTTAGTTCACTCGTATACTATGTAATAATAACCAGAAATTTCGTGTTGCATTTTTCTTGTCGCTTGAAGTACTTATTTCTATCGATTAGTCAGCAAATTTTGTAAAAAAAAACAATGCACTTTTAAAGTTCTCCTATTTTCTGCTGAGTTTAAACAATATTTTTATAGTTAAATGTATAAAGCAAAAGCCTCAGCAAATTCTCCTTCCTCATAAGTAGCAGCTTTGAGCCGTACGTAAAAAATCTAACAAGGTATGTAAAGCGAGTATTCAGAAACTTCCGTGTTGACAAACACATCTCAAAGTAGGAAATTTAAAACCTTATACCCTTTTTAGTATAAATCTGACCCTTAATTACTACAGTAATCCATTCCGGAGCATAAAGCAGACTCTTGTAACAAAATTTGATTTGAAAAAAAAATGCTTCACAAAAAATCAAGCATTTGAAAAACCGAAAAGTTACGAATACGATTATTGCTTGGAACATTTTAACGGAAACACATTGCGCATACTTAGGGCATTATATGGTAGCACTGATCAATGATCATGTCTCAAAAGCGGAATGCATTTATTATTGCTTTGATGATGTCACTATGATCCCATTTACGGGTAAAGGAGCAGAATGTCGCTTTTTAATAGTTTTTTTTATTTATTTTTATTTCTTATCTTTATGCAGTTTTATCTTTACCGTGGTAATATGATGTATACGTAGTATTTTTTTTTATCATATGGCAGCAGATAGATGTGCTTGAAACACAGTGCTCTTAGGTTTTGTTTTAATTTTACAGTATCTTTTACTGCAAAACTGCCCTATCTGTGACCCGCAGACCGCGCACGCGAAACCGATAAAAATGGTTCCGAAATAAATGCTAAAATCGGTTGTACGCTTTCATTTTTATGTATAGTTCAATGACGCTTTCTAAATGCTGTATGCTGACATTAGACATTATTAGTTTATTTTATGCGTGTAAGAAAAAACAAAAAGAAAACAAACAGACAACAAACCAAATAAATACGAGCACACTGTACTGTCTCAAAAAACAAATTCAAATATCGGGCTACTACCTGCTGATTTAGAATTTAACTGCAGGGGAAGACTGTGATGGGACCAATTTGGTCTTCGAGTCAAGCAGCCACCCTCCCAATCAAATCGATGCAATGAAGTGATATTTTCAGACGTGTTAGCAATAATTCATAACAGCTTCAGCTGCAGTTGAGAGCCAATAAACCTAAAACAAACAAAAAAAAAAAAAGACTACACGAATTAACGAATTGTGTTGCTAGTTTGTTGATGAGACATACTTTTGAATTAATTGTTTTTTATAAGCTATTTTAAATTTAGAATGCGGGTAATCTTTTAATTCTTGAGGGATATTATTCCAGATTTTTGTTCCTGTATATTTAAATGATCGTTAGCATTTTGCTGTGGAGAATCTAGGGATGTGTATTGCATTAGCTAGACGGGTGGAATGAAAGCGTATAGTCGAGACTTTTTTAAAATTCAGTTGCTGATTTAGATTAAGAGGCAAGCGACCATTGTTACTTAGATGCATCAGTTTTGCACATTTGTAGTTAAATAAGTCATCTAGGTTCAAAATACTAAATTTAAAATAAATACAGTGAATTGGAGGAATCTGTGTATCTTGTATTGGTGATTATTCGGATGGCTCTGTTTTGAAGAGTACGCAATCTTTGTTTATATGAGTCGAATGTGGATGCCCAAATCACTATTCCGTAAAGGAAGTGGGGGTGCAAAAGTGAGGAATAAAAAGAAATTAAGATCTTTTCTGGAAGAAATGGTTTGATTTTGGAAATTATTCCAATTGCTCGGGATACTTTTGTTTCAATCATTTTAATCTGTTCTGCAAATGCTAAGTTTTGGTCGAGTATTAATCCGAGATATTTAGAGCTCGAAACATTTTCTACAGGTACGTTATTATAGGTAACATTTATTTTAAAATTTTTTTTTCGAGTTGTGCGATATTAGAATTAAAGTCGACTTATCAGGATTAACAGTTCGTAAATTTGCATTCATCCAATTAAATATTGATTCTAGCATTGAGTTGGTATTTCTTCTAGGTCTATGATATTCTTGTGCTGTAAAAGTATTGCCGTGTCATCAGCATAGGGCTGCGGAGTAGAGCAGAGTTCATTGACGTAAATAGAGAATAAAAAAGGGCCTAATATTGATCCTTGAAAAACCAAAAAAATTAGAAGAGCAATATTATTTATAATTGTGTATTGTTGCCTATTAGCAAGATACGAGGCAAACAAATCATTAGCAGTTCCTCTTATTCCGTAATGGTAAAGTTTAGCAACAAGAATATCTTGCGAGACAGAATCAAAAGCTTTTTTTACATCTAACAGTATTAAATTAGAAAAAAGATTATTTTGAATATTATCATTACACTTTGTAATTAGATGAAGGATGGCATGATTTGTGGAATAACTTTTTCTAAAACCAAATTGATTGGGAGCAAGGACATTATTACGACCAAAAAACAAAATAGTTCAATTATAAATTGTACGTTCGTACATTTTTGAAATACAGTAGAAGGAAGTACGGAGATTGGGCAATAATTCGAGATATTTTTTGCATTACCTTTCTTAAAAATTGATAAAACTTTTGCAGTTTTCAGAGTTCAAGGAAAAATTTCTAGAGCAAAAGCTATGGTTTATCATAAAAGCTAGTGGAAAAGATAGGATATATTCTTGGCTATTCTAAGGAAAAAAGGTGGAATATCATCTTCATCATTCATTTTTTTAAGTTTCAAGTTTAAAATAAGACTATCAATTTTGTGGGAAGTTGCTGGCACAAGAAACATTAATGAAGAAATTGGGTTTTGTAGATATGAAGAAAAGTTGTGAGAAAGATTGCAGGAAACGTCATTTGAGAGTTTTTTCCAATTGTTGCAAAAAACTGATTAAATTAGTTAGTAATTTCTTCCTGATTGCTGGTTAAAATGCGATTTGAATCATAAATTTCATGAGGTATACTGCTGATCGATTTTTTGGAAGTAATTCTCGCAAAACTTCCCAAGTTTTGGTTTATCATAAAAGCTAGTGGAAAAGAAGTTTTGCGAGAATCATGTAGATGGGATTGCAGTTGCTTGTCAAAGTACAACTTTTTTGCCAAACGAATGATTTGCTTTAATTTATTCGCATAAATTTTCTGGCGTCAGAATTTTTTTCTGTTGTTTTGACGTGCAAATTTTTTTCCTTTTAAAAATAGGATTGAGGAGTAAAGTAAAATCAAAAAGGGCTGAAATTACGTGCTGGTTCGCTATATAAATCGATTATGCTCAGTGTGCAGTTTTAAATATCCAATGCTATGTTTTAATAAACACTGTTAAAAAAGTTCGTATATTTTACTGTTATTTTACCAGTATCTTTAACAAATTGTAAAAACTCTTTGTTTGTAATTTTATTCACTTAAGTATGCAATAGAATTAATCAAAAATTGCGGTAAAATTTACATGCTTAGTTGATATTTTATTTTATTGTTTAATATCCGAAAAAGGAAGTAAATTTTACCATGCTTTTGCTAGTATAATTTACAAATTGCAAAAACTTTTGCTTGTAATTTCATTTACTTGATTATACAGCAAAATTAACCAAAATAACAATTAAATTTATACGCTTTTGCTGTTTTTGTTTTTTTTTAACTAATGTTTTATATGCATACACCGGTATTCAATGTTGGTTATTTTTCTGCATGTGGCTTTAACGTTCAGATTACGAATGAAAACACAATAGTATAATCTTGCATTGATGGTGGAGGCGCGATTACCCGATTCTTTTTTCTAAGGATGGGGGGCAGAACATTGCGGATTTTACAAAGGCGGCAATTCCCAATTCCTCATTACTTATGCTGAGACCACAGCAGATCGAGAGTAAAAGATGAATAGCCAAAGATAGCTCTTCGTAGAGACGATTTAGAGGCATGGAAGTAGCGAATAAAGGTGGTGTACATCTAAGTTTCAGAGGCAAGTCAAAATTAAGATGGTGAACATCGTGGGTCAGATGTGCACAGGCACTGCAGAAGGGAGACGGGACTCTGTCTATTATTTTAAGGAAAGAAGAAGTAACAGCCTGTGTCCATTTTAGCAGAGACGGAGAGTACACAACGAACAGAGTGAGAAAGGAAGGTCTCTTCCGCTGAAGGGTTGAGGTCCGGTAAGGGTGGAGCTTGTAGGTTACGTGTCGTCTCCAACCCCGATAAAACGAAAGGAAAAAGAAGTGATTGTTGGGGACAAGGCAAGGAGGGGATTTCAACAGCAGGAGTGGGTTCGAAGGTGCGTAGTTGGCACGCTTACGATCATTCGTGATTAACCGCGCATTGCAATAAATGCAAACAGGGCCTCCGAGAGAGGGGGCAGAGGGGACAATGACTTCAGGGCCCATGGAGTTTAGGGGGCCCATCAGGAGGCCTATGGGCTTCAGAGAAACCATTGTGGGGCCCGTTGGCTTCAGGGAGCCCAGCAGACAGTCCATCGAAATGAAACTGAGAAATCAGTATGTGGAAGATCGAAGACCTTTTTCTTTTTTTTTTTTGGAGATCACATCAAATTCCGGAGAAAATTGTGACATTTTCCTCTTTTGTTTTGGATCACACAAAACCAAAGTTGCGTAATATTTGAGCTGACCCCGAGCCCAAGTTTGGCTCTTGGCGCCCCTGAATGCAAATAAGCGTGTTGTTGCACATATGATTGTTGAATGCAATAGCGTAGCCAGGGGGGGCTATAGCTCTTAACCATTGGCCTAAAGAGTTTGCAAAATACCCCGTTTTTAGCACTTTTGAGGCCGATTTTCGCGCTAAAAATGAAAAAAGCCCCTCATTGGGATTGGCGATGAGAGTTGGTCAAGGACTTAATGTGATTTCGACCAGAAAAAGTGAGTTTCAGCTTGGATGAAGACCTTTTTTTTTGAGATCACCTAAATTTGGCTGCAAAAAGCGACTCAAATTTGGTTAAGACCTTGTTGTTGTTTTTTTATTTTGGGGACCACCTAACTTTGGACATAAAAACCGACTCGATGTGTTTGAAGAACTATCAAAACCTGGGTCAAGATCGTGTGATGTTGCTTCCAGCTTTCAAAACAGCCCCCCATTTCAAATTCCCGGCTACGCGCCTGATTGAATGTGTTGATGGATACTAATAAGTTTGGCTAATTTTCTTACTATGACCATAGTGCTATGACATGTACAAAGCTCATAATTTGCTTTAGTGTGGTAAGCCAATTGCTGGCACCGCTAATACACGCCAACATTTGCGTGATATGACTGGCCATTTAAATAAAAATAAATCAATTTAATTTTTTCGAAAACGGCCTGTGTGTTTGGTTTTCGTTCAAAAAATCAAGAATTGAATAAAAAGTGATTACTTTTGTAAATCACAATGACTGGGACTCCAATTCAACATGGTGGTATTGGTTCAAAACATTTTTAAAGAAAGGTATAGATCTGAGAAGTCGGGAAACGAACGCCATGTCCCTTCTATCTATATTTTGAAATTGAACTTATAGATTCCATCAGTTTCTGAATTTGAAAGTTGTGCTTTAATTGAAAGCTCATTTGAAGTAGTCGCTGTTCTTGCTGAATACATAGCTAAAAAAGTGGTCAAAAGACTCTACCTGCTTAGAGTGCAGAAAATGCTTAATTTTTAATCCAGACGCTAAAAGTCTCTCTTCATTTGAAAGCTTTGAATATCTTCGGACTTTGTATCGTAGAGGGTTAACGCCATCAGACTCTGATTTGACTCAGTACGTTTGCAAATCTTTTGCAATGCCAGAGTTGTTTGATAACATGATAAATAAACGTGAACATCATGAAAGTGTCGCCGCAGAAAAAGTGCTAAAATTTAACAATTTCTCCCTGTCATTTTTATGTGAAAGCCATTCACAAGCTATCAAATTAATTAATCGCATAATTTGCAACGTTTATTTTAATAGTGCGAAAAAACAAGTTAATAATCAATTTCGACGAGAAGAAGCTGGTTGAACAATTTAAAAGGAAAAGAAAGCGGCGAAGAACTTAAGAACTGTTTTTACTGCTCAAATTTAAACTTTAATTATTGGTTTAGAAAAACATAGCGTGAATGTTGGGAAGTTAGCATTGCTGCATTTAAACTTTAGGTTAAGTTTTTCACAAAACTGCTTAATCAACCTTATGAAATACAAATTAAATACTTTAAAAACGATTTTAAACAATTAGAAGTAAACGCTTGTGCTATTTCTTGGTATCGCAGTCTACAGTTGCCTTTTGCGTGTTAAGTAAACAAAAGCTACGCTCAAAAGTTGTGCCCCTAATTTTCTCGCTGTTAGGTGCATGTGCGGCCGTCTTCTTTTAGTAGGCCATGGGCACTTTTCAAAAATAATTTCAATGAAAATCTGCATAAAATGACATTGTCAAGATGTTTTGATGACGTAATCACTTAGACTAGAGCAATTTGTCACCTACTCAATTTATATATTCATAAAAACAACTTAAGAGCAAATTTGACCTTCAAAAAATTTTTTTTAATTGAAAAAACCAATGATGACGTCAATTTTCCGGTCTCGAAGTCAAATTCAAGACCAAGACCGGTCTCGGGAAAACTTTGCGGTCTCGGTCTTGGTCTTGGATGAATCGGTATCGACTAGGGTTGGATTAAATTTGAATTTTGAATTTTGAATTTGAATCCGCTCACGAATTATTGATGAATTTGAATTTGAATTCAACTTTTGCAAAATCAATGAATTTGAATTTACATTTAAATTTAGTTTTTTCAAAGTCAATGAATTTGAATTTGAATTTAGTTTTTTCAAAGTCAATATATTTGAATTTGAATTTAAACTTTAAAAACAAAATGAATGGATCCAACCAGTGCAGTCGCTACAGGGGGGAGGAGATAAGGGGCCTACTCCCCTAGTGGCCGCTTTTGCCCCCATTTTGCTTGACTAAAAATACTGGTTTTGGAGTATCACGTAACGACAAGACAACAGACAATGATGGAAAAAGAAATAATTACGTTTAAACATAAATCTCTGATGTTTTTTTCGATTCTTTGCAAAATTACTGGCAACCAACTGCTGTACATTAATCTGATGCAATATTCCGTCTTATTGACACACCTTTACGGATGTGTCGCGTAAGAGATTTGTAAGCCTGCAGAATCGTTGCCGGTACTCCGTTAGCGATTATGACGTGAAACAATGTGTGAAAACTATTTTTTGAAAGACCAGCTGTTTTGATTTTTGGAGCACACTCAAGATTTTGAGGTCACAGTCAGAGGCGCAACTAGAGTGAAGGGGCTTAAGCCCCATTTGCAAAGTCACTTCGAAAATTTAATCTCAAAATACGAGCGTTTAGACGTATTTTAGACTTGACCTAAAGTAGGGGAGGGGGTAAAGGTGCAAAGCAATTCAATTCTTTGAAATGACTTATGAATTTTAGCGATTTAATTATTTATATAGCTTCTAAGAATGCAAAGTATGATTAAAATGGCGTTGAAATTGCTATTTTTTGCTTCAAAATTGCCCTGGGGCTGGGGGATCCGCCCTCAGGCCCCATCCACATTCACTTAATATTTAGTGTCTACATTGGCGCAGCCAGAGGGGGGGCAGGGAACCCGGGCTCCTCCCCAATTGAAATGCTACCAATGATAAAAATGTCACAAAAAAGTCTATTGTTTCTTCAGTTTCAGTGTTTTTAGCATCTTCGCGTACAACAGTACACGTGTACATCAGTAATTAACAATAACATTGATCCAAGGACATCGATCCAGGGCCATTGTACATCATTACAATAATGGAGCCCCTACAATAATAATTAAATGGACCCCAATTTAAATGGGCCCCCAACAATAATATTGTTTCAGGGGGCCTGGGCCCACTCAATTAATGTTTGCCAACCGATTTAAACGTATAACCCGAGTGAAATTAAGGAATTTGATCCTAAAAGTTGCGAACTGAGGCCCTCATTTAACGTTTTCATGAACGTAATGCAATAACCAAGGACGGATTTAACATATGGCACAGTGCCAGGGACCCCGCGCTCAAATGGTAAGACTTTTTTTGGTCTTCACCTGTATTTGACAGGAAGATATTGCGAAAATCCCAAGATGCCAGGGGCCCAACTTTATGTAAATCCGGCCGGGCAATAACATGGTTTGCAGGCGTAACCATCTATTGTACATTTTTAAATAACAATTCACCTCCATCTCGCCAGTTTTTATGCAAGAAAATACTTTCGAAAAGAAAACTACAGTGAGGGGAATGCTCATTGAACAAATTTTTGATTGAGAGGGCCTGGGCCCCCTGGCCGTATATGTACTCCTATAATTGGTTGTTTTCATGACAAATCAATAATCTCTAAGGAAAATATTCGACTGGATTGTTATTTACTGCCAAATTATTACAGGAGGCAATGTGGTTTACTTTCCCCTACCTGAGCCAAATCTCTTACAAAACTTAACCCCGAAATACAAGGTTTTAAACGTGTTTTGGACTTAAATTGAAAGCAAAAAGAGGACTGACCAATTTAATTTTTTCAATTGGCTTTCAAACTTTAAAAATCTAGTACTTTCAAATGGCTCTGAATACGTGCGAAATGTAATCCAACATCATTAAAATAGCTTTTTTTCAAAAAAATATGAAAAATGCCCGGCGGCTGTGGGCTTCGCCCCCAAACCCCCCTCTGTGATACGTTTGAATTACAGTACACTTCTTTACTCAAACACGTCTCCCAATTTACACATTTTCGCATTTTAAGTATTGGTTGAAGCCCTCTCCTTGAGGGAGTTCCAAGTTGCGCGCCAACACCAGGCCATGGCTTCTAATCTTCCATTTAGCGATATCTTTGCCCCCCCAAAAAATTCCTCTTTCGAAGTTTCTAATGACGTCATTGCATGTGATTTGTGGTTTGGGCCTTCCCCCTCAATCAAAAATGCTGGCTACACCTATGAGTGTCTATGTCTGCCTATGACACGCTTGGGTTGCATCAGTTTGTTCAGCACAGGGCCTAAATCAGGCAATTTTTGTGTAAAAAAATTCACTTTTGGTTCATCTTTCTTAGCAAATCCTGGTTGCACGTCTTCTAGCATTCACTGCTGTAGATAGATTTTTCAAGCGATTATTGGCCACAGACGAAACGAGCTAAGAAACGCTGTCGGCCATATTTTAAAATTGCGCATAATTGTAGCCGTACAAGATCTGAAGATCAGGTTTTATAAGCAAATTTTAGTGCCCCCCCACACTTTTGGCTGGTGCCTTCTTACTTCGTTTGCTCTTGCAACGGCACTGTGTCCAATTCTGGATTCAAGTGACTTGTGTTGTTGGTTTATTACGCACCTGTGATGCGCTAATACACATCTGCGCCTGCGAGACTGCGACTTGCTAGGTGCAAACTGCAAAATCCTCTAGGAATCTTTGGTGTGAAAAGTGGGGTTAGATTGAATTTGAATCCGCTCACGAGTTATTGATGAATTTGAATTTGAATTCGATTTTTGCAAAGCTAATGAATTTGAATTTGAATTTAGTTTTTTTTTAATCAATGAATTCGAATTTGAATTTAGTTTCTTCAAAGTCAATGAATTTAAATTTGAATTTAAAAATTAAAAAAGAAATGAATGGATTCAACCCTGGTATCGACTGCAGCCCTGGTTTGCGTGGAGTAGGTCGGTCAGGGTGCAGAATAAACTCAGGTCATGCGATCAAAGTAGTCGTAAAAACAACGCTTCTGCACTCTCGTACGCGCTGCAAACACGCTATTTCATCCAAACCCAGGCAGACAGACTTGTTGCGTTATCTTTCCCGACTGCATTAAACAGGAACGTTTGTTAGTTGTTTTTATGGCTGCAACGGCCTACCGCGTTGCAATCTGCAATTATGTTTGCGACTAAATTCATTTTGAGCGAAATATGTTTGAACTTAAGTTAATGATAAAGAACGCATAGCTACCAGAGGTGGAGTAGAGGACACAAGGCTCGAGGCCAAAGCCAAGGACACAAAAAAAAATCCGAGGCCAAGGCCAAGGACAGTTTTTCCGAGGACAGACCCTCTCGAGGCCAAGGACAGGAATGCTCGAGGCCAAGCACCAAGGACACAGCCGCAAGTGTTTTCCAAAAAAAAAAAAAAGATCTTCAAAAAAGTTTTTCAGGCAATCTCCAATTTATAGGCGTACCCAGAATTTTTGATTGTGGGAGGCCTAAACCACAAATCACATGCAATGACTTCATCAAAAATTTGCCTGTTGACACTTAAACCAGGATTTTGCAAAGGGAGAGGGCTTAAACTAATATAGTTGAAAAATACAAATACTAACTTTGGAGACGTTTTGAGAAAGCCAGTGTAACTCAAACGTATCACAGACGGGGGGTCTGGGGGCAGGGCCCCCAGCGGCCGGAAGCTTTAGGGGTCTGGGGGCGAAGCATAGGCGTAGCCAGGGAGGCCCCAGGGGGCCTGCCCCCCCCAATTAAAATACCACCAATGATAAAAAATTATGACAACATAGCCTAGCGATTACAGTTACGGACAACAAGGGAGCCCCCAGGGCTCCTAATTAACAACCAGGGGCCCCTAACTGAAAACGAGGGGGCCCCTAACTGACAAACGGGGGCTCCGGGGCCTCTAACTGACGAACAGGGGGCCCCAAATTAACAACCAGGGAGCCCCAAAGTCCCTAAGCGACAACCAGGGCCACGGAGCCCCTAACTGACAACCAGGGGGCCCTGTGGCCCCTAACTGATGACCAAGGGTTCCGGACCAGGGGTCCTGTAATTCAAATTTTTAACAATTTCTATGCAAAACCTGTGAAAAATCTAAAAGTTTTGTGCTGAAATTTGCAATCCCAGGCCCTCGTTTTACGTTATTTTGAACTTAATGCTATAGCACAGGTGGTAATGCAAACCCCCAATTGAAATACTACCAATGATAAATATAATGAGAGCATAACCAGTATGTTGTCCTTGTCCGAAATTGCAGTTTCTTTAATTTAGGATTTACGTGTACAAAATTAAGTACTGTAATAATAATGAAGACCACCTGTTCACGTCATGATAATGTCATGCGATTCCTGAAGGTTTCAAAAAACTGTTAAGTGGCTTGAATCGACTCCTCCACGTTTTGGAAAAAAAGTTATTTTAATTTTGATTTAAATACTTTTTTTATGAAGGAACTTTAAGTGCGCTATCTTATCTCAAAATCATAGGCTTAGCCAGGGGGGTTGCCCAGAGGGCCCGGGCCCCCTCAATTGAAATGCCACCAATGACAAAAATTTAACAAAAAAAACTAGTTTCTTCATTTTCAGTTTCTTTTAGCATCTTTGTGTATACGCGTACAACAGTAATTAACAATAAATAATATTGACGACCAGAGGGCCCGGTGCACCCATTAATTCAATTTTTCCATCCAATTTAAACGTATAACCAGGGTGAAATCAAGGGTTTTTGGACTAAAAATTGCAACCTCAGGCCTTCATCTAAACTTTTTATGAACGTAATGGAATAACCAGCGCCGTATTTGCCATATGGCACAGCGCTAGGGCCCAGTGCTCAGATGGTAGGACTTTTTTTGGCCTTCATTTATATTCGGCAGGAAGATGTTGCAAAAATCCCTTAAGTGCCAGGGGCTCCGCGCAATGTAAATCCGGCCCAGGAATAACATTTTTAGTAAGTGTAACCATCTATTGTACCATTTTTCAATAGCGATTCAACTACACCTCGCCAGTTTTTACGCAAAAATACTTTTAAAAAAATAGCTAGAAAAAATGCTCATTGAACAAATTATTGAATTTCAATTGAGGGGGCCTGGGCTCCCTAGCCGTACATGTACTCCTATTACTGGTTAACTTCATGACAAAACAAAATCTTGAAGGAACATCTTCGAGTGGATTGCTATTTTATTCTACAGCTAAAATATTGGAGGAGGCCATGTGCCTTACTTCCCCCTACATGGACCAAATCACCCACAATTAAAATTTTACAGCATAATGCAAGATTTTAAACGTGTTTTGGACTTTAATCGCAAGTAAAAGGAGGATTGAACAGTTAAATTTTTTCGATAAGCTTTCAAATGTTAAAAATCTAGTTCTTTCAAATGGCTGTGAACACGTGCGAAATGTGATCCAATGGGATTAAAATAGCTTTTTTTTCCAAAAACTTACAAAAATCGCCCAGCGGCTGGGGGCTTTGCCCCCACACATCATAGCCACCGCTGGCTGGGAGCTCCGCCCCTAGACCCCCGTCTGTGATATGTTTGAGTATACTAGCTTACTGAACACGTCTCCTAAGTTAGACATTTACATTTTTTAACTATTAGTTTTCGCCCTCTCCCTTTAACAAATTCCTGATTAAGTGCCAACAGGCTACAGCTTCAGATTTTCCGTTCTACGATATCTTTGCCCTACAAAAAGTTCCTTTTTTGAAAATTTCCGATGACGTCATTGTAAGTGATTTGTGGTTTGCCCCCCCAATCAAAAATCTTGGCTACGCCTATGGGGCAAAGCCCCCAGCTGTTGGGCGATTTTTTGTAAGTTTTTGGAAAAAAAAGCTATTTTAATGCCATTGAATCACATTTCGCACATGTTTAGAGCCATTTGAAAGCACTAGATTTTTGACATTTGAAAGTCAATTAAAAAAAATAAATTGTTTAATTCTCCTTCTAGCTGCAATTTAAGTCCAAAACACGTTTAACATGTTGCATTTTGGTGTTAAAGTTTAATTGTACGTGATTTGGTCCAGGTAGGGGTAAGTAAGGTGCATTGTCTCGTGCAACATTTCAGCAGTAAATGAAAACCCACTCGAAGATTTTCCTTAGAGATTTTTGTTTTGTCATGAAAATAACCAGTTATAGAAGTGCATGTTAGGCCAGAGGGCCCATGCCCCCCTCAGTTGAAGTTCAACGATTCGTTCAATCAGCATTTTTCATGGCTAATTTTTTTTTAAAGTATTTTGTGCAAAAAACTGGCGCGGTGGAGGTGAATTAATGAATTGTTGTTGAAAAATAGTACAATAGATGGTTACGCTTACTAACCATGTTATTGCCGCGCCGGATTTACATCGCGCTGGGCCCCTGGTACTTTGGAGATTTTTGCAACATCTTTCTGCTAAATGTAGGTGAAGACCATAAAAAGTCTTAAGATTTGAGCGCAGGGCCCCTAGCTGGTACTGCGCCATATTGTGGTAAATCCGGCCTTGGTTAATGCATTACGTTCATAAAAAGGCTAGATGTGATCCCGAGATAGCAACTTTTGGGACGAAAACTATCCATTTCTTCCAGGTTTACGTTTAAATTGGCTGGCAAAAATTGATTTGAGGGGATCCCGGGACCCCTGGTCTTCAATATTGTTGTTCCCTACTGGTGTAAGCGAAAAATGCTAAAAAGAAACTGAAACTGAAGAAACAATAGGCTTTTTTGTCACGTTTTTGTCATTGGTAAAATTTCAATTGGGGGGGGAGGTTCGCTTGGCTAAGCCTATGCTCCAATTGCGGAAAACAAAAAAGGTGTTTGCAAATTTTCCGCAAGGTTTCTGGCGTTTTCCAACAAAATGTCAACTGTTCAAAAAATAGTGCTGTCCTCGAGCCGAGGACAGGGCAATTTTCGAGGAACTAAGGCTTCGAAGCCAAGGCCAAGGACTTGAGGCTTCGAGGCCAAGGACTTCAAAATGTGTCCTCGAGGCCAAGGACGTCCTCGAGGACTCCACCTCTGATAGCTACCAAGGAACAATATTTGCTTTGCTCTCAAACAAAAAGTTTGGGATCGTGTTTTTGAAAATATGATATGAGCGGATATTTTCCATTATTTTGTCGATTGCTTTTTTTCATCCTTTTTTAAGTGTAACAAAAAGCTGGGAAATTTTTAATCTTGATAAGATCGAACTCCAATTATTGCTTTAATGAAGCAATGTATTATTAGTAATAAAATAACCATACGAAAATGACAAAGCAATTCATAGAAAAAATAAAAAAACTCTGCAGTTTCAAATGGCATGCTTTGATTTCAAATCAAAATTTTAAGTGAGGCTAAGACAATGATCATAGTCGAAAGATTCCCAAAAAGAGAGTGCTCAAACCACTAACTTGGTGAGCGCAAATCAAATTCAGCTGTTAAGTGGGTTCAGCACTTGGAATATTGTTTCACAAAATGAATAATGATTTAATGACAATACGAAAATAAATGAATTTGAGCCGTTGCGACGCGTTTTTGTCCTTGCTTAAAGGACTCATCAAGCTCTTGAGCCCTTGAGCCAAGACGAAACGCGTCGCGACGGCCCAAATCCATTTATTGTCATTAAATTATTTTTCATTTTTTCAAAACAATGTCCCAAGTGTTCTTGTGCAGAACCCTCTCAACTGAATTTGATTTACGCTAACCAAGCATGGGCGTAGCCAAGAGGGGTAGGGGGCCCCCTCCTCCAATTGAAATGTCACCAATGATAAAAACAAAAACAATTAATCCTAATTGTTTCTTCGGTTTCAGTTTCTTTTAGCATTTTCGCGTACAACAGTACTCGCGTAGAACAGTTTTTAACAATAATATCAATACTGACTACTATAGAGCCCGCGGGCCCCTTTAATTCAAAATTTTGCAAGCTATTTTAAATGTATTACCCATGAAAAATTCAGAAATTTGACCTAAAAGTTGCAAGCTCAGGCCCTCATCTAACCTTTTTATGAACGTAATGCAAGAACAGGACCTGTAATCATCTATTGCAGTCATAACAAAGCAATTAGTATAATTCAAACACAGACAACATTATTCAATACAAGAAAGTTCATCAGTTCTTTTAGTTGCTGAATTACTGATACTGTATTGCAGTAATTCTTTTTGGACAGCATAGCAACTGTGGTCATGCTCATCAAGTATTACCATTATGTTATTGAGATATCAAAATGTATCACTGACACTTTCAAAATCGTGCAGCATAAAAAAAAATTGAAATACAAAATTCCAAGCGATTCAATGTTGTTATGTGTAGTTAAAAATGTGTTGTTATTAGAAGTTGTATTATAAATTTTAAAATGCTTTCCAAACTTTGTTTGTTAAGCACGCTTACAAAAAATTTTCTACATCAGAAAAACGCAACTTGGCTTCTTTGTTATTAAAAACTAGTAAAAAATTTTATCAAAAAACTTCATAGTTATAAATGTGAGCGTATATAATCCACAATTTCACAACTGCAGAAAACAAGTTAAAAGAAGCACAAAAACACAATACTGAGAAACACAAAACACCTTTGAAAATTCAACAATAAAAAATTTGTATAAACGTTTCATTGAGTTCATTTACCCCACTCGAGCTCGATTATGATGTAATCTATTTCTAAAAATCATTTTCGAACAATTTTTTTAACTATTAGCACATTTGAAAGAAGTTACATAGCTTTAGTTATAATTAATAATTTCAGCTGTTGTGTAAAATTCGATAAGTTTTGGCACCGTCTTAGTTTTTGGCGTGCAACATCAACAACCGGTTTAAACGTTGCGTCAAGGCCGTGAAGTCCGAATTTGCTTTAAAATGCCGTAATTCCTATTTACTTAAAAGTAAAGCTTCAAAGCAAAAAATCTTTAAAAACTCGTAATTTCATTTTTTTATTTGAAAGATTAAATTCCTATCAAGGAGAGGAACTCGGGTACTATGCACAAGCCATCCAAGCTTAAGACGGCCCATTAGGCCTATGATTTTTGTTTAAATACGAGTATTCAGTAACATTCTAAAAATTGTTACAAATATAGAAAAAATGTGCAAACACGATTCACTTACGCGAACAATGGTTTCATAAAAGAACATAAAAGAAAAAGTATGAAATAAAAACATAGCGCTTACTTTCGTCACAAACGCCTTAGTTCATCTGATGATTCAAAAACAAAACAGCATTCCAAAGTAACAAATTACGCAATTCATAAATCTGACTATCAAATATATTTTTAAGTACTATCTATTTTGGCTGCTGTGCCATTTCATGTAGTCAAGTAGGCGCGCAATAAAGATTTGCTAAGGGGAGCTTAGACCCTGTTTGAAAAATGTCTCTATTTAGTGGCGTACTGAGCAAACTGATGCAGCTCAGCACATCGCAGACGAGGGTCTGGGATCAGTACTCCCGCACGCCACGGGGAGTTCCAAGACGCTGAGCAACTTATGTGACTTTCCAGAAAAATAAGTCATTTCAACGTCATTTGGATTACATTTCGCACGTTTTAGAGTCAATTGAAAAAACTCAGTTGTTAAAATCGGAAGTTATTTTCATGAAACTACCCAGCCTCTTCAGCTTTCTCCCACAATACTTACATGTAAAGTCAAGAACATGTTTAAACTCTTGTATTTTGTGTTAAACTTTTTCGGTGATTGCAACACTGCAATACAAGTACAAAAAATCATCTATCACTTGCTTTTCTCTGCCCCAATTCATGAACGCACCTACTGAAAAAACTTGACTGCATTAGCACAATAACTCTTCCTTCTGCCTGTGTGCTTCAAGTGTATGTTTTGCAACAATTTAACTTTGAAGGATAAGCGTGTTTGTTAGGCGTAGTTAAGTAAATGATTTACGTCTCTTATGTGAAGAGCTTTCAAACGCGCATAGCTACCGTAGAAACAATATTTGATTTGCTGCCTATCAAGACTTTTATTGCCATGTTCTTGAAATACAACCTATTAATATGCCTGGTTCTGGGATTCAATTAATTTTCCAACTATTGTATTTTTCAGAAGTTACATAGCAGACTTGAAACATAAAGCTTTTTTTCACGGCTGTGAGGTAGCACTTACCTCACAGCCGTGAAAAAAAATATTGTATTTTTTCTAGCAGAACAAGAAAGGCTAAAAAATCAAAGACTCGGACAGAATTCGAAGTAATTCTATGTAAACGTAAATTAATTTGTCTGTGGTTGATATCTGGGTTGGAAAAAGTGCTCCATAATGAAAAGTTAGAGCAAATATTTTATAAGTTTTTAAACTTTTGATGCTGTAGTAATCTGCTGTGCACGTAAACGCTGTTTCGTGTAGCATAACTTGTAGCTAACATAACTTTTGTCGACAATAACATAAACAGTCGCTACTTATACAAAAAAGTGACACATGTTCAGAAATAGCGGCACTTGCGGATACCACAAAATGATTACATAACTTAAGGAAAAAACACGTTGACAGTTTTCCAAAAGCAGATTTTGCTGGAATTTGTATGTTTTCGTTCACCTTGTTTCTTTGAAGTTAAGCAGTAGCTAGTCAATTGTACAATCGCACATACCTAATTGTTACAGCACGATCTTTTATTGAGATTCGAACCAAGGTATTTATTTTCTGTCGTTAGCACGTCCATTTACCTTATTTGCATATTACTTTTGTGTTGCGCGTCTTTCATAATTCGCTCGGTAGAAACTCTGCGAAGTTGCCTGAAAGACGCGCCGTTTTGCGTTTGCTGATCACCTTTTTGTAGCAACGTTTTAATTCTAGCACAGTAGTTAAATCAGCAGACCCGGCGCTACTGGGGGGCATACCGGGGCCGTGCCCCCCCAACTGACTGCTTGTGCCCCCCAAACGAAAATTGTGCCCCCCAAGCGAGGACTGTGCCCCGAAGAAATTAATAGGCTCGGGGCTTTGGAGCGCAAATCGAGCCCCAAAGTAGTGTCTTTTGTGGAGTTACACAGGTTTTTGGGATGAAGACTTTTTTTTTTGGAGAGCACCTGTTTTCGGCCGGAAAAACCGCTTGAAATTCCGATTTCGGCCGGAAAATCCTTTGAAATTTCAGTGACGACCTTTTTTTTTTTTTGGAGATTGTCTGTTTTCGGCCGGAAAAACCACTTGAAATTCCGATTTCGGCCGGAAAATCCCATGAAATTTCAGTGAAGACCTTTTTTATTTTTGGAGATCACCTGTTCTCGGCCCGAAAAACAACTTGAAATTCCGATTTCGGCCGTAAAATACCTTTGAATTTTTGCACCTCACCTTGTTCCTTTGATCCAGACAGGGATAAATTTCTTGTGCCTCCGTGCCCCTTTCGAATTCACACAAAATAAACTTCTCGTGCCCCCCTAAAATTTATTTCTGCCCCCCCAGTCACGCTATCCTGGCACCGGGCCAGTAAATCAGTCTTATTTTTGGACAGTAGCGTCGAGATTTTGTTTTATGCTGTTAAATTAAGTTTTTTGTTTTAAGTGTTTTCCGCCTAGCCGGGTAATCTTCGATAAATTTTTGCTGGACTGGTCTTTTTTATTTGCCTTTTTATTAATACAAGTTTGTTTTGAATCTCCTTTGCTAGCCTCTTGAGCGCAAGGACCAGACAGTGAAGACCTAGGCATTCCGCCTAGAACACAGCCATCAATCTATAACACTAATAAAAGATCAACCTCCAATCGCTTACATGAAGCAATGTATTATCAGTCATAAAAATAATCGTACGAAAATGACAAAACAATACACAAAGAACAAAAAATTATGCAATTTTAAAAGCATGATTTGATTTGAAATTATATTTCGCGACATTTAGATACAAACATTACGCGTTACAACAAAAGTATTATTTATTTTTTTATTTATTGTCACAAGTCGAGCCAATTTCCTAAATGAGTAATGTTGTAACGCATGCTTCAGGAACAATTGAAGCTCTTTTTTAAACTTGGCTCGAAAAATATTCCATACAGAAGGCATTTTGGCTTCAGAAAAAAAACTATTTGAGTTTCAGTTTTAGGGCGAAAAAGGCAAGTTAACTTCTTGGCAAAATTGGCAGAATGTAACAATAAGACCTTTAATGGGGTGAAGCATTCAGCTAATTCCGTACTTTCGACTAGCTAAAATCCAAATGCAACTTTTGAAATGTTTTGTTCTCATTTTGGAGCTGCGGTTGCAAAGATATTTAACAAATATCAAAAGATATTCCCTCTAAAAAGTTTTTGGAAACTCTGAATCTTTTTTCTCAACTTGCCCAAGGCCGCTCACCTTTCCATCTATCTGCTCTTGAAGTCACTTTTATCAGAACTTTTAACCCCGCCCTCTGCCGACAAAAAGAATTCGTGTACAGGTTAAAGATTGTACACTAATGACGCTCTCTCATTGTTTTTTTTTTTCAGCCAATCTAGGCTCGGCTTTTTCCTATAAATAGCCGCTCCTTTTCCTGCGCTCTCCATTTTGACGATTCTTTTTGACAAGTGTCAAACGAAAAGCTTCGAAGAAATGAGCATTTTAATCAAGGCAGTTTTCTCAACCTGAAGTTTCAGGAAAAAAGAGCGACTAAACAATATTTACCCTTCCAGTAACATCACATGACTTATCCAATTTTGGTAATTTCCTCCCTTTTTTCTGAAACTTTAGGCTTGGAAAACAAGCTCCACGGTTTCCAAAAACTTTTTAGGGGGATAACTTTTTGTATTTGTTAAATATCTTTGTAACTGCAGCCCCAAATTGAGAGCAAAAAAGTTTAAAAATTATACATCAAATTCAACAATTGTAAACTACCGGAATTGGCGGGATGCTTCACCTCCTTTTAAAACTAAACGTTCATCTTAAACTTCGAGAAAATTGACTATAGTTAATTATTTCGAATAAGATTATTTCGCACGTCATAATAAAACAAGTAGAACTCAAACACAAAAGACGTTAAATGATTCACCACAAAAATTTATCAAATCTTTTTATTTGCTTAATTACTAATGCTGGAGTTGATTCGATTTGAATATAACGATAGTAAAGCAATAGCTGCTATGCTATTTAATTCTCGCTATATCGAGAGTGAAAATGCATCAACCTATGCAAAAACTTTCCAAAATCTTGCTGCATAAAAAAAATTGAAATACAGAATTCGAAGCGATTCAATTGCTCAACTAGCACATTCAATGTTGCTATATTGTTAAAATTACAATTATTACAGATTGTATAAAAAAAAAAATTCAGAACGTATTCCACACTTTGTTTGTTAAGTACAATTACAAAAAATTTCCTTCTTCAGAAAAATGCAATTTGGCTACTTTGTCATCTAAACTAGTCAAAAATTTGATCAGAAAGCTTCACATAAATGCGAACACATAATGCACAACTGCACAAAAAAAGTTAAAAGAAGCACAAAAACAAAATACTGAGAAAATAACACCTTCAACAGTTCAACAGTAAGACTCCGTATAAACGTTTAGCTGATACCATGTGCCCCATATGTGTTTGAAGATGATGTAACTCTTTTTTAGCAAAATCATTTTTAAACAATTTTAGGGATTACTAGCACATTTGAAAAAAATTAGCTTCAGTTATAGCTCTTAATTATTAACTGTTATACAAAATTCGACAAGTGTTGGTATCGTCTTAACCATACTTGCAAGCCAAATCAACAACCGGTATAAATTACGCCAAGACTTGGAAGTTATATATTTTCTTTAAAATGTGGGTAATTTCTACTAAATTTAAAAAGTTTCCAAAAAAATCTTTCCGATGTCAAGTACATAAATTACAATTATTAGTTCGAACAAAGTGAAATTGCTGTCACAAAAGGAAATCGAATAGTTAGCACAATCCAACCTATAGCCCAAGATAGTATTATCATTTGTTTTAATTGTAGTAATATTGTAAAATTCGCTAGAAACGTAGCGAAACTTTGCTAACACGATTCATTAAAACAACGCTTTCATAGTAAGAACAAAAAAAAAAGTACCACTAAACAAAAAACAGCTTGCGCGTTTGACGCAAACAAGTAAAATGCGCTATCATTGTATCTGATGTTACAGAATCAGCTTTCAAAAATAACAAATTGCACAATTTACAAATCTATGCTACCAAATTCGATGTACATGTAGCATTTACTTCACTACTACTGTATTACATTTAGGCAGGGTTACTTAATGTTGAGCATTCCCCAAATTTTTGCTTTGGCACGAAAGCAAAAGTCAGTACCGGTAAGCCTCGAAGTGCCCTATATTGCTACTTAAAACTTGCTAGTATCTCTTTTTTAGCTATCAATTAAATTGCTTAAAACATGCTAGCAGCCCAACTACCGTCTAAATACAGGAAAAGCAGAATTAAAAGATATAAAAAATGAGTATCAAAAGCTATAAAATGTTAATTTGCAATCTTAGATTCAAAAGTATAGTAAATCCAAAATGCTTGCAAGTAAAAGAAGGCGCAGATCAAAATCCCCAATTGCTTTGGGTGAGTTGTTGCTGCAACGTTGAAAACATCATATTTTTAATACTCGCAGTACTGCGCCGAGGAGTGTAACGAGTAAACACGTCACTATGTCTGTTCTACACGTCTTTATGCAAAGGAATGCTGCAGCAGCGACAAGCCGTTGGCTGACTTGACATACTTGAGAATCTAATCTAAGACCCTTCTTTCAAAGGTAAACGCGTTGAATGCTTACCCATTTGAATTAATGTGTTTTCGAATAAATTGATTTGTAAAATGAAGTTTACTTTCAATGGTGAGATAGCATCGCAGTTAGCAATAGTTTTTCAGTCGCTTAGAAATTAACTTTGCGATTTAGTCTCGAAAATTTACTCAAAGACGCCACTTAGTGAGCAATAGTTTAGCAATGAAACCCACACAAAACGGTGACAAGAGGTTGTAGCAGATGTTTAGCTTCTTTCAAAAAATTCTATGAAATGGGAGCATATTCAAGTAGCAATTCAAAATTGCTTTACCAAAATGTTATAGCATATAGTGTCAACTCTGAAAAAAATCTAATGCGCTTTTGAATCATTATTGAAAAAAGCAAAACAGTACGTACTAATAATATATCGGACAGGTTTCACACGTAAAATGATGTATACTTCAATCATTAATCATTTAGTAGCACTATATTTGCTCAAGATTATTAGCAGCAAAATTTATATTAAACGAAAAAAAATTTTCAATTATTCAATCAAAATTATTATCATCACCAATGGCTGTGGAAATTTGAAGTTCAAAAACAATATCGAAAAATGCTGACCAACTCCCACAACGTTATTTTGGTTTCGGAAACAGTTCGTGAACCTGGTAATTCCGAAGTTTTCTTTGCAAGGACACAAGTCAGCATTTCAGCGATGCTCTTTAAACAGTAGTTTCAGGACCCATTGCGTCTAACATTGCTTTTGCATCTTCGAGATCTGTTAATTTTGCGTCTTGTTCTGTTTGAAGTTCGTCACGCTTGATTAACTGAGAAACCAGTTCATCATTCAAGCCTAAAAATATTTTTTTGGTTAAACGTTGCCTCTAATAAGTTTGTAATTGTGATTAGAACATCTGCGACTGAAATGAAAGACTGGGGTTCGATTCCCAGTCTGGTTAAATTAAATACTGTTGGTATTCAAGGCCTTCTTGTTTAAGGTTCAGCATAAAATTAGACAGGTAGAATTTCAATTTCGACTGATAGTTCGTTTCATGTTTAAAGCTAGTGTTAATAGTGAATACAACTTGAAATATGCCATAATTTAACAGTTACACAAAGAAGTCCTAAAAATTCAAAATACATACCTTGCTTGCTCGCATGCATGTCGTTTAATATTAATTGCAATTGGCCAATCGTCATTAATCTGCAATCTCTTCTTGATAAAGAATGCGATTTCAGTTTGGAAGCGGTATCTTCAGGGAGAGTGTCAGTTAGCTGAAAAAAAAATGCGATTTTAGCTAATCAAAATAAAATCGACTTAATAAATTTCAAAAACAACTTTGAAATAAAATTCGTTCACAAAACTGAGCATCAATCATTAAATGATATTACAATACAGCCACATCAAAATGAAAGCGATATAGTTGGCGAATATCTAAGTATTTCAGCAGTCAGTTGATCGTATTGCTGGGACTAGTCTTTTTGCCGCTTTATCTTTTAAACGTGTTACTCTGAATCTAATTACAGCACTTAATGGCATTACTCATGACAATAAAAAGCTAGAAACGCTTTAGCTAGATACGAAAAAGAATTTACCAGTCTTTGAGCAAGGGATGACCGATGCTGTAATTTCTCTATCTTCTTTTCGGCTTCGGCCATGATTTTTGCTTTTTGCTGGGCCTGGGCAAGTTGGAATCGTGCTTCAATTTCAAGTTCATTTCGCTTGGCTTGGTTAAGTCGGGCACCTAAACGATAATTGCAATCAAGTCACACAGTTGCAAAAAAGTTGGAAAAAATCATAGTTGTAATTACTGTATTTTAATTCGGGCGTACTAATAACATACCACAGCGTACAATTGCACAAAAGAAAAATGAATGAACCCCATGTTTATGTCTTTAAATTAATCAAGCTGAGACAGCTATTTCGATGAAATCACACTTGTCAGTTAATTCACTAATTAGACGATCGAAAGGCTACTGGCCGCAACTTAGGTAATTTAATCTATCCCGTAAAAAGCAATATTTCAACAAACAGCCGTCTTTAGGACGTTATTTTTGTGAGTGGCATTCACTTGAAAATTCCACACCACAATGTTTGATGTTAAATGCTGCGTTTATCAAATGATGACGTCAACGAACTTACTTTCGTCGAGATTGCTACGTTGGGAAGAGTGGTTGCTTTTTGAAGTTATAGAAAGGAGAGAATTTCTAGAGCTGCTTGAGGTTGAATTCGATGATCTTCGTCTTCTCTCCAACATTTTTGAATAAGAGTTACATGAAGTAGGAGAAAAAGAGGCGGGAAATTTCGAGTCATTTTGAGGTAGTTCGCTGTCACTGTCATCCGAAGAGCACGTTTCGTTGATGTAGCAAATGTGTAATGATTGGCTGTGGGGAGAGAACGTTCGCTCTGAGCTGTAAAAGAACAATATGTGTTGGCATTTGTCAGTAGCACTTACGGAAAAATTCCCGAAAAACATAATTGGACAAAAATCCCGAACGGACAAATCCCGAATTGGACAAAATGCCGAATTGGATTTTGGTTTGACCATTTAGAATTTTTTTCCAATTCGGGAATTTATTTATTCGGGATTTTGTACAGAATCCTATCGGAAGAAACAAATCCTAAACACCTCTTTCCATATTTCTTCCAGAAATAACAGTGAAGCTTTTCACCAAGATGTTCATCAGAGGCTACTAAAGGGTATTGATCAGCAATGATCTAACTTTAAATTAAAAGTCTGCAGAACAAGCCTAAAAGGATGTAGCGCGAAGTGAACTAAAGCGGAGTACACCGATAGTAATGGAATGATTTTTTACTCCAAGTTTGATTCCCGATCTGGCGATACTTCTAAGCATTGATGGGAAACATACTTTCATTGGGGCAAAACAGTCTTCAAGTCGCTAAGACAGAGTTCGACGAAACTAAGCGACTGAAATCATGAGCGTCTGCGTTACAATGGCAAATATGCGCAAAGTGCCTGGTTTACACGCATGAATCAATGTACCAAATGAATGAATTACAGGCACGCATGAACGAATATACCTCACATTTAAACCCTACTTAAGCAAATCGCCCCTTAAAAACGTCATAAATATCATAAAATTAAAAATAATCGTTAATTGGGATTAAATTTACAATTTGTTAACATAATAAAAAAGTCATGTTCAAAACAAATGACACGCAATCATAATTTATTGCCTAACTAATAAAAATGAGTCAATTGCCGAAGTTAGCAAACATGCAAATGAATAGCTTGCGACGAGTTAATTGCAATCCAAGTCAAACTATTTTGATTAACTTTCACGTTAAACTATAAACTGCAAAAACTTTTTAAAGATAATTAAGTTTTTTCTTATTAAAGAAGTAGCAAGAAATTCACTACTTTTTATGGTACGAAACATTTCTGTGATGACGTCAGATCTAAAATGAAAAGTTCAGACGCTATGACAAAAAACATGGGCTGGTTTCTGGCACGAAAATTGCCAAGAAGTTAAACATTGTTTTCAAGCGTAGTTCATGAAATGTATCGGTAATTTTTAAAATATAATTCAAAAACTTTTCAAAACAATTCGTAACTGTCCCATTTCGAAACACCAAACAGCATTCAAAACAAAGAACTAATGACAATTTTAAAGAATAAAATGATACTTGTCACTTTGTAGCACAGTATACAAAATGAATGCGCTTACGATTTAACATGTCAAAAACAAAGAAAACTAAACGAACAATACTAAAGGAAATGTCACCATAATGCCAAAATACGATGATGATCAAGCGCAAAACAAAACACGAGGGTTTTCAATGTGATGGTGTACGCTTTTTGAAAAAGTTTGGTCAAGTTCAGGTGATCATAGTTATGAAAAACAATTTATACTTCGATCAATTCAAGACTATTCAGACATCACTTCTTTCTTTTTATTGAAATTTACATGCGATCGAAGTTTGTCGGTTACAGAAAAACATTTACGAAAAACTTAAACAGAAAATGCTGGACCCCTATTACCTTTGTTTACATTGTCAATTTTTACTCTGGCTTTTTGGTTTGATTCCCGATTGCTTTGTTTTGTTTTTTACTTTTTTTTCGGTCAGTTTTTGCCACGAACCGTTCAATACAGTAAATCTGAAAGACCCGATGCCGACAAACACTGGACCAGTAAACCTAAAATCGTTAGCGTACGAACGTATACTTGCTTGTTTCGCAATGCAACTTCTAACACTGGCAAGCCTGGATACTGGAGGAACCCGATTTTGTGTTTAATATAAACCAAGTATACGCTCCTACGCTTACTATTTAACATCCCGAGTAGATCGGGGTTCAAATTAAGTATTTGATACATTAAGTATTGGTGTGAAGCAGCGGTGTAGCGTAAAAAGCTGACAGAAAACTATTGCAACAAACATAAAAGAAAAAAAAACTTACTTTAACCATGATTTTTCTGATGAAGCGATGAAGTCATCGTTTTCGTGATCGGATTCGACGCCAAACGCCAGCCTACTCCGAACCGCTTCCCGCTCCAACTTTTGTTCCTGAAAAATAAGAAAAATGTTCCTGAAACACGGACAAGCTGCTAGTTCGTTAAAATAAACGATACTCTCGTACGTTCATGCATTTAAGCATGTAGATCCGGCCTAAAATACCGTCATGCTTGCATCATTATTAATTTTTTCAACATTTATTGAATTATTTCCGCGTCTAACTGCCAATTTTCATAAACAAGCAAGACTTCAAAAAAGCGTTCGCTGTGGGGAGAGGGTGGTGCTTGAAAAAGTGCTGAAACATTAACTTTTGTAAATAAAAAAAATAATCTTTTTAACTTTCAGTTTTTGGTCTATACAGTCAACCTCGATTTAACGGATTAATGCGGAAACGCAATTGTCCATTATTGGAAAATGTCCGTTATTCGAAAAGACAAGGATTTTACCTAGTGTAGATGCACAATACACGTTTTGGTTAAAACCACGTTATTATCGTTATGTAGCACATACATACTGCGCCTGAAAAGTCGAATAACTTGGCAGCAAGATCTTTGCAAAATCAGTATGTTACAAACTTACATGAAGCCTATGCACTAATGCGGTATAAAATAGAGTACATAAACTCAGTTCGAGTCTAAGATGACACGCGTTGCACGCTTGCTTGCACTTAAGAAGTATCTTAAAACCAAATTTTTTACTATTTATATCAAAAAATACAAAAATTAAAAAATTTTGCAGCTCAAATCAATGTCCGTTAAATCCGAAAACCGTTAAATCGTGGGCCGTTAAATCGAGGGTTGACTGTACAAGGTAGTGTAAGTTGAACTGGCTTTTACAATGGTTCACTCTTGAACAATATAATACCTCGCGTAAGGACAAGACTCTACTTCGTTTTCTTGGAGTATCAGAGGTAGATACTGATATTCCGCTATCATTCTCCGCAATATCGTTCTGGAAAACTGATACTTCAGAGAATTCTGTTTCAGAAAAGACACTTTCTACTTCATGGTACTCAGAATATTTTCTTTGTTTTAACTTATCGAGCTGACGGAAATACCGCAGGAGCTCTCTAAGGGTTAGGGTGCTTCCAGCAAGGTCATCCATATACCCTCTGCATTTCCAAACAGACAAAGGGTCACAATAACTCGATTTAGCAGGGCTAGAATCCATTTGGCTGACAAACTAGGCCTTTTTAATTCACATTTGGTAAATGTATAGCACTAGTTTAGTACATTTAAAGGATAATAAACAAAAACAAAAAAATGACTGAAAAAAGCAGCGAATTCGCAGTTAGTCGAGAAAAAGTGACATCACTTTAATTCAAAACAACTGAGTTTTTGCTCCAAAAACAACAACTTTATCATGAAAACTCAGCAACCAAAAGATGGCTGACCACTACAACTTCCTTCGAAATTGCCGTTTCTTACGAGGTATGCTAGTATACGAGATGCGGGATAAAATCTAGAACTTGAGTAGCTACATTTCTCACTCAATTTATCAGAGTCTTTCATTCATCTTATTTAAGCTAAGCTCAGGCGACTGCGAACAAGATTTTGCAAGTAAAACTTTAGGAAATTTTTTCCCGCTCTGCTTTGGTTAAATCAGTTCACTTTATTCAAACTGCGATCTTGCGAGTGAAGTTAACACTATAACCTTGCATGTGCTGTAGTGAGTGTCCAAGTCTTAACCTGCCTCGCTTATCGCATGCATAACTGCAAGCATGACGATTCACTCCATAAAAAAAGATATGCTATCTTAATTAACGCTAAAGCTAACAGCGTGCATGTGAGAGCTGTGCTCCGTCAGTCACTGGCGACATTGTGTCAACGATATGCATTTGTTTGATTGAAACAGCAAACATTCACACAGGGATTCAAAGTTGCGCAATAAGCTAACTCACACATGCATGCTATATCTGTTCGACTTTGTAACCAGCAAGTCAATTCCTATCAGTGATCTAGCTATTTGACGCTTCTCACTTTCGATTTTGTAGTTACCAAAATCACTGATTGTTTGAGGTCCGTATATCGACTGAGATAAACTATTGCGCAGTCAACTACCACCGCAGCTTATAAAACTCAATGTGGTATGAACGAAAGTTTCAAGAGAAACTGTTAAGAAACTTGAACTTGCTCATTAAATTCACAAGCAAAAAATGAATAGGCTGACATTTGCTTTTTTGTCTGGGTTCTAAAACATTATAGTTTGATGACTAGAAATTATAGCCAGACTTCCATCATTTCTACCCACGCAATCTCTATTTTACACAGTCAAGGTATTTTTTGTTTAATGGTAAAGTATGGTAAAACATTGTGAACTAAAAAAGAGATCTGATGTGTAAAAGGCCCATTGGAATAATGGTGACTTGGAAAGGGTATTGTATCGTATTTCGTTGACACATGTTTAGTAAAGTTGATTGCGCGAAATAAAAAAAACTCGTTGGGAGTTTCGAGAAAACATTTTTAAAGCAAAAAATCCCTGATTATGTATGGTAGAGGGGTCAACAAACTTCCTTTCAGATGGTAACGACGTACAAGTATTTCTATTTCACACAACAACAAAGGCCAAAAACTAGTGCTAGAAGCTTCAAAAGACATTTCCAGAAGCAAAAAATCCCTGAGTATCGAAAATACCGGGATTTTACCAAACTTCCTTTTTCTAGGAAACTGCGAAAATAAGGTAGTAAGGTACTATTGTTTCTGCGATCGATTGTACTTGCCGGTCGCGCTTTGGCACTATTGATTTTCTAGTGAACAAAACAAGACGATCATGACGTATTTCCTAAAAAAAGCTCGAAGTCCAGACATCATGCAACTAACTGGCTTTGTACGAAAAAGTCGTATTCGACAGTGTCCGCTATACACAAAAGTTATAAATCAAGGCAGCCACAAAAACTGCATACGTGAATTTTGCATGAAGAGAGGGACCCAATTTTTAATTGCATTTTGGACAACTTTAATAGCTACCACTAAGGATACGCATCTGTGTGATAATGTTTACAAAACAGCTCCAGAAAAAATGCTAGTAAAAGTTACTGCTGAGCAAAACATTTGGCTATCAAAAATGGCGAAATAAACGGCCTTAAAAATGAAAAATGACTTGGAAAATGAGCAGGAAAAATTTTTGGCTTGAAACATTTCGATGATAGGAGCAAATCAGCGCATCACTTTTCCAAACTGGAAACTGAAAAGTCCGTTTCAAGTTTAGAAATGCAAAGAATAAAGTAAAACTAGCCCAAACACCAGAATTGGAAAAACCACGTCAGCGATTTTGAAAGTTCAGGTCCAACACGAAACCGAAAACGGCAAGTTCTACCATAAATAGTGATTTAGGAATATCACAATAATACTAATAAACGCACAAAAAAAGAGAAAACGAAAAAAAAATTGTCAATCTTATTTATGTTTCATTATCTATAAATAGTATTTGTTGTCGTCAAGTTAATTGATCAATTAACATAACACAAATGAGCTAAAAAAACTATCACAACTCATGACCTCCATTCCTTTTGAAAAAATTTTGAGCCAGAAATATATCAGGTTATTATTGTTACGCTAAAACCTGTGATGACACTATGCAAACATCCATGATGCGACGAGCTTAACAATCGAATAGCAACTAGCTAACAAACAAAATGACGAAGAAAGTGAAGAGTCGTTACGCAATCACTAAGGAAGGCAACTCTACGTCACTGCCCTAAAGTCATAACAGATTAACTAACGCTTTGACTTACGCATATGCAAGCGATGCAAAATGTTGCGACCTTACTTCAAAATGGTTATTTTTGTAATTTGTGAAGCTCTTCCTCTCACGTTATTCATTTCTTAAAAAATGCATGTTGACGCGATATTATCAGTCTTGCGTTTGAACTAAAACATAAAAGTAACACTCTGTGTCGTACTGTTGCTGTAGAACGTCCAACAAAATAGAACTACCTAAGTTTTAAGCACCATGGTCTCATTTAACTAGAATAAACGCTTTGCTACTGTTTGTAGGTTTTAAAGGCTCCCTTAGTCTGTGTCGTAAGTGCTTAAACCTACGTAATCATTAAGTCGGTTTTTACAAGCAAACCAGCAATTTTAATGGGCGTAGCCGATGTGTCTTTGATTTTTTTATTGTTCACCTAAAGAAAATCGCTGATATTTTCGCGATTCTCAACAATATAAATCCGTTTATCTCGAAGATAGTTTTAGGAAAGAGCGATTAAATCGCTATTACCGGAATTTGATTAACACTTCTGGGCTGGTAAACAATAAAATCATGTCGGACGTGGTTGGACTGGCCATGAACTTTGTGATTCAGCAATCGTTCTATGACAAATTAACTATATTCGTTATAAGATTAATTGCTACTCTATTCCGTAGGTACTGCCAAACTGCCGGATATAAAAACATAAAACATTACTTTGTTTAAAGTAAAACAAAGGAATAATGCTACAGGAATTTGAAAGTTTATGTGGACCCAAAGACTTTTCTATAAGCGAGTGCCTGATTTACACGTTAATATCAAATTTCAGAGGATTCTAGAAAACAACTGATTTCTAATATACTCTAAATTATTCATAGCCATGCATACATTGCATGGCCATAAAAATTTTAAATTAACTGAACTACCGCAGAAGATTTATCATATGTAAATCAAATCAGGCTCCGCTTTAAAGTATGTAAGTACGTACAACTGCCCTTACTGAAAGACCAATTGCTTATGTGCCCCAATTTCGCCGCTAAATCCCCATTATATGGTTCTAAAGCCGCGCAACAGAATTTTCATTATAGAACAATATCAATACAAAGAAAAACAATTAAGCCAGAGCTCAACAGCGAGACCAGCTGTTAAGTCCATGAATTAGGTCAAATTAATAAAAATCTGGTTGAAAAAGCGTCATACTGAGGATCTCTACCTGCAACAAAATGTGTGACCTCATAAAAACGGGCTCAAACAGTGCTGATGTCACAGTTCAACGCAATCTTCTCACAACTCTATTCGACCTCAAACACAATTTCACACTTTCCTTTTACCTGACAAGATCATTACATTATACTCTAGCTTTAATTCACTACACTTTGCAAACAATATAAATTGAAAGACATGGTTTACAAGTGCTGCATCTTCTAAACTAACAAGACTATTAAAAATCAGGAGCGGCTAAGCTAAATTAAGTAAATTTAATTAAATTTCATATATTAGAAGAACATTCTACGAATTCAGCTCAGAAATCCTTTTAGCTAAAATGCTGAACAACTCTTAAAGTCATAAAACAGTAAAAATTTAGCAATCAACAAAATTTTGGGATTATTTTAAGCCAAAACACGCAATAGAGAAATCGAAAGAGATATAACAATCGCGTAATCACTTCTAAACTAAGCACAGCGCCCAAAAAAGGATGAGCACTGTAGTCTCTCAAAATATTACGCAAATCTCGTAAAACTAAATATCAAACTTAAGCAACGCAGTTACCAGATTTAGGATTTTTGTTACCCCTTAGTCATCACTCTAAAAATCAAAAAAAAAATATCTTGGAGAATGGCAACAGGATAAGCCACTTGAGCAAAACTTTTCCTTTTATCACCAAGCATAGTAGAAGAGCAAACGCTGCAGCCACAACTTCTTAAAAAATACAATGTCGCAAAATTGACTACCTGAAAGCATCGAGAGAAATTTTTAAAAAATCCGAAAATCTTCGTCACTGCGTTTACCAAATTAGCCTACTTTTTCTTCATTTGACTGCGCAAGTACAGCAAACAACTATCCATATCGTTACTTACGCATTTTAAAAGACCGTTTGGAAAGCTAGAGATGCGCTAATTGAGGTGCTAAACTCTTATAAATGTATCCGGAAAAACACTTTCTTGATAATTTAAAGAAATTTCTTAATATTTTCTAAAGTAAAGAGTATGCAAAAGTTAGCTGATACAACAACACAGCTAGCTACAAAGCTTGACTGACACTTTTAAGTTTCGTTATAATTGATGCTAAGATCGTTTCACATAAGATTGACCAAGGAAATTTCTCAAGTGACAAGACGAAAATTGAAAATCGTGCAAGATTTTACGAAAAATACAAGTTTCCCATATTTGAACCAGAAAGCAACGTTTTAACATAGAGGGTTTAGGACATGCATTAGTACAGACACAAGCATGACTTCTGATTTAACTAGTTATCACGAACTTGCAGCAATGCACAATTAAAACCGCCAAACAAAGCACAATCACAGCACGCAAAACTGAAGCCCAATTTGGTCAAGTTTTTAATTGCAATGACTACTAGTATGCTAACGCCGCCAAAGTTTCTGCGAAGTCTGAAGGGCGAATGCGACATGCTTTACAAGTTTATATTGGATTAACAATTAAGTCAATCTTGTAAATACTATAATCGTAATAAGAATAATCGTTTAAATCGTGTGAGACTGATACTGACAAAAAGCTTTAGTCAAAACGTCTCACCAAGATACAAACACAACATGATATTGTTCATTCAGTCTTCACCCTTCTATCTAGATTTTTCAGTCGAATTCTAGTTGCAGAATGTGCTTTTATGATTTAATATGATGTAAGAGATAATCTAATAAGTTAACTAAACCACCTAAAAGGCTCTTTTTAATTACATGCGAACTAGGCATCAGGGTGAAAAATCTTACATGGATACATTCAATTATTCATGAAGTCAATGCGAGATTGCATTAGGAATCAAATTCAGTTTTTTATAAATAAAAATCATTTGTCTAAAATCATGTCTTTTTCTTAAACAAATCACAATCATGAGCTACCAGACCTTCAAAATATTAGATTTTTTCTTGAAACATTTTATTACAGCTGCGCAGTGAATCCTAAGCAGAATAAAGCAGACTGGCTCATTTTCAAGCGGAAACATTGCATTTTGACTGACATTGCATAAATGAAGGTTAGAATGCAGCTAAATTAAATCATGACAACAATTGCTAAACCTTAGAACACGGCAATATGGACTATTGTTTAATGGGTACAAAAAATTCACATACCAACTTGGTCTGATATAAGCAAATTGCTTTAGTCACAATTTTCACTGCATAGACACTGTATAGTGCTTTTTTCCTCTGCCAGTCACAGAAAAAGCTATCGTGATACAGTAAAGCAACAAACATCAAGTTATGAAACAACATGAATGATTGCGTGTTTTGAGTATTGCAAAGATCTGAGGCATGTTTTAATTTATTGTATCATCACATGATTAAGTTGCTTTTCAGTGATTCGTCGTTCCTAAACTGTGATGTACACTTTTCAATGCTTTTATTTCAATCTACTTACTGAGTAACAACGCAAAATATGTTTATAAACTCAGTCTCACCTTTCTTCTATGTGAAAGTGAACTTCTATTTACAAAAAAAGGAGAGTTAAAAGTACAAGCAATGAAGAGCATTGGGTAATCTTTTTCAATCAAAAATTACGTGAATATGTAATGACATAGTCAGCAATTTTTTGTTGATTGCGCAAATTCCGAGATGACGAAATGCTTTTGTGAAGTTTGGTTAAACTAAATAATTCTATTTCAATCCGGAATTTTGCCCTCAAATTCAGGTGAAGACCAAAAAAAGGGTGTATTTCGAATTTTTTGTTGCCAAATGGGCATTATTTGCCAAAAAACCGAGGGGCCAGACGTATTTTGCCCCCTTCAGCATCAGACCCAAAGAAGCGTCACCCCCCGGCCCCCCAAAATTGACGCCAATGGATAGTGGGTATATAATTTTATGGATACATAAGTTTTGGGTACATGCCATACCAGGGTGATGCTCAACACAAAATTAATTTTCATGGATGGCTCAACACAAAATCTACACAAAACAAAATTGGCTCAACACAAAATTGGTTACAGAGCAGTATTACAAATCCTATTAAACACACTACACAGCAAGTGTTCCTTTTAAGCCAGTTTTTGTCAGTGATTTATTAAAACAAGGGCACATAATTTTTGTGATTTGCTTAAGATAGCTTTAGAAAAGTCAACAAAGTAGTAAAAATATGATATTTACCATACTTTAATACCGGATTGGTATGAAATTTAGGGCACATTAATGGCTTTATATAGCTTTGGGTGCAATTGTTTCAAGTAAATTTGGGCATTTGCTGATGAGCCAAAAAGTTAGAGGGAACACTGACGATAAGCCAAATCATTTGATTAGAAAAAGATTGCTGCCTAAAATCAAAAGTAGATTTAGCAAGATTTTAAGAACTGCGTAAAATCATGCTGCATTCTTTCGTACCCTTCAATAAAAGTAGAAAACATTGATTCTTACCTGTATGTGAGGAGAAGCATCTGATTTTCTTGGTAATGAACCAGAATGAAGATTAAAATTGTCATTTGCATCACAATTACGTGGAATTGAGTTTTCTGAAGTAGAACGGCGAGAAAGAGCTTTAATCTGTTCGTCAAAACTTGACCAGTTCATTATAGGACTAGTTTGATGATGGGTTTTAGTGGCAGTAGTGGCACTTTGAGAGTCATTGGCAATTTCTGGCTGCAATATACTGTTGCTATTGTTTGTTTGGTTTGCTTTCCACTGTGTTGGAACAGATACTAGAATATCAGCAGTTTCTTCAACTGCTGAAAAAGAGTATGTTTCTGCTTGTAGGTCTGAGTCATCCCATGATGGTTGTAAGTCATAGCTATTTTTTCCTGTTTCATTAATGCATTTTATGTTATAAGCAGATGAATCCAATTTACAAAAATGTTGATTTGGTGGAGATATAAATTCATTTGTGTAGCTAGATTCTTCTTTTCCTTTGTCATGCTCAGATGCTAATTGTTCAAATACTCGTCTGTAAAAAATATGCAAATAATTAAAAAAAAATTAATAATTAAATGGAATTGAGTTGAGCCACCAGCCTATGTGGTAGGCAGATGACAATCGTTAATAGACTCTGCTGTCACCTGACCAAGATAACTTGGTAATTAACTAGCTGGAATTGCACCCACTATCATCCTCAGAAAAAAGAGCACTCAATGTTCTTGAAAGATCAAGTACATACATACAATCGGCAATTGCTGCCACATAAATAGACAATCTGTTGGCTTTTATGCACTAGGGAGTGGCTACAGTAAATCATAAAAACTTCTAAGTGAGTAAAATAAAACAAAAATGAGGAACATCCATTCACACATTTTTCATTGGCTATACTTTTCTAAAAGTTACGATCACTGGATTAGGGTTTGGGTTCAGTTTGGGATTCATTTTAGAAGAAGGATGTAAGCTTAGATTAAATTTTGGTCAGAATTAACCAAAACGTACTGTACCATACTACATATAAAAAATTTCTGGTAAAAAAGTCTCTTCCTATGTAACAACAGGTAAACACTAAGATGAAACCAAAAGAATCAAGAATAACAGAACCAAGTGGTGAAATTATGCAAGATTTGTTTACACTTTGTCATTTACGGTAACATCCAATTATATAGGTCATCGTAATTTTAATCAAATACCGGTAGTTGCAGGGTGCAAAAGATTACTTGGCATCAAAGACCACTAAAACCACTACGCTACAACATCTGACATTAACAGTAACATATCAAATAGCCTACCTAACTTATGATGTAGTGTGATATAGGCTATTACATACAAGCTTCATTAAACTTAGGTAGGCTACAAAGTTTACATCACCTTCTGTATTCCAAGTAAGCTTCACTGTTGAATTCTGAAGGAGCTAAATTGCTAGATTCCACAAAAACATTCATAATATTTTTCCAACGATTTCGTACAATCATTAAATAATACAATTCCTGAAAGGAAAACACAATTGTAAATACCAGTAACTACAGGTAGCAATGAGCCAATGTGCAACAGTATGAACAGGTTTAGTTCAGAGTTTACATGTCATGTACTATCTGCTAGCCCTATAATTTTAGAAAGCTACTGGTATATACTAGCCCAGGGTTTGAAATTAACTCTTGAGAAATCACTTCGGGCAAGTTATTTCAGATTTTTTGGCTTTACTTGCCCGACAGGCAAGCTAACAAATCCTACAGCATATCAAACAACATCAAACAATACTATTGAGAAATGCAATTTAGATCAGCTTTTCTGTTTTGTAGCAATAAAACAAAATCAGGATTGTAAGCAGGTAACGATAAGTGAGGAAAGATGTTGCTTGGTTTATTTTAGCACTTTGCAACCATTGCAATGAACACTTCTGACTTAGTTTAATTCAACGCACATTATTGATCGCAATTACCACTTTTTATCGCACCCAAATTTTCCGATACTCAGGCATGCTTTGCAACTTTTTAGCACAAAGGCAACGTTTTTGGGTTTTTTGAGCAAGATTTTCTAATGCTTGCCGTGTTAACAGCTGTTTCAAATATCACAAATACAACTAAACACCCTGCACTGCATAAAGACAACATCAAGAATTATGCAGTTTTTTTGTTATGATTATTTTCAAGATCTTTTAGCTTCTATAGCCTACGGTAATTTTTGCAAAAAATTTCGGCTTTCTATAGCTGGTGTAGTTTCCAAAATATTCGTGATTGAAAATGCACTACATTACAATCAAAAAATCAATTTTTGCATAATGTCTGATGTATTTTGAAAAAGTTCTTACATCACCTTACCTGTTACCATAACAACCTCAAAATAAGATATACGAATAGTACATTTTAACAGGTACGTTTCAGTGTTTTTGCGAAGAAGTACTGCTACCAAACATTTTACAACATTTTTTCCAAAGGTAAACAACCTCAAAACTTATTATGCCTAGTTTTTTGTGGGCTAATTTCCTTAGGTAGTGTAAGATCGGGTAATTCCGGACAAAAATCCGTTATTTTCGTTTTGTCTGCTTTCTTCTTCAATCAACTTCATATTTATTGACTTCATTTGTGCATTTCAATACTGGACTTTAATATTTTCACACTGGTTCGAAAAAAATATTTTAGGAATGGATGAAAAAATCGGTCTGAACGGACATGTCCAAAATTACCCATGAAAGGGTAATTCCGGACATCTACATATAAAGGCAAAAATGCAAATTTGATACTCTTTGATAGCAGATTTATAAATGTTATAAACTGGAATAATATGCTAAGAAGCATAATTAGGTACTTTTTTGAAAATTATTATGCACTCCGCAGGACATTTGTGACAGTCTAGCGCCAAATTAGTCATTGGGCCATGTCGATTAAAATGGATAAACCTTAGCCATGTTGATCAAAATTTTCATTTTAACACCTTCATTGTCGTTGAACTTCAAATAAAGATCTTTATTCTGCAAAATGCGCTTGAATTAGCAGTTGTTTTCAGTTAAGAACCACTCCAAAATTATCGTAGAGTCAGGGATTTGGTTTGTGTTGGCAGATTTATTTATGAATTTTACGTTAACGGCAGATTTATGAATTTATCTGTGATTTTCTCCTGCGAATTGCGGATTTATCGAGTGCAGCTTGTCACTTTTTAATGCATAGGCCTTTTTGTACCTACAACAATTTAGGCTTTTTTATTTTTTACCCCCAAGCTATCTTCTAAATTGTTTTTTTCTTTTACAATCATTTCGACTCGCAAACTCATAGTCTTACAGATTTTTTTAGGTTAGAATTGGACACGGAATAGGAATGGATTTAACTTTTTCTGGAAAAATTCAAATTAAGAATGAATAAACCTACCAGGAATCTGGTTTGCTTGGAAAATAGGGTGTGAGAGCATGTTTGAGTACAATATAGGACAAATTAATATCTAACCTAATCTGCAAATGAAAGCAAAGTGCATCTACGCAGAATAGTTTTATTGCACATAAAATGAACAGGCAATTATTTAATTATATACCGAAATGATAATCTACATTGATGTAGGTAAAACAAAAATGCACTAATTGCAATTTTGCTTTCATGTCTGGAATTACCCTTGGCCGTCCGGAATTTTCCCTGTCCGGAATTACCCGATCTTACCCTACCATCATCATCATCATCATATTTATTTATTTACCACGTGACGTCATATCACAAGAAAAAAAAACAAAACTGCAACTTCCTCTAGGTCTATCACCAAAGCATCGAAATATGCGATTCCTTTAAAACCAACACACAAACTTGCAGAGTCAATGAGATATTTAGTCACTTGGTGAGGAGACAGCGAAGGACCGAAAGTTCATCTAAGTCTACTGCCACCTCACCAAGTTAAGGTTAAAAAAAACAGCTTCTAGATTTTCTCAGTCTGTTACTTTCTATGATAAAAAACTTTACGCAAAATTAAAACAAAGTGTTGCAAAGATATGTACATTTTGTACAGTGTATACACAAAACTCACAGTCACCATGTAAAGAAAATGCAAGACAACATTAGAATTGTTCTAACTCTAAGCATACTAAAAAATAAAAAAATAAAAATGCTGTAACTACAGATTGGATAGAAATAAAATTAATAAAGTTTATAATGCTTATTTATGTTTTATAGAAATTAAAGTGGGCAATTGGAGTGAAAAAAAAACCTCCTTGCTTTGTTTTCTATTGTTTGCCAATATGTCATTAGTACTGGTACAATTTCCAATACCATTATATATCAACCTCAGTCAGTTATTGCAAAATTACTAATAATTCAAGGGCACATCAAAATGAGAGATGACGTATTGTAATAAGAGTGTGATAGATGAATGCACCAAACTCATGCTATTCAAGCAATAGAATAGGTTATTCATTATTGTTGAACTCAAGCATAAATATGCAACTATGATTCCTGTAATTACTACTGCATTACTAATGTCCATAAGTACCGTAGATGGACATTTGATATTAGCCTAGTTGTTTGATGGGCAAGTTGTTAAAAAATTTAATTTCAACCCCTGCTAGCCCAACACTGTAGGCTATAGACTAAGTTTAGTTTACAAGTAATCTGCAATAGCCTGCTAGCAGCTACTGGTACCATAGCCTATCGGTACCTGATAGGCCTACTGAACTATCAGCTAGACTACCTGACAATTGTTTAAGTACCAGTAGCCAAGGCCTACAGTATAAATTCCTGACAATCACTAATATCTGATCAGTGATAGGCCTACCGGTATGAGTAGGCTAATTTAACAACTGGGAAGGCTTTATTTCACCGGAAATTTTTATCTAGTTTTTTGTTAATTCTGACTCAAATATAACACAAACTCAAATGCTTAGTCTAAAACTATTCCCAAATCGAACCCTAACCCAAACCCTAACCTAAACCCTAATCTTAACCCCTAAAAAAGCAAATGAAAAAAGCGCGGATGAATATTTCTCATTCTCGTTTTATTCTCTCTAAGTTGAAAATTTTCGGTGAAATAGTCACTACCACTGAATATTTAGAATAAGTACAGTAGGTGCCGTATAGCATACGGCGGTACAGTACGGTACCTATCTACCGTATCACACTTCAGATTACTTGTTATGGATAGTTAACAGGTTACTGGTAACTTTTTTCAAACAAGGTTACCAGTAAGTTCACATCAGACATTACTTTAACACTAATCAGTAACAGTTAGACCTACCGTTCGTGGTACGGTAGCAACTGCCTAGCGTAGGCCTAATACTGTAGGCCTAGGCTAGTTCTGTAAAAACACAGAAGATATTCTAGGCTATTTTTACGAAACAATTTCTTGAAAAATAGCCAATATGTTCCAGTTTACAGTTCATGATCAAAGACATCTTAACTTACAAAACCGAAGAGTTATCCATAACCTCCCTCACAATTTAAATTTGCATGTTCGCGTTCATGCAAAAAATGATCTGCGTAGTGCGTACCTCTTAGTCCAATACGAGAGTCAAAAAAATTTACGGAATAGACGTAAAACGGAGAGCTTGCGGAGTCATTAATTTTAACTTAAAATACTGATTCCCTAAGTAGCGATCCGAAGAGTAACCATTAAAAAAGAGTCCACGATTTGTCCACAAAATTATTTAGCAATTGAAAAATATGTTAATTTAATTTGATTGAGCTTAAAACCAACGCTGAACTTACATTAAGACAAATGAGTTTTAGTTTTCAAATGTCTTGTTTCGCAATGATTTATTTTATTTATCAATAATTTGACTTTTGATGGTTGCAACTTGCAATACCGCATTGAATTCGCATTAAAGGTGTCTGAACAAGATTAAACGCTCAATGTAGTGGTAAAAGTGATGAGTGGGGCAAGTTTTTTCAATAAAGTCAATTTTTTTGAATTTTTATGTCAATTTTTTCAATTTTCGGGTCAATAAAAACTCACCCTCGTGATCAGGAAGTCAGATAAAAGATTTAGTGCCGAAGCATTTCAACCAGAATTTAAATTAGTTAACCTCTAACGATCCCGCAAGAGTGAAATGGATTGCATTGGGTGGTGGTGTTTTATTCAACCAGAATTAATGCAGCCTCCACGAAATTAATGCTGGCTACTTATAATGCTGACAACTTATAATCTAACTCGCTCTTTATTACCATCATGGAACTCATCTCCCGCTTTGTGTGAAAAATTTAAATTCAAAGTCATATTCCAGTTTGCGTCAAAATATGGGCCTACCTGTAGCCCAATCACCAAATTGGAGACGACTTTTGTCTAATGTGCACTTGGAGACGACTTTTGTCTAAACCTCCCCCGTACAAATAGGGTTAAAACATGGAAAAAGGACAAAATGGTCAATTTCCAGTGTAATAATAAAGAGTCTTAGGTTCAACAACAAAACATAGGTTAATTTTAAATATTTACGCTGTGGAGGTGTACATACCGGTTCATTTCTAACCAATGTGAATTTAAAGCAAATCGTCTATTACACCATATTTAATAATAAATGCCAAAAATTTATAGCACCGGCCACTTCGTCGAGCTGTAACGCGTTCATCCTTGGAACAGGAGGTGTAAAGTTCGAATTTCGAGCTGGTCGAATCGGACACAGTGTTGCCAACGGCTCGCCTCCGCTGCGATATTTCTTCGAAAGGAAACTGTTGCCCGCAAGCGCAATAACGCGGAGATGGGTCTCGCCAACTCGTTAGGACACGCTTCGGCGTAATTCATCGAGTACAGAACAAAAAATTTGATTTGATAATTTAAAGTAGATGATGTGAGAAGAGGAAGAGTTCCAACTTTGAGCACCAGAATGTTGGTGCAATTTCACCAAAACGTTTGCACTTTTAGCTCATGTTCAATTTACTGTTAATAGCGCCATCTTTAATTTAAGTAAAACTTTATACTGCTTGATGTGTTTCGGTAACTGCGATAAATTAAAAAACGGATCACTTTGAATTTGGCATTTTGTGATTAATATGCCAAAAAAGAGAACCTTGCGTTCAAATTTCGAACCACCTATATAACGGCATTTTTCCAGCATTGAAAATGACCTCAATATGATAACGTGTTTATCTTTTTTTTTTCTAAAAAGCTTCGGTAAAAGCCTATTATTCTATATCTACGGTATGTCCCACTCCCACATGCCATATTTGATGTTCTTATTTTGACCTCCGGTTCAGAAATTAGAGAGGAACATTTAAGCCTAACTAGCATTTTATTAGCATAATTTTAGGCTTAATGTAATTTTCACCAAAATTTGGTAAGCTTCCTTGTACTCAAATTGGCTTTCGAAATAATGGACCTGAAATCTGTTTACCTAGGTGCTGCATCGCTGCTGCGCAACTAATTGCTAAAATTTACATGTGATAAGTTTTGCACAATTCTATCAAGCTACTAATTGGTTTCTTTCGTAATAACTTAACGATTGCGGGATTTTATTTTTAAGACTTATCAAAAGCTAACATTTTGCAATACCCGTCTTCCTTAGTAACTCTTATTTTAGCGACGTCTTTTTATGACGAACAGCACTATTTGCATTCAAAATATTATTAGTCATGTTATGATCTTATTTTAAAAAACTTTGACCAAATTAAGCAAAAATAAAAAGTTAATGCACATGCCATCAAATTATTACACCATCCAGCATAATTGCCTTGAGACCACGCTTGCGACACTAACAATCATTTTAGTGCTGCTAAGTCACTCATTGTAAATCGTTCTAAACATACAGTAAAATAGTATTGGTTTATACAGTACGTCTTCTTACAACGTTATTTGATTCTTAATTTTATCTTGATAAGGCAAAGCCCTAGGCGGCAACTAAAAATTTATTGCCATTAAAATTTATAAGCTACAATGATACCAAGCATCTTTGCGATGAGCGTGCTAAGTTTCTTATAACACATAGTACCTTGACAACCTGCAAATGATGTTAGTTCTGTCATACAAGTGAATAAAAATCATAAGTCAACTAAAATTTTGTCGTAAGCTTTATAACAAGAGCAGCCAAAAACTAATGTCTTTTATGTTTTTTTGTTACTGACGGAGACGCTATTTTGTTTACTACGTTTAGTAGTTTAACTGAAATTTTATAGAATGTGGTGATGAACTTAACTTTTCTTTTTCGTATCGCCAAATGAAGAGAGCTCAGTAATCAGAGATCAGAGCAAAAAGCATAATTTTATTCGCAGTTAAATTTAAAAATCCTTAACGGTCTGTTTCCCCATTATGGGATCATCAGACGAGGATTTTTTATTCAAATGGGATTAAGAAGTTCTCTTCTGATAGTCCCGTGAGGCTGAAACGGATTGTTAAGGGTTTTTAAATTTGACTGTGAACAAAATTAGTAATGAGATTTATATCTCAATTTAAAAACTTTGTACATAACTTACCTCTATAGGAATGTCTTCATCGTTAATCAATTTCTCCCAGTAAGAAATTCGCTTTTGATTTGAACCGATTAATTCAATGGAAGGCATAGTACAAAAAAAAAAACGAACACCAAATATTGTCAAATATAAAAATTATCAATCGTATAGTTAATTTTCTGAAAAAATGAAGTTCGTCTTTGCTTTCAACTGATACTCTACCGTATTGCTAAGTGAAAAAAATTATTGTGTTACTTTAAGTGAAATATTCTCATTTCTAAACAGTCTAGCTCTGTTATCAATTCAAATGTGCTGAACATTCAATGTTCTACAGAACAGATATAACAGATTTTTCATTTTCGCTTGGTCGCAGTTTTCCAAATACAAAATTACTAAGTTTTAATGTCGCTTGTTTGAAGTTAGTAGTTTTATTATTTTAACTTACTGTATGCAGAGTTATAAAACAAAATTTGATATACAGTATAGACTAATTTGCATCTACTCTCGGTCTTTCTGTTTTTCTCGTGAAAATAAAACGCTGCGCCATACTGCTGGAACAAATTTCTTGCACTAGTTGTTATATAGCAGTCTTACTGCCAATACTATACATTGACTATTATTTGCTATTGGTAATTTAACATAACGTGCGAAATATGTCCGAGTTTGAATAAATTAATGTTTTTATGAGTCGAATTTTTATAAGACCGTCATTTTTGAGCAGTTAAAGGAAATGCATTCTACATATTTTTTACTCGCATCTAAGGAAATGATAAAACTATTAGTGAACTATTTTAAGTTGTGAGACTAATTGTTGAAAACAATGCTTTCTTATGCTTCAGCTGCGCTAATTATTGCACTTTAATTTAAATGCAAATCTTGCGAGGTAGTTTCCCGATGCTTTTGCACTTCCCCTTTTAAAAAATGATTGCAGTTAAATTCTTTTTGTCTTCGTCTTGCATCATTTAGGTAATTTTTGCATTATTACACCATCACCTTAAAATTTCAATTTTAAACTGGTATTTTTTCACCAAAGAATATATTTTAGTGATTACGTTGCTTAAGACATTGATCTCTTTTTTCTTTGATTGCGCAACACTAACTCGGCGAACTAGTACGTAAAATTGTAAGCCTATATATACGAGTGTATTCTTAACATATTCCAACTGGTACCTTGTGCTCTTGTAAGGCGGTACATCAGGGCAGCGTCAGGACTTCCCAAATTCTGTTATTCTGTTAACGATATACCAATAATACTCTCGTATACTCTCACTACTTTACGGCCAGCAGACCATGCCTAAACAGTGATCAAAAAGTTTTGAAAAAAAAAGTTTATACGTTTGGTGCTATGTTTTCTTCACCAACCAAGACCTTCTCGATTCAAACTTTTTTGGTTTTGTAAATCTGACTTACGACTGCAATTCCAAAGGTTATCGGTGCGATTCCTTCTACGGTCGAAATTAGTAAAAGTGAACTAAATTGATTTAAATCAAATTAAATCAATCACTAAAACTGCATAAGGACAAAATTAACGCAAAAAGATATTGCATTTTTGTGCACCCATACCGGCCATGAGCACCAGCTAAATTATCTACCGTAGAAGGAATTGCACTAATAACCTTTGGAATTGCAGTCTTAAGTCAGATTTACAAAACCAAAAAAGTTTGAATCGAGAAGGTCTAAACCCCACAGACGGAACTGATGCAGGGGACGGGAAAGGGAAATTCCTCTGCCCAAATGAGTACCCCCTACTTAAAATGTTCCCTTCCATCCTATTCCCCCCCTACCCCCAGGCACAAACTTCGAGTCACGCCGCTGGTTAAACAAAGTTAATCAAAAATAAAAAATATATTTTTCAATTTTATTTTTTGAAAAGTTGCGAATTAAAAGTTAGTTTCTATTTTTGTGTTAAACGCGTACCGGAGTAAGTGTACAGCAAAATCTAACAAGAATGCGACGCTTCAAATCAAATCTTTCATTATACTCGTTGTATTACGCCGAAGCATATAACTGTTATTTTCCAGGACAATCATTTATCTTATGTGCAACTGATTTCAACTTGCCCGAAAAAAAAGAAAAGGTTCTATACCTTTTGAAGTTGTTTAACTTGGAAAAAAGCACTAAATTTGAAAAAATACGCGTAGTTTCGAGAATCAAGTTTTTTTCTGCAATTGTTATGATAATGTGATGCAATAACCAATAAGTAACTTTTTCCAATCATGCGTAAGCAAAAATTGATTTTTTGATTGCAAATATTTCATTTAGTATGCAACAATCATAAATATTAATTAACGTTGTGGTTTGTTGCAAACGCTCTTTTTAATCGCGAATGTTTTAGAAACTACACCAGCTAGAAAGCCAAAATTTTTTGCCAAAGTAATTAAAGCTGAAAGATCTTCAAAATAATTATAACAAAAAAATTGCAAAATTTTTGACGTGATTTTAATGCAGCTCAGGGTAGTACTTGTGGTATCTAAAACAGCTTTTAACGCGGCACGCGAGGGAAAATTTTTCTAGAAAAAGAAAAAGTAACGTTTTGTGCCAAAAAGTTGTTAACTGCGTCTAAGAGTCGAAAAATCTGCGATCGATTAAGAAGTGCTAATTGCGATTAATAATGTGCGTACAATTAGACAAAGCATTAGTTGTGATAATTACAAAGTGCTAACTAAACTAAAGCAAGGAACAGCTTTCTCTACGAACGTATTTTACTTTATTGCAACAAAAGCGGTCCTAAATTGCGTCTTTAAATAATCTTGTTTGAAGTTGTTTAATACGCGGTATTTTGTTAATTTGCCCAACGGGCAAGTTAAGCCGAAAAATAACTTGCCCAAGGCGATTTCAGCTTACCTCGGGCAAGCGGGCAGGTGTGTTGATTTCGAATCTTGTGACCCATTGGGTGGAGGAGTATTACGCAAAAGATAATAAAGATATTGTCCAAAAGGCAATAAGTTTGCCTAAACATCAATGTGAAGGCTAATTTGCATGTAAATAGTTAACTAGGCTGCCAACCGAAAAAAATTACAAATTGCAGGCTGACAAGTCGTTGAATTAAAAAAATAAAAATATAAAAATGACTGCAGAATATAAAATAATGACAATTTTCAAGTATAAATAATGGCAAAAATGACAATTTTCTGGTATAAATCCAAAAGACTGAACCGAAAACCAGTCCCAAAAAGGTCTTCGTGTAGTTTTTGCGAGATTTTTTAGGAGATCTCCAAAGAAAAAAAAAGAGGGTCTTCATTTCAATGACTCACGATTTATTGCAATTTATCCAGTGAACTCAAAAAATATCAGTAGATGATTTAGAAAATAATGAAATAATGACAACGGTTTCAAAAAAATGAATTGAAAAAAAAAATGAAAGGATGACACACTTGACAGCTTGAAAATGTTTATAGCAGCGCTACAAAAAGGAAATAGTGGTTGTAATTACCTAATCGTTTTTATGCTTTTTTGTCCGAGGCGATAGCCTCCGAAAAATACAACTTTGGATCAAAAAGCTTTACAAATACCAAGTATCGTTTGGAGAAAAAAAACTTCGCCACTTGGTACAAAAGTCAAGATTTGAGTTATCACTAATTAAATGCAAAGCAAGTATGACTTCTCTTTAAACGCAATGTACGGTACTTAACTTGCGAAAAAATAGAAAATAATTTCTGCAAAAAACACACTGCATGAAAACTAAAACCACGCCATGCTGTGGCTAATCAGCTTTAAACTGTCAAAACAAACTTAAATGTGGCTTCAATGACTCGCAGCACAACTACTGTACTGCATATTAACCAACTGTATATGTTAATTTCCTTTAGAGAATTTGAAGTGGGGTTGCCCTACTGTAGCTTTAAATGCTTACGAAGGTTTTCTGTTTGCATTTTGACCGGTGGTAAATTTGAAATAGCAAAAAATAGAAAATCCTCTTCTTTTTTTTGTATGATGCTGCATTGAAACAGCCAAAACGTTTGACGAGGACCGTTCTATTTTTAGCTCAGCTTTTTCAAATCTCCAATTCTATGTCACAGTTTTTGTGGTCTGGTTATCAGCCTTTTCTATTTTGCTCTTTTTTTCCCAACAACAAACCAAAAAAACAGAAGAAACGACATGCCGCAAGATTATTCACATCACAGTCAGTTTTAAAAACCCTTGAACGTCTGTTTCACCGTTGCGGGCATTATCGGAGGAGAGTTTTTTGTTTCAGACTCGGCGCCACGGGGGGGCATTCCGGGGCCGTGCCTCCCAAAATGACTTCTTGTGCCCCCCAATCAAAAATTGTGCCCTCCCAAGCGAGGACTGTGCCCCGTAGAAATTAACAGGCTTGGGGCTACTGGAGTGCAAATCGAGGCCCAACTTGGTGTTTGCCACCCGCATTTTCGTAATTCTTGTGGACTGACACCGGATTACATGACATTTTTGGGATGAAGACCTTTTTTTTTTTTTTGGAGATCACCTGTTTTCGGCCGGAAAAACCGTTTGAATTTTTGATTTCAGCAGGAAAATCCCTCTGAACTTTTGGTCTTCACCTTGTTCATTTGATCCAGATTGGGATAAATTTCTGGTGCCCCCGTGCCCCTCTCGAATTCACATAAACAAACTTCTCGTGACCCCCAAAATTTATTTCTGCCCCCCCAGTCACGCTATCCTGGCGCCGGGCCTGTTTTGTTTAAATGCAATGTCACACATTGTCACGTATAAGATAACATATATTTTTTTGGTTTAGTTTTTCATTGAGTTCTGCAACATAGTTTATAAGCGTCTCTTAGCATGGGCGTTGGAGCTCAAAATGAGTTGGGGGGGCACCAAAGTTTTGCCCGAAAAATGACATGAAAGTTGCCTGACAAATCAATCTTTTTTTCTGTCCAAACTGAGGTGACCTCCAAAAAAAAATAAAAGATCTTCACCCAAATTGAGCTGCTTTTTCTGCCCAGATTGTGGTGACCTCCAAACAAAAAAAAAAAAAAGAAAAGGTCTTCACCCACCTTGAGACGGTTTTTGTATCCAGCATTCGGAATATTTTACGAAGCAAACTTGCCCAAACGACATGAAATTGCCCAAAATTTTGACGCAATATTGCCCAAAAAATATGAAATTGCCCGAAATTTTGACGCAAAATCGCCCAAAATATATGAAATTACCCAAAATTTTGCCCAAAATTTGGACACCTTACACCAACCGGGGGAGCCAGTGCCCCCCCCCCCCACTTCCTACGCCTATGTCTCTTAGGGACGCCAATAGCGATTCCGATAAATTGTGCTTAAATTGCTCATTCAGTTTTGAAATAAATGCCAAACATAATTTTGCCATTGTGATCATCTTATATCTGTACAAAGTTAGTTTGAGTATGACTGTGAGACAATGTAAGAACAATGGGATCGTGTGTCATGCTTCCATATCTGGCTCAGCTGTTAAAATTGTTTAACGCTCCTTTTAACAACGGTATTGAAAGCCAAGCAGGGAAGTTGCGATCTCCTGTTAAAAAGTTTTTGGTTTTGTCTCAATTAAAGATCCAATCTGGAGAATACTGTTGTTTCCACCGTGTTTTGCTGCACAGCTACAAGAAGACGAGGAAAGTAAGAGTGCTGAAGCACAATTTGATGTGAAACTAAATATCACACGATCGCTCATTAAACAACAAGGAGTAGATTGAATTAGGGCAACCTTGAATATTGCCATTGCGTTGATTGAAATTATTTGAAGCACTAGACAAATACAATTTGCTCAGTTCTTAAACTGTAAAATTTTGCATGGGGGGACGCTTTCGCTGCATTGACCAAAGGCATTTGGAATACGGATAAAATTTAGAGGAAAATATGCTTCAAGTTCAGATTCTGTTTCCGAATTCGATGGAAGACCAAAAAAAAAGGTCTTCACCGCAAGTTGCTACTATATTCAGCCGGAATTAGGGGTTTATTCGTGCTGACAACTACTTTTTTAGTTTAACTTTCCAGACGCTTACTCTCAATGGAGAAAGCGCTGGAATTTCGTTAGGAGGATGCTGAAATCTCAATGGGGGACGCTAAGTTTCGATGGGGGGACACTAACTCTCGATGGGAAGACGCGTCCCCACAACAATTCAAGTACTGATTTTGCTGTATATCGCTGGTTAAAAATTAAAGGAGCTTTAAGCCGACACGCATTCCATGGTAGTAAGCAAAAAATAAACTTCTGAACTTTGAGCGCTTTGACGTGAACGGTTTAATTAGCAGCTTCATTAATTAGCGCTCTTGCGCCAACTATTGAGCAACTGGTTCATCGTTTCTTTCAATTTGTCAGGCATAAAGTTTTAAGTTCCAACAAAATTTTGGGGTCAGTGGAGGCGCTTTTTAAGATTTTTAATCTTTTATCTGTCAGTTTTGAGTTTCGAGTAAATTATTAGCCCACCTGGATTTGATTTAAGTCCACCTATCAGTAGCTACGCTTTACTTTATTGCTTGATAACTCGCACGACCAAGATTTGACTAGGCCATGTTTATGAACAAAGGCTATAATAAAAGCTTTTACGTTTTTGGCCAGGTCTACCCTGTGCGTAAAATCATGAGCGTATTCTTAGTTTCTTTTAACCAACTGGCAGCTTGTATGCTGGAAAGGGCTACGCCGAGAATACCGAATTTCTGTGAAAAATAAACCAAAACTGTATTCGTACTCTTCCGATTTTACGCACAGTGTAGGTATGTATAGGGCCTTATAGTATGTCTCAATTTTGAGCATCTCGAACATCATCACAGACTGGTATCTTGAAGCGGAGTCTTACCAGCTGATACGTCTCGACTGTTTCAATTTTATTGATCGCTACTGGTCCAATTTATCAAGAGTGAGAATTAAATCGACTCAGACTCGTATTCAGAGAAGGGCCAGCAAGTTGATGAGCTCAGCTTAACCTTTGACGTTTGCAAGACAATTTTCACCCACTACTACAGTTGCTGAAAAAGAGAAAATTACGGAATTAAGAAAAGTCAACTGTTTTTAACAGAGGTGGACTCGAGGACACAACGTTCGAGGCCAAGGCCAAGACTCAAAAAAAATCCAAGGCCAAAGGACCGACTTTTCGAGGACAAGACTTCTCGAGGCCAAGGTCAGGAATGGTCGAGGCCAAGGCCAAGGACCGAGGACACAGTTTTTCTCAATAATGGTCGGTAAATTTTCAATCATTTATAAACGCAAAAGTGCAAGATATTGCATTTCGTTAAGTTTTTGGTGATAATTCGAAAATAATAGTTTTTTTTAAATATTAACGAATGCCATTTTGAAGCTTTACGCGTTAGCAGCCTGATGTTGATTTTGCACCGTAGCGGTATCGTAGCAATGAAACAAGGCAATAACCTGTGAATGGAAATGTAGGCAGTACTTAAATTGTAGGAGGGACGCGTCCCCCCCATTGAGATATAGACTCCATCTACGGAAAATTCAGCGTCCCTCCATTATACAGGATAAGCGAAAAAGACCTTTTTTTCTAATTTGTTTGGTCTTTATTCGACTGTGGCGGTCAAATACCGCACAAAATACATATATAGCACAATAAAAGAAATAAAACCACAAACAATGAAATCGTCCAATAAAACCTTTTTGTTTTGATCTTCATTTCAATTAAGCGGATAACAAAAGCACAAACTGCATTAAATACCTTGTTGTTTTTTTGTTTGTTTGTTTTCGTTCGAATTTGGCTGGGAAAAAATCGCATCAGAAGGCGATTGTTTTTGTTTTTCTCTGATTTCGGGGCAAAATTCACACCAAGTTGCTACCGCATTGTACGAATGCATCTGGTCAGGCTGCTTAAGTGCCCCCCATGCAATACTTCACAGTTTAAATGCTAAATATAGCTAAATTATAAACTTAAAAATGGACAATTTTAAGACCATAATTTCATCAGTTAAGGTCCCAGTGCAAACGTCCACTGATATATCGATCGCCTCGTTTTTAGTAGTTTCCTAAACGCAAACCATTTTGCTTGGTTAAACCATTTCTTTTCACGGAGTTTTTCAAAAATTATTTTCTAAAAATATTGCAGCATACTGTGAATTTATGCATTTAAAATGAATTGAGGTACCGTACCGTAAAGGGTATATTTGTAAGCTCAAAAGTTTTTGGCATGAAAAAAATGCGGGGGTTTGAGGGGAGCATTATCCCCATGCTCCCGTTAAATAATGTTAGTAATTTTTTTGGAAAAAAAGGCACGTTTTGCGACTTTAAAGAAGATTACACTAGTAAATTTTCACTGCAATTTGAAAAACAAAGGTAAATGCTAATAAGTTAAAAAAACTTTTGTTTTCTCACAATTTCCCAACTCAGATTTTAAGCTAATCTTTTCTTTACATTTCAGTGCTTTTTGTGTTTCTCACATCTATAATGCCTGCTAAAGAATGAGCGCGAAGGTTTCGGCCGCCAAAAACACTTTGTTATATTTGACATAATGTATTTAATTACAAGCAAACCTAAGGATTCTAGCAGGGTCGTATTAAGGAGGAAGGCATTGGAAACATTTGGTCCGTGCCTCCTTCAAGAGGTCCACAATTGTCGAAACCGAAAAAGACGCCCAATTTTTTGCAAAAGCTAAGAAAAAAATGTACTTGGTATTTTTGGCGTTTGAACAGTTATTGTTGTGTTTATTTTCACGCTAACAATAATTTTTGAATAATCCTTCATGCCGCGTTTTTTGTGATCCAATAGTTAGTTATTTGGGATTCTTAGCGGCGATTTCCAACGCACAAATCGTTCAGTGGACGTGGTTTTGCGCCCCAGACCGCTTGCCACTGATTAGAATTGTTCTTCCTTATCTCAAAACAAATTTTTTGCTCTAGCGTATTTTGAGAACAAGTTGGCGTTCTCAAGATACGTTTTGTTAGTTATATCGAGATATATTTACAAAATTACTATGACATACCAATGTGCCTTCCCTGGTAATACTGTATTACATTTCATTATCACTCACATACTTTGTTCTAAATTCATGCACAGAATGGGCAAGGTTATGATTTAACATTAGCAACTCAAAATGGTTTTTACGGACCCCCGGATTCCTTGTTATGGCTCTGAATGGCTTTACTGTAGTGCTTTGCAGTTTGTACTGCTTGCACCGGAAGTCTAGGCAGAAATAAAAACAAAAATTTTCTAAATTGCCTTTTGCCTCCTTATTCTCCGATTAGAGCTTTCACACAATGCCATTTAAAATAAGTTCTTGTATGGCTTGGCTTAGTTGGCTATCACATTGTATTATTTTTCAAATAAGGAAAAGAAATAACGAATTGACACACTATCAGATATGTTGTCTTTTATTTGTTTTTTTTTCCTTGCAACCAATCACAAAATAATGCAGTCCTCGAGCCGAGGACAGGATATTTTCGAGGACTTGTAGGGTTCGAGGCTAAGGAATTCAAAATGTGTCCTCGAGGCCAAGGACGTCCTTGAGGACTTCACCTCAGGTTTTTAAAGGTTTGAATTTTTATTTTCGACTCTTTTTATTTCAATTTTAATTGTTTAATTAGGGGGCGCCATACTTCAATTGACTTTAGTGGAAAAAGCACCTCAAAATCGAGCCTCCACACTTTAAAGCCTCACCTTTTTATTTAAATTTTTTTTAGTTACCCGTTCGAAGCTACGGAACAGAGTTACTGGTTATCGCTGTTTAAGGACAAAGGAACGTAGGTCGTAACGCGGATCTAAAAAAGCGAATTAAATTTTCTTCCAGTCAATGTCCACTATTTGGCGTGACTACGAGGAGCACAAACGAGCCATGTCGCAGTTTTTGAACTTGTCCCAATTTCAAGGTTTACTCAGATCAGCAGCATTATCTTTTCAACACAATTTTGTTTGACTTGGTCGATCCTTGTGTAGTAATGTTGCGGCGAAGTGTGACTTATACTCTTTTAGACAATTAGTTTTATATTTTTATTTCAAACTTTGCTTTCACTAATGTTTGTTATCATAAATGCCTTTGTAATTGCCATAGCTTGAATGCAACTTTCGTAACGTGCGAAACGAGTTTGAAAAACCGGTAACGAAGAACTTTAGTAAGAAGAAAGATCAGTTACGAAGGTTTGAAATATCGGTTGTGGAAGCTGAAGGATGAAGAGGCAGTTAGAATCTTTTTAAACCGCTCTGTAATGCCATTCAAATCAAACTTTTCTAATATTGTACTCGCTAAACTCCTCCGAAACATGTAACGAGTTGCACGGCTTATATCCGCGTCATTGTACTTACGGGCAACACAACTCCTTTTGAAGAAATGTCGTAGCGGTCGCGAGCCGTTGGCAACACTCTGTTCGACTTTATCGGCACAAGATTTGAAGCACAGACCTCCGGCTTTAGACACCAATGCGGGAAGCGTTACCGCATACCAACAATACCGGCCGTTTAAAATTTTGAAAAATAAATTGGATTCGCAATGAAGGCAATGGCATTTTTTTTCAAAAATCATGCAAAAAAAAAACAGTTAAACTTTTATTATTATTTTTTTGTGGCGGTAGTGTGACCGCTGCATTTAGTTGGCAGCAATTTTCTGGATCTGTGGTTCCAACCTTTTTATATCGGCGGACGGATAAAAATTAAAGAAATTTTCCCGGACCGGCACCCAAAATCGCAATGGATATACATATAACAAATATCGGTGGAGTTATTATCGCATTGATTAGTTTACCACCGCAAAATAAATGCCACAAGACAGCATAATACATTATTTTGGCACAAGCACCTAGCCAGAAATATGCAATGGATGAGCTGTTTTGGGGGTCAGGGGGTGTAACCCCCATGCAGCGCTCTAAACTTTAGCATTGTTTCGCAAAAATAGCTTTATTTTTGGCCTAATTTGATAATTATTAATGGTTCTAAAATGTGGCATAAAAATAAGTTGTGCAAAAACATGATTAAACTGGTTGCGTAAATGGGCTGGCTATCTGGAAGGTGACTAATAGCAAAACTAAAAAATCGGTGCTATTATTTACAAGCTGGTTAATCATAAAATCCTACAGTTCGTTAAAACTCTCCAGGAGTAATCTATTGCGTCTATATTTTACAGAGAAAGATAATTGGGGGACTAATGCACGAGATTTAAGAAAAGCAATAGGTGCTTGACTAATATTACTGAATAGTCCCCCTTTTTATTTCTGAACTTATACAATTTTTCAGGAAATCTATGTTCAGCATCTTTAAAAAAGCGATTAAATTTGAGTACTAATTTTCGGCCGGTTTTCAAGTTTTTACTGTTTGAGTCCATTCCCGGGCAAAAGAAGAGCCAAAAATGCGGTACTTTTATTTTTCTGCATTTTGGTCGACAGGCCAATAGTCCCTCCTCCCGCCACCTCTGTTTCGGCGTAACTTATATGATAAGCATTGAAATACAACAATCCAGAAAATGCCAATTTATGAACGTATCAGGCCCGGCGCCAGAGTAGCGTGACTGGGGAGGAGGGGGGCAGAAAAAATATTTGGAGGGCACAAATAAATTTCACACTCACCTGTGGGAGAGAAGACCAAAAAAAAGGTCTTCATTCTGACTGTTTACATTCTTTCGGGGCGCAAGTCTCGCTCGTAGGGGAGGGGGGCACATTTATTGCCCGACGGGGTGTGTGGAATCTAATGGTGTGGATCTCGCTTTTAGTCCACAAATTCAGTGGTAAAGACCAAAAAAAAGGTGGCCCTTCTCCTGAAAAGTTTTCTGCCGACGCCCTTAAAGGCGGTGAATCATCCAGCCAATTGCAGTGGCTTACAATAGCTAAAATTGAACTATATTTTTTGATAGTTTTTGTTTTAATTTTGGGATTGCGGTTGCAAAGATATTCATCAAATACAAAATGATGTTCCCCCAAAAAAGTTTTTGGAAACTCTGAGTTTTGATCTTCCCGCCAAAACCACAGTAGGCCTAATGGTTTAGAGAACTGTGGTAGGCCTAATAGTTTAGAGATAGTTTGTTTCTAAATAGTTTAGGCCTAATTAGGCCTAACTATCTCTAAACTATTCGGCCTAATAGTCTAGAGATAATTAGGCCTAATAGTTTAAAAAGATTACAGTAGGCCTAACAGTTTAGAGAACAGTGGTTTTGGCGGGAAGAACAAAACTCAGAGTTTCCAAAAACTTTTTTCGGGGGACATCTTTTTGTATTTGTTGAATATCTTTGCAAACGCAGCCACAAAATCAAAACAAAAAATATCCAAAATTATAGTTCAATTTTAGCTATTGTAAACGACTGGAATTGGCTGGATGATTCACCGCCTTTAATATCGCATTAATTTAAATTGGCGTTGTCTCTATCATTCTCGATCCAGCCGCTTCAGAGATATTCTACGTTAAACATGACGTAGGGCCTCTCTAATCACAATTTTTATTGGCAACCCTGACTTTTCTATGCAGTAGGTTAGCCAACATAGATCTCTTTCAATTTATATACAGGTTAAAATCCTTTGCTGCTTTAACTAATCGAGGCCTTGCTTAAGGATAGAACTAAGATGACGTCGCCTATATAATTAACGTCAGGGTTGCCAATAAAAATTATAATTAGAGGAGCCTCTACGCCGTGTTTAAAGTAGAATATTTCTGAAACGGCTGGTCAAGCAGGATGGAGTCAATGTCAATTGAATATAATACGATTGCCTTATTTAAATATCTCCATTGATTTTGCCATCAGTTCTTTATGATAGAGTATTGACTATGACAGACAGGTTTGTGCAAAAATGTGTCTAATTCATGAGAAACTGAAATCTAATCGTTGTTGCGCCCGCAACTACGCCATCAGCGTATAAATGAGTATCAACTCCTTTCTTGAATAAATAAATATTATCCACTTAGTGGTGGAATAGCAGGTCGCTACTAGAAACTCTAACGCTTTTGAGCCTTGCAGTTCGAACCACTTGACTGTTTGAACACGAGATTGCATTACCGATTACTGGCAATTAGTTATAACCGCCCATTGGTGTTTGTTAGATTAGTTTTCTGACCAGATCACTAAGCTTATAGTCTTACGTAGTTAGAGCTATTTTATTCATTAAACGTACGATAATCATTAGAACTGGTAGGCTAACATTTCACACGCTCAATCTTCAATTCTCACTTATCCTTTAGTTTATTGTAGTCGATTGAGAATGTTTTTTTGTTGGCAGTGGCTATTTTGCCTTCAGTGCCAAAATAGTCCTAATCCTAACCCAAACCCTAACCTTAACCCTTATCCTATCCCTAACCCTGTAACCTTAACCCTAAGTCTAACCCCTACTGTAAAAACTAGCATGCTGGAGTACTGAGCACATAGAAATAATAATTATTACAAAAATCAATTTATCAACCCCTTGAGATAAGATAGCAGGAAGCTAACATCTGATTAAGGGGCAATTGTTACTAAAGCAGGTGAAAAATGCAAAAAATTAACAGATGCAAAAAGCAATATTGTATAGGACTTGTTAAAAAGATCATGAAGGCAGTACAGTGTTATAGCATACTAATCAATATTAGGCACATCGATAAAGGCCATATCAAGATAGTGTGTTTTCAGTTGAGTTTGAAAGAACACTACAGACAAAATTAATGGGTGACTTGTGCCAAGGAAAGAGAAATGGATCATTTAGGAGGACTCAAAGACCGTTTGCCTTTAGCCGGTAAAACTGCCGAATTCAGTAAGTTTGCGCCTGTTCTCATAAACTGGAAGCTAGAAAATTCAGTATTTGGTTCTCACAATATAGAGAAGAGGTTGTTATAAAAAGCAACTTGAACTAGTAGAAGAACAGTAGGCTAAGCAAAAAATTGACTGCCATCCTTTCAAATTCAGAATTAGCATTGGGTGGCATTGGCATTTCTTTTCTTTATGCAAAGAATATGTCACAATATCAGTAGTTGTAATGCAGAAGCCTACAATTAACAGTATGTACAATTATTTCCACTAACTGCTCAGATTTTTATTTTTTAGTGCGATTTAACTTGTTTTTATAACAAGACTTGATTTATTGTAAATGGCATTGCATTTTATATAAATATCCAAAGTTCACATGGATACTGAAGACAGGTTGAAATGGTTGGAAACTCGAATAGCTTCTTCTTTGAAGCCTCGTGCTGATGAGCTTAAACTCCTCTTCAGTAGAGATGAATCTCGAGCAATGTTAATTGAATTTCTGTCCAATGACGAAGCACGGAAGCTGTTTGTTTTTAATAAATATGATGAGAGAGGAGGAAGCTTGAAAGTTTCACTTCATGCTCCTAAACAAGTGGGTTGCATATATCAGGCAATACAGTAATAAATTCAGAAAGGTTTTAGTTCACTAAAAATTTTTGTTAAATTGTATTAATAATTTTGACCCAAATTTGATCTAAACTCAATTTTTTCCTGTAAAACTAACCCCAAGTCTAACCCAAGCATTAACTCAAACCTTAATTTTGACCCCCCAAAAAGCAAATGAAAAAACCCGCATGAATATTTCTAATTCTCATGTTACTCTCTTTACCTCAAAAGTTTTTGGTGAGCAATAACTCTTATAAATTTAACTGAAACTTTTATTTAGATGTGCTGAGCAGAAAGAAAACTTTTGCTACATTTTGAAAACAAGCTTATCCTGTCAGCCTGTCGTAATTAAGATTGTATGGTTTATCAAAATATCGTCACAAATAAAATGCATGAGCATTTTCCAAACTTTTTTTGTTTTTCATCGTTTAAGCATCACAGTTTTCTTTTCAAAAGTGTTGAATTCTACATAAACTGAAGCATTAAACAGATAAAGCATTACAATCTTGTTCAAACTCTGTTTTAAGCATTATCATAACATTGCAAAGCAAAGGCAGCTTTAGCATCAACTTCTGATGCTGGAAAATTAGACACATCTATCAAAAACATCACTTCATCTAGCTAACTCTAGAGTTTTTTCTCAAATCTGGTTCATTTAAATTCTTTTTTGAAGTTGTTTAAATAAACTGTACAAGTAATACGGTAGTTACAGGCTAATTAAGAATAATGGAGAAAGAATTTTCCTTATGATGTTAACATAAACAATGCTACATACTGTGCTCCTAAGCTGCTAAAAGCCATTATCACAAACTTTCAATTCTGCAAAACAAAATTTTATGAGCCTGTCTTTTTCGTCCCCGTCGTTATGAAACGAATTTATTATACTCCAGGTTTAGAGTTTTGAAGCTCGAAGACATGATCAAAATGGAGTTCGCCAAATTTGTGTTTAAGTACAGCAATAACATGTTACCAAATTCTTTCAACAACCATTTTATCAAACTCGAAAACTTACATAACTACAATACTAGACAAAAAACTAGAAATGAGTACTTTCAAACATTTTTCGGCACTGAAACAGGGAAAAAAACGTTGCATCATCTCAGTTTGAACGAATGGAAAAGTTTTCCACAAGAATATCGTCAATGTTCTTTCACAAAATTCAAAAAATTTTGAAAAATAAGCTATTTCACAGTTACAATTGATGTGCTTTACTACAAGAAATATCTGGCTGTCACTAGTTTTTGCAATATTGTTGATTTTATAATGTTATTTTTGTGCTTCCATTGTATCTACTGTACTTTTCATGTGCATGTAACTATGCAGACAGTACATTTATACTAAACAAATTGAGCTTTTTATTTTTTTATTTTTTGTTTTTTTATTATTTTTTTATTTTTTTATTATTTTATTTTTTTTATTTTTGAAGGTTCCATTACTAGGTTAAGTTTATGCCTGTAACAGTAAAGTATTGCTAAAAGGTGCAGTTGACCTAGATGACCGCATGGTCTTATCGCTGTTTCCTGCCTGCGTACTTTTAAGCATGTGGTGAAATAAACTTGACTTGACTTGACGTAAGCCCACTAGTTTGACAGAATTGTCTTGATTAGAAATTCTTGTTCAGCAGCCTCTTAACCAATAGCCTAAAAAAATACTTGGTTTGGTGTTATAGTTCATATGTAGGGAATGTTTTGTTAAACACAAACACCTTTTTTACAGAACAATGAGAAGTGTATCTGCTTTGTTAAAGCTGGCACAGCATCTCAACTTCATGCTGGTAACTTTGATGATGCAATAACTTGTTTGGATTGGTCGGATGTTCTTCCACATGCGAGCATGTTTATCAGGTTAGGTTTATTAGTTTGTCGTTCAAGCGCTTTTTGTTGTATGTTTTATATGCCTTTTCTGTTGCTTCAGAAAAAAACAATAGACTCCAAATGATTAGCTTTTGTTAAGTGTACTTTTTCCCTTCAACTCTTGCAAGTAGAAGTTGTCAGGGGCACACCCAGAAATTTGTAAGGGGCAGGTTTCAATTTTTTAAAAAGCAATCAGTATCCAATTATAATTATTTTAATTTATTTTAACTATTAATGCAATGCATGTTGTTATAGTCAAACTAGGTTTCCCGGTAACAGTTGCATTTAGTTACAACATTGTCATTTCAGAAATCCTGGAATAAGTATTTCGAAAGTTGTTGGCCATAAAAATTGTGTGTGAGAGAACAAGTTTCCACTATGGCCGCTGGGCAATTCTCGCAATTTTTCAAAAAAAAAAAAAGTAGCCATTTTAACGCCATTTGGATGACATTTTGCACGTTTTTAGCACATTTAAAAGAGCTAAATTAAGATTTGGAAGAATATTCGAAAGAGTTTATTTTGCTCAGTCCAATCATCTCCCACATGCTTAATTGTCAAGTCTAAAATACGTGTAACCCCATTTGCACTGGGGAGGGGGGGGGGGAGCAAATTTGCCCCCTGTTAATTTTTTTTAATATAGCTCCTAAACTGAAAAAAAATTTGTTTTGGTGTACTCTGACTTTCAATCAAATTTAATAACACTCATTTTCAGATAGTTTGGGGTCAGCCAGATAATCGGAAGTGATGTCATTTTTGCCTTTGTCAGAGGCACCTAAGGAGTTTCAAACAGTTTTGAGCACAATGCATGCTTATCAACACACTTATTCTATTCATTCTACTGCGTCTTCATTATCGATGCTTATCTTTAGCTGGAATAAAATATTTTATTTACTGATAAATGCATTGTATCATCATTACGTGACGTCATTGATGACGCCATAGTTCAAAACCATTGCTTTTTCTGTTTCTTGAAATAAATTGCGTTTGTATGAAAAAAATATTCATTGTCACCAGCTGTGGAATAATATAATGAAAATATTACTGCATTATTCTAAAATTTTGTGAATGATACTATATCCCAGTCACGAAAAATTACAAATAATAATCAATGCAATATATTAAAGATGATGTCATCATGCATGTGACGTCATCATCTGCAGTGACTTTATCAGAGCTGTCTTTGAAATCCCTAAAGTCCAAAACTGAAAATAATATTTTGCAACATTTGGAAAAACTTGCATGCTGTTATACCGATTTACTGGTTTTGATGACGTCATCATCGTTTTGGTGACGTCACAGCCTCAAACAAAATTTATTTAAATTTCCCAAACATAGGTTCAACAAGCAAAAAATGTTACTGTTATCACTTACAAAACAGTTTTTCGATAGGGAAAAGGGGGCAAATCCCCCCTCTGGTACAAATAAGGTGCAAAAATAGCTCGGAGATATAGAGTTAAAAGCTGAAAGATCGCGTATTTGGCTTACATCTTGTAAGTGACTTGGCTCAGGAAGGGGCTTCTTCTCTCTTAGTCTCTTCTGGTTGTGTCATTGATTAAAGCATATTCTATTATTTCTTCATAAGAGCTCTATAAGAATCAAAGTGTTTAGTTTGTTGTAAGGAAACTATAGTTGCGAGTAACGTAAAAATGCAAAAAGTCTACACCTACTGTAGTTCAGTAGCCAATTGCAGTTGAAAACAAGGTTATTAATGTTACTTCATCATCACTCAAAATGTGTTTTAAAATTAACTACCTACAAATGTTTTAGCTTTTAAGATAACTGCACACCATCCCCATTGAACACTGTTTACATCCAGTCTTAGGTCTTTAGTAGGTGTAATGTAGTATTTGTCGAGCGTTTTCTTTGTTTGTTGCTACCAAAATTTCGGTACGCCTGAAGTGGCGACTTGAATAAACAAAGTATATTTAGAGCACGCGCTACGATATTATGCCCAGTTTAGGGTGAGTCTTAAACGGTTTGTGATTGCTTTGACTGCATAGAAAAATTTGAAATTCCTGAATACGTTTGGAGAATAAAAATCTCGACGTTTGAATGCAATTTTGTTGTGGTTTTTGTCTTCAAACAGCGGATTTTTTTCCTATTTTTTTTGTATTTGGTTTAGTATTTTTTTTTTCCTTAATCTAGGGTGATTTTTTTCACTCAATGTCGTCAGTCTCTTTTTAGTATCAAACTCTCTTCTGCTCAGACGTTTTTGACCGGGTTCAATAATTATAGCACACATTGTTCCACATGTTTCTGTCAGCAATGTTGTTGATGAAACAAATCCAAAAATCTCAAGTGCTTAGGAAATATCTTGTGGGGTCAAATTACAGCGTTGAAACAACATCCAAAGTGATTTACAACAACTCAAGTGATTTTTTCGGTAAAAAGTAAATATAGCAAAGTGTTATGTCGCGATCGTTGATACTTTGCTAGAGTACAACCTTTAATCCCTAGAATTGCCCACGTCGGCTGAAACTAGAGAACGACTGAGATGTTAATTGACGAATCGAAAATGGCAGTTGACAGTTCCTTTAGCTTCTTGAATCTCAGAAAGCAGCACACCAATCTTAAATTAAAACTTCTATTTAAGATTAAAACACAAAACCACTCTCACTGAGCAAAATCGCTCCTCTCAACTTCTTACGATCGACCAGATTCAGATCGTAAAAGACTTAACCGCGACCGACCAGGTTCAGGTCGCACCTTACACACTCTCGCGATCGCCCAATTCAGATCGCCGAACTATATGGCTACACAAGCCAATCACAGATACACACACTCGGCAAAAATGCCCGCGAAACTAATACCTAAAAATCATCCACTTTCAGAATATTAGAATCATAATATCAAAAACGACCCGCCAATTTATACTAAGGTAAAAGCTATCGAATATCCCAGAACAATCCATGATACGTCACAATAGAAAAAAATACACGAGCTTACGATAAGATTTCAACATGATTACGACGTCACAAACTCAAGTCTATATATAGCAATTAAGACAAGTAAACAACTAATAATTCCGGTGACTAATAGAAGATAGTAGAAAATACTAGAAAGGAATTATCCAGAATATCCCGAATATTCTACATCAAAAAAAAGGCAAAAGCAGTAAATCAGTCACGTACGCATTAAAATACAGCAAATAATTATATCTCAGGCATTCAAAATTATTATTTTGTGACATGTTACAAACTGCGTTATATCAACCACATTTTTTGTTTTTTGAGTTCCAAAAAGGGGGGGGTTCGACCCCCAAACTCCCCCCTGGGTGCGCCACTGGGGGTTGTATAGAAAATCTTTCTTAAAATAAGCTTATTTTGCTTTTATGAAAAAAGCAGCTTCTACAGTATGAAGCATTTTAAGATAGGTGGATAGAGTATTTTTGAAAGCAGATAATAGATTATTATAAAAATGCAATGGTACTGGTACCGAAATAATTATGTTATGGTATAGCAAGTTTAAATTAAGTTACATCACGGGAATTTTTGTTATTTGATTTTAAAATATTTCAGAGATATCTACCTCCCTCTGCTTTGCACAGACACAGATTTGATAAGCGATTCCGATGGTTTTATCATTTCCCCAGATAAATTAATGGACATTCTGCACAGGTTGTTAGGAAATTTTGAAGTATCAATGGGAGTGTCCGAAGGAAAGGTATTTTTTCATCTCCAACTATTAAACATTATTCAATTAGTACTTACCAACGTTTAATGCAGTATATGACCTAACAATATATATACCAACAGTTTGCTTTGTAGGTATAGTATCGAGTTAGTAATTGAATGGCTTTTGCGTTTAGCATTGATTTTCGAACTGGCCATGCTTTGTTTGGTCTTTTTAAAAGACACAAATTAATGCGCATTCTTCGTTTGACCCTAGCAGTCTATTGTTGTGGTGATCGAGGTTAAAAAGCTACAAATTGAATCCAGAAACGGGTGTTTTGGGTTGTTGAAATTAGTCAGATGCAAAGGTCTGTATTATTCTATTTGCTTTTACGTACCAACAATCCAACAAACGTGCTTGCGTTTTCCTGCTCTTGCAACAACATGATTGTTTTCTTGGTTTGGTTGATTTGACGATCATTTTAGTAATACCTTGGCTACCTTGATTTGGTAATGTTAATGTTCAGACAGCACTACTACATGTTTTCACAAGATGGGGTGTAGCTCAGGAAGTAGCGAATTGGGTATGTGTGCCGCCAACTCATTACAGTTTTTTACATGATGAAGAAATATTTTTAATTATTTTTAACTAAGATTCTTGGCAGGTTACCCTTCCACTCCCTTGCATTGAAGTTCTTGCTGAGGCTGCAGCCTTCCAACCACGTCAGCCAGCAGTTTTGCATGTGCTCGAATCGGCTGTGGTTGGATGGATCCGACAGATTAGAAGTTTGCTTCACCACGACGCCCTAGCTGCTACCAAGTATGCTCTTTTTTCATGTCTGTAATCATTCTATCACAGTTTTGTGCACTGGCTTTGTCGGTGTGTTTCTGATTTTCGAATTTAATGTGACACTGAATATGGTGGCTGTGAGAAAAGCCAGTTTATCTGTGTGTGGTTGCTGGAGATAGTATGCTTTCAATATTAAAACGTTGTATGAATAAGAAAAATTTTCTGCTTGGTAGTTATGTTTGTTCCTGTTGTTTTATTGCTGTAGGTCGGTTAATTATTAGTGTTTAGCTGGTTTTTTGCTTATTGGAAATTATGCGTCCTGAGTGCTGTTAAGATTATTAAACAATATTTTTTTAATGTCGAGTTCGCAGCTGTTTGAAGTTGAATGTCAAGTTATAGCAGCAAATCGCTGTTGTTCTAATTTAAAGATTATATGGTAATAATAGCCTACTTGTTTACGTCAATAAGCAGAGGCGTTTTCTTACCTTTGATCTCCTTTTTTTACATAAATTTACATATGATCCTCTTTATACAGTACACCCAGGGTTCGGTTGTAATAATTGGAGACTTGTAGTTACGTCTATATATGCCAAACTGTCTTGAGTAGGGAGCTTTTTGACTTTAAGCGCTTTGAGTCAAGCTTCTAGTAGTTCTCCCATTATGTGTTTGTAGGTCGCAACGAAATTCGTATTTGTGGTTGTTCTATGTTTACTTACGCAAGATTTACTCACTTCTAATTTAATATTCCATTATGCTCGCTGTATTACGCCGAAGCGTGTAACGAGTTTGCTGGGCCCATCTCCGCGTCATTGAGCGCGGGCGATACAGTTCCTTCCAAAGAAATGCTGCAGCGGTGGCGAGCCGTTGGTTACTCTGTTTCCGATTTACCGGCCCGAGATTTAAACCTCAGTCCTCCCGCTCTCGAGACGGACGCGTTACCGCTCGACCAACGACTTGATTTGTACTGTACCAGTGTACCTGCAGATTCACTCACTTAAACACAACAACCCCACAGCTGCAGCTTGTTAGAAGCAGGATCAAATGCAGATTGGCATTCTAATTGCATCGAGAAAGTTGATGTCGATTTTCCAACCAGCCCATTCGTTGACAACCTTGAGTGCCAGCATTCACTTGTAAGATACTAAGTTTTGTTTGTTTGTTTGTTTCGGTACAGGAAGATCAGTGCTGAAATGGGCGAAGCGGTGCGGCCTCATCACGAGTTTGAGATGTGGAGCAAATACATTGAACATACCACGTCCTTGCTCGAGCAACTCAAAGGTTTGATGGTGGAGTTATTACTAAACTTTAAAAAAATTTTACGAACATTTTTGCTATGCTTTCAATAATCATGTGCTGGGGAATCCGGGAGTACAGTGGCGTTTCTATTCCTCGCAAAAGAATGGGTTCTTCATCTCGGCACTGGCTATCACTACTGATGGTACGCATTGGTCGTCTCTTAGCGAGCGATAGTGAGTTTAGTTCAGTTAATTTATTCTGACAAAACAAAACGTATGCAGTGGAACGTAGATGATAGTAATGATTTAAGTGATGTTTTTGCCGAAGATTTCATAAGAAGCCCTAAAGGTGACTTGTAATAACCTCTAAGAATATAGCTGATTCGTGAAACCGGCAAGTACATCTACGCTAAATAACACAAAGTAGCTATAGCTCCTCTGTTCGGAAAGGCATGTTTTTGAGTTAGTTCTTGATTCTTAATTGGTTTTTATTTCTTGTTTTTTGTTCTTTTAGCTCCGGTGGCGAGCGATATTTTGATGAACTTAAGTCATGCCGGCAGCACGTATGCCCAATCATTTGGGGAGGTCCACGCTGAGATTGAAAGAGCACTTGAGGGTGCGAAAGCGCGCCTTCGTTGTTTTGCAACAGTGTTGCCGTGGATTCAAGATATGTACCGCATATCTTCGTTGGATAAAACTTTGAAAGGTGATTACTAATCAATTTCTTTTCCTTTCCTACCTAACGTATGCATGTGACGTGGTCATCAAGGTAATTGCTGAGGGTTCACATACTTGTCGTTACATTATAAGGTTTGACTTTCAATCATCGGCTTGGACTTATCGGATGCAGTGTTGCTAACATTATCGCTTCAATATCCCTTAGTTAGAATCTAAGTAGATCCGATGTAATGACGCAAATATGGGACTGCTGACTCATCACACCTTTGATGTGTAAACAGTTTGTTGTTTTTTGAACTTCCGCTTTCATGATTGTAAAAATATCCTTTTTAGTGTTTCCACCTCTTCTTCAAATCGTGTTGTTAATATGGAAGAACTCCGATTACTACCACGATCCCAAACCCTTTGCTCACTTACTAAACATGCTATCTAATGAGGTAAGTAATTAGCGTAGGTTACGGATTCCATCCGATCTTTTTATGTAAGTCACCGTTACTATTAGTGGGCTGCTTTAAAACCGTTAAATTGGTTACAAACCTGTTTGATCCAGCTTGCAGGTTTGCGAACTCAATTTACACAAAATTTTGTTGCCTTGAACTCCAAAATATATCAAGCAAGTACGAATTTATTTTGAATTGTACAGATCATTAAATTTGAATTTAAGAGGTATGAAATTTTTTTTATAAAAACTTCGGCACTGCAAAGAATGATCTAATTAGACTTTCTAGTTTTGCAGTAAACGTGCTTAGGCTAATCGTTTTATTTTTCAGACTTGAAAGAATTTGATCATTTTTCCAGTACTTGAACTCTAAAAAATGAAAATATAAAACTTGAACTCGTAGAACAAGCGGAACTTAAACTTGAACTCGATTAAAAAACGACTGAGTTTGCAGCCCTAAGTAATCCTATTAATTATGTAAGGTCTTGCAGATCAAGATGGATTGTCGCTTTCCAATCGCACACTAAATCAGTGTTTAAAGAAGACGATCGGTGGTGACTGGTGATGGAGTAGATGCCATCCAGGTGTACGGCATCACAGTCTTAGTGATATGGAAATCTCTCTCTGGTTTTCCAGAACATTGTTGATTTTCGTAGATGTAACATTCCGTTTACGCCCATGCTCTCATCCATATGGGGTAGATAAAGCGGGTTATCGTCAAAAACCAAACATATTATCTTGTTTCTGAGAGAAGTTTTCGTTTTTTAGGTGGTTGCCTGCGCGCAAGGTATGGTCGGTAAGAACCCGTTTAAAGATACCCAGCACTCCTACACTGCACTGAAAGACGCGCTCAGACTGTGCGCGGCTTTCCGAGGAACTTATCTGGACTTTAAGGTAAACTTTCATTCAACTTAATATCATTGTTTAGCAGTACTTAAATTATAAATTTTGCAAGGGGGGACGCTTCGCAGCCTCGACCAAATGCATTTGAAATGCGGATGAAATTTAGTGGAAATTTTGTTTCAAGTTCATGTCTAAAAATTCGATTGAAGACCAAAAGAAAAAAAAAAGGTCTTCACCGCAATTTGGTACTATACGAGTATTCGGACGGAATTTGGTGTTTATTCGTGCTGACAGACACTTTTTTGTCTATCATCCAGGCGCTTATTCTCAATGGAGAGAGCGCTGAAATATCGTTAGGGGGGACGCTGAGATCTCAATGGGGGGACTCTAAATTTCGATGGGGGAACTCTAACTCTCGATGGGGGGACGCGTTCCCCCTAATTCAAGTACTGTTGTTTAGCTCAATGTTTTGCTTGAACACCAAGAGTTTTCTGTCCATTTGCTCAAAAACTATCAACAACCTTAAATGCTCATGTCGTTTCACAGTGGTTAGTCTATGTTGAGCTAATGGTTGAAAAAAGTTGAACAAGAAGAGTTTGAGGAATGATTGTTGAGAAAACTATGAGAAAAAGAAGACCAAAAAAAAGTTTAAGAAACGTAAGACGACAAGATAGAATATAAAAAAAAAAGCAACAACTTAATCAGAGAAATTTTGGGCCGTTGCTCAGGGCCCAGGCGACTGGACGCAGGCAACTGGACGATCATGATGATCCAGGATATTGTCCAGGTTTGTACTGGCAAATGGCACATTGTGTTGTTAATAACGAAGCTATTAATTATTTTCAGCTCACTTGGCTTAACGCCCTGTAGAGTTTTCAATGTCTGTATCGCTCAAATTGAACGAATCGTACACAATGGTTGCAGTGGCTTGTCATGAATGCGCTTTTAGAACTTTTGTGCAAGAGACTTTCCATGCAGACATAATAACACGCAAATGGACCCCGCCAATTTGCTGCACGTTTTGGCGTAAGACTTCAAATGTTATAATACATTGAAGATTCTGTTTTTTTGATTTTTCGTTATCTAACTACATGCAAATGTTTTACAGGAAACCGCGAACGAGTTCAATGCAATGAAAGTCGAGTCTACAGTTATCACAATGAGTCGCCTTCGCCCCAAAGACAAGAACATTTTGTTTTCTACAAAAATCTACGGACCAACTGGGTTTCAACAATGGGCGTCAAGGGCCCAGTCGGATGACCCCAATGGTAAGGAGAAAGTTTTTTTGTAGTGGAAGTAGCACGTCTTCCCGACTCCTTTCTATGCTTCTTGGCATGGAATGTAAACAGGAGCAGCCGTAAAACGTATTTGACCTATAGTACAACAACCTTGCAGTTCTACACTGGACCCATAAATTTGAAAAAAGTGCTTTGTTTTAGCGAAAAAAAAATTTTTTTTGCTGCTCTATCGTGGTTTTGATGTCTAAATTATAAAAATTAAAAAAGCTGTCTTTTGAAAAATTTATAAAGATCTAATCAGCACGTGAATTTGAATAAGTATGTTTTAAGTTTCATTTCAGTACACTCTCGTAACATTGTCACCAGCCCACTCATACGATGGGATATCATGATTTGGAAAACTCGGCTCATTGTAGCATGTTGAAGTTTAAACGTGACTTTCAGCTAAGATAACTTCATTTTTGAGATTAATTTATTGGACATGAAGTTTTTACTGAAAATCGTATTTAAGCTGTGCATCACCAAAACTGGAATTACATTACGGACAGCTTAAAAGACGGCAAAGTCGCCAAATTTAGTAGCCTATTCTGCCCTGCTAGAACTCACCAGTTATTGTTTAGATGACGATGACCAGTGGATTGACTCCCCGTGGCCTCAAAGGAATAACAAGTGTTTCTCGGGCCTCAGTCGTTTTGTGGAGCGATGCAACGACCTCCTCGACCTCGTGGAGACAACGCGACACTTTCAGACGCTGCAGGAAGCGGCTCAGGTCGGGGGCGCCGGAACTCGAGCATTAGACGCGCTCATTACTGACATTCATCAAGTATGCATCAATCTTTGTGAATTTTTGTGTTTTTTTTTTGGTTTCTTTTAAAAAATATTTTAGTTGCTGTATCAATTAAATAACAGCATGAAAATTAAAAGCACAAAACAATATCAACTGAAAACAGCGCAGTGCCAGTGACCAACATTCCAAGTCTTCGAGGCAAGCTGTTGTTCAGGCGATTTACTCTTGACGTAAAGTCGTGAACGTATTAGCGCCGTAATGTTAGTTTTTGCGCAATGCAGCTTCACTTAAGCGAATAAGAGTCATATTAACAAAAAATCGCTAACGTGTTTATGAAATCGTAAATTCAGCACTACATGTCTAATGTCTTGTTTTTAGAACTTCCTACACCGATTTTCATAACTTTGAAATGGCAATATTATCATGGTTTGAATTATGACTACTGCTTGGATGGGCTCTATTTCCTACAGACCCAACTGGGTAGTAAAGCGAATCAGAACTGACCGTGGCTACTATGCACGGACAATTAGTTGCTGGACAATCATACACGGCAGATTATGCGCAGGGATAGAGGGGAAAAGAATAAACAATACATAAAATTCAAATCACTTTCATTTGCACAATTTTGAATCATTAAAATTGTAATTTTTTTGCTATATAGTCACAGCATAACTATCAGTATTTCTTCATGACCACGAATACTTCAGCCTTTAATTCTGCAAAGCCCCGGTCTTTGGTTTAAACAATGCAGATCATGCAGCCGGAAAACCGTTACCACCAAAAATGGCAACTTTTCTTTTGGATGAAAACTGGATAATTGGTGTAATTTTACACTGGACAGTGAACCGGTCACTCGCCACATGCTCGAAAACTTGATTGTTATTATCATTTTTTCAAAGAATGTTCTTTTGGTCAGGTATTCATGCGCACGATTCGCGATTTTACGAGCCACAATCGCGATGTTTTGACAATTGATGAGCGACAACATTTTGAGTCCGCCTTCTTCACTTATCGTTCCGTCATCAAGACTCTCGAGCGCCGACTAGCGGGGGTACTCAGGACAGCGCTGAGGATTTGCCCTAACGCAATGTCTCATCTGAGGTAACTTACAAACTTTTTTCTGAATTATTGTGGCAGCAGAAATTTTGAAGCTGTTTCTACGAGTAACAATCACTTGAGCTCCTCTAGAGCACAGATAATGCTTTTGTGGGTAAGCAATGATCACCTTCGCCTATCCGTGGTGGTCAGATACTACAGGCTGACCCATCAACAGTGGCAACCTGTTTGACAATGGAGTTCCCGCTCTTTGAGTGCCGCAGAAAAGGCCACTTTTTTTCCGAGCTATCATGCGCATCGTTAGGGTTCCATCGCTTCCATGTTGGTGGTGGTTTAAGGGCATTTTTTTGGATGCTTGGATTTTTTTTTCACATTTGCTTTTTGGAAAAATGAAGTACGCGGCTACGCTAGTAATTAGTAGCTTAGTGGTTCACTGCTCCCATGGATTATGGGATACGTATGCAACAAGGGGATGCGAAGGCTTCTTCACGCTAGACATTAGAGGTGCTAATAATGTGATTATAATTTAGCTACTTTTGTGCAATAAATGGAATATCACCAATAATTGTCGTTAATCCGATTATTGCACAAAAAGTAGATATATTATAATTTCATTATTAGCCATTCTAATGCCAAGCGTGAAAGAAGCTTTCGCATCCCCTGGTTGTCTAGCCATCTCTAATTGCACAACATTCCCATTCGTAGAAAAGAACTGGGCAGTTTTAAAGCAAAGCAAAGCATGGTTAATCATTTAGCTTTTGTCTTTCGTTGGTTTTGCTGGCTGAATTAGAAACCAGTTGTTTCTAAAGGTATTTACACTACCTCTCATAAACTGACACTGATTGCCTTTCGAAATGTAGGTAAGTACTGAGTACCACATGGTCTTGACGTCACTAATTTTGCAGAGTCCTTGAGGTTTTTGAGGGAGTAAGTGCTCGGGAGTTACTACAGAGGGAACTACGGCCAGACAACAACATACTGATCCAGTCCCTGACAGAGGAGTTCAAGTCAGTGAAGCAGATGTTTCAAGCTTGTTATCACAACGTACCAAACCACCGCAATATGCCGCCTACAGTCAGCAAACTTGTATGGGTGAGTTGTTTATGACAAAATAACGCAAATAAGATTTAGAGTGTATTTTTCTTTACGAAAATTAGTGGGGTAAACTATACGGTTCTATTTTTTTGTACTTCAATCACTTTTTCAACAGTTGCAACGTAGAAAATAGGAACGTTTATTTCAAACTGTTCTGCCATTTGTTAAAGTTTGGCGTCAGTAACCTTCCTTCCCTGTTTGACGTTCAGCAATTAAAGGCAAAGCGTTAAGCCTCCACCTTGTGTTATAGGTGGTCGCTTGACTCGGCAAATTTTTATACTAAACGACTTCTGATTTTGTTTTTGTTAAATTTTCTTGCAATCATTGTCTAATTATATTACTGTCTGTCATGTATTAAAAGCATTTACTTATGTTTCTCAGGTTCGAGGATTAAAGGAGCGCGTCACCATGCCAATGTCTAAAGTGCGTCGCGCTTGTCCGCATGCGTTAGAAAGCGACGTGGGATGGCAGTTGAGGGACGCCTACACCGAAGTGATGAACGACCTGGAAAAGTTTGAAGCAAAGTTGTTACATCATTGGTCCAACAGCATTTCCCATGATATCAGGTCATTTGCGCTGTGGTTTTCAGCTAAGCAAATTTTGGAGTTAAGCTTTCCTACCTGCTGCGCTGATCCAGCTTGACGAAAGACTTGCGAACAAAACCCAGCGAAAGGTTGTTGTGCATATTTATCCTCCTGTCACCGGACAGATTGCAATGACTATCTTCGTGCTTGGAGGAATCCGCACCTGTTTAGGAGTTTCAATAGATCCAATATTCTTGTGAATTTCTTTGAATTCTTGCCCTTTGAATTTGCTGCTTGTTCGAAGCCACCAAACAGAGATAATCATCGTAAAGCGTCTTATCCAAGAACGCAGCAACGTTACCAGGGTGGAGGTTGAACGCAGATCATGCGATCAGGGTCATCGTTAAAACGACGCCTTTACCCTCTCGGCCACGCAGCCAACTTAATCTCTGATTTGGTTAAACAGGCCCGTGTGCTTGGTTCATGCAATGAATGAATGAAGCTGATTTTTAATTTTTGGTGTTTGCAAGGTGTTTGAGTTTTGCAGTTAAAGCTTTTTGTGGCATGTTCTAAAAATCGTAAGATGAATGCAAATCTGATTAAACGACTTAGCTTTGCTAGAAAATTTACTCTCCCTATCCCACAATGCTGCCAGCCTAAATTTTGTTGGATTTCACTGTTTTTGTTGAGGTTTGTGAAATCTTGAAACAGACGAACATCAATTTTATTTTATTTTTTGTGCAGAGATCGATTGAAGCAAGCCGTGCTGATGCAGGAGGAGCTCGAATCTGCTCGAGAACAAAGCGAATCACGATTGTGGAGGCGGAACAGTTCGCGCGCTTCCACTTCTAATGGTGACCCCGACGAGTCTCCGGAACCTGTCTCAGGGTTAAAGGTCAATCTGGACTCGAAGTTGGTCGAGATGCTGCGTGACGTGCACCACCTTCAACGACCACCTCATGACGTAAGTATGACGACATAATTGTGAATGATTGTATTCCGATCGTAAATGATTTTCGTTATAAGCAATAATTTTTGTCGACAAGATAGCAAATCATAAAAATATAAACTAATATTACTGACCAATTTGTTTCCGCACAGAAATCAGTCGATTATGTTGTTGTTAATTGTTTAATTGTTCTCCTACTTTTTTTTATCTTATTATGTGTTGCAGGTGCCTGTCCCAGCAGCAGTGCGGGCGCTGCTGCGGTGTACAAGTAGCTCATTGTTGCAGTCACAAGCAACTCGTATCAAAACCATTGTGTCGAAACACAACCACATTGTTCAAAGGATGCAGGAATATGAAGAACTATTGTTTGAAAACAAAATGAGAAAGGTTTCTAATAGTTCATATTTTAGATGCTTCAATATCATAAGATACGAACCAATTATAGCAAGGACTTCCGAGCTATCATTTGGAAGCTGCACATTATGTCGCTTATTAAACGGACATTTTAGAGCCGCATGAATTTCGAGTAGTACCATTTAATTGTAAAACTACTTGTTCAAAAGTTTTGTTTAAACAAGTAAACTGATCTACTCAATGCTTTGCTAATTAAAAACTTTAAGATTCTAAATCAATTTGACTTCAGTTTCTATCTCATTTTCATATTAGCAAGGTTTTCCTTTTAAATCGCGAAGCGGTTTAGCTTACTTCAAAAATCCACTCGTATAAATGCTTTACAAAAATTTTTTGTAGCCACTTACATGGTTATTCTTTAATTATAGCAAAACCTTTATTTGTCACTTTGGGTGATTATGACGACATTATTTACAGATCCAGGAGTTAATATCGGAAGGAACGGAGGTGGTGACTTGGGGCTCAGCGGATTTGGAGGATTTTATCCAGAAATCATCGTCGGTTATCTGTGATGACGTATACGCTATTCTCACACGGATTCACAATAACTGGGACAAAGTGAAGGCGATGTCAAGAGCGTGGTCTGAAGGTATGCGCTTCTTCTTTATTCTTTTTTTTCAAAGTTTAAAACCATACTAGATCTCTCTAATTCAAGGTGTTTGACCAATTCATTGAATGTGCTTTTTTGAACATTGGTAACCAAACCCTCAAATATATGTGATAATCTGCCCTGGTTAACTCTTACGAAACGTTGCATAATACGGCCAGGTACTCGGATGCTTCGAAAAAAGGAATCCAAGGTATGAAAATGCAAATAGGATAAAGGCTTCAGTTGTGTTGGATTGCATGTTATATAGGAGTTAAAAATCTTCCCCACTTTCTACCTTCATTTATTTATTGTACTTCAGGTGAGCTGGATATATTCACAAGTTTTTTGGTCGATCCGAAAACAAAAAGTTTAAAAGATTTGCTAAAAGAACAGGAAGAAAAAGACGATCAGTACCAGCGTAAACTGGTTCCAACTGGTTTCGACATCCATCAGCTGCTACAAGACTCGTTCAAGGTTGATTAAGCGAGTGATAGTTGATAATAACCGCTTGAATTACCTATGATGTTTGTCTACACTTGGTTTAAAGTAGTGGGGCATATCCGCGTATTCTTTTCTTGTGTCATAATTTTAAGGATACCAAAGCCTTTTTCATTTTTTATCGGTATTATAAAGCAAATACAAGAATATAATCGCATTAGCGATGGCGTTTAATGCACATTTTCGCAATAGAAGTCTGGAAAGAGTTTAATCCAGGAAAAATTTTTTTCTCCCATTTTTCCATAAAATTTTGCTGCATCGTTTTTTTAACCCAGCTTTCTTTACCGTCTTTTCTATAATTTTTACGCGTTTAATTTACCCAATCATCACTAATTATGCGCTGAAAGCACAATCATTGTTACTTAGACGTTAGAAATGAGCGCTGCATCACCAGCCTGGCAGCTCTACACTGCACAAATGGACGCCATGGTGTTGATGTCCCTCAAAGCGAGTATCCTCACCAGCTTGGATGCTATGTACGCCACTGTTGCTTGCTTGGAAGGAGCTGATAGCACTCAGGTAATTTGTACTCTACATTAGAACCGGTTTTCAGCGCCGGATTAGTGATCGAAAGGTCACTGACTCCCGGTTTGATGCTCGATAATATGGCTTCACGTTCTCATGTATCTGTAAAGATACTTAAGGCTTATTTCTTTGTGGGGCCATAAAATAGCTGTCATAAGCCACTAGAATAGAACAAAGTTTACATTTAATATATCGCAAACCATTAGCGCTAAATGTCGTACCTTTACACAAGATTCCCCTTCTGGCATTTTCCTTCTTGCTATGACGTCATTTTTTTGATTAATTCAGCCATTGTTTGCTAATAAGCTTTGAACGTTTGTGCTTGTTATATGACACCGAACAACATTGAAAGTAGTAGCCAATTTGTCGTGTTAGTGCTTTGTTCAATTTGGCAATATTTGTGTAGTGACTTCTACTTTTAAATTGGTGATAATTTTAAAGAACTTATCAAGGAAAATAGACGTTTTTGGAAAGCTTCACTGTCGAAGCCTGTAGAAGGGAAGCAAATGCGACCGAATTTAATATTCGATGCTCGCTGCCACTTGACCGAATATGACTGTTGTTAATTGTGTGTGTGAGTGTGTGCAACATGTGTTGCGTTAACAAAACGCTTGTTGAGTTTTCAATGTCTAGATACAGTTTTACACTGTTTTGCATTCCGTATCAACTCTTTATCTTTTATACCAATTAACCTTGTTGCGCAGATCTTGGAAGTTCGGCTGGAATTAGTGGAGCAAACTGTGTCATTTTCGCCTCCACTTGATCGCTCCGTGTCGGTGGATAACGTGGAAGATGCCGTCTCGTCATGGTTGACGTCATTCCTTAAACGATCAACTCTCATAAAACGCCTAGCAGTAAGGCCATGCAATTAGTGCTTATTGCATGATAATCTATTTTTTGCTGTTAAGTTGTCTGAAACAATTAAATTTATCTTTCAGTCCGTTGTTGTTTGATGTAAACAGCGCATGCAAACAACCAAACGGCAGCAAAAACGTGCAAAATTTATGTTTCTACTATCAATTGGCATGTGAGGATTTTTTCATTTTTAATCCTCTCCTTTCCAAAGGCGTAGTATTGTATAGTACAGTGCATCTTCGATTATCCGGCCCTTCGATTAACCGGCCGGGTGCAACAGGTAGGTACATTCAATTATTTAGCCTAAAATCTACATGTTTTTAACAGTGGGAAAAAACTAAAAAGCCAACAAACAATGTTGTCAAGAAGCTCGTTTCTTATTTTGTATGTTTATTTTGTTACGTAATAACTACTGTATGATGTATTGTATATTAAATTACCATGTGGTGGACGGTGGGTACCTATGATAGATACCTTTCTTATCCGACCAAGATTTTGGAAAAAGGTTGCCCAACTTGACCGGATTAATCGAGTATGCACTGTACTATAGTTAACAGTTCCTGTTGAGGCTAAATTATCAGTTATTGTTAAAATGCTACATTGAGGGAGATTTATTTCTCTCTGCAACATTTTCCAACAGATAGCCTTTCTTTACCCAACTGTTATAAAATGCTATGCAAAAATGTTGCTAAGGTCCTAAGCGACTCCATCCAAGATCCCAATATATTTGATTTGACTCTCGAACTTATGTCGAGCTGCTGTCCCCCGCAGTTCTACCGAAAAAGTCTGGCAATGAAAAGAGAGAGATAACATAACTGATTGGTTTAAGGATCCATCGAGCACCTACGAGGACTTCCTGGCGAACGACAGCGACGTGTGGGAGGTTGTGGATGAGATAAGAAACGTGGTGCTTGAGAATACGATCGAGTGCAAGAAACACCTCTCCCTGTTCGACGATTACAAGTGCGTTGTTTTTTTCGTTCATGCGTAAATTGCGTACGGACCAGGCACTCTGCTTTTGTCTTACCACGCTGACGCAGAGACCCATTTTAAGGTTCTGGATGCAAGTCTTCCTCGAGACGCAAAGTGCCTAGTTGATTTGCATGAATGAATGACTGGATACTTACAAATGCACAATTTCCTTGGAGTACAATTACGCTTCATTAATCAGCTGCCAACACTTTGTTTAGTTGGAGAAAAAAAAGAATCTCAAATTGTTTTTTTGCAAATATTGGCGCTTTTGAAAAATCAACTTTACTGTATTACCATAAAATAGAGATGCTTAATTTTTCGTACCGATTAATGGTCTATAGTGAAAAAAGTGTCTGCTGTTGAAATGGAAGAACGTGGGACGATTCGCAGCTGGGTTTAGAGGTTGATGTTCACAGCTTCCCTGCTTTAGCACAAGTTTCCACGGGACTAAGTGGCAGCCTGACTGGATGACCGAAACACCACTAAGTTATGTCGTAGGGAATTTTAACTTCATGATAATCAACGATACTATTACAATTGCAATTATTTGCTACTGCAGAAATACTGTGTTTTGTACTTAGGGTATGACAGTTATCCCTAATGTTGATTTCGCGACAATTTGTAGCCTTGTGTTGAGTTGAGAAAGTTCGAACTTTGCGAAATTTATACCGCAGCGCTGTTATTTTTGAAGTATCTGTGCACTTTCTTCTGTATGCTCAGCATCGAGAGTAGCTTAGTTAAAGCATGCTCGTATCAAAATGCAAACTTTGTCAATAAACTAGCGCTAGGATATTCAAGCTCCAGCTACGTGACAGTTTAAGTTACCTCGGTGATAATATTTTTGACATGCTGCATTCTTAAAAATAATTTGAGTTTTTTGAGTTGAAAATATGTTTATCATTATCTTGGCCTTAAATTTTCTACTTGACTTAGGATTATTTGGGTTGCTTTTTTCCAGGTTTCTCTGGGTGCAAGATGTGCAGCAGTCATTTAACGATTTCCTCAATGGCCGCCCCTCCCCCAACCCTCTCCGGTCGCAGAAGAAGACCAACACCATCAGTCGAACTACTGACACTACCACTGGCCAACGGTAAGCATGTTACGTCACGATGACGTCGCTTTGACTACGGATCTACTGTATGCATTTTTAGTTTAAACTTAGGATATTACATTAGTACTGTATTGGTAGGTATTTGTTAGGTTCACTGTTTTGTGACGTCATTTACTTTCTATACAGGTTTTGATGATGTCATTGACGTTTAACAGGTCTCGGGTTTCTCTTCGAAGCCCGGATGCCATCAATGAAGCGGAACGCGCTTTTCTGACGTCACATAGCCATCGTCGCAACGTCGGTGGTAACCGTGGCAATCTGAGGTCATCGGAGGACATTATGGTCGCGCCAGGCTTGTCAGATTTCGACGACGAAATTGGAATTTACAAACTGGCACGTGACAACATCCGTGCGCTCCCTGACCTTCAACCTGTAGGATGGATTCTGTTCAACTTCCAACCAATCAAACAGGTTAGCGTAGTTTCAAATGACGCAATGCAAATATTAGCATGCCAGGACTGGTGGTTACATAAATTTAGAAAATAAAAAATTAAACCGGAATGGCATAGGCGAATAGGCAAACACCAAATATGTACAGTATTTTGCGTGCGCTTTGAGAATCAGCAATAACAGAAGGAATGTTTGGTTGGTAGGAACCCTGCTGATGAGCATCTGTTAGTCGCCGTTTGTCTTCCCCGGGTGAGAGGCTTTGCTATTCTACCCCCAATAAAACACCGGTAACGACGAAAAAGAGGATTTAGTAATATGGGTTTTCAATTTTTCCAATAAAAGTGCAGCAATTATTCCAAAATCAACTTGAAAAATTTCACAGGTTCTGACTACGTACGCCAGCAAGTGGATGTGGACGTTTATGAAGTATCTTAGTGACCAGGTCACCGGCTCCCTGGACACCCTGGCGGACTTCCTGGCGCGCACAGAACCCGAGATCGAGAGCATCACTGGGGAGGAGCGGGACACGGCGTCTTTCATGAAGATGATGAGACTTTTTAACGAGGTCTCAGCGCAACAGCAGGATATGGACGGGAGGTTTGTAGAGTTTCGTGTAAAAAAAAGAAAAAAGACAGAAAACAAACAAAACAAAACAAAACTGAACGTTGTCGTACTTGTAGTACTTATTGAGTTGGCTCGACCACAAAACAGAAAACTGACTTTTTGTTCTTCGAGTCAAGCTGCCACCTGCCCTCCTGTCTACCACATTGTCTACCTTTTACATGAGGCTTTGCCATGGTGTTTATGAACTAAATCAACACCTGTCATCATAAAAGATATCACGGTTGTGATGAAGACTTTTATGAGGCATATTCGTGATACAAGCTTTTGTGACCCAATAACCAAATATTTATGACCAAATAATGAAATTTTCCATCAACAACATTGCAGAGCCCCATGCAAAAAGATGACTGTCTTTGGTTGATGCTAAACGTCAGGCAGGGAAGCTGTAAAAATTAATCAAAAAGTTTTCGGATAAAAGACGTACTACAGAATAAGCAGTAGAACTAGTAGAGGGTGCTCAAATCAGAAGACCTACATGCTGTGTGACTTGGTCCTTTGTTGTTCAGGTTTGCTGTGATGCAGCGGACCGTGAACCTGCTTGAGAAGTACGACATGCGTCTTCCCACCGACACTCAAGAGATGTTCCGATCCGCCCCCGACCGCTGGAACCACCTGAAGACCAAGGTGTCCCTCGCTAAGCAGAGACTCGGACCTCGAATCCAGGTCAGAAAATAGATCGTAGTGTCGATAGAAAGTATTCCTTCGTAAATTTAAGGTAAAATGACTTCGATACAGATAGAACCCATAAGGATGTGCTATATTGCTTTGTTTAAATAATGCAACACGAGCATAAAGGTAACATCAACAGTCAACGCAGGACAATTTTTTTCAGAGAAATACAATGAAATTACGTTTATGCAAACACTCACTCACACATTTATTGTTAAGTATGACATCATTCAATTTCTCCCGTTACCTGTTTATATTTTGGTTCCATCTCTGCTAAAAACTTCTTTTATTTATACAAATGTTAGGAAATAAAGTTAATCTTTTGAGTAGCATCTGAGTGATTTTTGGAAGATGGCCTACAACACCAGAATAGCTTCAGAAATTTCTTCTTTTAGCTATTTTTGAATGTTCAGTCAAATTATTGTTTTTAGGAAGAATCGGAGCGGATCACACGTGACCTGTTACGCTTCAGTGAGCGAGTCGAATCACTGGGCTCGGAGCTCCGATCGTCTGACGTTTTCCTCCGAGATTGTCCGATCTACAACGCAAACTCCTCAATTGACGATTTCGTTCGAAGACTTCGGATGCTGCAAACAGAAGCTCAAGATCTCATCGAACTGCAGGTGATTGGTTTGAAATTTAGCTTGGACATATAAAACGAAGATAGTTTGGGTCTGCCGTGCTGGTTTTTTTCTTGTGTTTTTAGGTCGTGAATTATCTTACATGCTTCATGTAGCAAATGTAAGTAACTACAATTGGCTAAGTTATTTAAACTCAACAAAAATATTGGTGCATGAAAATTGGACTTGAGTAGCTTCAGAAAGATAAAAAAAGTGAAAACGATGGTATACATTTTATTTGAAACGTTCTCATTCAAACATAATATTCTAAACTTGATAATGACTTTAATGGTGAAGTTCAAGCGTCTTTAATAAAATGCCTACCACCTCTTTGACTTTTTTTCTCAAAATATTTTGCAGCATATGGCTCATAAACTTACCGCTTCTGCGACACAGTATTATTGCTTCCCTTTCGCTGCTATGCTTGAGCAGGATATAAGTCTCTGATTTGTTGTTATTTTGAGTAAGAATTTTTTAACTCTGTATACGTCATCTTTAACGTAGGAGCTGCTTGAGACGGCGGTGGTGAACTTCGCGGTGCTGCCACAATACCAGCGCGACTTGAAGAACCTGAAGCTGGTGTGGCAGCACGTTAAGCTGGTGCAGGATGAGCAAAGGGAGTGGAAGATGAAGCAGTGGCAACGGATTGACACCAAGCAGCTGCACAATGCCATCGCCAAGCAAAAAGATATGCTCCGGTCTCTACCTGCTGAGGTAATCCAATACCAGTTTCTTCGGTTATTGATTTGCAGTTGCTGTTGCTCTTTCGGCGCGGTCTACGCTAGGCGTAAAACTGTGAGCGTACGAACGTATTCTTAGCTTGTTTTAATCAAATGGTTGCTTGTACGTTGGTATGTTGTTACGTCGGGCGTACCAAATTAGTTCTTAACACAAAACTATGGATACGCTCGTACGCTCACGATTGTACGCCCCAATGTAGGCGTGGTTTTACGTTTTTTGTTGCTGTTGCTGTCTTTGACCTTTGTTGTTGTCGCTGGTGATGCTGTTGTTGTGATTGTTGGTGGTGTGTGTTGCTTTTTGATGTTGTTGATGATTTATCTTTGTCGTACTAAAGATTGCAAAGCGAATGTCACATTGTTTGAAATCTAAATTTTATACTTTTTACATTACCTATTGACACAGTAGGCGCTGAGCGTTTTTTGTGAATTACCCTAAAATGCAGGACTTGATCTCCAACAAAATTAGAAAAAATATTTACTTTTTTTCCTTCTAACGAATTTTGTAGTGTATCCTGAAAGTATTATAACGAAAAACGTTATCGTTACTCTGTCGTATGAGTTATTTTATGTAGTCAAAAGCAGATATCACATGTACAAATTGTGTTGAAAATGCATTTTTTTGTTTACTTTAGGTCACAGACTGGGACGTATATACTGGGATGATGGCATCGGTTCATATTATTGAGCAATGCCTCCCTCTAGTGGAGGATCTAAACCATCCAGCGATGAGAACAAGGCACTGGAAACAACTGGTCAGAATCACAGGTAATAGCAGTTTTGTGGAGTGGTCAAATACTGTTGCTTTATGGGCGTTATCTTGACGTAAATAAAATGTATGAACTTAATTAAAAAACACTCCAAGACTTGCTTGTGTTGAACTATGAATGCTGACATTAAAACAATTCATCAGTTTCAATGTATTTCATGGAGAATTCAAGCTACCAAAATGTTTATACTATGTATCGGGCCAAAACTGTTTTAAAGTAATAACCTAACATTGAAGCTCTAGATTAGATGTAGAGTATTCAAGTTATGTGGTGTTTTAATGCTATGCACATTGCACAACGAATGTCTGGTGGTGGTGTTCTCATAATGTTTTATTTCGAATAAGACGTCCTGAAAATTTGTGCACATCTGCACAGTGCACGGGGCATGAAACACTGCATAGTGGTTTACTTTTTTGTTGACTAGAATAAATTTCAAAAAATCTGCTCTGATCTAACTCGGCTTATTGATCTTTCTTGATAATCAAAAAAAAGTCATAGCTTTGCTATTCGACCTGTGAAATAACAAGTATTGCGCAACAGTAATGAGTAATGTTATTGGCAGCGTGGCTGAGAGGGCAAAGGCGTCGTTTTTACGACGACTCTGATCACATGATCTGGGTTCAACCTGCATCCTGGTCACGTTGTTGCGTCCTTGGAAACGACGCTTTACAATGATTATCTCTGCTTGGTGGCTTCGAACAAGCAGCAAATTCAGTAGACAAGTATTCGAAAAAATTCCACAGGAACAGTGGATCACTGAAAACTCCTCCAAGCACGAAGTAGTTACCGCGATAAAAAGAGTACAGATCGTTAGCATGTGACGTTGTCCGGTAACAGGAGAATAAATATGCAATACAGCAAGAAGCTATTTCTTTAGGTGGTCTTCTACAAACCGACACAGACAGCTTAAAGAAAACGGTGCTTGGAGATTTGCTTGAACTGGGGCTGCAGAAACATGCAGATGAAGTGAAAGCAATCGTGCAAAGAGCTGTCAAAGGTGAGTGATGATGAAGTTGTTGTTGATTGGTTGATGGACAAGTTTTGCGTGAAATCCGGAAAATTCACTCAAATTGTCCAGATTTATTTTTGTTAGTTTTATAACTATTTTTTCGTTAACTTTGTAATTTTTGATAAAAAGTTATTGATTTTGCTGTCTTAACTAGTCGATATTTTTTGTAAAAGCACGCAATTGTAACTCATATAAATTTACAGTATTTATTAGCCAGTTTTTTAGATGCAGAAAACAGCTAATACTTTCAAACAATCGGCCAGTTTTGACAGAGTTACATTCCACTTCTTTGTCGGCTCATAAAAGTAACGTTGTAGCCTATATCAAGTAGCTATGCCTATTCACCTTGTTGCCAATTCCTTTTTCAGATCTTACTATTGAAAGTTCTCTGAAAACTTGTGAGGAAGTTTGGCTGAGCAAAGTTTTCGAGCTGAAAGCGCATACTAGAGGACAGTCGAAAACCGTGGGACCGGATTTGGAAGCCGGAAGTGAGATAACCGGAAGTGAGCTGATGCCGCAAGCTCTCCTGCAAACCTATGAAGGGAGTCGGTAAGTCGAAGGTTTATTTTGAAAATGGCTGCCTCTCATTACAGTTTCGATTATTCGTAAGTATTATTAATTTTATTCAATTGGAATTTACATATGCAATTCGGTCTGAGTTTATTTAAATAAAAGTGATAGCGATTAGAGATAATTGCAAGGTTTTATTACAATGAAATACATCTGACATGGTTTTAATTCCATTGTAGATGTTTTCATATTTAAAAAAGCTTTCAGAGATTTATAAAATTACACCATGGGAAAATAGCAACTTCTACGCAGTAGGTACCCATTCAAGTAAAATTAAAACTCTTTGTCATCACGTCCAAAAGTTTGCTTGGCTGTTCAATTTTTTTTTTATTTAAGTTAAAGTTTTTAATTTTGCAGCACGGGTGGGACTCGAACTAAGAGCATGAAGAGCGGAATTCACTCCAGATCTTCCGACAAAACAGGGGCTGGTTCTGTTTCTAAGGGAAGAGGGGGTGGGAGGACCTCTGTTCTCTCCCTTCCTGTCAGTCTCCTCAATTTGGTTGATGACCCGAGTCCCATCTGTCTCCTAAAAAATGTGGAAAAAATTCTCTCTGACCTGGAGCACCACCAGGTGAGTGTTGATTTGTCAATTCAAAAATTGTCATCAATCGGATTTGTTTCGTTACAAAGCTACAGCTTTTTTATATGTTTTGGCTTCAGACATTTTTTGATTGGTTGGAAAACATAGAAAGATGCAATGGGCATTGTTAGTGTATTTAAGTGATTTTGTGGTATATGTCGAAGCGCTTATTGCAAAACAATCCCGCCATTTAGTTACGTTAAAACGACGAAACATTTCCACCATTATACCAGTTTTTACGAAAAGTGCAAGCTGAATCAGCCTCTGGATGTCAGCAAAAATAACTATAGATGGGATTTTTTGGACAACCGGAGGCTGATCCAGCTTGTTTTTTGCCTTTAATTTTCTTGAATGGTCAAAAACTAAAATCACCTCATTGTGCAGTTGCTCGCTTGACTGGCTCCACTGAGATTCAAACAGTCATACTCCGGCTCCGATGCTGGATATGAGTGACGAGCGCTTGAGTTAGTTAACCGACGTTCAACTCGATACTTCGATATTTTTACACAAAGATGAGTAGTTAGATAATAGACATATTTTGCTACCAGCAGCATTCAATTTCGGTTGAAAACTTAACTGTAACTATTGTGGAACATGAAGCAACAAAAAGTGTAAAATAAATCTTTGCACAGATGGAGTTGACACGTATGCAGAGCAACAGCGCCATTGGATCGTTTCTCGATGAAGTGACAAAGTGGCAGAAGCGGCTGCACCTTATAGAAGCTGTGCTGGACGCCTGGGTCACTGTGCAGGAAAAGTGGGTCCAGCTAGACGAAGTGTATTCAGGTATGAACCGTACTCGTACACTTGAACATACTTTTTGCGGCTAAATGTTTTTAATATTCCAGCGAGCCAGCGTCTATGACGTCATACAGCAGGATAGTTTCACCAGTTTTTGATTATTTTTTATCAGCATGTTTCATCTTACTAATCTTTTAATTTATTTTTTCAAGCATTATGGTTTATAAAGGGGTTAAGGGAGTTATTAAGCTGAGACATCTGCTTCTAAATGACTCGCAAATTCAATGCTGAGTTTATGGATTAGTTTTTAAAACCACAAAAAAAATTGACCCAGAATGGCGCCAAGGGGCTAGTTTTTGCTATACTAAGTTTGCAAAAGAATTTTGAACAAAATCGGAAGCTTCTCTTGTCTCTTAAAGAAAATAATTACTCCATTTACATTATATGTACTTCAAATTATCAAGCAAGTGGTATGTGGTGCGGCCCGGAATTAATTTTTGCCAATTTGCTTTGCAAAATCGGAAGATTTGAAGGTTTTATTGTCATATTTTTTTGTGAGATAAGAAAGGGTCTAGATTCTTTGCTAGCTTCGTGATGCTCTTCAGGGGCTGATGTGCGGACCGCCCTGGCACACGAAGCGAATATGTTTGCTGTGATGAGTAAGGACTTTCGTCTACTGATGAGAGCCACCGAGAAAAACACCAACGTGCTTCAGAGCTGCTCGCGCAAAGGTAGGCTGGTTCATCTTGCTCGTTTTATTCCAACAAGTGCAAAGGGTGGCTGACGTCTAACTTCTCAACAACATGCAGTAAAACTCATCAAGCCGCCCTTCAACCAACCGAGAATAAGACTAGGCAAATTTAAACCAAGCAAGCATGCCGGGGACAATTTTTTCAAAGCATTCCCCTTGAATCGAGTTTCGCTTGAATTCCATGCTCATCAGCAGGGCTAGCGAAAACCAAAATTCCACAACGACGATCTTACCGTGAAACACCGTAACTATTGGATCTTTCAGTCTTCAAATCAAATTGTCACCTGTCTACCACATACGGTGGAGGCTCCACACTGTTCTTTTTATTGCTGAGTTTCATGTATGGAGGCTGCTGATACTAATTTGATAGGCTCTAAGCTCGGTGTACACCAGAGTTACGGTCCGCATTTGTTTATTGTGTTATTTTGTAGTTTGACTTTAACAATATAAATAGAAATTGAATTGAATTAGCTTGTTTTACCCTGGGCGTAAAATCATGGCGTACTAGAGTGCACTTATAGAGTATTTTAAACAGAAGTTTGATACTTCCGGTGTAAAGCAGCCAGTTTTTTTTAAATACACTATGGCTTTGCTCGCACACGATTACGCCCAAATGTCGACCGGTGTTTGATCCTATCGAGAATCGAACCCGAGTATATCTTTTAAGTAAATACGTTTTGTTTATCGGCAGTACAATTTTATGATATTGTACATTAGTAATATGATGAGGCGACAGCTCAGTTGGTAGAGCGTCGAGTTAGTGATTGAAAGGTTACTTACTCCTGGTTCAATTCTCGGACTGGCCTTGTGTTGTTTTGCCCTTGGGAAAGGCACTTTACGCTTATTTCGCTTTGGGGCCAAGCAATCTACTCGTTGCGGTGGCCCATCCTGACCAAAGACTTGTAAACACAGCCCGTAAAACGGTGCTTTGCGTTGGTGTGGTTAGACAACCTCAGAATGCTTGGTTTATACGAACGAGTATTTTGCAATGCAGCGTATTTCACATTAAATCTACTGAAGATTATTTAGATGAGCGAGGTTTTTAACCCAACGTCTTTGATCTTGGAGCAACCTTTTTAGACCCGGTCCACGCTGCGTTAAATTGTGAGAGCTTACGAGCGTATCCTTAAAAATTTTCAGCCATGTAGCAGCTGTTAATGCGCTAAGCCAGGCCCACCGAATTTTATTTAAAATAAACTAAAAATACCCTCATCCGCTGTAGGTCCTAACTTGTTGGTTCACGGTTCGTATTCGTATCGTCACCTTAGAAGACGATTACCGTATGTTGAACTATCACAGGTCTGTTGCCGATGCTGGAAAAAATGGATACAAAATTGGAGCAGTGTCGTCATGCGTTGCTAGGCAACCTGGAGCGACGACGTCAGAAGTTTCCACGCTTTTATTTTCTTTCTCCCGAAGACGTTATGAATATTGTGTGCTATGGATACGATCTTGATGCGGTTAATAAGTAAGCACTAAGCATTGTTGTCTATTATGATGCTACTTAGTTTTTGCGCGAAACATATGCGTATGAGAATTACGACTGGGTCAATTATCATAGTTTTAACGTCTTTTAGCGAGCCGTAGGTCATGAGTTCGTTTTCTACATTGGCTTAAACTCTTGCTAATTCCCATTCGTGCATTTTTATCAAACTTTTTGTTAAGAATGCATTTCAAGATGTAGTCAGGGGTTGATTGCATTCAAACGGTGGACGACTGCAAAAATTCTGGGTTATTTTAAACTAATCATGATTATAACGGTGTCAATCTTCCAGTAATTGTTCCTAGAAGTGAGTGAAAGAATTTGTTGTCAATAAACGATTTTTTGACCATTTTTTCTATTAAAACTTGTCTTTTAATTATGCTCATAAGACTTTATAAGGCCAAAAACGCTGTTTGGAAATTAACATACCAGTGCCTATCTAATTTATTTGCAATTAATTTTTTTCAGGTTTCTCATTAAAATCCTCCCCCATCTAGGCCGGTTGGTGTTCGATGAAGAACAAACCTCCAACCAGAATCTCTCCCCCTCCCGGCATGCCTCCGCTGGAGTAAAGAAGAAGTACCGAGTGAAGGGGGTGGAAAGCACCTGTGGGGAGGTGATGCTGCTTTCAAAGCCCCTCCTTTACGAGGGCCCGATGTCTTTGTGGCTGCCCCAACTTCTGGCCTCTATCCAAACCACACTACAGGAGCAATTACACGTTGCTCTTGGCAACGAGCCGCGACCAGCCCAGGTTGAACAAAGTCTTCGAAGCGCGGGAGCGTCTCGCGTTCGAATCAGTCGCCCATCAAGTGCCGTTTCTCAGCGATCGGGGGGCTCCCAGCAGGATCGCCCAAAGATCAGCGTTACTCCGCCTCAAACGGATACCGACTCTGGAAGAGATCCGCTATCCCCAGCATTTGATAGAGTAAGCTTTAGTTGTTGTTTTGTTTCGTATTTTTATTCCTCTGATTACAAACTACTTAAATAATCTTGTTGCTTTCCAAAATAGGTTGCTCTAAAGTATGAGTTTTTGAAACTTTCCTTTGTTTTGTTGTTAGGGCAAATGCGACACCGCAAGGTTTTTTGGTATCATCTGATATTTATTTCAAAACACTTTATTTAATTTTTTGTATTTTGTTTAAAATCATCCCTTAAAATTGTGAATTATTTGTCAAGAGCTGTTATTTTGCCTGGAACTAAAAGGCTGTCGCTTTTTAAATACTTAGTTTTGTTTTCTTTGCCTTTTTCCAATCGATTGGCCCAGTAGCTAATGGACTGGATTGTGCTGCCGCTTTAGGTCGGACAAACGAAGCTGAAATTGTAAATTTAATGTATTGATTCTCAATTTCTTTCGTTGATTTTCGATTTTGAAAAATTAAGCTTTCAGCAATCAGTATAAGTGAATGGCAGACGACAGCGTACCTCGAAAGCTGCAAACTTTATGGCAACTTGGAAATTTGATGAGAACTAAGGTTTCAGGACAATTTTTTTTGATGATACGCAAACAAAGCTGCGAACCGAGCGACAAAGCTAACTAGTTATTTCTTTTTAGCCATCAGAAATTACAGACATATTGAGCGCTACATTGTGTGGCTCCCTACCAAAGCAACAGGTCTCCTGGACTCTAGATAACTCAACGCAAGTTGTCCTTTTATCAACTATGGTGCAGGTAAAAAAACATGTAAATTTGCTGTAAATAATACACTTTTGTGACGTAACAACTCTATAAATGTAAATAACACGCAGAAGCCGTCAACGTTACCGTTCCGTCGCTGGATTTTCTTGATTTCTTACGTCTTACGTTGAGTTAGAATCATTTTAACTTTTCTTAAGTAACGCAACTGACGAAAGCAATTTTGAGGCATTTTTTTCTCGGATGGACAAACTTTGTGCCACAAAAACTAAAAATCTTGCGAAAATAATTGGTTTTAGATGAAAAGTAGCTTTCAGCAGACTATGTTAAGTGCTTAGACCTGTTAGTAGTAGGCTAGGTCTGGTCATGTCTCTGTACTTTGTAGTATAGGTAGGGTACAGTAGCAGGGTTACTGGTACATAGCCTACCGGTACCTTAGGCTGGATTGCTTTTTTTCTATTTGGGAAAAGAAAAGCGAATGAGATTTTGAAACTAATTGGTACAGGGTAGGCATGCTAAATTTGAGATTGTAACCAGCAGCCAGTTGAGAAAGCTAATTCAATTTGGCTTTCCTTGCTCTTGTTTGTGTGCTTTTGGCTACAGTTCAATTCTGACTTTTAATTGACTTGACTCTTGAAAGCTTAAATTAAAAACTATTGGAAGCAATCAATTTCCATAGTACAGAGCTTTCTTAAGTCTTTTAAGAAGAGTTGCCATTTTGGATGCTGTATCATGAATACCAGCACCGGTCATGATCAGATTTTTGCCATAATGCATTTAAATACTGACCAGTGATTGCTTAGCTACCAATACCATAGGCTCTTAACTTTTGTTTAATTTCAGGAACTCATAAGTCTATCTATTTGTTAATATAATAGTCAGGTAGAGGCTACTGGTTGTCGTTGTAGTCTACTCTGCAGTTTGTTTTGTGTGAACTGAACGCTGAGCGATCGCTGAAGTGAAATTGTATGATGTTAGAATGATCTTAGCAGTGGATCACTGGATGCAAAAAAATAACTGGTTTACATAGTGTTGGTACAACACAGGTACAAAGTTGGCTGTGGTTTTGAATTGCTTTGACCTTTACTTGTACTATGCGCCATGTGGTTTGGGGTGAAAGCTAAAATTACATAGAAAAATTAACATACGGGTACCATACAATCAAAGCTGAAAGAGAACAGAAAACATACAATACAGTATCAATTCAAGAGTTGAGTTGTGATAGTTTCGTAGAGTTCGATTGCAGCTGACAGTTCACGCATATGCTAGTGCTGCAGCAATTTGCTATAGCCTACCAATACAGTAGACTATCGCTTTGCAATATAACAGATATCGAATACGCGATATCGATTTGTGACAGTACACACATACCTACATAGCGGTACTAAAAATACAGGAACCTAGACTGCATGGGTTTGGGTTAGATTTTGGGTTCTTGTGCTGCGGTACTTGAGATCCTGTAAGTTCTAGTAGTATGCCACGTAGTAATTACATAAAACAAATGTATGATATCGGTTACCGGAACGATTTGCGATACGATACTACAAAATCGATTTCTGTCAGCGCACACGTACTGTAATAGCAATTTCCGATTTGATTACGCGATAGCGATTTCTGATAGCGAATGCCGTAAATTGCACACGCTACATCGGATATCTTTTTCCTTACTTTCTGACCTGCTGACTGTTGTTAGTCAGGTTAGTCAAAAATTGCAATCACGTCAAGATATTCAGAGTTGAAACATTTCAAAAAACTCGAACACTGATTTACCGCAGTTTTGAGTATGAAAATTTTTACTTCTGCAAGTTCGACCAGTACTTTTTAAAGTAATTTCTACCAGTACTTTATGAGGTTTTCTACTTCTTACATTACTCACTACTGCAGTACTGATCGATTAACGAAATTTGCCTAATTCGAATTCCATTGCAGTTCCAAACTATATCTTACCTACTGATTATTTGTAGAAAACAAAATCTAGTGATTAGGCTGTTTGAATTCATATCAAATTGCTTATAGTAAATTTATATTTAAGTTCTACACCACCTTAAAATTGTTCATGCAAATCTAAATGATATAAATGCAATTAATAACTAACTACTTTTTACTTTTGCAGAATAGGCTCAAGATCTGTGATCATATCAGTATTTGACTGTTAATGAATTCACTTATTTAATAGAAATTTACAAATATGTAAGCTGTAATTATACAAAAAATCTCAGCAGTTTTTGTAGAGGTCTGTTTGGCTGAGAGGTTCAGATGAAGCTTTTAATCCGCTCAAATTTATAACGGCCTACATAGAATCATTTATAAACAGACTTATAAAATTTCAGTTGAAAGTTGAAGCAGGTTAAGCCGAAAATACAGAATGCCGAACCAAAAAAAGCAAAAAAGTCGGCAAAGTCAATGAATAGCTCCCAAAGAATCAAAATTATTGTTTCGCTAGCAAACAAAAAAATATGCAAATAAGCGTTTAAATCGGCCACGAATTTTAATGTGCCGAAAAACACAAGAAAGATATAAAAGTTTACAATTGATGCAAAAGTTATTGCGTTATCACAATATTTACAATCACAATTTCACGAATAGACTGGATTAACTAAATTATTAACATAAAGGAAACTGCATATCGTATCAGGGGCGTCGCCAGCTTAGCGAGATTGGGGGGGCAAAGCTGAAAACCGGGGGGGCAAAGTTTTGACGGTAAATTATTGCAGTATTTTAAGAGTTAAGTAGATTGTTTGTGTGGCGGGGTTGTAAAGTTCGTTACGCCTTTGAGTAATTTAGCTATTTGGCGTTGATTGAGTTCATAGAACCATTTTTAGCTTTATTTTACAAACTAATTACTTAGGTTGCAATGAAACGATTACTAAACCGTATATTTATTTAATGCCTATCTGACGTGCATGATTGTCTTTGTCTTTTACATAAGAACAGCATGGGATCATATCGGTTTTTATACCACATTGTTTAAAGCAAGACACAAACTTGCAACAAAAATTTTAGGCATATTCTTTGGCTATAGCGTTGGTAAACACATAGAATTAATCTAAATAATAAGAAAAGTTAAGAACTGCGCATGAAAAACTACCTTGAATGATTTTTGAATAAATGCAGAAAGCAGACTGTCTCTGACATACTGAAATATTGGCAAAGCCGCTTACTCAACAATTGCTTAAAAAATAACGTGAGTCTTCTCATTTAACTAAACATGATTACAGCTATAGTATAACGGCTAGAATCGACTGACGACAGGAAACTCCAGAAAAAATTTGAGCAAAATTTAATATCGGTACCTCTATGATGAATACTGTAGCTAATAATATACAATTGTGTATTACAAGCCATAGTAGAAAAATGAACAGTTTAGCATTTATACTTGAATGCCTATTCTGTTTCTGCATTGCCTATAACTTCATTAAGACAGGAAAGTGCCGATCCAGGAGATGGCATCCCCCAAAAGAATTTCTGCTGCATCCCTCCCAATAGTTCACATCGGTACGGTGTGTAACTTTGGTGTTACAACTTGCAACGTTACTAAACGATGCATTTTATCCTCGAAAAAACGTCGAAAAAGCTAAAGATTCCGGACCCCGCGGGGAAGTCACAGCGCCCCCCCAGACCCCCTAGCTGGCTTTAAGGCTGTCTCACCATAACTTTTGTGTTTAAAAATTATTAATTGCCATCAGCACTCCTTCCAAACCTTAGTAAACGTTTCTGCGGACTTCCTTGTTGGTATTGGCGAAAATGAGCGTTGAACTTTGCTCCGAAAATCTCCAGTTTGAGTATCATCCCTCCTCCCAATCTTCAAAATTATCAGAAAATAGACAACTCCTTAAATCATCCCCCAATGGTCAGTATGGATCGGCACCACTGATTACTGTATCCAGTACTTATATTGTAAAATTTTGCTTGGGGGACGCTTTTGCAGCCTTGACTGAACCTTAGTAAAGATTACATAACTCCGTCGACGAAATTGAATCAAAACCAAAAAAGATAAAAGTCTTCACCGAGAGTCTAAAAACTGATGTGTTATTTCGCCGGAAATTTGGTATAGACCAAAAAAAAAGGTCTTCGCCGAAACCCGAAGTGTTTTTTCTTCTGAATCACTATTCCCGCGGAATTTGGTGCTATATTACACCGGATTTCGTTGGTCTTTTTCCTCTCATCAACTAGCGCTCAAATCTCGATGGGGGACGCCTGAATCTCGATGAGGGGACGCTCAATGTTGATGGGGGGTGGCTCAAGTTCGATGGGGGGACGCGTCCCCCCCCCCCGTCTACCCTACAATTTAAGTACTGACTGTATCGGTAATGCACCAGACTGTATTATTGCTCTAAAAAAATCATCACAAATCTAAAAAAACCTAACAACCAAAACGGTACTATAGGCTACTGAAGTTTAATCAAAATCTCAGATATCAATGGCGTTACTAATGCCGGGAACACTGCTTAGTTTGTTTTGCTACCGGTACTAATCAATCTAGGTAAATAAACTGTACGGCAATGGACACTTCTTGCAAATCTGAAAGTCAGAAAATTCCCGTAGTCTAGCTATCATAGAATTGGTCAATAATTTCCGATTCGGAGGAGAAATGCAGTCTGTTTCTCTGTTTGCTCAGAGTTTCTGCAGATCGATTACTCATACTGCTGAACAAGATCCCAATCAAAATACAGTATGGTTTAAGTTGCTTAGCTAAGGCCTTCCTCTTCCAGACATGGGCTTGTCAACTCATTTCACTTTTGTTAAGTTTCCTTACTCGTAGCCTACGTTTGCTACATAGCCTAGTAGTGCAACTGACCGATCGAATTCTTATCTTTTTTCTTGAGGCATTTGGCGATAGTCTATTTTCCTTTCTGTAACTATTGATTGCACGGTACATAATCAGCCAAAAAATATATTTAACTAACGTATATTAACAAAACTTTCACTAAAATCATTTTCGGCCAGTGGCCATCTTCAGCTTATTCAAATACAATCAATCAAATAGAATCAATGTCAGGATAGGGGATGGAACAGTTAAAATTACCACTATTTTAACTGTGAGGGCGATGCTCACTTCTAAAAGAAAAAATAGAGCGGGATGGCAAGAAATAAATTGGGGGCGCAAAAATAAAAATCTGAGGGCAATGCCCCCTATGCCCCCCCCCCCCCCCCCCCCCCCCGCTGGCGATGCGCCTGTATCGTATTAATCAAATAAACGCCATTTAGGGGGGTCTGGAAATGTAAAATTAGAAAAAAAACGGAATAGTTAAATCGAAATTAAAATATCACGCGCAAACGTTTCAAACGCTTTGATATTTATCATCGTCAGTGTAATGATAACAATGCGCTTTATATTCATTCATACAGTGTTTTGAAAACAAACTATATCAGTACTAGATGTATACAGAATACACTAACAGCAATTATAATAACAAGTAAAAAATCAGTATTTTACCCGTATTGGAAATCATCCGGGAGTGGATTATGCGATGAAAGTCAATGTTCTCATATTATGCAGCATCTATGATGATATCAAAGACGCGTGAAACACTCTGTAAAGGAAGTTATAATTCTGCATTGTACCGCTGTAGAGCGATTTAAATAGTAGGCCTATACTGCACTGTGAACGAAACGCCTGCTTCACTTCGAATTGCAATTCCATCTTTATTCACCGAGTTGTCTTGGCAACGAGACAGCGAAGGAACCTTTTGGTCTTTGAGTCGAGCGCGACCTGACTGCCCATCTGTCTACCGGCACTGTGGATAGAAAGAAGTAGTGCAAGGCAAACACTCGGCATGGAGCAGCAAAATACGAAAATGTTCGATTCGTAGGCTCCATTCTACACTTCGCGTTAAATCGTGAGCGTACGAGCGTATTTTTGGTTTGTTTTCAACAAACTTGCATACACCGTAGCGAGTTTCTGTTTAAAACAAACTAAGAATACATTTTGTGCTTTATGCGCTGTGTAGACTGGGCCTAACAACAGAAGACAAAAAAAATGAAATATGTTTGAACTTAATTTTAACAATAGAAACAGAAAATGTTTGACACTGTATATTGTTCAATACAACATATCATTTTCTATTTGCACGTTGATATACCGCAACGATTGTTTTCTAACAAACACATTGTAATCACGAAAATTATTTTGCTACAAAATATCTGCTGCATATTATAACAAGAAAGCACTAAAATTTGTAATTGTGCACTAAGGGTATTCCTTAAATTTTTTTTTTTAGAATTTAGAAAAAGCGAAAGTGACAGTGGATGAATTTTTATTATGTAGCAAGAATGATTTTCAAAAATTTTGAAAAAAGTTTCCCCCTGAAACGTCATTTTCAGTCCCCACCTACCCCCAGTTTTGTGCTTTTTTGTTTGCAGTGCTTTACTGGCTCAAACAACATGCTTAATACCCTTTTTGGAGGATGACCCTTACTCTTGCACTGACTTTTAAAAAAATTTGGTCGAAATCGACCAATGGAATCACGAGAAGATATAAGCAATTAAAGTACTATAGTTGCACAATACTCCCTCTAAAGGCAGAAATTCAAAATGCTGTATTTTTTGAAGTACTTAGGTGGTTTGCGTAAAATTAGTGTCTAATCCTACATTTTAGATGACAACAAATTGGGAGAGTGGTTAGTTGTATAAAATGTTGCCACAATATGGGTCATCAAACATAATTTGATTGATATTGGTGATTACAATATACGGCATGCTATAAAGGTGTTAAAATTTTTGCTACTAGAACTAAACATTATAGTGCTTTCATGACAACTTAGAGTATTTGTTGCTTAAAAATTTAATGTAACAGTCTTTTTTGATCAATCTTCAGGTTGCGAATTTGGCGAGAAATGGCATAAGATTGGCAGTTGAATGACTACAGAGCTGGACAGCACTGTTTCGAGCTTTTAGCTCTCATCGGCAGCCCTCAGCTATCTTTTCAAAGGTATTCCCAGCTGAACAAACATCTTTGCCTAACTGGCAAACCTTATTGGCTTGCACAGAGGCAGATGCTTTAACAGAGAATAAACGATTTTTTCACTTGTGGTACTTTAGAAACAAGTGAAAAAGTCGCTGGATCCTTGAAGTAAGGACAGCCATAGACTATCCCTACTACAAGGATTCCCCTCTGCGTGACCACGGAAATCAAAACTGCAATATCTTGATGTCCTTCATGGTCGACTCGTGGGAGTTGACAAGGCTTCCCAGGCTTTTCACTTGTGGTACTTTAGAAACAAGTGAAAAAGTCGCTGGATCCTTGAAGTAAGGACAGCCATAGACTATCCCTACTACAAGGATTCCCCTCTGCGTGACCACGGAAATCAAAACTGCAATATCTTGATGTCCTTCATGGTCGACTCCTGGAAGTTGACAAGGCTTCCCAGGAGTCGACCATGAAGGACATCAAGATATTGCAGTTGAATGACTGTTAGTTTTATGTCGAGTTACACCTAAAAGTATTGCACCTTTTTCTGTTAAGAGGGAAAAGTTCAGTTTTGCCCACACACCAGTAAGCTCCATGCATACGATTGAAAGCCTATCTTTCTTTGACTTAGTGCTCTCCAGCAAAAAGTAGTGACGGCCGAGTATATGTTTTTTTAGGTGCATACGCACAAAATCAGTTAAGCAGTCAATCTTTGGCAGATGTCGCCTTGTGGGTTCTTGCAAGGAGGGACTTTTGGCACGTAGATTATCAGTCCATGCATAAATATTTTCTTAAACAATTCTAGCTGATTTATGGTACGCCATAACTCTACACAAATAAGACAATTATTTGGACTTATTATAAAGGTGACTCACGATTTTGGTGAGATGTGAAAAAAATTCAGTTTATAGTTGTTAAAGGCGGTGAATCATCCAGCCAATTCTGGTGGTTTACAATAGCTAAAATTGAACTATAATTTTTGATATTTTTTGCTTTGATTTTGGGGCTGCGGTTGCAAAGATATTCAACAAATACAAAAAGATATCCCCCGAAAAAAGTTTTTGGAAACTCTGAGTTTTGTTCTTCCCGCCAAAACCACAGTTCTCTAGACTATTAGGCCTACTGTGGTTTTGGCGGGAAGAACAAAACTCAGAGTTTCCAAAAACTTTTTTGGGAGGATATCTTTTTGTATTTGTTGAATATCTTTGCAATCGCAGCCCCAAAATCAAGACAAAAAATACCAAAAATTAAAATTTAATTTTATGTATTGTAAACCATCGGAATTGGCTGGATGATTCACCGCCTTTAAATATAGCACTTATTCTTTTCAGTTTTCCTGTGGTTGAAAGCTAAATCTGTTGTACACAGCAAGATATACCAGGTCAAACCATTAATAACTGGTCTGGGATAGCAGGCATGTGATTAAACAGCAGAGGTGGAGTCGAGGACGCAAGGCTCGAGGCCAACGACACAAAAAAAAATTCGTGGCCAAGGACAGCCCTACAGAGGACAGACCTTCTCGAGGCCAAGAACAGGAATGCCCGAAGCCAATGCCAAGGACCAAGGACACAACACGGATGTGATTTCAAAAAAAAGTCTTCGCCCCAAAATTTCGGAAATTTTTCGGAAATTTCAAGCGTTCTCCGAAAAAAAAAATGTCTTCAAAAATTTTTTCCCAAGCTCTCTGGCGTTCTTCAAGACGACACAAAACTAGTCATGACCTTGGCCCATTTTCAACAAGTCAAAATATAGTGCTGTCCTCGAGCTGAGGACAGGGCATTTTTGAGGACTTGCAGGCTTCGAGGCCAAGGAGTTCAAAATGTGTCCTCAAGATCTTTTTTTCTCACACGGAAAGCAAGAAAACAATCAAAACGTACCCACTATGTGCCTGTGAACTAGGCAGGGTTTAGTGTTTGCTAGTCATCAATCAAAGAAAATCAAAACAAACAGCTTACCTTAGATCGATTACGAAAGCTAAGACAAAAAGTTTTTTTTTCTAGACTTACGCTGAAATGCTCATCAAGATATAATAACGACCCAGAACCAGCAACCTTTCGAATGCCAACCTTATGCCATTACTCGCATAAAACTGAAACCTGAACATTGAGCTCAAAAGATCATTACATCTTAGTTTTAAGTTGTCATAAAGCTACTTAAACGTTTATTTGCGAACTGCTTATGGCATGTTTAAAGCATATAATCATTAATATTAATGAAATCATGTTTGATGACCCCTAGTGGCAACATTTTATACAACTAACCCCACCAACTCCCATTTGTTGTCATCTAAAATGTAGGATTAGACACTAATTTTATGCAAACCACCAAAGTACTTCAAAAAATACAGCATTTTGAATTTCTGCCACTAGAGGGAGTATTGTGCAACTATAGCACTTTAATTGCTTATATCTCGTGATTCCATTGGTTGATTTCGACCAAATTTTTTTAAAAGTCTGTACAAGAGTAAGGGTCATCCTCCAAAAAGGGTATTAAGCATGTTGTTTGAGCCAGTAAAGCACTGCAAACAAAAAAGCACAAAATTGGGGGTAGGTGGGGACTGAAAATGACGTTTCAGGGGGAAACTTTTTTCAAAATTTTTGAAAATCATTCTTGCTACATAATAAAAAGTTCATCCACTGACACTTTTGGTATAAAAATTTTTTTTAGGAATACTCCTACTGTGCACTCAAAAAGTTGCTGTAAAAATTTAGGTTTAAAGGTCAAATTCAAACAAAACTAACGAAAAAAAAGGCTTCAAAATTTCACAATTAATGCGTAAATTATACATCTTACATCGCAAGCGATATCCAGGGAGTTTGTGAAAGTATCTAACTTTACTGAACTAAAGGACTTCACAATTGTGCGTGTTTGTGGTTGCTGAGAGTCAGTTTGTGGTTGCTGAGAGTCAGATTTGAAATATGCGTACATCGCTTTCAAATTTCATGATGTTCCATTACCTTGATCAGGTTTGTGGGTAATGGCTTTCAAAATTTAAATATCTTGAAAAGGTATTCAAAAAATGTCAACAAAATTTTACGACTTTGCTTAGTTCTCGTTTCATCTTTTAAGGAGTTTGTTGAATTTTCACTTAGCAGCGCAGCGCAATTGTTTAAATTTCGATTATAAACAAAACCCTTGTTAAAACGAATATTTGGACAGTAAACTTTTGCTCCGATTAAAACAACAGAAATATGGGAGCAAAACTTTTTGATCTGAAAATCCAATCTGATTTTTGAATTTTGTAACTCACATTATCTGGACCAGAAATTTGACACAATATCCTAAGTATCAAATCCACACCCTCAACTAGCCAACTGCAATATTTTTTTTACGAAGAATTTTATATCAGCACATGTATGAACAGTTTTACTGATTCTTCTCAAAATTTAAGAACTAAATCAAAGAATGCCTGCGTTAGCAATTAGAATGAAAAAAGATATGTACACAAACAAAATTTAAAAACAAAAAATCAAACTCTTATAAATTTATGTGATATTGCTGGGTCTAACTTTACGATGACTTCACATTGAAAACTTATATTAGTTTACTCAACTCTATGCTTTCTAGAATCCTAGGTGTAATGTTTAAAGTCAAACAACTAGTTTAAAGTCAAATGTAACTAAAATAATCAAGTAACGTCAATCAAAAAGCTATTAGGAGTTCCTAACAGTTTTTCACTTTATAATGAAATAACATGGAGCGATCTTTAAAATTCCAGCGACTTTTGAGCAAAAAATATTATGAGATCAGCCAAACTTAACACTGTTGACGGCCGGAAATATGCACGCATTTTATAGGTATTTCTATTCTGAGAACGCTTTGTAAGCAATGCGACCCAATGGTAAACATATTGGATATAGTACAGAAAATTGTATTACATTCATTATTCAGCACGAAAGCCTTTCTAATGATATTGTTCAAAAAATTTTAAGAGCTAGTAGATGATTTTTCAACGTTAGAAGTGACAGTTTAGCAAAAAAAACTAGCCATCTAGCTTAAATCTATGTAAGCCATTAAGCTCAAGTACTTCAACGTCTTAAATGTTTGAAGAATCCTATAAGTTTGACTCTTCTTCTTTTATGTGATACCAATTCATTGTTAGAATTTATCTTAAAGTTTCAAGGTCCATTTAAGGGCTAATTGTCCAACATGGCATTGCCAAGTTTGGCATATTTTACTTTTTTTATATTAACCTACCGGTACTCTTAAAATTTGATACGTCTAGCTGCAGTACTTCGGAATTAAGATTTAAAATTTTAATGGGCCCATTTGGCATGGTCTCTTCATTCTTCAATGCGACCAACCAACCAAATTTTGTTATCTTTAATCTTTGATTCATATTAACTTATCCAATAGATTAAATTTTTTTAGCTCTTGTAGTTAAAGGAGGTAGCGTCAGCATAATTGGAGGAACCCTATAGTATGAGATCCTCAAATTTTTTTATATTATATTTTTACATATGTTGAAAATTTCATTTGTCTAGCTTGAGTGGTAAAAAATTTTGAAGGACCGGTTGGAGGAGGACTCCGTAATTGTGGCACCTGAAATTAGTCATATTTTATTTACTTATTCTGATTTTATCTTTCTATTACATTTATCTATTCTGAAAGCTTCGAGTGTCTTGCTCGAATAGATGAAAAGTTTAAATTTTATAAGACCGAATTGGCAGACCCCCATTTTGGTGCCCCAAATTTTGTCAAATTCGATCTTTCCTTCATGTTTGCTTGGATATTCTAAAAAATTGATAAATTTAGCGTAAACAATGAAAAGGCTTGAATTTTGGCGTCCTTGTTTGAGGGGACCCCCATTGTGGTATCGCCAAATTTTAGTCAAATTTTATCTTTCCTTCATATCAACGTATTCTGAAAATTTCATGAGTCTAGCGTAAGTGGTTAAAGTTTGAACTTTGTCATCCTTGTTTGAGGGGGATCCCTTCATTTTGGTATTCCCAAATTTTGTCAAATTTTATCTTTTTTTCATATTTGCCTATCCTAAAAATTTCATGTGTCTAGCGTGAGTAGTTGAAAAGTTTGAATTTTGTTGGCCTCGTTTGAGAGGATACCCTCACTTTGGAACTCCCAATTTTTGTTAGGTTTAAATTATTTTTTATATCTACCCATTCCAAAAATTTAATCCATCTAACTGAAATGGTTTAAAAGTTTAAAAATTTTGGCGGCCCCGCTTGAGGAGGAACCCCATTTTGATACTCCCAAATTTTGTCAAATTTTATCTTTCATATTTGCCTAGCCTGAAAATTTCATGTGTCTAACATGAGTGGTTAAAACGTTTAATTTTGGCAGCCCCGTTTAGGGGCGACTCCCTATTTCGGTGCCCCCAAATTTTGTCTTTCGTTTATATTTACCTGAAAAATTTCATGTGTTCAGCTTAAACGGGTGAAAAGTTTAAATTTTTGAGGGCCCGTTTTGGGAGCGATCCCCCCAACCTGGCACGCATAATTTCTGTCGCACAAAAGTCTTTCCTAGTATCTTCAATCGCTCAAATTTTAAATACATTTCGTTAAGCGGTTTAAAAGTGTATAGCGGAGAAGAAAAAAAAAAAGTAAGAAAAAAGAAACAAAACAAGAAAAATAGTATTCAAGTTGAAGCAAACGAACGTAACCAAAAGAAAGGTAGTTGATAGTGCGCTCAAAATCACGAACCATTTTTTATCAATATCAGTAATTATCGAGATATGTCGTGTTAAATTCGTCAACTTTTAGACCATTTTCGGCGTGTAATGATTTAGTAACATTACCGGGCGCCCCGAAACCCGGTTTGCATGAAGCATTCATAAGCACCCACATTATGTCCAAATTTCAGCTTGGCATGTCAAGTGGTTTTTGAGTTATAGGCGAATTAATAAATTTTCAAGCCTACAACGCCGTTTCTTATGTTTTTTGGCGTCTCAATTCACGATCACGTGATCTTGGACCCCCAAAATTGGCACGCGTGACGCTTTCATTAATTCTTGTGGTGAGTTCAAATTTCAACTTTTTAGGTTTTACCGTTTGTTAATCATAAGCAAATCAATCCTCATCTGCAAAATTCGCGAACCAAAACAAAGTTACTACGCGCTCGCGCGAAGTCCCAATTAAACGAGGACTAAAGGCAAAATCAATGGGGGTATCTAAAGTTAGGCCAATCGCGTAAAACTAAATTAGCGTTGACTCTATTCATTTTGACCCAGCCATTCTAGAGATATTCTGCTTCAAACACGACGTCGGTGACTATAATGTTACTAACTTCAATAATTTTTATTGGCAATTTTGTCGTTGATAAGCTTTAGCGTATTAGCGACGCCTTCCAGTTCTGTCCTAAAGCAACGATTAAGCTACTGCATTGGGTCGCTTCGCAGCGCGCTAATCAGTTTGATCTTGTCAGCAGAATGCATCCGAGCTGGAAAAAAGAGTAGACTATTTGATCACCTAGGTAACAAACCTCTAAGAACCAGCGAAAGTAAAGCTAGTAGAGTTATTAGAGTAGGCTAGTAGGTCATTGTTTTCAACTAAGATGGGAAAGTTTATTCTAGGGTTACAAAATACCGTAAGCAAATATAATAGGCCTACTCGAGTATTGGTAGGTCTTATTATCAGTTATGAGTTTGTACTGTGTAGCCTAGTAATAAAAACCTTAACATTTTAGTCACCGACGTCGTGTTTAAGGCAGAATATCTCTGCAACGTATGGGTCAAAAAGGATGGAGTCAACGCTAATCTAGCCTAATACGATTGGCTTAACTTTAGATACCCCATTGATTTCGCTTTAGTCCTCGTTTAAGTCTTAAGCTTGTGATTACTAACAGTACTATTATGATGTGTTCAAACCACTTCATAGAATTAAGCAGCAACGTGCTGTGAAATGAGTAGATATAGCATTATGTTCGCTTGTGACATCACAGGTGTACTGGTGTACTGTTCGTAATTGTGCAGCTGGCTCAGGTTGAAAGTTTTTATTCTCTAGCCCCTTATTGGCTCCATTGTTGATTGTTGAATGTTGTGCGCCAAGATCATCACGATCAGTTTTAAAAGCCAAGAAAAGATTTTCTTTACTTTTTAGATCTTCAGCTCTTTTCTTTGCGCAGATGCCAATCCAATAATTTGTGTTTGCGACATTGAGCGATAATTTTTCGTACATTGGTAAAGCAGTTTGGAAAAATGCTTTAGCATGTTCTGGTTGCTCCAGGTCAACCAAACAGCGGCCAATCCAATAATTTGTGTTCGCAACAGCACGATTAGTTGTGACATCGGGCGATGATTTTTCGTATATTGATAAAGCAGTTTGGAAAAATCCTTTCGCTTCTTCTGGTTTATTCATGCCAACCAAACAATGGCCTATGCAATAATTTGTGTTTGCAGCATCACGATTGGTTGTGACATCGGGCGATGATTTTTCGTACATTGGTAAAGCGGTTTGGAAAAGTCTTTTTGCTTCTTCTGGCTGCTTCATGCCAATCAAACAGCGGCCAATCCAATAATTTGTTTCTGCTACATCACGATCAGTTGTGGCATCGGGCGATGATTTTTCGTACATTGGTAAAGCAGTTTGGAAAAATGATTTCGCTTCTTCTAGTTTGCTCAAGCCAACCAAACAGCAGCCAATCCAATAGTTTGTTTCTGCAATATCACGATCAGTTGCGACATCGGGCGATGATTTTTCATACACTGGCAAAGCAGTTTGGAAAAATCTTTTTGCTTCTTCTGGCTTTTCCATGCCAACCAAACAGCAGCCAATCCAGTTATTTGTGTTTGCTACATCACGATCAGTTGCGGCATTGAGCGATGATTTTTCGTACATTGCTAAAGCAGTTTGGAAAAATGATTTCGCTTCTTCTCGTTTGCTCATGCCAACCAAACAGCGGCCAATCCAATAATTTTTGTTTGCAGCATCACGATCAGTTGTGACATCGGGCGATGATTTTTCGTACATTGATAAAGCGGTTTGGAAAAGTCCTTTTGCTTCTTCTGGTTGCTTCATGCCAACCAAACAGCAGCCAATCCAATAGTTTGTTTCTGCAATATCACGATCAGTTGTGACATCGGGCGATGATTTTTCGTACATTGGTAAAGCAGTTTGGAAAAATCCTTTCGCTTTTTCTGGTTTATTCATGCCAATCAAACAGCGGCCAATCCAATAATTTGTGTTTGCTACATCACGATTGGTTGTGACATCGGGCGATAATGTTTTATAGATTGTTAAAGCAGTTTGGAAAAATCCTTTCGCTTCTTTTGTTTTTTTCAGGTCGAACAAACAGCGGCCAATCCAATAATTTGCTTCAGCAGCATTACGATTGGTTGTGACATCGGGCGATGGTTTTTCGTACATTGGTAAAGCAGTTTGGAAAAGTCTTTTTGCTTCTTCTGGCTGCTTCATGCCAACCAAACAGCGGCCAATCCAATAATTTGTTTCTGCTACATCACGATCAGTTGTGGCATCGGGCGATGATTTTTCGTACATTGATAAAGCAGTTTGGAAAAATGATTTCGCTTCTTCTAGTTTGCTCATGCCAACCAAACAGCGGCCAATCCAATAGTTTGTTTCTGCAATATCACGATCAGTTGTGACATCGGGCGATGATTTTTCGTACATTGGTAAAGCGGTTTGGAAAAATCTTTTTGCTTCTTCTGGCTTTTCCATGCCAACCAAACAGCGGCCAATCCAGTTATTTGTGTTTGCTACATCACGATCATTTGCGACATTGAGCGATGATTTTTCGTACATTGCTAAAGCAGTTTGGAAAAATGATTTCGCTTCTTCTCGTTTGCTCATGCCAACCAAACAGCGGCCAATCCAATAATTTTTGTTTGCAGCATCACGATCAGTTGTGACATCGGGCGATGATTTTTCGTATATTGATAAAGCGGTTTGGAAAAGTCCTTTTGCTTCTTCTGGTTGCTTCATGCCAACCAAACAGCAGCCAATCCAATAATTTGTTTCTGCAATATCACGATCAGTTGTGACATCGGGCGATGATTTTTCGTATATTGATAAAGCGGTTTGGAAAAATCCTTTCGCTTTTTCTGGTTTATTCATGCCAATCAAACAGCGGCCAATCCAATAATTTGCTTCAGCAACATTACGATCAGTTGTGACATCGAGTGATATTTTTTCGCGGATCAGCAAAGCTCTTTGAAGATAAGATTTAGCTTGGTTAAACTGTTTTAAATTTCTTAAGCGTTTGCCCAATGCCAAATTTACCTCTGCTATGTTAGCATCAGACGAGGCATTTTTTGACGTTTTTTCAAAAATGGATAAACTTTTTTCCAAGTACAGTTTTGCTTTTTCCGTTTCACCCATGGAATTTAAACAGCTACCGGTAATATTTAAGGTTGAAGCCAAATCGCGGTCAGTGTTTACATCAGGTGATGTGTTCTCTTGAATTTCTAATGCCTGTTGTAAGTATTTGAAAGCTTCCGAAAGTTTATTGTTTTTCAATAAACATTGTCCTATCTCGTGTGATGTCTTTGCAATACCACTGTCTTGTGTCACATCGTTTGACGCATTTTCTTGGATTTGAAGAGATGTTCTTAGATATTTCATTGCCTCATCATATTGGTACATGAATGTGTAACAGCAACCAATATGATGGTAAGATAAAGAGACATCACGATCAACGATAATACGGCGTGAAAGTTTTTCTCGGATCTGCAATGAGCTTTCAAAATTGTCTTTTGCTTTTTCATATCTAAGCAGATGATTTAGGCAACAGCCGATTTGAATTTTTACATCTGCAATGCTCCGATACTTAGCTTGGTTTTGCCTGAGTTGTTCTGGTGTTAATCTTTGAAAATCTAAATGTTTGTAATTCAAGAGTTTCAGAGACTTTTCATAACATTCAATTGCATCATCAAAACAATTCGAATTCTTGAAATAATCACCAGAAATTATCAGATTGTTTGCAAGCTTGATGTTTTGATCCCTACTGAAGTTAGCACTTTGATGTATGATTTGTTCAGAAGGGATGTTTTCTTCCATGTTGGTCAAGCATTTGTCGAAATCAAAATATCTTTCATTTGAATTTTCTGTTTGTTGGATATTTTGCAGTAAACCATGCATTTGTTCGTAATCATTTAAGCAAAATGCAAGATTGATGTTGAAGAGACTTGGATTTGAATACAAGTGTATTTTTTTCAGTTCTAAACGTTTCGAAATCTCACATTGCAACGCGTATGCAGTTCGAAAGTAGCTTACGGTGGCTTGTTTGCCAATCAAACTTACGAACGTTTCAATGGAATCAATCATGTCATTTTGTCGTTTGCTCAACATGTACCATTTCAATCTTGCTAAGCATGCTAAGCTGACTGCAAACATTAATTTGTTAGTAGCAGCTTCACTCATTTCTTCCCTGGCAGCAAGTTCTCTCAGTATATCAAAACACGAGTTGGCACGAATTTTGTGGAGACGTCCAATCTCTGATATGAGAATTGTGGTGCTGCGATAAACTACTTGCTTCACATTGAATGGTTTTGTTGGGTTGATGTTTGCTAGTGTTTGGCGAGTTGCAAAGTTTCCAAGATCTTCAGTGATCTGTCTTTCTACCGAGCTTTTGATATTTTCTTTTGGTTCGCGTTCAATTAGATGACTAACTCCTTTCTCAAATTCTGCAAACACTTTTTCGTTGCCGTAAACATGACAGGTTTTTGTTAGAATTGTGCTCAAGTGATAACCATTCTTTAAACTCTCTTCGCTGTTTAGATATTTCAGCATTTCATTGACAGGTTTGATAAGCTCCGTTTCCCATGGTTTAAGTTTGGTCAGCTCTGTTCTTCCAAGAGGAAATTTGCATGCGTGAGGCATCATTCCATCAAAGCATATTCCACGTTTTGTGATCTTGTCGTAGAACCAATCACCATTTGGGGAGTTTTTGTCGTTTAACGAAGAAATAGCAACGCTGGGAATGATCGTTTCACCAAGATTAATTAGAATTACTTGATAAACAACCGAAAACCATCGAAAATAATTGGGCATGTGCTTGCATTTGTCAGTAGCAGTTTTCATCAAAATCATGTTTTCGAAATCAGAATACGGTGTTATTTCGTTACGTGCCAACGAACCCATTCCTGCCAGGGAGAACTCACAAGGAGATTTCCCGATCACTTGCTCCACATACATCCCAATACCTGCCATGATGTTTTTGTAGTCAACTGCCAAATTGTGTAGCAGTTCCTCAACATCACTGCTAATGTCTGGTTGCATAGCTTTGAGTTCTTTTTCGGAAATATTCTCTGGATTTTTCAATATCTGTTTTAGTTTTTGTTCCACTTTTTCTCTCATTAATTTGATACTTTGTCCAACTTTTTCAGCTTGTTGAAGCAAATTCTCGTCTCTGCGTTCTGCACCAGCTTCCAGTAGTAAATTTGAGCAGAAGAGTTTTAAATCATTCTTGATTTGTTGGTTAGTTGGTGACCTCACAATAGCAGCATTGAGAAGAGCAGCACTCTTGATCAAACACACCATCCGATCTTTGATGTTTTTCGGTTTTCGTTTCTCGTAAACTTTGGCTAGTTTATGAAATACTTCAGCAGATTTATCGAGGTCGATTTCATTTTTGGCTGCATCGCAATTTTGCTTTAATTCTTCGGCCAGATTGTTTTCCTCTCGGTCTAGCTCAATATCAGTTCCGTCTTTTTCTTCTAACAAAGCAGAAGCCATTTGGACGACGCATTTGCTACTTACGTAGTTTGGATGAACCTGCCTAACGCGTTTTACCGACACTTAGTTCTGAAACAATAATTTTGCTCTAGCGACTTTAAATAGTTTTCAATGGGAACCAGGCCAACAATGACTTGTAGTAGGTGCACTTTACAGTTTTATGCTTTTGCTGTTTGCTCGAAATTAGTCACTTGACTCATATTGATAAACTTGGGGATTTAAAATTGACTTTCGTTCTGAATGATCATCTTCGGTCATATAGTAATAGCAGTGTTTGTAAAGGTTTGTTTTTTGCTTTATAGAGATACTGCTCGAGATCAGGTTTTTTGAAGAAAATGAGTACTAATTAAGGTAATAAAGCTAAGCCCGAAATTTTGTTTCCGTATTCCATTCATCCGCAAAAATTGATTTGATCATTTTTACTCCGTACCACTGGCAACCCTGTGTTTTGAAATTTTGTGACTTCAGGAGAAGATGACTGTGCAAAATTTCTTGGAAATTAACGAACACTGCATTGCTTATTCTGCAAGAAATTTTGCAAATTGGCGACTTCTTGTAGTATAAGCAACGCGATATTCGATTATCGCGATGTTGAATTATCGATTATTGAACATATCGCGTTCCTTTTCTACTAGAAATTTTGCAAAGTCATTCATTTCTGATGTCACTAAATTTCGAAACGCAGAGTTACCAATCGTACGAAGTTAAACGGAATAAATCTATTTTCGCAGATAAAATGAATAGTGGAATAAGGTTTGGGGCATCTGTTTATTACCTCCAGTAGTTTTCATTTCTTCAATATAACCGATTTCGAGCAGTATCTAATTACTACTGAAATGTTAGCTTTAAAAGTTTTGTCAATGCATCTTGTAATGTTTTCTGCTTGTATTCCTACTTTAATCGATCAAACTTTAGTATTACTGTTGTATTGTACTCAGGGTTGCCACATCCTGGAAAAGTCCTGGATTTTTTTCCTGTTATGGAAAGTCCTTGAAAGTCCTTGAATTTTGTTTCATAAGTCCTGGAAAGTACTGGAAAATATTTGGAAGGTTTTCCCGTGATTGACCAGGACAGAATTTTAATTTTTTTTTTTATAACAACTGGTATCTTGTAATTGTACAACACCATTGTTGAAATAATTTGCATTGTGAAGGTCTTTAAAAAGCTTTTTTGTATTGTTAAAAGACAGAGCTTATTTGTACGCTAGCGCACAAATAAAAAATTGCTATTCTAGCCCTAACCCAACCCTAAATTTAACCCAAACTGTAACCCCAGCTCTAACCCTAACGTTCATTCTAACTCAAACTTAAAATGTTCCCAAACGTTAACGATAATTTAAACAATAAAAGAGTAAATGAGCTCCTATTCTTCTTCTCTTTGCTCTCTTATTCGTTTTAAGCAGTTGTTATTTGTATGCTAGAGTGCAAATAAGCATTTCCTTGTTAAAATGCCAAGATTTGCTCTTTGCCGTACGGCATGCGTAAATTTATTGAATGTTATTAGGAAAAGTAAATTCATGGACAGTAATTTATTGCAATGCGATACTATAGTAGCAGTAGCATAGCGGGCTACAGGCCCCCCATTGTCCCATTGACCAAAGTGCACCGTAAGAAAAATGCGGCGTTTTTAGTACTATACTTCTGAGGCAGTTTTTTGCAGTGATTATAGACTTAGAAGTAATTTAAAGCCACTTTTGAGACATTATTTAGAGGAGGAGCTAATATTGGTCATGAATAAAGTCATTAATTACTAATTGAAAAGGGCTAAAAATAAACACTTCGATCGCTTGATGCTAAATCCGTAATGTAGGCTTTGTAAAAAAATTATAAGGGGTCTATTAAGTATTTAATTCTGTTGATTACCAATCACCGTTTTCAAATCTTGTTTCATTAGCCCCTCCTCCCAAATTATCCTTATCCAGCATTATAAAATACAGACGATTTGGATTAATATCTGTGAGTTTTTTCAAAGGTAGCGCCTATTTTCACTTTAGCATGCAAATGAGCTCTGCTTATAAAGAATAAGAGAGCAAGAGTGGGTGCTCATTTACTTATTTTTTCTTTACTTATTATCGTTAGTGTTAGTGTTTAGATCGTGAGTTTGAGTTGGGTTTAACGTTATGGTTAGAGCTAGGGTTACAGTTTGGGTTTAATATAAGGTTGGGGTTAGGGCTAAGATAACTTTTTTTTTTTAATAAGCTCTATCTTTTTCAAATGATAGGATTTTATGGTTTACTGGATGGAAATAAAGCAAGAACTGAAGTTTTACCATCAGCCATCCCTAGAGCTTGACCGATATATCAGTCAGTCAATATATATCGGCTCAGCGCTATTACCTTAAACTGTTTATTTGGTAGAGTACGTTCAAGCGCTCTTGCCTTGTATTTGCTTAGTGTGACTTGTGTATGCAATAGTCTTTCTTTCGAGGAGGATTCTTTGTGAAACTTTTAGTTTCAAGTTAATTGAAAAATAATGACAAAATGTTCGTAGTTAATAAGTTAATATATTGGTTATCGGTATTGGCCTAAAAATTTCCAAAATATCGGTATCAGCCTGAAAAAGTTATATCAGTCGAGCTCCAGCCATTACCCATGCATTGTAGCCCAGTTATGCAACCAGTTTAATCATGTTTTTGTAGATCTAACTTCTATGCCACGTTTCAAAAGCAATAATATTTACCAAACTAAGCCTAAAATTAAGTTAGTATTGCCAAAAAATTGCAAAATCTTTAAATGCTGGGGGCTACGCCCCCAGACCCCCAATGGCTTTCGGCACCCCATGCCTCCTAGCACAGCCCTCCCATTGCAAATTTTTGGTTTTGAACCTGGCTGGTACTCAGTACTAGAAATGCAAATGCATTACATCAAAATTTTTCCTCAATCACTAGTGCAAAAAAGTACTCGTAGATGCAGGAAAGAGTAATAGTGAAAATTGAATTTTAAGTACAGCAAAAAAAAAAAAACTTATACAGTCCTGGAAAATGACCTAAAAAGTCCTGGAATTTGATTTTGCAGTTTCTGTGGCAACCCTGTGTACTGTATGTGCTGCGTCAAGTTGATTTTCTTTAACTAAACTCTTCTTAACTAGATTTTCTTAACTAAACTTAGATTCAGCGTTTGACTCGACTGGAATTTTTATTCATTCGCTATATCAACGAATCTATCGTGCTATCTGAACATCTTGCACGCGGATGCAAGTGTTATAGTGCTTGGCTTCGATGATCTATTTGTAGTCGAAGGAACTTCATTTGAAATAAAGTTTCGCTAGTTGGAACGACCAACATTCGCGTCGCGTGTCCCTTTGTTTTTACTCGGCCATTTTCCAACTAACGAGTGTGAGATTTCGGTCCCGAGAACAATTCGGCCTAGCTACATGAAATTTTCACAGCAGTTTGAGATTACTGAGCTGCATTTTTGTACCAAATTTTGAGGCAATTAGTCACGTGACTTTGGTTTTAGGACCCGAAAATCGCCCAGAAGGTTTGGCGTAAAAAGCCGTCTCATTCAAAAACGGCTTAAGTACGGCAAAAAACATTTCACACGGTTATATGTCTTAAGGTACTCTTTTATCCCTACCAACCCACTTTTGGCGGTTTTATGAGGTTTTTTCCTTTCTTTTCTTCCTAAATCTTGTACGCTCTTCTCCTAAACCACAAAACATCGAAATCGAATTTTTGGGTAAAGGTGTTGAGCTGCAAACACGATTTTGTCTCCCGAAATTTTTGGGGGCGACTCCCCCTGGAACCCCCTCAAAATGGGGCCCAAAAAATCAATTTTTGAACGACTTAAGCCAGGGTGCCAGTTTTTTTTTGATATACAGTCAAACCTCGGTTTAACGGACAAATGCGGACCAACGACAGTTCGTTGTTGGAAAAAGTCCGTTAAACGAAAACGCAGTGTTCCTCACTCTGTTACAATTGTGTGCACCTCAACTGCTAACATAGCTTATCACAATGCAAGTAAACGGGGAATCATTATGTCTTTGCGACAACGTAGCACGATTTCTCGTTTCGTCGGCTATTGATTTTCGCTTGTAACAATTACATGTACAGCAGTCTATGCTTACGGAACGGTAAAATCCGAAGTCCGTTAAATTCGAAGTCCGTTAAATCGAGGTCCGTTAAATCGAGGGTTGACTGTAAGTAAATATTCAAGAGACAAATATTTTGACGTAATTTGGGGGTACCACCTCCCCGGGAACTTCCCCCAAAAGTAATTTTTTGAACGGCTCAATCTAGCGTGCCAATTTTTGTGATATCAGTGGATATTCAACAGACAAAGATTTTGACATAATTTTGGGGTACAACCCGCCATGAACTCCCCCAAATGGACCCCTCAAAAATCACTTTTTTGAATGGCTTAACGTAGGGTGCCAGTGTTGGTTGATATCAGTAGATGTTTAACAGACAAATATTTTGACTTACTTTGGGGGTACCACTCTCTGGAGACCCCCCAAAATTTAATTTTTTGAAAGGCTCAAGCTAGGGCGTTAGTTTTTTTGACATCAGCTGTTGTTTAAGAGACAAATATGTTGACATAGTTCCAACGGCTTAAGCTTGGATAGGATATTTTTTTGTTTTGAGCAGTCACTATGTTGGTAATTAAATGTATATTGATTATGTTTGAAATTCCAAACCCTTTTTTCCTAGAAAATATTTCTTATTAGTTTCTAAATGGGAAAGCGAAACTTTTTTTTTGAGAATCTCATTGTTCAACATGCGTCGGTCGTTCACTGAGATTGCTTCTCAGCAAGCTCCCATCTAGTTTGTTAATGACTTTGATTTACGTTAATATTTTTTTTATTGGTGTAAAAAACATTTCGTTACATAATTCTGTTTGATCTACTTTCTAATGTGTGTATTGAAAGTGTTGTATGACAAAATGTCTTCATTCACAACGAGATCATAGTTAGGAATGTAGATAGCAAAATCCGTTTGAGTTTCGATTTAAGTTATCAACTCTGTTTACCCTAACGATGGCAGCTCCACACTATTCTTTTTCATTTCAATGCTGAACCTTACGCAGGGTAGGATAAAATTTTAGAGCTTTTAACTTGAGTTAAATCTATGTTTTAGACTTAAAATGTATGTTTTAGACTTAAAATCTATGTTTCAGAAGGAATCAATCTTAAGTCTACGTTTTGGACCCGAATACTTCTTGAAATAAAATTCATAATTTCTGTCGTTTCTTCAAGAATGTTTGAATCTTTTCGTGATAAGTAACTTATGATGACCCACCTGCTTGGTTCGAAATCGATTTTATTGCTTAAAACAAATAAAGACTAGGTATTTAATATTATTGAGACTAATTCCTTAGCTTTTGTGTAATTAATCAGCTTTTTCTTATAATGGTCATATAAAATTGCTTGTTTAGATGAATGATCGTCTGAACGCAGCCCTTCAAGCGACGTCTAGTGGCGATCAATCAGCACTGAACAAAGTGACTGACGTCATCAGTGATAGCCTCCACGCAGCTGTTATCATGCTTAAGGTATGGCTTTAAGTTTTTATTCTTATTTGCATGACAGGAGAGTAATTTGCTTTGCTTTTTGCACTACGTTTGTATTCACTTGCACAGCGTATATCAGACTCCAAAAATAAAGCATCGTTGATCAATATTTCTGATTTTTAGTTTTTTGGTTTGAGTGAACGATTGGAAACTGAAAATTGTGTACGAAGTTAAAAATGCTGTCGGCTACATTCATGGATTCTCTCTAATACTGGTTTGGCTGTTTCAATGTTCTGCTCCGGTAGGCACTGGAAATGAATTTTTTCTCACTGATACAATCCCTACATGATTGCTGAATTCAAATTTTTCATTATACTTCGTTGTCCTGTGCTATAGTCGCGTATCTCGATTTTTATAGTTTTGAGATGTGGACGTTTTTAAGTTTTGGCGAATTTTTAAATTAAGCGAAAATTTGTTTCTAACCTGCAACACGTATTTCATGACTGCATTGTAGTTACTTTGTGATATATTTGTGGCATTCCAAAGGAAATGCGTTGACGTTGAGGCTGACATTTAGGGGATTTTTGTTGAGACACGTGACTGTAACACAAGAAAAATTTCGAAAAAATGACAAGAATTTTTTTTGAAATTGAGATACGCGAAAATCGCAAAATGGCATTTCTGTGTATTTTCTGCTATATTACTACAACTTGACAGTGATCAAGTGATCTTTCAAGTCGGCAGCTTAGTATTGTCTAAATGATAAATCAGTTAGGTATGTTTTCAGTGCAAGCTGTTGTTAAATTTCATTTTCAACGAAACGTACCGTCAGCGTTTTCATAACAAATATATCAAATAAAAAAAAAGGCTTTGACCTTACCGCGGAAGCAAGAAGTGGCAAGAGCAGAGCTAGGCCTATTCTCTCCGTGCATATTCAGCCCCCGTTGATTAGTTTTTGATCCCTGAACCCTCTTCCCCGTCAGAGTTTGGATGTTAAATAGGCATGTCAGAAATAGTCAAAATATTTTAGGATAACTTAGGAACATTTTAAATACATAACCGTATTCGACTACAAAACAAATTGCCGAGCGACCGTGCTATTTTAGCGTTATTGTTAATGATTTCCGATCACATATCGCTCCATCAGCCCCCTACCAATTGTCTTCCTCTGCAAAATATTGCCTAATTAAGTTTATACTTTCGAGTTTTTCTGAAATACAGATGTTTATTATATACCCGTTTTTATTAAGATGACTGAAATTTTCCATTTACCATAGCTCATTCACGCAGCCAGTCTACTCATGTTTTTTCAGTAGTAAGTTATGCGCAAAGTTTTGCTGGCCACAAGATTCACTAAAATTGGATTGGAACTTATTTTTGCAAAAAACATTCCAAAAATCTTTCAGTGTTTGAGTGTTTCCCACGAACCCCCATACTTCGGAGTCTGAACCCCGAATTAGCGTCCCATAGCCAGTGGTGCAACCAGAGAGAGCTAATGGGTTTCAATTTCCCCCCTCCCCCCCTTTAGCCAAGTCGCTTATAAAATTTAATTCAAAATTCAAGCGTTTAAACGTGTTTTGGACTTCACCTGCAAGTAAGGGGAGCTGAAGAGGCTGAACAATTTAATTCTTTCAAAGTTGGTCGAGCGGTAACGCGTTAGTTTTTGCAGCGGGAAGTCTGGGGTTCTAATCTCGCGCCAGTCAAATCGGACACAGTGTTGCCAACGACTCGCCCCCACTGCGACATTCCTTCAAAAGGAGCTGTGTTGCCCGGGCGCAATGACGTGGAGGTGGGCCCTGCAAACTCGTTACACGCTTCAGCGTAATACAACGAGCATAATCAAAGATTTGATTTGAACTTCCAATTTTAGCAATTTAGTTGTTTCAGCTGTCTCTAAAAACGTGATCGATCCAAATGGCGTTAAAATGTCTCTTTTTTTCCGAAAAATTACAAAATTTGCCCAGCGGCTGGGGCTACGACAATAACAAACTCCAACCGGGATGTTTATTTATTTTCAGCATTATGAGTTTACCATTCTTGCTCTGTTAAGAGTTTCGAGGAGAATGCTTAATGTAGGGCTGCAAAAACTTGGGGATGCGTGACCAAAGCACAGTACGATGAATTGAAAAACAACTTTTTTTCTGTGCTATAACCACGTATCTCGAGATACGCGACTACACCACAGGAAATTTTTAACTAAAGTCGATAGTGAATTTGCATTGATTGCAATAACTTTATTTGAACTTCGTATTTTGATATGCAAACAAGACCAAAATGAAGCTCAAAATCGAGTTACGCGACTATTGCATAGGAGCGACGACTTGCTGTAATACGCCAAAGCGTGTAACGAATTTGTGGAGCTCATTTTCACGTCATTGCCCTGCGGGCGACACAGCTCATTTTGATGAAATGTCGCAGCGGTGGCAACATTGGGTGCGATTTGACCGGCCCAAGATTTGAACTTCAGACTTTCCGCTCCAGAGACGAACGCATTACCGCTTGACCAAGTGGCTGGTTTTCTGACTTTATTATTTGAATCTGCAGTTAATCTCAAAGTCTCAAAAACTGCTCAATTAAAACAACTTGAACGAGTGCCACAGCAAACTTTACAATACTGAAACATTATCTCTATCCTCTAACGTCCAACAGTCTCTTTTATTTTTAAATGGGATCACCAGGGTTACAGATCATATTCAATTTATGTTTATTTGAATATGATCCCGCTTTTGTGTGAAACTAGCTCTTGTGTTTTATAGAATTTTACTCTTTTATAAGAACAATTTTGGGAGAACACGATTGGGGTTCATTTCTGCTCAAAATTTTAGAGCAAATTAAAAACAATGCAAGCCTGAGCATGAGGATAAAAATGAAATTAAAACACCGACTACCACAACCCTTTTGTAAGTAATCAGAGTGTTTTCTGTATTGCCATTGTTAATTCGTCTAACAGTAATGATGATCCGTAAAACATAAAAATTAAAAAACAACTTTTTACAGAGCAAGAATGAATTGGTGTACTTTTTTTTCAACTACGTTTAGAACAAATTAAGAACAAAATGGCACCAAAAAATCGTGAAAATTTTAGAACAGCCAGCTCAACCCAAAATTTACTGGTTCTGATAAAAAAGTGCATTGGTTTTAAATTTAATTTGGGATGCCTACATGCTTTTATCTTCTGTTTTCCAGGGAATTGAAGACGAACGAGCAGTGAGACTGAGGAGCGCTCGAAGGAGGATAAAAAAGAGAGAAAAGAAAGTGGAAAGAGATGAAGAATCTGACCAATCAGAATCGATCGGAGCTCCTTCTACAAGGTAGGAATTATCGATCTGTGGTTGCCAGTGAAGCTGAATCCCGGGTCGATTTCAAAACTGGTTATGTAGTTGTAGTTGCATTTTATTCTTCAAGTTTCCTTGGGCAGGAGGCAGCGAATGGACCTGTCGGTTTTCTAGTCAAGATGCCTCCTGCCACCTGTCTACCACACACTGTTGAGGCTTCACACTGTCCCTTTAATTGCTGAACGTCAAGCAGAGAAGTTGTAAATACCAATTTTTATAGTCTTTGGTTTGACCCGACTGGGAATCGAACACGAGTCTACCATTTCAGTAGCAGAAGCTCTATCCACTCGACCAGTGATCAGTAATAGGTTCAGTAATAGCCCTTCTAGGTTCTTGGAAAAGACAACACTTATTTCCCATTAAACCTAAGCAGTCTTAAGCAGTGTGCTGACTCAGCTTGGTGAAAAATCTGCAGGTTAAATTTAAAAAAAGATGCTTTGCGTTGGTGAGGTTGGTGAGCTGTTTGCCGCTTAAGTGAAGTTCTTAATCTATCAGTTCATTCCACTCACATCCGTTCGATTGGCTTTCCTACTGCTTGGTGGAATAAACCGAAACCGGAAAATGACATTAGGTTGAATATCATGTTTGAAGAGTCATCGAGTTTTCGTCTTGCTTTTAAACGTTAAACTTTTTACGTTCCCTTGAAGGCAATAACCAATCTTAAATAGTCGGGGTTTGTTTTTCATGTACGGTTTACTACTATTCAACTAAACATTATTTAACGTAAAACTGGACAGGTTTTGTTTTGTTTTTGTTAACGATAATTAAAATTAACCAAAAACGTTACGAGCATGCTATATAAGCTTAGTACATTGCAATGAGTTTTTTTGAAATAAATTTCCTTTTTATAGTTTTCATTGTCAAGCTTCATTGAGAAACCATCATGCATTCATGGTATAGTGGGAGTTTATTTACGTCATTGTTTCACAGGTCTTCGTTGGATGAAGATTTCTACGCGGATGACAACTATAACGATGACGTCATGGCTCAAGCCGATTCAGGTGAGTTGGAGCTGCCCAGTTCTTTCTGATGGATGCAGCAAAGAATGCAACGCCACAAAGCCCCCAGCTGGGTTAGGAAACCCGGAAAATTGGCCATTTTCACAGTACCCAAAGAGTGGGCACCTCACTATCACACAGATACGCATTGATCGCTTCATACGACTTCCTAGCTGGATGGCTTGGCTGACCTGTCCCAAATGAAGCACCGGCAAGCTGAGCAGATTCAGATTGTCTCTAGGTTGAAGTTTTGCTTGATTGAGGTGTTGTAAATAATTTTTAATTATCGTAAATAATTTTTGATTGTTCGAGGTGTTGTAAGTTAGGTGCTATTTGTGCTTTCAATTTATCTGATTGCTGATACACAAAGCTGGGCATAATTCTTCATGTTTTATAATGAAGACAGTCTTAACATAATAATGATGACTATGTTTTATTTACGTAACAGAGTGCTATTTTGTCACAGGTCAAGCACCGATCGAGACAATGCAAAGCCTTCTATTTACTGATCAAGTTAGATCTGGTAGCAGAGGCACAAGAGGGGATTTGGATCAACTGGAACAAAAAACAACTGTGAGATTTTTTGTTTTGCTATTTTAAGTGCGATTTTTCTATCGCATTTTGATGTGTTAAGCAAAACTGTGGGAGTTTCATGAAATTTTGATTACAGTATAAAGTTTTTATCTTTTAGCTCATTTTTGTGAGACGTACAACTTGTAATGCGTACTTACTTATAGATGCTGATATATTTTGCACTTTGCACGACCTGGTTACTGTTAAAATTTTAGGAAAGTGGCGACTTGGCAACCGCTAGTGACGGAAAGTTGCTTTTATTTCCTTCACAAATTCAAAAAATCAACTCACTCATTTCCATTCTCACGCAACAGAGAGATACGTGTCATATGATACGTGACGTCATCAATCAGTGCAACCAATCAAAACCAAGTGATGTAAGTTTTGAACTAATTTTTTTCTTCAGCTTTAGTGATTAGCGGCATATGCCTTCTATAAGACGTGGACAACATTTAATAATGAAGTTTCGAATCATTGCGTAAACGGTGGTGAATCTTCGACTCCATTGAACTTTAATTTTTGATCTCGAAAGTTTCAAAAGCTAGCACCATCCGTACAGAGGACATTGTGTGACTGGCTTTTCGATTATCATATTTTTTACGCTTTCAAATAACTCAAACTTAAGAAACGTTGATTACCCGATGAAGTTCATTTTTACTTTTAAAGTTGTAAATAAATTTGACTAAATTTAGTTTAATTTTACAAAAAATATTTTCGCTTTCGACTTATTGAAAAAAAATGAAGGAGAGACAAATTTCTTTTTTTTCTCCAAAACTTATTTAACACCATTAATTAACACGAGTCGTGAACATTCTTTTTCTTCCAGTTATTCGAGTGGCAAGCTCGTCTACGCCACGTGTACGACCCAGATGAGATGAAGGTGAATGTCCATGCTTTGGATTGGAAATTCGAATACGGTTATGAATACCAGGGTTCTTGTGCAAGGTACTGCATGTTGATTGACGTACGGTATGTATGTTGATGCAAGGCACAGTTTACCTAATAGCTAACTTTGATTACTGTTTAAATGCTTCCTGGTGCATTCGAAATGCTGGCCCGTCAAGCACTGAATGCTTGCCTAAATGGCATTCAGGAATTTGCTGTTAGCTTGCGTGAGTTTGAACATGGGATCGCCATGTTGGTGCAAGGGAACTCGAAAATAAGTAGATTCGTTGCATACATATGAGATGACTGAATGATGATGAATTGCAACTTCCTGCTGTTGACTTTCGTTAAACGATAGTTTAACGATAAATATTTTGTGAGTTTTTTGTAATATTGCAGTTTTGTAAATTCTTGCAATTTGGCATTTCCCTAAACAGCTGCAAAATGTAATTGATATTTACTGCTTACGATGATGCAGGTAAATTGTACTTAATCATTTCATTGTCTACAGGCACGTGGTGAGTCCGTGCCACGACCGTGTGATGTTATCGATGTGCCAGGCGTTGCAAGCTCATCTTGGCGTGGCGATGCCGTCGAGCAGCTTCAACGTGCTGAGCGAGCTGGCTCATCAGATGGGTAGGGCGCTTTACTCCGTGCTCGCCACCAACTCCCTCGATCACTACATGCTAGGTAAGGTTACGTCCTACTTTGTAAAAATTGACCTTCAGCAATGAAAAGGGACAGTGTGAAGCTTCCGCCGTTTTTGGTAGACGGGTGGGCAGGTAACAGGTTGACTCAAAGGCCAAAAAAGTTCCTTTCGCTGTCTCCTGTCCAAGGCAATTTCGTAAAAGAAAGATGAAATTACAATTACTAAACTATTGTACACAGGGTGGCGTTCAATTAGATGTTTAATTTGTTTTAATTTAGCGTATTTGATTTTTACTGGCAAGTTAGTTCAGCGCTAAAGTGTTCTTCTTTGCATAGGGGAGTTTGAAGTTCAAATCTAGGACTGTTCAAATCGAACACAGTGTTGCCGACGGCTCGCCACCGCAGCGACATTTTTTAAAGGAACTATTTTGCCCGGGCGCAATAACGCGGAAACCGGCCCCACGAACCCTAACACGCTTCAGCGTAATACAGCGAGTATAATAAATATTTGATTTTTTTGTTGGAAAGTTTGATTTTTTTGTTAAAGACAATTTTGGAGGGGTTTAAGGTTGATAATAATTAATGCTTAGGAGCCAAATTCTGTTTAGCATTTTCATACTGCAGAGAAGTTTTGTCATCAAATTTTTTTGTTTTGTAGGCGATTTGTTTAAAGGGGTTGCTGAGACTGGGTGTTGGATCTGCTTCCACCACGTGGACACTCTAAAACCATCGGTCTTGTCTGTTGCTGGCCAACTGGCCGCCGAAGTCCACCAGGCCTTGATGTCGGGGCGGCCCTCCATCACACTGATGAGCGAAGAAGTCACCCTGTCGCCCCACGCCGCCACTTTTGTGACTTTCAACTCGGCTGGTAGAGGAAGTCTATCAGAAAAACCACTTAACAAAATATTGCCTACCATTGGCGCAACAATGCCAATAGAATTCACTAAAAATTTTAGGTAAAAATTATTCAACTACACTTAAGATGCATGACTTGCTTTTACGTGTTCCGCGCATAATAATTGTTGTAAACCTACTGTAATACCATGATCTTCTTAGTTGATGTTGCTCACTTGGTTATTAGCAAATTTCGTTTCGCATCGAAGAAGCTGCTTACAGGGAGGACTTTGGATGATACTTGCTTTGCTTTTGGGAAAAAACCGTGATTTTCGTGAGCTATAAGACGTTGACCCTTTGATAACGATTATTTCATTAAAAAAAAATTTTACATTGCTAACTCACAGTGTTAACTTCTTATTTCTTTATAATGCTAATTTAAAACACTTGCAGTTATTATTTGTTTTCATTGCTCTGGCCACAGGTTTCATGCGATTAATAGCATTCAAAGACCAATACAAAATTACAGTTCGAAAAACTGCCAAGTTTCTCTATCAAACTTAATAAGATTTTAGCTTTATTTCTTGTTTCTACGTATAACTGTTAACGTTATCAATTTTTGTGAAAGTTTGCAGAGCTCGACAGCGCTGTTTCGGACTGTTAGTACTCATCAGCAGATCACAGAAATGTTTGCTGAAATGATCAGTCTACTCAAGCGGTAGAAGCAACTCATAACCGAGTTTTCCTACCACTTTGGCTTTGTATCCAGTTGGTAGCGTTGAGCATTATTCACTAGGTTTAACATCGACTACTCTTACAGAATATTGAATCCAATCAAGCCAGACCGACGAGCTATCCTTGAAATCCAGCTTCTAGCCCAAGGATTCACCCAAGCCGAGCAGATGGCCAGAAAGCTTTGCATATTTCTTGATTTGGCTGGAACGTTACTTTCGACTGTCCCGACCTCAGGTTGCTATCTTTTCGTGATGTAATAACTGAATGTTTTTATTGAAAGAGTCTTGCTTAATTGAAAAAACACAGGCTTCATGTTTTGGTAGGCCTACCAGGAATTATCTAAGATGATCAATCTGAAAAAATATGCACCTGAAAATGTACTTTTATTATTTATCCACTAGTAAGCCTTGCAAAAACACCTCTAGTGACTTAAAAAGCAGCCTGCTTTGCTTTCATTATAATCTTTAAGGAGGCAGTTAAACTTTATAAAGACAGTTACAACCGTTAGGATCTTAAGAAAACAGTTAACTTTACATCAATGAGATAGTTTAGCTTTAGACCTTATCTGTGTGGTTTGCTTTGCAGTAAATTCTCTTGTTTGAAGTCCGATAATGGGATATTAGAGAACTCGCTGGGGTTTCAAAGCCACGAAAAGTTTAGGATTCTAATACCGCAACGCTAAAGCTCTAGTAGAAATTATTTCACCAAAATATTAGCTTTTAACCGCCATTTTTAAAACTGTCGTCACTTAGAAAAGGAGTTACTGCAAGACTTAGAGTTCAGCCTATTTTGCATTTATCAGGTATACAGGGTGGCCCGTAAGTAGGTATACAGTTAACGATCGAAAGTGTCACAAGAATTCTTTTATTGGTGGTATGTACTTCATTTCAAGTCATATTTCAGTTCCTGGTACTTAGCATGTAATGTGAAGCGCTTCGGAATGTGCTGCTTCGAACGTGAACACAAATTTGATTGATTTATATTGTGATTGCTGTATACCTACTTATGGGCCACCCTGTATATTGTGAGCAATGTTTTATTTAATTTTATCTTAAACATTTTTATGCGAATTAAGAGTTATGTTCCACCTGCAGGAATATGATATTTGTGGAAAGGCAGTTCTAGTACCAATTTGTGGTCCTGTTTCTTATTTTTTGAAGTGTATTTTTGAATATTTTTTCAGATACAAATGAAGTTACAATGGCCACAACAAGAGGGAGCTATCCTCATATTGCGTACCGTGACAACCCATCTACGTCACTTTCTCTCATCGAAAACATCATATCCTGTTCTGGTGTTCTTCTGGACTCACTCCTGCGTGAACAGCTGGAACTAAAGCAGGAATACAGGGAAACAATCGCTGCAAAGACAAGAAAATTTGCTAACATCTGGCGACACAGGTTGGTTGCAGGAGTGGTTGAAACTGTCCTCCTTCTTCCGGTGGACGAGGTCATGGTGCAAAGAAATGTCAAACTCCAGCGATGGCTTTAGAACCGGCAGCTAAAAGAATAGGCACCACATGAACACATTGCGGCCACGCTGATGGATAACACATTCAGCACCCTCTAATTTTTCTTGAATTATTAGCAACAAAGTTAGCAAATTAAAGTATAGCTGGACTACCGTACTATGCACTTTTGACCATAATAATAATAATAATCATATTACAGTAATAACATTAATGAGCAATTACTTGCAAAGCGTCTTCGCCAAAGCTATTGCTTAGGCGTACATATAAACTAAAAAGTAACGTCAAAAAAATAAATCCAAAAAAACCTGTAGTTAAAGTTTACAGAAATGAAATCAAAAGCACAGTTATGCAGTACTGTAGTAATGAAATTACCAAACAAAGATGTAATCAAAATTATTCAACGTTAGGTTGATCAGTGCTTTTTGAAAGTGACCTATGATTTGGTAGTGCTAGGAGTATATTAACAAAATCAATCACAGACCATAAAAATTTAGAATAAAAACCCCTACCTACAGCTGTTTCGTTTATCGACTCGTCAGGATGGTAATCTGCATGATAAAAATAGCATAAATAATCAAAATTATGATGTTTTACATTATATTTTATATTTATTTATATGATATTTTATAAAAATAGCAATATGATGACGGTGATTTCCAAATTTTGGTGCTGTTGAGCCTTGAAATATTTAATCATGACATCAATCTGTCAAACTCGTTTTTTTTTACTTTTGAAAACAAATTACCAACATTCAAGATACCCAAAACATGTTAATGCTATTAATGCCAGAAGAGCACCTGTATTACTGGGTTATTATTGTTACATTATTGGCGTCGTTTTTGCAGGTCCAGCATCATGTCTAGCTCAGGAGGTCTTGCCAGCTCTCTAAATGAGGACAGTGGGACTGAGGGGTTACCTGGAGTCTTATCCAGCTCTTCTATCGCGCCCTCAATTGATCCCGAGACGCAGGAGGTCATTCAAGTCAACAAGGAGTAAGTTTTGTTAGTTTTTGTGCGTTGCTGTGTATAAGTTTTTCGTTAGGTAGAGTATTTGAAAAATAATAAGCGTTGAAGGTAAGTGTCGCTGCATAGACCCCAACCTCACGTAGCCGTGTCTTTACTCGTCATCGCTGTCCTTGTGTTCTTTTAACATTGTTGATTCTGTGATTGATTTTGATTGATTTATTTATTTATTTCGCCGTCAAAAATTACAAAACTAATTAAAACGAAATAAAATAAAATGCGACGCCGCAGGGTCTATGAGAAGCCCAAAGATGGCTTTTAATCGGTGGTTCAGCGTGGAACTACCGATTCATAGACTCTGCATCAAAAGGAAAACCAACAAAAAAACAAAACGAAATACAATAAACAAACTAAAAAGGATAAAGATGCGAGATCCCGAGAGTGCTCGAGAAAATAATGCTATTATAAAAATGATGTAATTAAATAACTATTTAAAAGATATTGTTTCATTTTTTTTTTAAATTGAGTTAAATTTTTTGATCGTTTAATTTCATTGGGTATTTCATTCCATAGTTTGACGCCGACAAATTTAATTGACTGCTTGCATATGCTTTTTTTAAATAGAGGAAGGTTCAGGTTGTTTGATTGCCTTATTTGTCGAGAATAAACTTCGGAGTTGCGCTGAAAAAAATTGTTAAAACAATCAAATAACAAACGGTGATGGAATTTGTAAACAAAACAGCAAATTTCGAATTTGAACTTATCGCTAACTTTTAAAATGGCGTATTTTTTGCAAATATCATCTATATTATCACGCGGATGACGGTGATAATATAGATAAATAATACGGTGATAATATAGATAATGTTCATAAATAATACGTTGCCAAACCAATACGTGGTTTTTATACGTGGATGATTCTATATTTAACCGACTATATACTACGTTGGCGAAACTATGTCTTGTAGCCATTAACCCTGATCTTGGTGTTTCTGACCCAAGGCACACACCATTGGGGTTTAAATGTGTTTAGTCTTAGTTCGCAACTTTTTTCTTGACGTTTTAAACTTGCAGCCTTCTTTAAACACAAATCACATTTTGCTTAAGTCATAAAAGCGTTTGTTTCCAGTCGCGAAGTCATTGAATCGGACGTCGAGGTTATGCGCAAGATGGAAGAGGTTGCTATAGCAACTGGTTTACGTAACGTGCTCCTCCCGCGCCTCCAGGCAGTGGAGGACCGAAGTCTGGTGGCTACCTTTGTGGTGGATCTCTGGCCAGATGCGGAGGTGGATTTCGGGTTGGGCAGCGAAACCGAAGCCCCAGCCGAGGTGCGGAGCTGATTTGGGTGGATCTCAACAGTTGGTGTAGTTAATAAAACTTCTACTATGAAAGCGTAGATTTGGTTTGATTCCCAGGCAAGCCAAAACTAATAAATGATTTTTACAGCTTTCTTTTGACATTAGCATTAAATTAAACATTGTAAAGTTTTTACTGTGTGTGTTGAGCTTCTCTTCACTGCATCCTTGTCAAGGCAACTTTAACTTAGATTCCTTCGATTCAATCTTTTGAGGCAATTTTAATCTTACACAAGTTAATTGTCTTCTTCAACTCGAGCCCTCGTTTTGATGCTGCATTTCTCAGATGAGCCTTCCTTCTCGCGCATTTGGCAGCGATTCGACTCCAAACCCTGTGTCGAAATCGGTTGACCGGGATCCAGTTGTTGAAGAAAAGACCGGAGTAATTGCGGCTATCACGGAATGCAAGTTGTCGCCTTCTACTGCCTTCCAGAATAAAATAACACATTTTAACGAGGTAATTTGGCTAGACTTAGACCAAGCTAGATAATTCAATTTGTAAAATTACTACGAAGTGCTTTAGATGTGTGAAACCTATAGCTTCTTGTAAAAGTAATGAAATGAGGTTAGTGCATGCGATGAGCAATACTTTCATCCAGCAATTTAGGTTTTGTTTATTTTGTTGTTGTGAAATTTTGTGTTAGGGTGAACTCCATGGAGAAATTGATCTACTTGATGGAAAAGATTCTAGTTAATGTGCGTGTTCATGCGCGTGTATTAGTGTGTGTGTGCGCGCAATAACACCTTGATTCAGTCAGCATAGTTGATCAATAATGGAAGTTTTTAACTGCTAACAATCGATTATTGTTTAAAGCTAATGACGTCAATGCGATCTGTGATCATCCACGGACCTGCTGGGTGTGGAAAGTCACGTGTTATCGACGTCTATGCGCAAATGCAGAAAATGCAAGGATACAACGTCACAATAAAACGGGTAAGCTCTGGTCTTAGGTCGGACATATTGTTATATATGCAGCAACGAGTGAAATTTGGGAAAACTCGGAACCAAAAAGTGCGGCTGGAATCTTGCTGGAGGTGTACAGATTCTTCTGAAATCAGGTCACAACGTTTTGTGAATTGCAGCAGCAACACAGGAAATGAAAAATTTGCAAAATAAGCAAAAAAATCAGGTTTCAAACGATAAACTAACGGCGTAACTGAAACACAAAAAATGATTAATTTAGCTTACATGTGTTGCTTGCATGAATTGTCAAAATGATATTTAACTTGCGTATGTAGGGTATTGTGTAGTCGTATATTTGTAGCTATAGCAGTAAATAGCATTTTCTCAAGTTTCTGATGTTGTCCAAATTTACCAAATTTTTTGAAATATTTATAAAACTGAAAAGCAAAGTATTTTGGTTACATTTTTGGTTGGTTCCTCTTCCTGCATGTTGTGATTTTATATTAACTTCCAGGTATACGTAAACGCTGTGGATTCCCGAAAGAAGCTTTTTGGTTATTTCGAAGTGGATTCAAGGGAGTGGAAGGACGGATTAATACAAGGGTTACTCCGCCCTCATTGTCTGGAATTAGATGCGCCGAATTCAACTCAAGTATGTCATCACACATATTAGTAGTTTGCAAAGAAACAAAAACCAAAACAGTGTTATTTCAGAACGTGCTGTGAATAATGGTTCATTGTTGTACTTTGATTTGCGAATAATTTTTCCAACAATTGTGTTTTTTTATACTTCGCAATTTAGGAGCCAAATAATTATGCTACAAAAAAAACGAATTTTCAAACTAAAATATCCGTAATCACAGGAGCTGTACCGGGTGAGCTTTAATCCGTTGGCCGTCATAAATAACTTTGTAGAGATAGACTTAACGGAAATGGGAGACTCATAAAAGTGCAACTTCGGCTTTGAAAATCAACTGAATTTATTTTAGTGTTTTCTTTCAGTTTCTCAAGAGTAAAGTTAGAAATAAAAACTGTAAAATAAATTCGATATGCTATGTTAAAATTTGAAAATTTTGCAATGTACGCAGGATTTACGTCCAAACATTTTCAAGACGAGGTAGTTACAAACAAGCGTAACATCGTACCAATGTCATTAGCACATACAAAAGGTTCATCAATTTCAACAAAATACCTGAAATCGACTGTTCCGTTTCCGAGTCAACTGACTTTTGTTTTATTTCAGCATCCAAATCGACGTGAGGTTTTCCTTCTACATGTTGACGGTCGGTTACATCACGAAGATGCAGACATTTTCATCCAGCTTTTGAGCACCACCTTTTCCGTCCCCAACTGGCTGGTCCTGACCAACAATGAGCGGATGTGCATACCACTAGATGTCGGGGTGGTCTGGGAGCTGGAGGACCTCTCCTCGCTAACTCCTGCTGTTGTGTCAAAACTTGCTCTGCAGGGATTTTCAAACTCAGGTAAATTTAGTGAAGTTTTCAATTGTTTTCCGAAAAAAAAAATTTTTTTTGGTTCATTTTTATCTAAGTATTGTTATGGTCTTTTTCTCCTGTTAAAGTTTTTCTTAAAGCACTTTCCTGGTTTATGCATTGATTTGTTTATTGATTCATTACAAAGAATGGAGCACTTTCAACACACAAATCAAAAATAATTAGTGGATACATACTGTAGAATAAAATGGGAGAATTTTTTATCTTTATCTCTTTTATGTTTCAGCTTCACTCTTTTATGTTCTTTTATTTGATATCGCCACATTCTTAGAACAATTGCTAACAGTGGTTTTTTTGTCTGATATAGCGTAAAATATTATTCAATATTCAAAGTTTAAATTTTCGATCTTCTGGAAGTATTAAAGTTTTGCTTTTTTGTTCTTCAATAGTTCAATTTTGTTTCTTCAGAACTGACGTGGGACCTCTTACTGGATCATTGGTTGGACCACCTGCCCTCGCACACCCGCTCCGCCGCTCGAGAAATTAGTGGAAAATATCTTCCTGCTTTACTCCGTTTCATCAGCGACACTACCACTCCGGCGCATCTTGCTCCATCCAGAAATGACGTCAATGTTCGATTGCGTCAAATGACGCGTGTCACCCAGGAAACGATGACGTCAACATTTTGTAAACTTGTTGACTGCTTCCTCCCTCAACAGGGGGATGCCTCGTATTCTGAAATGGAAAGATACATCGGGTACTCCGCTTTTTGGGCGTTTGGGGGAACACTGGATGGTGATTCGAGAGACGTTTTTGCCACTTGGTGGTGTGAGACATTCCCCAAATTTTTCGCCCCCGGTGACCCCTGGCACCAGTTTGTGGATGTGGAAAGCCGGACCCTTGTACGCTGGGAGGACCATCTTCCCCAGTTTTCAGGGATCAGCGACTCTGGAAGCGCCTTTGTGCACACCCCTGAGGCTTGCCAGCTCACTCATCTAATTGGGGCTTTAATGGACGCGGGGCATCCTTCCATGTTAGTTGGTCCACTGGGCTGTGGCAAGAGTGCTATCTTGCGGGAGCGTGTGAATAACGTGAGCAGCGGTGAGGTGGCGGAAGTGCTGAGTCTCTTCGTTCATTGCAACCGACTGACCGAGGCATCGAACCTGTGGTCTCGTGTTTCCGAGCATTTGGAATGGAAACATGGCCTCACCTACACGCCACGTGGCAACAAGAAGTTGTTATGCATGATTGATGATCTCAATCTAGCCAGGATGTTGGGAAAAGGTATGTTCCAATGCTTTTTTCAGTTATTATCTGTTAACGCAAATGAATTTTAGTAGATATTGTAGCAATTATTATGTGGTTTATTTAGTTCTAGAAAATTAGAAAATAGGAACTTTTGATTCGTTAAAAGTACGCAGAAAAATAGAAACCTTTTGTATACGCTAAGAAGAGCAATTTAAGACAGATTTAAGTTACACTATCAGTAACGCCTTGCAAAATCATAATTTTGCTAGTTGTCAATAATTTGTTTTACTGTCCTTCTGCAGCAACTTATTTTTCAGATGAGGAATGGATCGGCTTGCAATCCGCTTGTGAGTTAATCCGCCAACATTTGGACGTTGGCGGAGTGAGAAATCCAACCACTTATAAATGGCAGCAGGTTAGTGAATAGTTTGCAAACGTGGATAAAAAGTTTTTGTATGTATTTAAAATGGGAGTAGAAAATATCCAATGATCCACCGCATTGGCTCTGCTTAACAGTTGAATTTGGAGCAAGTACATATAAAAAATTTACGATATGTTATTGAAGCCATGAACGTGGATGACCATCGGTAGATGAGCTTGCATTGGGGATGTTTGCTAAAATAAATTTGGTAATTAAACAACCATTGTTTGATTATAATCAACGAGGTTTGTGACAGGTCAGCAACACTGCTTACGCCACCACAATCAACCCCCACTCAACCAGTCAAGTATGTGAGCTTGGCCAGAGGTTGACGAGGCACTTCTCTGTCTTTACCACACCCTACCCCCTCGTAACGACTCAGTTTTCTATATTCAGGTGGGAAAGTTTGACTAATTTTATTACTGTGATGGTGCGCCCTACTTGTTACGTTTGTGTTACGAGCAGGCTATGACAAATTTAAGTTTTTTGCTACTACTGGCAAATACTCAGCCGCAAGACGCAGTCTCTGTTATGGCTTAGCTGAATTAATTAGCTAGTTTTTGATATTGTAGTGATGGGGTTTTGTGCTGATTACAAAAGTTTTAATGTCAATGTTCCCCTTATCCTTTTTTTAACTCTTAACACATAACAGCTAAAAACAGCCAAGAATTTTTGAAATTTTTGCAGGTGCTACAACAGCACCATAAATAAACCTACATTACTCATGAAAAAATGCAGGCCCTTATACCGCCCACAGTTGCAAATGTAGACTTATTTAAACAGTCAAAAATAAAGAAAAATACTCTATCAGTTACATACAATATGAATCCCGCATTTTTCTGACAAGCGATTAGTTGTGTAATTTCATCTTTATACCGCTCTATAAGACAATATGGTTGAGGCATTTTATCGTTTTCAGTGTGTTGCTGCACAACCATTTCCTTCCGAATTTTGGCGGAACATCCGAAAATCTCAATCCTGCTGAACTTGAAAACGAACGCATATTGGAGGTAAGATGAAGATTTTTGGTGTTTTGCGTCCTGTTTTGTGTACGGTGTATACAACATTGTGTACTTCCAATGCAGCTAAGCTACGTCAACATGCGCTGGGTAGCGATATTATAGAGACTCTAGATCTTGTCAGTTACCGAGAAAAGCAGCGGCTGCAATAGCTTAGAGTTTGAAGTTTGTGATCGATAGGTTGCTGGCTCTCGGTTTGATTCCCAGTTTGGTGATGAGTCGTTGTGTCTTCGGTAAAGACACTTAACACATGTTTCTCATTGAGGTAAAGCAGCCTACTTCTTCGAGTCAAGTTGCAATTCTAAAGTGTTTATTTGCGCTAGGGTGCGTACAATTTTTAACTTCTGTGCTAACTCAATCTTTCTTGGTGCTTTTCCCCAAAGTTGAGGAAGATTTTTGCTACAATTGATTGGATTTTCCAGACTCTGCTTTCCCATCTCACCCTGATTACAGTGGAGCTGCAGGAACGATTACGTCACATGTATCTTTCCACGCCTGAGCGAGCACATTACCACTTCGCACTAGGCGACCTCGAGCGGATATTTCGCAATCTCATGCTTTCTTTGGGACCTGACTGCCACCAGAGGGAGCTTTTATTACTATGGCGTCATGAATGTGAATGGATTTATGGGAGAAGAATGGTGAGAAAGAAGAATATTTACGAATAAGAAATTTATGGAAAAAGAAGTTGCGCAATTATGCTTGAATAATGTCTCTGTTTGTCATTGCAAAAATGAGTATCAAAACCCATTGTTTCATCATACAGTCACTTGATTTATTAGTAGGGTAACTCATATGTTCAAGTGTTCTTTATTTTGGTTGAAAGTTTAAATTTGTATTTATATGCCTGTTGTAGTTTAAAGAAAGTCCTAATGGGTCGATTCAGTTCAATCCGCATGAGGGATTGAGTAAATGAAAGCTTATCTTAATGAACTACAGGTTTTAAAATTTTCAGTAACTTATAACACCAGCTTTGAACGACTGTAGAGATTTTGAGCAAAGTTGGGTTTACTTTTGGAATTCTGATTTACATGAGTTATTTAATTATTTAAATTTTATGCGTATATAAATTTCATTAAATAAATTATTCAAAAAAATGATAAAATTGCTTTATTCTGTAGATTTCCACGGTCGACAAGGAGAGATACCACCAAGCCATGGACACTTCAGTCCGAAAATATTTGACCGAAAACAAATACTTGTCGATGGTTTTGTCGCCCGCGCAGCCGTTGTTTAGCAGTGTGAGGGAATTAGATAGTGGACTTGTTACCGCTGGAAGGTAAATTCTCTTTCAATGACTGTGCAAAAGGCGTGATTTTTCAATCATCTAGTTTTACTTTCGAGACGAATTGTAACGCTTTTCATGGAAAGTAATCGTGTTTATGACTGATTCTGCCTTTTTTTATGAATTTTCACACTATTTTTGATACCATTAAAAACTATTTTTCATACCAATTTGTTCTTACGCATCATCGGGTCTCCTTTTCTACTTTTGGATCTTTGGAAGCTGAGCCTTTGTGGAGTTTTCTTATGCGCCCAGTCTTGTAAGCTCTGGGTTTCTTCCTCTTCCTTAAATATTATTTTTGAAGCAGCTAATGAATTTGTTTGATTTCAGACATATGGGCCGCAACACTCCAAGTGTGACGCGCAGTGAAAATGGATCGAGTCGCGCCACAGATTATTACAAACCTGTGGGAAGCGTTAGCCATGTGCATGATCTGCTACTGGAAGCTTTGAAGGTACCGTAGTTAACTTGATTTGAAATTTATGGTTTTTCTTTTGACATAATTTTTTTCATTTAGCTGCAGCAGTAGAAGAAATGCTTGGCATTCATTCGCAGAAATTGACCGCGCAGTTTCATACTGTTGTCTTTTGACAGCATTATTTCTATGTGTTAGAATAGTGTTGTTGCATCCTGCAAGTGGTTGGTATAGCTAGCTTTATAGGTTCAAAACGATTTTTCATGTGTGGTACTCAAAATTCAAGTCAAGAATCATTGAGTTTTTTGCATCAAATATAGTTGATAAAACTCCATCATAAGCTCGAAAGATCAATGATTGGTACCGTTGGTAAATTTGTCCATGATCTGTTGACAAAGCTTGCTCTGATTAACATAGAATCATCGTATACATTGCAGGAGTACAACAAAGTGAACGTGCAAATGCAACTCAGCTTGTACGAGGACACCATCTCACTGGTCTGCAGGTTAGCCAGGATGCTGCAGAGCCCGCACAGGCTCTCACATGGTTTGCTGTTCGGAGAAGGTTGCCCTGTTCTGGCTGCTTTGGTGGTTAATTTCGGTAGGTCACAACATAACACAACGTACAGGTTCAAATTTAGTATGCAGTTGTAAAATTAAGATATGCTACGTGGAACTGACAAGTATTTTAGAGCATTTTTACACTCAGTTGGAAACACATCGGATGCTGCAGAGCCCGCACAGGCTCTCACATGGTTTGCTGTTCGGAGAAGGTTGCCCTGTTCTGGCTGCTTTGGTGGTTAATTTCGGTAGGTCACAACATAACACAACGTACAGGTTCAAATTTAGTATGCAGTTGTAAAATTAAGATATGCTACGTGGAACTGACAAGTATTTTAGAGCATTTTTACACTCAGTTGGAAACACATCGGAATACCTTAGCTTCTTTATGAGTTTCAGCCGTAGGTTTTTTTCTTGTTCCTCATCTTCTTCTCCACCACTCTGCTAGGATGAATATCACTATATGCTTTGCCTTAAACTGCTGTGTTGGCAGTTGAGCAATTTGTAGTATATTGATTTGTGTTGCGGTATGTATTCTAATTATCAGAGGAATAGATGAGATGAATTCTTACCCCTCTGTTGATGGGAACATTGGGATTTCCACTTAAAATTCACAAAATTCTGCGACCTAACAAACTATTAGAAATTACAAGCTGCAATCTATTTCATTTATTCTGGTTGACCCAAGATTTGCAGCTGATCTTTTTCTGGATCAGCGACTACTAATCGCCAACTAACCCTAATGTTGGCTGTACGTTGGCAGCCGTCAGTTGACTTGATTCGTGTTTTTATTCCCTCAGCCTCTTTTTGTTACTTCATGATGCATGCAATCACAATATTGTCTTTGCTGTGTGAAAGCTGCAGAGTAATATGACAATTATTATAATCACAGCCGGGCATCTTGGAGGATTCAGGGTCAATGCTCTCCCCCCTATTATCACTTCACCTGCCACCGATTCATCGACCCCCACCACTAGCGTCCCGGGTTCGATTCCCGAGAGCGACAAAGCGAAGTTGTGCCACTTCAAGCGTCACATTGTGCAGCTGTACAATCAGGCTGGCGTGAAAGGAGAGAAAATCATTTTTTTGCTGCATGATGATAAGTAAGTGACAGCACTGAGAATCGTTTGGCTCGAAGAAAATGAATTGTTTGCGTTCCATTTTACCGTAATATTTAAAAGGCAGTGTAGTTTTATCAGGGTTTCACTCAATTTTGTTTTCATATCTATCATTTAGTATTTTTAAGTATTTTAATTTAATTTTCTTTTGTATGTATGCAGCCGATGTAAAATTACGCTAATCGAAGTAAACAAAGTGTTTACTGTAAAATGACAAGATATTTTAGCAAAACGAAGATACAGTAGAACACAAAAAACGACACCGTACTGATTCGCCTATGCTCTATGACATACACCTGTAATTTTAATTACACTTTATTTACCAAGTTGGCTTGGTCAGGAGACAACAAAGGAACCTTTCGGTCTTCGAGTCAAACTACCTCCTACCCACCTGTCTACCACACACGGTAGAACTGTTTTCCACACCACCAAAATCAATGTGTTTTTGCTTCCCGTCATATATTCACCATTTTTTAACATTAATTTCTATTCATTGCGTGATCTAACTACTTTATCATGGCCTCAGATCACTGACAGACGAGTGCCTTGCTATTGTGGCGGAGATGGTGCGCCATGGTGCTATCTCCCACCTTTTCACGCCAGACGAGCAAACCACCATCGCCAACTCGGTGAGGAGTGACGTCACAGCAGCTGGTCTGACGTACTCAAAGGACGTGGCGTGGAGTTTCTTCCTAGCAACCGTTACCAAGAACCTGAGAGTGGTGCTTGTGTGCTCGAAAATCGGTGAGTATGTTTGTTTGTACGTAAATTTATTTGTTTGGTTAAAAAACTCCCATTAGGAATCAACAACTTCAAGATACCGGATCAAACTTCAGAGGAATGGCATCGGACAACTTTCCACGATTGTTTAATGAGTTTGCGTTTTCAAACTCAAGAAAAACATAAAATTGTTTTTCTTCATCAAAATTATATGTAAATCCAATTCATAACCTCCATCAAAACATTATTAGATTTTTGTTTACCAAGTTGCCTTGGCCGGGAAACAGCGAAGGGACCTTTCGGTCTTCGAACCAAGCTGCCCCCCCCACTTGTCTACTTCACACGATGGAGGCATCACAACTTTTTTCTATACCGGACGACAGACAAGCAAATAAGCAGTGAAGTGTGATAACTAATTTTGAAGTATTTAGTTCAAACCAACTGCAAATTGAAACAATTATTGTCAGGTCAATCATTTATGGCAAAGAGTTTGGAATTCCCCTCGCTTTTCAACCGCTTTAACGTTGTGGTGATCCCCCACTGGACTCACGAACAACTGGTCAAACATGCCCTTTATCACTTCACTCGCAACGACGTCATCAACAGTGATGCGGATGTGATTGGTCGGAAAGGTGGGCGTGGCAGATGGTTGATGGATCGGAGGAGACAGGAGAATGTGGCGCATTTACTTGCCAACATACACGCCGCCGTTAAAGAGAAAGACAAAGATAAATTTTACAAGTAAGAGCTGCCTTTGCTTATGAAATTTTTGACCGAAGTTGAAAACTTTATTTTAAGATTTTTTACAACCAAGAATCAATTTTTTTTAATCTTTAGACATTAAAGTGGTTTAACGAATTGCTGAAATCGATGGTCGTTTGAGGCCCAGTAAGCCTAACCACTTCATCAAACTGTAACTTCACCAAGTTAATATTTGACAAATTTTGACACGCTAGCACCTACACGGAGTTTAAATTCCAACTAAAAAATTTTGCTTTAATGATTTCAATCGCATGTTCTAAAAGCTTCAATTATAAATTCTTTATAAATGATTGAAGATTGAAACTCACAAGTGCAGCCTTCAATGCTTGGTTGCGTTTTCAGAGTTCCCGGTCACATCAGCAACTATGCTTATGAAAAACTAGTCGAACGATTTCTCTACATTTACAACGAGCGCCGCTTAGCGGTGAACACCAACCACGAGGCTACTAAGAGTGCTAGAGAGAATATTGACCAAGAAAATGAGATTGCAGAAGCTCTACAAAGAGACTTGGACCGAGAAAAACAGGTGAGGTCCTGAGTCCTGTGTGCATTAATTCAAATATTAATAATTTCAAAACGGTTGCAATTGCAATTACATTTTTATTTGCCAAGTCGCCATGATCAGGAGACAACAAAGAGATTTTTTTAAATCTTCGACTCAAACTGCCACCTATGCCCACCTGTCTATAACACACAGTGGAGGCTTTGCACTGCCCTATTATTACTGAACGTCAAGCGAGGAAGCTGTGAATATCAATTTTGATAGTGGTTAGTTTGGTTTTAAATTGTATTCTCTTACGTCGAGCGTAACCGCGATATTGGGAAACCTATCTCAAAAGCGATTTGAAGATCTCTCCAAAATCTAGAAATCTTTTAACTTGACTGATTTTTGGATTGCTACACATAAAAAAAATGAATGCTTTCGAAGAATTATTAGTAATTTTTAGCTGGATTTGAACGTATTTATTACTTTAGGTTCTGGCCGAGCACAAAGCCGGTACGTTGCAGTTGCTGGCGCAGATTGGACAGGATATGGTTATTACTGAACAGCAGGCAAGTTAGGATGTGCTTGCTGGTTTTTGTGTAAAATTCAATTTTTCTAAAGCTGAAACAATCTTGCAAAACAGCATCAAAAGTAACTTATTATGAAATAGTAGCACTGATCAAAGCAAAAATTGTTCATAGCAAGGACGTGGAACGATTGAAAATTTTGCTGAAACCCATTTAAAAATGACAAAATTTAAAAAAATTGGCAACGAGTTAGCGATTAGCTTCTGAATGCTTAATTTTTATTGTTTTTGTTTTTGTTTTTCGAAAAAAGTTTTGCACTTACAGTAGCATTATTGGTAGAAGTGGTTGATGAAAGCTCTTCTTAAAATCTAAGCAAGCCATTGAACAATTTTCCAAAATCGGCAGGACCTTTCACCCTGCCGTTTGGTACGAGATAAATTATTTTAAAAAAACAACAGTTTTTCTTCTTTTTAAGTCATTTAGACTCTAGCGTTCTTGAATTTGCCCTAAATATATTAGCTAAAGGTTACTTCCAAAGATTGGCTTCTCGAAGCCATCGTTTTCTATTCTTGTGCTTCTCCAGGTATCTGCTGTGCGGAGGCAGGTGAAAAACATCCATCACTTGAAAAAGAACTTGCCCGAGTACCAACTCGCGCACGAGAAAGCTGTGTTCAAAGCTGCCGCTATCGTGGCCGACACGAAGAAGGTCATCAGCGATATCTCCATCCAGGTATGTAATCATGATGTCATAGCGTACGTTATAATGTTGTTTTAGCTTGATTTACGTGATTTTGTGCTCAACACCCATGCTTTTATTGTAATAATTTTTCTACTTGTGGTTCCTAAAAAGGCACGCCGTTTTTATAGGATCTATCTGAGCTGCGTTCTTTGCAAAAACCGGACCCAGAAGTGGAAGATTTGATGGCGGCCATCATCATGATACTGAAATCTCCAAACTCGGATGTGACGTGGAGCAAAGGGGCAAAGAGACAGATGGCAAACTTAGACCGTTTCCTTGATGAACTCTCGAGCTTTGACGAGATCGCGATGCCTCTGGTGAGACAGGCGCGATATTAATATTGCTACTTACTGACCTAATCTTTCCGAAAGGTTGATTCAATGATTAGCCATGGCTGCCAAACTATTCACCAGTCCAAACTTGAACTTTGCAACAACAACGAAAAATTGCAAAGTTTAGCGGAATTGAATACTTAACATTGTGGTTTAAGAGCAGATGCCTATATGATTTTGTGGTGCAATCGGCTTTGCATAAACTTGCAGTGGCGCATTAAACCCGCGTGGAGTCAAGTGTTGTTATTTTGGCGTTTTAACCTAATTATTGTTTTGAGGTGTATGTGTGTTTTGTAATTCTTTTGTTGATATTCAGAGCACTCTTGAAAATTTGGAGTCGTTTTGTGAAAAGGAAACTTTTACTCCGGAAAGTGTGACCGCAAAAGCTGGTGGAAACACTGCTGCTGGTTAGTTATAAGAGCGATAGCTGAAATTTAAAAAAAGATAATATTAATTTATGCAGTATTTTAGTTTTGAAACAAATCATTAATTCATTGCGGCTTGACATTTATGTTTATCTTTGCCTAAAAATACGATTGTAACCCTAACACAGTTATTACGATGTAAGACCCAGCTCAAACAAGTCTTATTCATGTAATTGGACTTGTTTTTGTGCGGCCTTGTTGAACGCCACAGGTAACTTGCGTTTTTTAAATAATTTATCAAAAAAATCCTCAAGGTACAAGTTTTGTTTATTTTTATAATGATGCGTATTTGATGATTTGTGATTACGTTTTTATTCACCAAGTCGCCTCTGCCAGAAAACAGTAAAGGAACCTTTCGGTCTTCCAGTCAAACTACCACCTGCCCACGTAACTACCACACGCGATGAAGGCTTCTCACTGTCTTTTTATTGCTCATCGTCAAGCAGAGAAACAGCTTTGAATGCTATATTAATTTGCTTCATAACTTTAATTGATTTGGCATGTTCCAGGTTCACTTTTGCGCTGGGTTCAGGGCGTGCTGAAATACCACACCACTATGACCACACGGGTGAAGCCACTGCACGCGAAAGTGGAGGAGACATCTTCATCAATTGGTGCGTGGACTGTTATATTTGACTGGTGGTTTAATATGTGATTGAGACTACGCATTACTGAATGGAGTTTTATCCACTACATTCACAATAATTCTGTTTTTGAGAAAGCGCGTATTGCGGACCAGAGCAAATATGACTATTTTCAGAGTGAAATCTTTTTCCATTCTAATAAATAATACCTCATCATCTGCGTTATTCGCAGAGCTTTGATCCTTCGGCTTTTTTCTAGTTTTAAATGGGGTCTCTAGTAATGTGTGTGAACCGTAAATGATGTTGTCATCCAAACTTTTGAGTGCAACAGTAAGAAGATTGTATATAGGGCAAGGTTACAGTATGTGGTCCACCGTCATTCCTTTCTCCTGCATTCGCATGTCGCACTAGCAGCTAATCCTCATTTATTCACGCATGAGTGAAAACTGACTGATGCCAGTTCTGAACCTTTGATATTTGCAGTGTTTAACAAAGCTTTTCAAATAAGTGTGGTGAAGTGGTGACTGTTAAATATCCATGATCATATTTTTGTTTTTTTGATAAAAAGCTGTTGGATTTTAATGAAACTTTTTAACAGGCGATGCGCAACACAAATTGAGACAGTTGGAGAGCAAGAAAGAGGCACTTGAAACTCGCTTGCGCGACCTAGCGGCAGGATTCGAGCAAGCGACCGCGGACAAGAATTGGCAAGAGGAGAAACGACGAGAGATGCAGGAGCATCTACGCGTGGCAGCCCAGTTTCGCGAAGTATTAGCTGGAGAACACAGGAGGTGCTCTGCAGTACTCAACTCCTACGAGGTAATAATATTGTTAACAATTTGCTAACATTGTCTTTTTTGAATTAAAAGAGAAATGACTGTTGCCTGATGTATTGTACTTATCCATGGTAATCGGATATGGTAAGATGTTTAACAAGACTACAAGAAAATTAGTTTTTATTGTAGCTTAGAATGTAACTAGATTGAGGAAGTTATATTTTAGAAAATTTCTGTTTGGTCTCTTGCCCATAAGTTACCCATCCTGTTATGTTATGTTAGTATATCTGCTCTGCTGTATTAAATGTTCTACATATCGAAAGTTTTGTATCAGAAATCTTTATAAGATGCCAAATAACCTTCTATTAGATTTTGGTTTTGTTTCTTATAGGTAGCAATTATTTTTCCTAGGACCGCCTCGAGTGGGTGGTTGGCGCCTCCACCATTGCCGCGGCGTTTGCCACTTACCTTGCGCCGTATCCCTTCATGTTCCGCCGGATGATGATCACTGTGGACTGGGCTCAGTGCCTCGTCGAAAAGGGGATTCCTCTTGTGTTTGATTCCACTGACCCGGTCAAAGGTCATGTCATCGAGTTCATGCTTGACGTAAACGGTGAGCATTGATAGTTGCTTCTTCTCTCGGGCCGTTTTCGGCGTATGCAAAACAAGTTTGCGAAGACCCAAGTTTTTTGGCACCCCTCAAGTTCAGACTAAAGCACTGTTTAATAGCTATACCCGTATAAACTTGTCAATCGTCATTTTTTCATGATGTTGACGTCATTCATGACGTTGGTGACTTACTTCATTCTATTGCTCGTTCGACTAGCAACATGCTTTTACCATCGTATTTGTTGTTTAGTTTTTAAATGTTAGTGTGTTCGTGTGTGTTGTTTTAGATTATTTCGGACTTTTAACAAATTTTTTTGTTACGCTGTCATCAGATTGTGACCATGTTGCCATCAATGGCGTAGTAAATGACGTATTGGCTTGCAGAGAATGTGCACGACACAAGTCCGCATAAAGTGAAGGAGGGCGACAGCACACTGGATGCCGTGATTAAGGCTGGCGAAGTGGGAGGAGAAGAAGAGGAGAATCAGGAACAATCAAGCGTTAACCAATTAGAGGATTTCACATCAGAAGGAGGAGCAGAAGGTGAGTATTTAATGGGATGCTATAACTACAAATAATACCTGTTTTGCCAGGATATTGTTATTTTCTTTAACTGGCATCGTTGAGTTTTTTGCCTCACCAAACAAAAATAAATTGAAACCCTAACGATAAGAACCTGAATCAAAAATCTAGTTGCAATGCGTGGAGTTTGAATTTACCTGATGCAGAAAAGTGCTCGATAGTGTTGACCAGGGCAAATACCACAACACACGTCACTTGTGTTTCCATGGCAGACGGTGCGCTGATTTGAGCAAGTTAACAAAACGCTCGACCAATTGAAAGCTTTTTATTACAAGTGACGAGTACTGTGCAAAACTAGTTGAGCTATTTTCGAGAAGCAAGTTTTTTTGACATTTATTTTCAGACCCTCCAAGTACCAACAGGGACTTGCCTCCTGTCCAAGAGGAAACCGATGCTGATGACGAAGGCGATGACGTCACGGCGGAAGAGGAACCAGCTCAACCTGAGGTCGAGACCACGATTGTGTCCCAGAGTGTCGGATTCCACCCGTACACAGTGGCAACCTTGCCATTTGTGTCCAATGAGGAGTACCTTAATCTGGTCAGCTCCATGATCAAAATCTTGACCGGAGACAAAACTTTGCAGGAATGGATCACAAAGGACTTTGCACATCACCAAGTACGCTGTAGTTTTGCGGATAAGATTGTGCACCTTTACTGGGTTTGGTGTTTGAAAACTACTTTGGTATATGGCCTTTGGGGATTTCGTTTTGGGGCGGAGGCCGTTTGCTAAGACCTATGTTATAATAGATTAGAGTGCTGAATATTTATCCTCATGCAAAAGGTGGCCATTTAGCCAGGTGGGAGATCAATTATGTTCTCTATTTAGTTTTGAGTGTCGGTGGGCATTTTCAAGAGCAATTTGTAAATAATATGGAGTAAGTAGTTGATTACATTTCAGCACTCGGTCACTCGCGACAATCCCCCGCTAATTTGGTGCACATCAAGTTGCTATCAAATACCAGGCTATTGGTATCAATGTGGTGAAGGTAGAATTTTTTATTAAACAATTTTGATATTTAGTTTCAAAACGCTGCCATCATGTTGTCGTCATGGCAACGGCCTCCTCTACTGCTCGATCCGTACTTGGCGGGTGCTGATTGGTGCGCTGTACACCTTCGTAACAATCCGAATACTACACCCGTCAATCTGGCCGCTAAAATTGAAACAAATCACGTGACAACGATTGAAAAAGCGATTCTAGGAGGTGAGTTGGCCAAGAGTTTCCAGTCAAGCGCTGATGATAAAGCGCTGTTGAAATTGAAACTATTGAATTAGGTGCGCTGACGTATCAGAGAACAGCATTGGTGGTTGGGTACATTAAACCGTTTGTTAGATTGTTTCATTTTTATCTTCCTGAGACAAAACAGCGACGCTTGCGCCGTCATTCCAATGACGTATATGCTCTTGCTTGCCAAGTCTTGTCCCATGAGATATCTGTGTGATACTGAAAAGTAATAAACTTGGCTGGATAACAATTTTTCTTTAAAGTTTTTTTAACAGCACTGGCATTACACTGTTAGTTTTATAACACACAGAAGTTACAATAAAATTGATTCTTTATTCTGATGTTGTTGTTTTTTCTAACGTTGAATTTAGCAGTATCTCCTAGCGACCTAGTCTAATTTACTAAATTTAGAGTGTGAATTCTCTTGTTTACTTTTATTTATGAATAGGCCACACACTCATGCTTATGGATTGTGAGAACCAAGCTGGTGCCCTTTTGCGGCCGCTCATTCACCACTCCAACACCGCTGGGTGGCTGCGAACTCATTTCCCTGATGAAACTCTAACGGTGCGTCTACTGGGGAGGCGTCTGGTGTCGCCAGAGAGTTTCAGGTGAGCCAGCCGTAATTTTTTTTTAAACAGTTTGATTGCATGCAGCAGAGCATTTTGTTGTCTTGATTTTGAAATGCTTAAAAAATGACAAATATAGCAACATTGAGTTTGATTTGATTACAACATTTGAGTTTGATTTGAACATCGTAATCTCATTAGGGAGGCCCATCTACGTTCAATTACACGTCGGCTACATTGCTCTCCGAAGTAACCTCGCAGCGATGCTGAGTTGTTGGCAACACTCTGGCCGATTTAATCAACCGGAATGAACTTATACTTTCCATTCCAAGAGCAAAAGTTATATCCGCTTAACCACTTGACCGTAAGACTTATCTTTCAAACTACAATGTTATATTTTCCTGTCGTCAGTGCTTTCTACTTTCAAGTAGACGCTTACTGAAATACTTCTATGATAAAGCTCAAAATTTGAGTTAAAGCAAACTTGTATGACCTGGTTGTAGTTTGTGTTTTATTTTTCTTTTAAATGCTGTTGCTGCAGGTTGTACCTAACAACAACGCAGACTTCTGCCGCTCATTTCCACCCGGATGTAATCGCCGGCACGCAACTGATCAGCTACGTACCCAGTGTAGAGACACTTCAGGTACTCTTAGTTGATTTTGTTTACTATGATATTATTTCTCAGTTAAAAGTAGCAAGTGCTGATTGTATAAGTCATCATATCGTGGCATAAGAAGTTAATAAAAAATTAACTCAATTTCCACAACCCCAGAATTGGAGGTATTTTAGCTTGGTTTGTATGATATATTTGGCAGTAATTTGGGGGTGCAACCGACGTCGAAATGGAAGATTCTTACAGGTCTATTGTCAGAAATGCATCAGCTATAAAAGAAACAAAAATTCTAGCTCGGCTATTTATTTTATTTTACATATTCTTGCTGTATAAAGTCAATTCTTTTTCACTGCACATTATTAATATTCGACTGCTTTTGTTTCAATTTCAGGAAGATTTGCTGTTGAGAGCTCTGCAACGAATTCGACCAGATGTGCATCGCGAGCGACGTCAAGTAGCGAAAATTGTTCGTCAGCATCGCCACACGTTGGCGCAACTTGATTCGATTCTTTGCGAACGACTAGTGACCGGGGAAGACCCGAAAGCTGTAGAAAATTCAACCAAATTCCTCTCAAACGTGGTCGAACTAAAAGCGATGGTAATTAATTACTGTAGGATTGCAAAAATATTTTGATTTTTATCCAATTTTGTCAAAAAGGCGGAATTTTTCCCTGCGTTTTTTTTTTAATTTGGACACTCAATCTATTGTGAAGTAGCAAGTTTGCATTGCTACACATGCAAAGAAATTAGTTTTCTCTTGTATACTGGGAAGCTTTTTAACGATAAGTTATGATTGGAAGTTAGAAAATTGCATTTAATTACGTCACAGATTTCAACGAAGTTATCTGAAGCTGAAGAGGTATTGACGTCATTGAACCAATTGCGTGAGGAGTTGTTTCCAGTGGCTCAGAGAGGAGCGTTGCTATATTCCATATGCAGGGCTCTTCCTGTGCTGAATATACATTACCAGGTAAAATAATTTGCTTATAAAGCATGGGCGGCGGACGTGTTGTTAAACGTGTTTTGTAAAGTGAAGCTCACCGCAAACCAATCGTCATTATTCTCCCTTGTAAACGTTTATTGTTGGTTCAGTGTCATAGTAAGTTGTAGCTAAGAGCGTTAGGTTGGAACGATTTTTGGCTTTCGATTTGTCCATTAAAGTGGCAATTTGTTCTTGTGTACTTGAAAAAGTTGTTTGATTTTTACTGGAATAAGTAGTCTACGTGACGAATGACTTGCTAACTGGTCCCAACAGACAATGAAATATTCTTTCGAATTCAGATTCCGCTTCCATTCTTCCTCCATCTGTTCGATTCCTCGGTTGGTTCAGATGGAGAAGAAGAGGACCCAGACACAATGACTCTTCAGGATGTGGAGGTGGTGCACCCCCTAGACTCAGAAGAAGAGGAAAAACAATCCCTCCAGAAGCGCAAAGCAAGCCTCCGCCTGGGAAGCGCAAAGCGGACCCTTAGAAAGCTAGGTGGGTAGATTTAGGCAACTAGAGCGCTTATTCTTTGTTCTTATCTGAACAAGATTTAAGAGATCTTGGCTTTGTCGATGTTCCGATAAATTGTTTACAAGAAAAGTTCATATTAGATAGCTGATAGCCATTGTCGCGTTAGTTAATACAGTTTTTCCCATTTGGGACCTGGTTAGGGGGGTAGAAAATGATGTGGTGGGTGGCTCGGTGTAGTTTTTGATCTGATAATTAAACTCCTTCAGTATGTGGCTTGTTCTCGTTGTGACATTTTTATGCCTTTAATTTAACATGGCAAGTGGTTTAGAATCGTCAACTGGTTTTTGCGTTAAAAAAACGCAGTAAAAAATAATAAGCTTCTTATTTAAACATTGAACAATGCTAGTGCTTGAGCTTTGATTTTCTGAGAAATATATTTATAATACAACTTTGCATCGTCGTTCTACGGAGTAATGATTATTTCGTTCAATGGTCTCTGAGTTGATAGTGGATAGGCAATTTTAGACAAAACTAAATACTTTATTATTTTGATTTTAAGGAAAGTGTTGTATTTTTTTATTTTAAGTCACTAAATATTGAATTTGTAGTTGACGAACTTCCGGTAACGGCTGAAGATGAAGATACTCCTACAACGACATCTAACGGTAATTTGTTGCATTTGGTAATTATCTTGCGGTTGTAAATTAAAAAAAACAAACTTGTTCTCGTGAAAAAATGATGTCATGTAGTTTTTCCAAGGCTTTGCAGGTTTCTTTAACTTTCGCTTTCATGAGATTTAAAGTTTTATTGTTTTTAGTGTGTTATTTTTGCATGATCATTTTTTGATTTTTAATTTATTTATTTTGTTTTTCATTAAATTAGAACGAAAACGTACATGTAGAATTGTGATGATGTTTCGTTGTAGATGCTATTGATTCAGACTCCGTCATTGATGATGACGAAACGAGTGACGCAAGCAGTCACGTGATTGTTCCGGACGTCGGTGATTTGCCTGCAATGGAACATGAGGTGCTCTCATCGGATAAGATTCAAGAAATTGTCAATGATGTCACAAGACGAGTGTTTGCGAGCATATATAGCAGGTAGGTTGGCTAAAGCTTTATTAGTAGTTTTCTGTTTCTCACTTAGAAAGTGTTTGAAGAAAGTTTTGCAAAAATATGAAGAAAGTTTTGCAAAAATATAAAATGACTGAAATGCTTATAGTTATGCTCAATCTAGTCGAAATTAGCAATTGCGTTTGCGTCGAGTTATCCGAACTGCATCATGAAAACGAAAGATTTTTGTATTTTAACCTCTATGCTACTCACCTGTATACCACACACTATTGCTTTACACAGTCCCTTTCAGTTTTTCTCGCCTTTGGTTTGACCCGAGCTGGAATCGAACCCTGGTTTACCGTTTCAGCAGCAGACGCTCTATCCACTCGATCACTGATCGGTTTTGTGAAATAAAAACAATAGATTTATTTTAATTTAGCCTTTATCCTGAACATCGTCTTCAAGTCTCTGCTCTCACACTCCTCAACATACAATCTGAGGGGGCAGAGGTCCCATTTAGCGAGGAGGAGCTTGCTCTCATGGTGCATGGAAACCCTGGGTTTGGGCGACAGATTCCATTCAGCTTGGAAGATTTTGACTGCACTGCTCCTGTGCCACCTTGGCTGCCCGCTGATAGATGGGAGGACCTTTTGGCGTTCTCCATCCTCCCTGGCACTTTGGAAGGTATTTGTGCCAGGGTGGCACAAGCCAGCGATATGTGGAAAGCCTGGTACGATGCTGACGAACCAGAGGTAATTGTTGTTAACATAAATTTCGGCGTAGAATTACAATTGACTTTTAGCCTGGTTGGCGTGAGTGAGAAACTCATTTAGGGAGCTACTGTTTGTATTGGCACCGTTCACTTACGGAGGAGGCGTCATACCTTTTTTTTTTAACGTTGATCGTTAGCTGAGAAGCTGTGAATTGCAATTTTCTAGTCGTTTTTACTCAGGTAACGCTAAAATTTGTGGCGAGACTCAAGTTAGAATAAATGATACAATGCCGGAAATGAAAAGTACATAGTAGTATAAACAACAAAATAGTCTCAGCGCAGCAACAAAGTAGTATCAAAGCAGCAGCATAAAACATCTCTCCACAAAATTAACCGTTTTCATTGTTGTCATCAAAGTTTTGTACGTTTTTTTTTTGAAATCTTTCTAATTATTGTGAATAAGTCCAATGTTGCTGTATTTCCTTTTAAGCACTGATATTTCCTGCTTAGAAAACTGATTTTCCTGCAACTCCGGATGACTCCGCTTTATCGGATATGCAACGTTTGCTTCTAATCCGCACACTCCGTCCGGATCGTTATGAATCCGCCTTACGGATTTACGTGGACAGCAATATTGGCGACTCTGCCATTCAAGAGGTGATATTTTGCTGTTGGATCTTATGGTGTTGTCGTTTGGGCATATTTATTGGGTCGAATTTCTCTTACGACAACATAATTCGCTAAAGTGAAATTATTTCTGTAGTGAAATGGGCAGAACTAATTCAATAGTTTACAGAGACAGCACGTTTTCTAATACTATTTCATTTGACATCTTAATGCTATCTCCACGTCTATAATGGGTAATCGTTTCAATCCCGAATGATGCAAGTGAAGGGAGCTCCAATCGCGAGTACGATCTGTAGTGAAATGGGCAGAACTAATTCAATAGTTTACAGAGACAGCACGTTTTCTAATACTATTTCATTTGACATCTTAATGCTATCTCCACGTCTATAATGGGTAATCGTTTCAATCCCGAATGATGCAAGTGAAGGGAGCTCCAATCGCGAGTACGATCCAGTGTTTCGAAGTCAACTGACTTCCTCATGTGCTCAAGTCCGTGATCGCTGAAGCAGCCAGAGGTCAATCTTGTCCCTTTTATTCATTTTATAGTAATATTTAATTGTGCAGTTTGCCAACCTTCCATGATTTCTGTTACCATCTTTTTTGTTTTTAAAATGATGAAAGTAAAAAAACACCAGGATTTATAAAACACCGCTATTTGTTTTCTCTGCACGTTTATTTTCGCATTAGAAAATGATCATTTTTCAAAAGTGTAAAAACATTAATAATAAGGTTTCATTTTTTCCCAGATTACCAATAAGCCTTGCAGCATAGACACCAGTACCTTGTTTAAAGACGTCGGAAACACTCTCGGCATCCTGATGCTGTTGCCTCGCAACGTAGATGATGTCATGGCGCGCATTGCTATGCACCCCAATGACGTCATAAAGCGACTGGCTGACAAGTTAGTTTTCGCAAGTTTTTTCATCTAATGACAAATCATATTGCTCATTTTGCGCAATAATTTACTTTATTGTTCAGCTTGCGCAAATTTTTGAATTTACTGGCCTAAGTAACGAATTATGCTCTGACGGGTAGGGTACTGATTACTTGACTTGATGACGGCAGAGTCTATGCAACTTCCCGGCCGCATGGTAAGCAAATACAAACCAATCTGCCATTATTATTTTACCATCACTATCTTTTTTATTAGTTATTTGTTTATAATTGTTACCGTTACTTGGCGACTAAATAAAGTTGTCTTATCTTGTCTACAGCAGCAATGACGTTAGCCATAAATTTTCGAATCTAGTTCCCAGTACGAACTGATCTTATCGATTTTGCTTCAGGTATAAAGTGGCAGTGGAGACGGTTACGTTGGGGAACGGATATCATCAGGAAGCATCGAGATGCATTGAAACGGCGCTAACACAAGATAGCTGGGCGCTCATCAGCGGGCTTCATCTTGCCCCAGAAAAGTAAGATCGTATGAGAACTGACGCATTTATACATAAAATATTTATTTATACATATTTATTTATACATAAAAACTGACACATTTATACATATATGAGCAACGAAAGAGAAACAAAGAAACTAAATTGAAGAATTGCATTGCATACTTTTTCGTATAATTTCATTTCGACTTGTTTTAATGTTCATTGCTCAACAGTGTGGATGAGGTGTGGTGTAAGTTTAATTTGAAAAATAAAGTTGGCGTTTTAGCGCTTGAGATGGGGGATAACTGTATCACCGTGTTGGATTCTTGCTCCACTGCTGGAGGCGTGCCTTGGACCTGATTTGCATCTAACTACAATTGCAAATGAATAAACTATACGCATTGAATTGTGATGTTTTGACGTTTGCAGGCCAGAGTTTTAATGTTTAATCGCTTTGCGTGCTTCTGGCCTAAAGGCTACCAGCGCGGAAGCAATGTTTTTAAGTAGTAACCAGAACGGTGACTACTTAAAAACAAGCAATGCGAAAAAGTTATCCTCCCACAGGATTCGAACCTGCAGCCTTTGGATTACTGGTCCACTGCTCTACCACTTGAGCTGCAGAGGATGTCTCTTCGCATACTTAATGTTGGCTATTTAAACCAGGCTTCCTCGCTGGCATCCTTTAGGACAGAAGCACGCAAAACGATTAAACAGTAAAACTCTAGCCTGCAAACGTCCAAACATCACAATTAACTTATTATCAACATTATAGTATTGGGTTTAAATTGCCAAAATTAGCATGCAAAGAGACATCCTCTTTAGCTCAATCGGCAGAGCAGTGTACCGGTAATCCAAAGGCTGCAGGTTCGAATCCTGTGGGAGGATAACTTTTTTGCATTGCTTGTTTTTAAATAGTCACCATTTTTCTGGCTTTTCCTAGGCTTCTGCGCTGGTAGCCTGTAGGCCAGAAGCACGCAAAACAATTAAACGATACGCAATTACGCATGCTTGTTCTCTTATGATTTGAAACCAAACTTAGACTCATGAAGTTTCTGTTTCACAGCTTTTTCGAGGACCTTCAAATACAGCTGGCTCGTGTTGGCAACATTAGTAGACAGGAAGAAACTACCGAAGGGAGCAGTGAAGGAGGAGCTGTGACATCACTCGGAAGTCACTTCCAGGTCTGGATGACGTCACTACCTCACGACGCTCTTCCATCATCACTGACGCAATATCTCTACAAAATTTCCTGGGATTCGCTCATGCGCCTTGTTGCTGAGGTAACTGACGTCATCACTACGTCATAGTTATTTATTGCTTTGTATATAGTGAATGTGAGATTTGGTATCTTCGCTTTATTTCTAAGTAAAATTTTGTAAATTCACACTGATGACGTTATCGTGTTATAGTACAATCTTATTTTGATGGTGTCATGGTGTTATGTACCTTACAAGGTTATTTTGCTACAGGACTGCGATCTGACTCTGCCATCATACGAGTGTTCCACCTTCAAGTCTTGCTTCGTATCAACCCTACAAAAGGTGGGTGGTGTTATTTTATTGTACTGTTAAAAGGTTGCTCCAGTCTGACTATAGTTGTCGGTTTTTGTCAAAAAATAGTCAGGATAATCTCAAAAGTATAACTTCATAGAATTTTAGCTTTTTAAATTTTACAATCTTTAAGATGCTAACTTTCAAAGTTACTTTCATTTCATACCCTTCAATGTTTTTACTTAAAAACAAACGTTTTTGTAACTTCTAAAAATGTTTTGACAATAACACTCAACGTTTTTACATGAGGGTTTGTAATGGTGTTCATGAAAAAAATCAGCACCAGTTCGTCTTAAAAGACACCATGGCTTTTATGAAGCCTTTATAATTTAATGATATTTGTGATACAAGCTTTTGTGATGCAATAGCCGATATTTATGACGAAATGCTGTTGAAAATTTTAATCAACACCATTGCAAAACTTTATATAAAACGGTTGACTGATACCAGGATAACATATGAGGCGAGTTCTAGTTATTACCGGCAGCTTTGAGAACTAAAGCCGGTATATATATTTTTACTGCACTGCCGCTCTGACAACACAGAGACGAGTTAAAACTGTTTCTCAATAAAACTCCATGTTTCGGAAAACATTTATCATTTCGTTGCGTTTTTGTTTGTAGCTTCCCAGTCACTTGATGGCGCAATGGCAGTCCAGTGACGACGTTTGGGTTCTTTTGTACGCGATTTGCATCATACATGCCGTCATGCTTACGCGCAACTGCTACGGTTGGCATGGCAACAGCAAGTGGTACACCATCCATGAGACAACGCTACATCACGCGATGCAATACGTCATGAGTGGGAGTGAGTTGATGCTAAACGCTTGCAGTCCCCCTTGTTCCATTGTTTTTGAAGTTTTTTCAATAATTACTGTGTTGATATAATATGACGAGAATCAGGTTTTTGTAAAATGGTTCTAGAGAAGTTTGAAATAAATAGAAATCGGATGACAGACAATTGTACAACTAACAATAGAGATTAAGAACTGTGCACTACGAGCATCCATCCAATTGGTAAAAACATCCCCAGTTTTCAAATAACGAGTAAAAATAATGATGAGCTAGCACTAACAGTAAATTAAATTAACAGCAAGTGACAGATTGTATCTAAATTCAATTTTTTTGCAGATTGAAGATGTTTTTGCGAAATCGATTTCTGCTCATATTGTAGAGTTTTCGACCATTAGATTTTAGCTGCCCTAGTGTCTGTCATTTGGTTTTCATTCATTTTAGATTACTACTAATAATTTTCCAATTTGTTTTTTTTTTTTTTGAAGTGTTAAGGGATTATTACACGTATTATGCGACAAAATTTGGCTCTGGTGGGGATATTTTTATCACTTAAAAAGTTTATATAAAGGTATCGGAGTCCAGTTGAGTAATCTGTTATATAGGTTTGTGAAGTTGCATCCTTCAACTAGGATATTCTTGTTATTTAGAACAACTCCACATGTCCGTGCTACAAAACATTTACAAGGACGCGATGGAGGACACACTAGACCAGGTGGGTGGAAGGTTGGCGTCGGAGCTGTCCGGTTTGTAGTTATGGATGAGATCTTGGTTCAATGGAAATGCTGCGCCATAAACCTTAGTTTGGGCTGAGAACCCTGCGAAGAAAAGTGGCTAATTCATCATCATCATCATATTTATTTATTTACCAAGTGACGTCATATCACAAGAAAAAACTGCAACTTCCTCTAGGTCTATCACCAAAGCATCAAAATATGCAATTCCTTTAAAACCAACACACAAACTTGCAGAGTCAAAGCGATATTTAGTCACTTGGTGAGGAGACAGCGAAGGACCGAAAGGTCATCTAAGTCTACCGCCACCTCACCAAGTTAAGGTTAAAAAAGCAGCTTCTAGATTTTCTCAGTCTGCTACTTTCTATGATAAAAAATTTTATGCAAAATTAAAACAAAGTGTTGCAAAGATATGTACACTTTGTACAGTGTATGCACAAAACTCACAGTCAACATGTAATTCCATTCCACACTAAAGAGTGGGCACTGGACAGTGGACACCGTATTATCACACAAGTGGCCACCAGTCAACCTTTTTACATGAGACTTTGCAATGGTGTTTATGAAAAAAATCAACACTATTTCGTCATAAAAGATTACACGGTTGTTATGAATACTTTTATGAGGTAATACTACTCGTGATACAAGCTTCTGTGATGCAATAACCAATACTTATGACAAAATGGTGTTGAAAATTTTTATCAACACCATTGCAAAACCTCATGTAAAAAGGTTAACTGAAGGGTACTTATTGATCGCCTCTTACGATCTGCTGGGTGGTAGTTTCACTATTTGTCCCGAATGAACATCACTTTAGTTTTATCCAAACTCACTAGTAGTTTCCTTTTGCGTTTGCGTTCGTTGAGGATGTGATCTCGGCTTAATTAAAGCCTGAATAGTAATCAACGCTGGGTAGTGCGGCGAAATGCGGCTTCTGATTACGTTTTTTATGAATTATTCAACATATGACGTAATCATTACAATGCGACAAAAAACAATACGATAAAAAATAAATCAAATTAAGATGAAGAGTCTTTTAATTGTGTTCAGTCAATTGCCTCTGTTTAGTCGGAACTCAGCAATCAGCTTTGCCTAGGCTGACGAGTGTATTTTAGCAACTAAGTAATTTATGGTGTTCGGATTTTTCACTTTTTGCTTAAATCTTTTTCTTTATACGATTGTAAGGGTACAAATTGGCATGAGAAAAAATCGTGATAGTTTTTTTTGAAAAATTTTTTATCTTTATACCCTGGGGGGGCATGGAAGGTTTTTGGGGGGGCGCGTATGACTAATATCGCATAACTCAAAAACTACTGCACCTAGAAAGACAATTTTTACATCAATCGATTCAGAAACACAGGTTTCCTATCTGTGTTCAATACATTATATGGCTTTAACGGCTCTATTTTTCGAGTTATTTTCGAAAAACTGTTTTTAACCCTTTCTGCTTGCCATTTCGCTTTAAATTAAAGGTATTTTTTCTTCACCGCACAGATGACCAATTGGTGGACGCACCTGATCTAAAGCCTGCCTGAAGCGAGAAATTTAATTTGATTTCTGGGTGGATACCAGCTTAACACAAGTTACTAGTGACTCAGCAATCGCTTCTACTTCGACACTGCACTGCATGGCTGGATGCAAGGCATGGAAATGACTACTTCTGCTCATTCCCTATCACTTTAGAACTTACTACTGCAAGTCTAATAAGGATGTAATTTTGTATTCTGCAGTATGCAACATTGCACAAGACAAGTGCAATTATTGCACTAATTTTCACTCTTGACTTTTGTTTTCACTTTATTAAGAAACACCGAACATTTTAAGACACGACTTTCTTTTTCAGCCACTCATTCATTTTCGTCTTTGCTTCCGTGACAAATAAATCCCCTGATTCTAATTTAGATTCAGGGGATTTATTTGTCACGGAAGCAAAGACGAAAATGAATAAATGAATAAATCCTATATTCTAATTTAGAATAAATGGATTCTAATTTAGAAATGATTCTAATTTAGAATCAGGGGATTTATTTGTCACGGAAGCAAAGACGAAAATGAATGAGTGGCTGAAAAAGAAAGTCGTGTCTTAAAATGTTCGGTGTTTCTTAATAAAGTGAAAACAAAAGTCAAGAGTGAAAATTAGTGCAATAATTGCACTTGTCTTGTGCAATGTTGCATACTGCAGAATACAAAATTACATCCTTATTAGACTTGCAGTAGTAAGTTCTAAAGTGATAGGGAATGAGCAGAAGTAGTCATTTCCATGCCTTGCATCCAGCCATGCAGTGCAGTGTCGAAGTAGAAGCGATTGCTGAGTCACTAGTAACTTGTGTTAAGCTGGTATCCACCCAGAAATCAAATTAAATTTCTCGCTTCAGGCAGGCTTTAGATCAGGTGCGTCCACCAATTGGTCATCTGTGCGGTGAAGAAAAAATACCTTTAATTTAAAGCGAAATGGCAAGCAGAAAGGGTTAAAAACAGTTTTTCGAAAATAACTCGAAAAATAGAGCCGTTAAAGCCATATAATGTATTGAACACAGATAGGAAACCTGTGTTTCTGAATCGATTGATGTAAAAATTGTCTTTCTAGGTGCAGTAGTTTTTGAGTTATGCGATATTAGTCATACGCGCCCCCCCAAAAACCTTCCATGCCCCCCCAGGGTATGAAGATAAAAAAATTTTTCAAAAAAAACTATCACGATTTTTTCTCATGCCAATTTGTACCCTTACAATCGTATAAAGAAAAAGATTTAAGCAAAAAGTGAAAAACCCGAATACCTTACTAAGCATGGTCATATTTGGCTGCTATGTGGTAATGGTGGTTCATTTTTATGTTAAACAATTAGTCTAATCTTTTCACTTTTACGAAAACCTTGTTGTGATGACAGCGTTTACGTATTTGATACAAACACAGGATTGTTTCATTTTGATAATGTTCAGGTTTACTTCGATCATTTTTTCAACAATTTGCTGCAACAAGCCCGCAACAAGCAAAGGCCAAAGCATGTTATGGTCAACAATGTCCAAATACCAGTGCCGCCGTCGAGTGTGCCACCTAGTGGTAGGTTAAGAAAGAATTTTTTTGTACATAGGGAGTAAGTCTGCAAATAAAGTGCGTACTTATTCGACCCAACTGTAACTTGCAGCAGTGGCTGAAGCATTAGCTTCAAGAACGAGCCGGTAAGTCGCAAATTGTTGCTTCTAAAGCAGGAATATATCATAGGACTTAATCAATTTTAGTTTTCTTAAAGCTGAAGCATGAACGGCATCTGCTGTTATTTTACATCTCAATTTTTTAGTCATCTGAATTTTTTTTGTAAAAATTCGAAGTTTTCTATAAAGCTCAGCAGCCTATGGTAAAAATCTTGAGCGTACGAGCGTATTTTTGGTTTATTTTTTACAGAAATTTGTTACGCTTGTCGTATAGCCTTATCAGCTGCCTGTTGGATTAAAGGAGCGAAGGATATGCTCGTACGCGCACGATATTCCGCCTGATGTAGACCTGGCCTGAAGGTCTAAATTTTCATTTTCTATATTTTTTGTTTAGACATTCCGTCATGGTTGACTGAGCATTTACCTGACGATTTTGATTCAACATCCGCCCTGAGTGTACCTTCTGACGCCCTCAAGTGGCATACAACACAAAACGGCGCAAAGATGCTTGATGAGATGCAGAACCTCTACAACGCAGTGCAGCAGCCAGGTGGGTTAATTTTAAGTGTTCTTCTCTTTTTGTTTGTTGTTGTTGTTGTGTCTGTCCGGCTCTGTCCTGTGTAGCATGGTGCAGTGCAAATGCTATACCACAAAGCCTTAGCAGGAGTGGAGAACCCGGAAGTTGCCACTTCTACAAAAGTGGGCACCCCATCACCACACAGGTTGCCACCGCTGATGGGTGGCCATTGGTGGTCTCTTACGATTCGCTGGTGGGCGGACTCGCTATTCTTCCCCGAATGAAGCACGAACGTAATTTTTGTTTCTGAAAGGTTGTTATTCCGTTCATCTCAAACGTCTGGGCATTAGGCAGTGGACTTTTGATGGTGTTCTCGTTCAACAATATCAGTCATCTGGTTTGGTATGTTGCGGATATTGCAGTCGTATAGGGTATGTGTGTCTAGAGCCTGTTCTGTTCCACATATTCAAGCTGCTCTTGTTGCCAGCCCCAATGCCCCATGGATTATGCATCAAGATCCAAAACTTACCTACTTAAGCGGAAGCTGCCGAATGTTCAACAGAGCTTTTACTTAAAGGTTTTTCAGTGCAAGCTAACTTGACTGGTTCTAGAAAAGAAGATAATGTGTGTTGGTCTATTTCAGGTTATGAATCGAGTTACTTGTCTCCTGGCAACAAACCTGACGTTATCAAGCAGCCAATGACGTTGTCATCTCTCCAAGGGGTGTTGGATGTTTGTTCCGAACAACTGCCCCCATTATTGGAGCTCGGGCCAGAGCACGGGGCGCGATTAAAAGACTTTGACTTCCCCTACCACCGGCCATCTATGTTAAGTTCAGTGGAGCCCGACTCCGTACATATGCCGGAGTCGATCGGGTATGTCTAATTTTTTTTTTCCATCAGCCAACTGATGTAAACTCAGTTAACTGACAATGCTTAGTGAAACCAGACTAAAGCAATAATATTGGTGTGTGTTTGAGTGTCCAGTCACTTATGTGTGATCTGCAGCGTCCGCATTTCGGTAACTACTACTGTACGTGGATAAATTTGAATGTTTTGTTGAGTTGTAAAATGCTGTAAAGTTTAGTCCATTTCTTGCAACCAGAAACGTTTATTAGGTTTTTGATAGATTTCACGATACCAAAAACCTTTATTAGGTTTTTGATATTGTGAAATGGGTTGTTGGGGAAGGATGTTTTCGACTAAATGGTGTGACAAAATAGTGTTTCATACATAGTTAAATAAATGGATGCGATGAGTTCGGTTATCTTTGTTGATGACCCTAGCTGAAAATTGAAATTTTCTTCAATCTATAGTATACTGTATTTTCAGAGAGATGCAGTTCCCTTGGCGCTATATTGTTACTCTCTTTGTTTTATTTAGATTTGTCCTCTTGCAAGAATGTGTTTGGTTCAACTACGTGATCTGCCACATACGTCAGCAGCTCCATCTGCTCCGCTCCTCGCTTTTTGCCACGTCAGATTACCAGTTATCACAAGCGCTTAGGGACACCGCTAATTCACTAGCGATGGAGGAAGTTCCAAAAACATGGTATATCAAATCTTTCTTTATACTCGCTGTAGTATGCCGAAGCGTGTTATGAGATTACGTGGCCCATCTCTGCGTCATTGCGCCTGCAGGCAACACAGCTTCTTTCGAAGAAATTTCGCAGCGGTGGCGAGCCGTTGACAACACTGTTTGCGATTTGATTTGCCCGAGATGTGAACCTCAGACCTCCCGCTCCAGAGCCGAAAGCGTTACCACTCGACCAGCTGGCCGAAGGGTATATTAAACTTGATATTTAGGAAGCATTTGTGTTAAGGTTTTCTCGATGTTTTGATAATTGCTTTACTTTTTTGTATTTTGCTACTAGAAGACAAAAGTAAATGAATTCTTGGTTATGTTAATATTCAAATAAAATATCCCGCGATGATCCTATTTCGGGTGAAACAGACTGCTGGCTTTATAGGTTTTTAATTTGATTTTATTTAAATAAGATTGACAATGACGTAAGCAATTAGTCGAAACGTCTTTTTTTTAGTAAAATGTTTACGACAGCTTTGGCTTTTTTATTATCGGTGAAATTGTTTCTCAAGACCAATTTTTGTGCTCCAAAAATTTTAATTGTTTTAGCACTGAAGTGATCTGCTGACATTGTTCTAACTCTTCATTATTGAGCATTTTTAGAAACCCTGATATCAACCACATACAGAAATTTAGTTTCAAATTTATTCCCATTCAAACCCTCTTTCCTCCGTGATTATGATACATGTAGTAGTGTTCCTTATTCGGACAAAGTATTTCTGTGACACCCTTGATCTGGTAGTAGTACGGTGTTATCATAGTTTTGCTTCCGAATGGCAATTTGCGAGCATGTCGCTGGCAATAATGGCAAAGTTCTGATTAAGAAAATTGGAGCCATCTTCGTTAATTTCGAAAAAAAATCGAATTAAGGTAAGTTACAAAGGTATTACGATAGTTGCGTCTGGACTGCTTTTGAACTTTGAATATTGTGTTTTAATTTACACATCATTACGTCACTGATACTAGGCAACACGAGCACGAGATACCAAACACACACGTGCTGCTTACGTGGCTTGATGACGTCAAGAAACGATACACGCAGCTTCGGTCCTGGGTCAAATCAGGGATTGTCCCGCAAGATGGAAAAACACCAGTGGTGGGTGGCTGTTTGTTTTGCTGTAATACTGTTCTGACTGTATGATGTCATCATGTACTTTGCACGATTGTTGCTGGGGAAAGGTGCTAATTGTGCGGTCAAATATTTCAGTGTTCGAGGTCTACACTGGTTGCAAAATAGTGCTAAAAAATATTACGATAATGCTGCAGTTTCAACATTATTCACTAGTCTAGGAATAGATGTTACAGTAAATTACAAGTTCAGTTTAACGAATTACATGTTTATTCTCTTGTAATAGAGATAGCAACAGTGAACCTTTTTACATGAGGTCTTGCAATGATGTTGATGAAAATTTTCAACTCCATTTCGTCACTATATTTCTTGAAAATTTATGAACGTAATCGGGGGTAAAATTTTGAAAGGAAAAATCTCATCCGGAACAGCTTTATAAAGAATCATAATGAGTTTTTTCAATTGGAAATGCGATGACAAATACAGGAAATATTAAGGCTATCTGTTCAAAACTCAACAATGATATATTAACCACAGATTTGAAACGAATACTAGCCATAAATCAGGGATGAATGAATGAATTTATTTAACGGGGGTGTCCAAACTTTTTTGAAGGTATGCGAAATAAGACACAGCGAAGGTGTGTGCCAGCCATCACACTTTACAAAGAAAAATTTGCTATTGACGTTACTGCTTTTGATACAAAATATTACATGAAGACCGCAAAGAAAAAGATCTTTAGCCTATTTAAACGAGAACTGAAGGCAAAATATCGGGGTATCCAAAGTTAGGCCAATCGTATTAGATTAGATTGGCGTTGACATTGTCCACTATTCTTCTTGGCTCAGCCGTTCCAGAGGTATTCTACTTTAAATAACTCGTATGAGCCTCTCTGATTGTAATTTTTATTGGCAAATCTAACGTTTCAATGCAGTAGCCAATCCCACAGAGACCTTTAATAACCTACATAGGCCTGTATCTGTATGTTAAAACAAGAAGCCTCCGTGGCTTAGCGTATTTGCGGCGTTGCCATAGAATAGAGCGATAACATGGCGTCGTCAATGTTATCAACGTCAGGGTTAGCCATAAAAACAATGATTAGAGGGGCCTCTACGTCGTGTTTGAAGTAGAATAACTCAGGAACGGCTAGTGGGTCAAGAATAATAAAGTCAACGCCAATCCAATCTACTGTAGCACGATTGCCTCAACTTTAAAAATAATACCGCTTTCCGTTAATTTTGTCTTTAGTCCTCTCTTAAAAGGCATATGTGGTTGAATTGGAATCGTTGTTGGCAAACACTGCGTGGCGTCCTAGCTGGAGTTGGGCCAAAATTGAAAACTTGAAGCGGACCGGAAAAAATTTTTTCAGGGCCAGATTTACATTGCGCGGAGGTTCGACTCTTCTGGTATTTTTGCTGCACTTTCTTGCAGGCGCGTAGCCAGAAATTCGCAATGGTGGGGCTGTTTGGGCGGGTCTGGGGGCGGAGCCCCCAGCCGCCGGAGGCCAATGGGGGTCTGGGGGAAGAAGCCTCCAGCTGCCGTAGGCTGGGGGTTTGGGGGCAAAGCTCCCAGCCGCCGGAGGCACGGGGGTCTGGGGGCGGAGCCCCCAGCGCTTAAAAATTTTGCATTTTTTTGCAAAAACAACTTCATTTTAGGGCTATTTTGATCAAAAAATAATGATTTTAAAACGTGGCTTAGAAATTGGCAGTGCAAACAAGATTAAACTGGTGGCATAAATGGGCTATTTGGTAGGTGGCTAACGGTAAAATGTTAGTTCTCTTGTTTAGATGCTGATAAATTATAAAATCTAATAGTCCAATAAAACTCACACGGAATAATCTAATTTCAAACTATGCTTGAAATCATTTTTTAGTCTAATCCAGTGCAAAAGAGAGTCTTAGAAGTGCTAAAAACGTGGTATTTTCCTTATTCTGCATTTTGGTCGGCAGACCAATGGGGGGGCTACAGCCCGCTCCCCCCCCCCCCTGGCTACGCTACTGCTTTCTTGCCAAGTGTAACTAAAGACTGCAAAAAGTCTTTTACAGAAATTCGCTGCATTTTTCCGCCAAATGAAACTGAAGACCAAATAAAAAAAATGGATCTTTCCCGGAAATTCGCTGCATTTTCTTGCCAAAAGTAGATCTAAAAAAGGTCTTCCATTCAAGCGCGGAGGACTCTGGCATTGTGCCATATGGTAAATCCGAACCTGGCTCGGGGCCGAGTTTTGACACTACTACCATGTATAATAACCATTTAATATTACATTCCAAAATCTTCAGTTGTCAATGCAATTGATATATCTTGTCCGGGGCCATTTAACCGGACCAATTAACTGATCAGATAACACCACTGGCCGATGTTGTAGTTGAGTACGGTTGTAAAACGGTGATGACTAAAAAAAGTCATCGTGTTTGTCGTCGTGCGTAAAAATGCTATTTGGGCTTATGCTTGCATATCTGCAGAACTATTTCGGCAGAAAACAATGAAGACTGACGACTGAACGCGGGCCTGACAAAATTTTATCATGGGCCGTAAGTTGAAGTTTTAACACCCCTGATCTAAGCTAGCTGAGATTTTCCACTTCGGAGAAGTAGTGGCTTGATATTTGGAGACTTTCGCATTAATTGGGAGCTATATGCACATTGATAAATAAAGTATCGTGAATCTCCTTCGATTTTTGGTAAAAACGTCGTTTTACTGTAATACCGAAAAAAAGTAGCCGGGAAGAAAACCGCTCTAACCGTCTTTGCTATACACTAGTAGCTTGGTACGGCCACTGTTAAATTTGATAAAGACTCTTCCGTGTATTTAACGAGCTTGCTAATATTCACAATATCTGAAAATGATTGTTAGTGTTGATTCTGTAGGCTATGCATTATGCAATTTTGCAGACTTGGCTAAGCCATGCTGTTTTAGCTAAAGTATAAAAAAACTGGGTTTTGTTGGCCACACAATTTAAAATACACTAAATATAATATATAATCTTCAGCAATTTCTTGTCTCTTTCTTCGGTAACTGGCTTAATTCGCACAATTCTATTCCACTCTCGTTTAATCTATTGCTTTCTTTTTAGTGTAATGTATCTGCTATTCTCAATTAACACACCTCACACGTTTTTTTCAATAACTTTTAATATTAATTCTTAATTGAACCATAATAAGATAATTGTGACGTTTTTCAGCCAAAAACATTTTTTGTCGCAACAAAATTTTCAAAACCATTCCAATCGTGTTGAATCCATCCAACCCACCTATTGCAATCGTGTTGGTTTCGATTCCATTCCAACACGATTTCAACACCATTCGGCAAGTTTGAAAATCATTTTGTGGTGCAGTTAAAGTTTTCACGCCAACCGTGATTTTGATAATGACGAAATGGTGTTGGAAATTTTCATCAACACTATTGCAAAACCTCATGTAGAAAGTTTGAGTGGGGCTCTTCTATGGAAGAATTAGAATTCTCTTAGAAATTGACCATTTCCCAAGTTTTGTGTTTCTTTTTTGAACCTCTTTCAGTTGAATTTGCTGCTTTTTTGAAGTCACCAAGCAGAGATAATTGCAGTAAATCAGTTGATCCAGGGACATTGCAACTTAACCAAGGTGGAAGCTTAACCCATATTGTAGGATTAGGGTCGTCAATCCTTTGAACGTTGCAACAACATCACCGCTTTTTAGGGTAATTTGGCGAGCGTTTGGCTCGGCGGGATGTGTAACCCTGGTGCATTACTGTTGGCGCTGTGCCAAGAAAAAGCGGTGCTTCATGACGTGAGCCTCGACCTAGTGCATATACGTTGTGTCATTCCGTCGGGAAGCGGTGACGTCATGGAACAGGAGGCAGGGATGTTTGTGGAAAACCTGCACATCATCAACGCAAGAATGGGATCAAATGGAGGTGAGATGATTAATGGGGGCTGGAAAATAAACAATATTTTTTGGGAATTCACTTATTACTTTTCTTTGTGACCTTATAATTGCTGATGACCTATAGACAATGACGCCATACAAAATATAACGTTTAGCTCTAGAGAAATTTTTCAAATATTTTTATACTGCTGTATTTGTTTTCAGAAATGACGTTAGAGAACGGCGATGACGTCATACCGGTGTTGTACTTTTATCCTTTCCTGCTGAAAGAAGAAGAATCGAATCCGGTTGATAATTTAGTTAATTTTCCAGTTTATTTGAACTTGGTAAGTCAAGACTTGATAGAGGCTTTGATGACCTGTGGTAGTTCGTTACTCTCCTGCTTCTTCTGATGGGGGGGGGGGTTGCAGGGCAATGCCACAAAGCAATACGAGCTGAGCCACACATGATAGTCGAACTATTCTTAGGAAACACAAGATAAGTTCTGATGCAAACATTTTATTAATCGTTGCCGTGTTAGCGACGAAATTTATTCTCATACTAAAACATGGAATCAAGCTTTTGATTAAATTATTATTGAAATTAGTAGAATTGAGCTTCATCACTGCTCTTGACTGCCACTTTGTGGTTATTATTCAAACGTACTCACGATTCAAATTTTTTTGTCAACTATAATTACGTTGAAATTGCAGTTAAATTCAATACTCGAAAAAAAATTTTTATTGTTTATTGTACCATTGAAGATGTTAAGCTGCTACATTTAAACAAAAAAGCAATTAAGTGCGCTTTACAAAGATTAAACTTTTCTCTTCTTGTTTTACTTAGTCTCGCCAACACTTGCTTTGTTGCTTTCCTTTGCCTTCTCACGGCGTCGCGCGTTGCGTAAGAGGAGACGACGAGTTGCCAGTAGCAACAGACGCTTACATCGTTCTTCAATCCGGCCCTGATCTAACGTGGCGCGATACTTTTAAATCGCGCGCATATCTTGCGCAAAAGCGGCGCGATGACTGGTCACGTGTCTCCCCAGCTGTCAGTGAGATGATGTCACGGTCAGGTACCCGGATGTCGTCACGAATGTCAGGTACCCGGATGTTTTTTCGAGTATTAATTATCAGATTGCTTGGACCAGAACCCACAAAGCGATCACGTTGCGTTCGTCATAAGGATGCCACCCTTCCACCTTCTACCACCACACTCTTCGTTTGATGCTGAACATCAATCAGAAGAAAGTGAATTTTAAAGTTCTTAGTTTGATTCAAATGGAGTCGAACCCGAACCTACCGATTCAATAGCGGAGGCTCCGTCTACTTCTACCAAGGAAACTAATCGATCGTGATACACAAAAAGTTCTGTTCTCGGCATATCGTTAAGTAATCAACTATATCAGAGCTGGAGATTTTCGGTTTGATTCCCGATTAGTCTTAGCAACAACTTATCACCAGCCCACAACTGCTGCATATTGATTGACTTATCCATATTTATTCTCCACTTACGACGGATCGACAGCGGCGTTTTTACACGAATTACCCTCATTTTAGCAATTAATTTGGCGGAATGTGATTTGTGCTGAGGCTTAACACAAAACTTTGCACTTCGGTTCATACATTTATTTATAGGTATGCGTAATAGTATTTTTGTAATTGCACTAAATTTGAAATTGCTTTGCATCAGATACTTAAGTATTTTTCTGTTCTAGTATAGTAACTTCCATTTACATATCACTTTTGTTTGACACTTTTATTACGTCACAGGGCCCCGAGTATCGATCTCATCTGTCCCACCTGGTAGTGTGTCGCAGAAAGCTCCATCGATCACCAAAACAATCTCCCCAGCACCCGAGTTCGAATCTCAGGACCAACTGTATTTTCCTTCACAAGTTGAACCCAGTGAAAAATCCATTGACGCTTCAAGTGACCAGATGCTGGACGCAACATCAAGGCAGGAAGGTATGAGTGGCAGAGACTCGCTTATCGTGATTTCATAAATGCTTATGTATGATTATTTATTACCATTTAGATTCACCAGCACCAGCAAGAAATGAACCAGCTAGAATTCCAAATGGCGCTGTGCCTCATTTGGTAAGTTGCCTGCTTGAAGTTTGGTATAAAATACGGCCATGCCTTTCAAGACTTTGGTACCAAAGCTCTGGTTTTAATTCTCGGTCTCCCTGTTCCAAAAACTTTGAGACTATTACCCATTAACCCGGTTTGTGACAACGCAAGTACCTATATATATAACGCAAGTAGCTATATTTCCCGAGACCGAGTTAAATCTCCTGTTTCAACAAATTTCCGCCATTGTACAAAGCGCCGCTTTCAGCTTTATTCGATATATATTGCTTGGGTTTTTATGCAACAGTTTGTATCTTGTTTAATCGTTTTGCGTGATTCTGGCTTAAAGGCTACCAGTGCGGAAGCCTAGGGAAGAGCCACCAGAACGGCGATTACTTCAAAACTAGCAATACGAAAAAGTTATCCTCCCACAGGGTTCGAACCTGTAGTCTTAGGATTACCGGTCTACTGCTCTACCACTGTTCTTCCCTAGGCTTCCGCGCTCGTAGCCTTTAGGCTAGGAGCACACAAAACGATTAAGCTTTAAACCTCTGGCCTGCAAACGTCAAAACATCACAATTAATTTATCATCAACATCATAGTACTGGGTTTAAATAGTTTGTATCTTTCTGTTGACAAGGTATTGCAATACGAATAGGAAATTCAGCGATTGATATCGGAGTTCATCGGTGCCATTGCTTGTGCAAAACTGAGTTATAAGGCCGTGGCCCTTAAAATGTCTGATTTTTAGAGTTTTATCTGTGTTGCGTTATGAAGCGCACTGGTTTAGTCGAAAATTTCTTTTTTTGAAGCACAATTTAATGTTGATATTTACAGAAGGTTGCGCCCCCCAGCGTTGATATTGAGCAAAACAACCAACCATTAGAGGGTTCTGAGAGATCCGAAGACACCTTGGACAAAGTTTCAAAAGTATGAATAAATTTTGATGCTTTTTTATTGTTTTGCAATTACCTTTGTAATTTGGGCTCCTTAATCCCCATTGTTTAAGTTTTGCTGTCATTTCAATGCAATCTTATTCTAGCGTCAAAGTACGTAGTTACTAATTACTCACAATTACTCTAAGTGATCATCGGCCAAATGCAGCGCGATGCATGGAAAGTCTGTGCGATCGTTACGGTTTGTTCTAGTGCTTGCATTTGCTAGGTGGAGCCAGGAAGCTTCGTCTAGGGTTGGTAAAATTATGTTTGTAATTGAAAATTTTAGGCCGCAAATTGTAATTAAAGCTGAACTAAACAACTTTTCCAAACCTGGTTTAAGCTACTCAGGTTTTTAAGAGAGCAAACAGTAATACACCCCTAAACCCTGTGAAGTAATTGCAACAGTATTGCTGAAAATGTACTCCGTTTCTCAGGCCGCTCATTATTGCTGATTTAACGGTGAAACCTCAAACTCTGATTCAAAGGGCTGAGAGTTCGTTTCTTTCGGCCATTACTGATTTTGAAAGTTTTGTGAATGCTTGTAATCAAACAATTCTTTTGTTCTTACTTGCATATGGCGCAAGGGTAAAGCGTCGGAATTACGCTCCTAAAGCTCAGAGTTCGATTCCTTTTGCCGCTGCCAGTTTTGCAGGTTCATGTCCAATGTAACGTACGTATTTCATTTATAAAACTTTTTTTTCTTGGTTTCAAAACTTATTTTGGTCTTTTATTTTTGTTAAAAATGTCATAATTTTACTTTGTCCATTCAAGGAAATGCGTCAAGACGAAAATTATGATCTGTCGAAAAAACTGAACATGTTATAACATTGTCATATTTCGGTTATTAACCAACAACTTAACGTTTAGGAACAACTTGAAGGCGGCATTCTTCAGGCCTTGTTGGATGACGAGAGTGAAGATTACAGGTGAGTAGAGTTTCAAGTCTCAAACTAAAATTTCGACGTTGAGTTCGAAATTGATAGTTTTAACTTAGTTCTGTTTAATTGTTATTTAAACTACTACTGAGCTGTATTTGTTTATTGTTATACTCTGTTTACGATAAACAAATAATTGTATTGATTGATTGATTGATTACAGGTTTCACTTTAGTACATGAATGCGATATGTTGTTAAAGTTATTTCAAAGATGTTATTGTTTAACAAATCAGCGAGATGATATTATTTACAAGGCAGTACGATGATGTGAGAAGATACTGCGTACACCAGATGACTTAATCTAAGTGCTTCTTAGGCTTGCAATGTGTTTTAAATTAGCTAAAGAGTTAAATCTATAAGTGAAGATAAAATAATCGTCAGTATAAAAAAAATCTTGTATATCGCTAAAATTTGGAGACTTAATTTAAGATGAAAGGATGTGTCCAAGATCAATATGTTAGGTAGATATTAGTTACTTGTGATCTACGATCTATGATAGAGTAGAACAGCATAGTAAAGTTTTAAATAATTTCCTGAGTAAAAACAAATTAATCAGACAGCTGAAAACGATTACGTGATAGTTTGAAATTCAAAGTCCAATCGACGCCCGTTTGATCTGAACTCCTACTCCTGTCAGTTCAAGCTTGAGTTTGTCTTGAGTGGAGTTTCTGCTTGAGTTTTGCTTGTTGCTTAACAAGTCATTGGCTTTTTTGCACGCTTATGATGCATCGCAAAGACAGATTGAAACGTCTGCTAACAATACGTTTCATGTTGCGAAAACGAGCTTGAGCCTTTCGTTAACATTGGACGCGAAGCGAAGGTTTGCAACCTTCGCGAGTGGTCGCTTACGTCACTTCCCAAAATAGGCCAACCATTCGACTACAATTTAGTCGAAGTGAAGTTAAGCAGACGCTCGCAAAGTTTCCGACTGGTTGAACATTGCGCATGTTGTTGATGATGTCAAATTTTGGTTGCTTCACGTCGCTTTGTGTTGCTTGGCGTCCAGTGTAAAGCTGTATTGCGCCTGCTGGCAATACAGCTTTCGAGGAAATGTCGCAGCGGTGGTGAGCCGTTAGCAACACTTTAATTGACTTGGCTGATCCGAAATTGGAACCTCAGTTCTCTCGTTCCAGAGACATATGTGTTACCACTCGCCAACTGGTTGGTATTCTTGGGTTTCTCAATTTCTGGCTTGTTAATCTTCGAAAGTAAGAGTATAGAATCACTCTCGATTTTTGAGTACGCCTCTTGTCGGACTTGAGCTTACGTTCATTCTCGTGACAGCCGTCTTTATGTTTCAGATCTACGTCATCGGTTCATACAAGCACACAGAGAGATGACGCCACACGCTAGTTTGATGACGTCATAAATTTGCATCTTACCCACTTTGCCTTGTTTTGCCTTCATTTAGATCATCACTGTGTCTAGCACTTTTCATTCCATAGAAAATAGTTTTTACCTAATTGATTGTTACCTACGTGTTTGTCTTTTTCGCTTTCCTTACCCGAAGTTTCAATCTAAGATATTTGCAAGTGTTTATTGTAATGTACAATGACTTGAAGTTTTTACGATGTTCTTTAAATAAACGATATTTTTCAAAATGTTGACTGGTTTAATTGCTGTCTGATGTCAGCCAACAAAACAAAGCTGTTCATTGTCTCAATTTACTGAAAGTTTTTTGCAGCCATTTATAAATTAAAATAAATGTTATCGAAGTATTTGGAAAACTTTTCCACACACCCCCGCTATCGCTGCTTGAATGGAAAGTAACAACTACGGTTGAACAGGGTCTTTGCCACCTCTGGGCTCAGTTTTGTTCCGTTTTTGTGACTGAGACTATCTCAGGCTTTCAGTATGCCAGCCCATTGTCTCGTGGGGGAGCCATGCTGCAATGCCTTTTCTAAATATGCTAACGCTACCCCCAAAAATAAACTATTTGTTACGCATTAACTCAAGTTCCATGTGACTTTACTGATGCTTTTGAGGAGAATAAAACTTGATAGCCTACTTTATTACTTTTGACTCCATTTAAATCACTGCATATAATGAGGCGCATTTTTTGCATAAAAATAGATTTCTCTGTTGTTATTCGCTTTAGCCAAATTTGGTCTTTATTTTTTTCTTCTTTTAACCTTCGATAGGAAATTATGACTCGACATTGTCTCAATGATGTGATAAAATCCTATTTGTATTTTTTCCTAGCAATCGAAATTAGTATTGCCTTCGATTGTCTTGAAAAGATGTGTCATGATTGCTAAGGTTATAGCATATAAATTTGTTCGTGAATTAGCACTAAGTTTCAGTGACCACTTAACAGTGCTTCATTCGTTTGTAAATCTTTAGTGTGATTTATATTAAATTATTTTCCTATTTTTATAATGGATCTTGTTTCCTTAATTCTCACGCAATATAGCGTGGCAATCAATTTCATTGTCAAACGCTACTCGGCAGTGAAACTAGCTATGTGGTGCTAAAGAGTAAACTTTCGCACTTGGTAGGACTAAAATGATGTTTTGTACATCTTTACTCTTATGTAACGGCAAAAAGAGGTGGCGCTATTCTTTTGGACGAATTTGCACCGGTATAGAAGTTGAAATTCCATTCTATTTAAATTTGCTACTTGTCTGGTTCGAAGCCGCCAAGCAACGTAATGATTGTAAACAGTTTTATTCACATCAGCAACAACGGATTAGGTTGCTGGTTGAATCCAGATCCCGTGATTGGTTCGTTGGAAAAACGACGCTCTTTTGCACTTGATCAAATTTTATCGCTTGTTGAAAAATGCTGAACGTGGGTATACATCAAAGAAATATATAAGCTCAGGAAGAAGGGGGGGGAGGGGGCTATTCAGTAAGTTATTAGTTAATTATCAATCACTTTTCTTAAATTTCGTTCTATTAGCCAGATCCTCCCCCGAAAGTATCTTTCTCTATAAAATGTTCACGCAATAGATTACTCCTTGTGAGTTTGTTTTGCCGAACTATAGAAATTTATGATTTACCAGCTTTTAAATAAGAAAACGGAAATTTTACCATTTATAGCTCACTTTCCGCATAGCCCATTTATGCAACCAGTTTTATCACGCACAGAGCTGGACAGCGCTGTTTCGAGCTTTCAGCTCTCATCGGCAGCCCTCAGCTTCTCTAACAAAGTTATTCCCCAGCTGGACAAGACTCTTGGCTGAACTGGACAAACCTTAAGGGCTTGCAGAGCGGCAGAGGCTTTGTAGGGAATAAACGATTTTTCACTTGTGATACTTAAAAAAAACAAGTGAAAAAATCGCTGAACCCTTGTAGTAAGGACAGCCATAGGCTATCCCTACTACAAGGGTTCCCCTTGTGTGACCACGGAAATCATAACCGACAAGTTTGACGTCCTTGTCAGTTTTATCACGTTTTCGTATTGCTAATTTCTATGCCACGTTTCAAAAGGATTGATTTTTATAATTGTGCTTTTAAATACTATCGTAACATTACTTGAAATCTAAAAATCAGAGGTGGAGTCCTCGAGGACGTCCTCAAGGACACATTTTCAAATCCTTGGCCTTGGCCTCAAGTCCTCGAAAATTGCCCTGTCCTCGGCTCGAGGACAGCACTATTTTTTGAATGGTTAAAATTTTGTGAATCGGCTGAAAAATGTTTTTCTAGACCGTTTTTATAGAGATCGACCGAAAAAAAATTTTTAAGACGTTTTTTCTTAGGAAAACACTTGCATTTATGTCCTTGGCCTTGGCCTCGAGCATTCTTGTCCTTGTCCTAGGCCTCGGATTTTTTTTGTGTCCTTGGCCTTGGCCTCGAGCCTTGCGTCCTCGACTCCACCTCTGCTAAAAATACATAAAAATATCATTAAAAATTTGTGTAAAAATAGTTCTAAAAATGGCGATTTTTGTAAAACCAAAAATATTTCATACTTGGCGTTGTTTGTCAAAATTAGTTACAAGACATAAGAGAGGCAGTGGCGGATCTAGAAAATTTTGGTGGGGGGGATTTTAAGCACAAAACCTCAAAAATTCGGATGTCTTCACCGAAATTGAGAGTGATTTTTCGGCCGAAATCGGAAATTCAAACGTTTTTTTCGCCCAAAATCAGGTGGTCTCCAAAAAAAAAAAAAAAAGGTGTTCACCGAAATTGAGAGTGATTTTTCGGCCGAAATCGTTAGGTTTAGGCTGGTGGGGGGGATGCATCCCGAAATGGAGCCGAATTATTCGAAATAGAGGCTGATTTTTCGGCCGAAATCGTTACTTTTAGGCTGGTGGGGGGGATGCATCCCCCCCTAAATCCGCCACTGAAGAGAGGCTATATACTTTGCCCATTCTATTCTATGCGTGACTTAATAATTTTTGAAAATGGAGACGCATAATTAAATGCATTTGTAATTTAAATTCTAGCAATAATACACTTTTGGGCTAAAGCCTAATAGGTATAAGTGTAATTTCTGGAAAATAAGTTTTCGATAAAATGTAATTTCGCCAAACGTAAATTCTGGCAAGGGTAGATTTTAGAAAATAAGGTTTGGGAGAAATGTAATTTTTTCGAGCAAGTGTAAAAACGTTTGAAATGTGACCCAACTGGCCGTAAAATGGCTAGTTTTTCCGAAAAATCACAAAAATCGCTCAGCAACTAGGGCTTCACCCACAGACCCCCGTACCTACGCTTAGTTGCACCCGTTTGCTCAGTACGCCATTTAATAGGGGCATTTTCTGAACAAAAGTCTTTTAGTTTCAAATCCTCACCTTAACAAAATCCTGGTTGCGGGCCTGCAACTCGAGGAAGACTGTTTTAAGTTGCAATCCCAATTTCATGGGTAAAATAGTGCTCATTTACGGCCATTTTTATCAGTTTTGTTACGTTCCGAGATACTGTATACCAGCAGAAATGGAGGCTTCGAGGGCACAATTTGAAGTCCTTGGCCTCGAAGCCTGCAAGCTCTCGAAAATGCCCTGTCCTCGGCTCGAATACAACACTATGTTTTGGCTTGTTGAAAATGGGTCAAGGCCATTAACAATGTTGTTTTATCTTGGAGCACGCCAGAGAACTTGCGAAAAAAAATTTTGAAGACCTTTTTTTTAGAGTACGCTTAAATTTCGAGGAAATTTTGCGAATTTCTTGGCGAAGACCTTTTTTGCTTTTTTATAGAACACTTCCGAGTTTGTCCTTGGCCTCGACAAGGTGTGTCCTTGGCCTTGTCCTCGGAATTTTTTTTTTTTTTGTCCTAGGTCTAGCTTCTTGTCCTCGACTCCACCTCTGTATATCAGTTTAACCAATTTTTCACGGTTTTTGGTCGGTGAAATTGTTGTTGTTGCATTGCATATTCATCCTCCCGTCACCGTACAACGCTGACCAGACTTTTCATTACAATGACTACTTCGTGGTTGGAGGAATCCGCACCTGCTTAGGACTTTCCTGCGATCCAATGTTCTTGTGAATTTCTTCGAAAGTAGGAAAAACATCAAAGTTTCAGACCTCTGCAGAACATTTTTGGGTGAAAACATCAAGTAGGCTATTTACATAACTTTGCGGAAACAGCAGTAGCAGCAAAAAGATATTTGTCTCTCAATCTTGCACTCTAATTCAAAGTTTCTAATTCACTCTAATTCAAAGTACTAAAGCAGTAGACTCGGGTTCGATTACCCATCGGGTCAAACCAAAGACTATAAAAATTGTCACCAATTGAAGGGACAGTGTGAAGTCTCCGCCGTGTGTGGTAGACAGGGTGGCAGCTTGACTCAAAGACCTAAAGGTCCTTCGCTCTCTCCTGGCTAAGGCAACTTGTTGAATAAAATGTAATTACAATTTTAGGTGTGAATAGGTGATTATTCAATCACCTCCATAAAAGACGGTGAATTAGCGTCATTACAGCATTTTTATGAATAACATACTGTGCGATAATTCGACACGGTTTGATTACGCAGTAAAATATGCCAAATACTTCATATTAAGTCAAATTTTTGAAGTTCTGCTAGTGTTGTAGGCTAAGTTTAAGAAATCACTTAGATGCTATACAGTGCTCAAAAGATTAACCTTGTTGTTAAAGTTTCGCTAGTTAGAACCAACTAGCATTATCTACAGAAGTCAGACAGAAACCGTTAGCGAAAAGTTCTGTCGGAAGACTATTGTTAAGATTTGTCTCACACTATCTTTTTTGTACCTCTAGTCTAAACTTCAGGTGACTGAAAGGAAGTTTTACTCTCATTTCGCCGTTGGCCTAGAGTTGGAGTTGAAACGATGAAGAATCTTGGTTTTCAACAGCCGGGGTAATTTTTGTCTGGAGTTTTTGGGCACAATTTTTTTTCAATGAAATATTTTTGAAAGTTAAACGTATTTTTGCTAATTCTTGAAGAAAAATTTGCTGCTGCCGACATCAGTAAGAGCATTTGCCTCTATACAAAGAAGTATTCCCCCTAAAGTTTTTTTGACACCCTGGAATTTGTTTTCCCAGTCTGAATTTGCAGAAAAAGGGGTGGGTTTATCAACCATACCAGTTTATCAACCATTTAACTTTCTTTGAATCAAGCAATTTAATATTACAGGAATGGCAAAGAAATTGAGATAATTTCAAAAAAGACAGTGTTTTACTTATTTACGTATTTGGCTGAACTACATTCTGCTTTTTGGATAAACACTTCAGTGATAATACCCGGTAAATTATTATTTGTTAAAATTTTTTCGATAGCGGCAAAAAATGTGTAATTTTAACCTTCGCAATTTGTTCGGGCTCGTTTTTTCTCACCATAATTTGAAATCTGGGTCTACTGGAATTTTCAAATAGACTATTATCAACATTTAGCGTAGCTCTTACTGGATTTTTTTTCCGTTTCGGGCCCATTGAAAATTCGAATTGGTATTGGTTCTACTCAGAGTCAGAGCCAGGTGGCTCTACTTTTGGGGGCAAATATACCGAGCAGCGGTAACTAGTAGCGAAGCCAGTGGCGGGAAATGGGGTGGTTATAGCCCGCCATTGGAATGTCGACCAAAATGCGGAATAAGGAAAAAAAAACTAAAAAAAGCCCAAAAATTTGATCGCCGTGGAAAAGTGCTACACATAGGTTTCATTAAAAAATTTAAGCTCAAGAAAAGGGGGAGGGGTCTGTTCAGATTTAGTTAAATACTCATCACTTCTCTCAAATCTCGTTCCATTACCCCCCCCCCCCCCCCCCCCCCCAATCAATTATCTTCATAAAACTTAGACGAAGTACATTGCTTCTGTGAGTTGTTTTTTTTTTTTAACTAAGGGATTTTGTGATTTACCAGCTTGTAAATGAGACGACTGAATGTTTACCATTAGCGATTTCCCACATAGCCCATTCATGCAACAAGTCTAATCATGCTTTTGCGCAGCCAATATCTATGCCACGTTTGAAAAGCATTAATTTTTTATCATAATAGGTTCTAAATTTATCTTATTTTTGCAAAAAAACTCAAAATCTTCGAGCCCTCCCACTGCAAATTTCTGGCTCCGCGCCGGTAACGTGGCTACTTTTCAATGGCTTGAAAAAAACGAAGCAGCCCTCTACTGCTACTATTTTGAAATGTTGAGTGCTTTTATCAAGATTTTGCTCCTTGAAATGTTGAAGTTTAAGAGTCTAATTAAGTAATTATAAAACAAAAACAAACATATAGTCAATGTTTTAATTGGGGAAAGATGTTTTGAAACCTATCTGTCGACTCACCTTTAAGCCTAATACAAAAAATTATCGATACTATGCATTTTCGAGAGAATATTTAGAAGCATTGTTTTTACATACGATTAGCGAGCAAATAGTAGTAAACTTGACCATTATATATTGTTTTGTCAGCGTAAGATCACAATTAAAATATGCAGTTACTGCTTTTCAAAATTTTTTTTGTCTGCAAATGAAACATATAATCGAAGGTTTGTAAAGCAGTAAGTAAGTAGCTTCACTGCTTTTCAATTTAATGAAAACAAATAATTCAAGAATAGCAGTAACGGCAGTTGCTATGTTTCAAACTAAAAACTCAAATTAAACGCGCTCAAACTGCATTTTTAAAACACAGTAACGACCACTACTGCGATTCAAACTGAAAAAGCGGCAGTATACAGGGAAATGACGTCATTTGTACACACAATAACTCCGTAAACAAACATTTTTGCAACGTTTGGATGCGACCAACGGACGCAGAAAGTGAAAAACGCTCAAGTTATACAAAAAACCGAAAATATGCAGTTATCGCTTTTCAAAAATTTACGGCAGAATAATAAAACCAAAATAGTTGCAGTGTTGCACCGTGTCTTATTTTATGCAATGGCCAACGAAACGCAAATTTGCTACTTTCTAATAATTTATACTCGTAGTGGCGTTATTAACCAAATGACATTCAAAACTGATTGAAATATGTTTAAAAAACCAGCGGCAACAGCAAATTTGACAAAAACAAGTTTTTGGTGAAAGCTCCAAGGATGAAAAGAAACTTTTAATACATTTCGAGACCAGTAAAGCAATGCATCATTTCTTAAAACTGTAACAACGGTGTGTTCTTGCTTTGAAGAGTTTACTAAGTTCGGTTAAGGGTTAAGCTTACGATAACTGATTCAGCAAGATAACCGGCAACTGAAACGGTAGCTCAGATTCGATTCCGGTCGGGTCAAACTCAAATTCTATAAAAATTGTCAGGTCATTTCGATGTCTTCAGACCTGGGCTATTTAAATCAAAATGAAATTATGTGGTTTTACATAATGATCTCTGCTAATTTAAACTGACCACCTTGTTAAGTAGCAAACGCAGCTGTAAAAATCGAGCGTTGTATTGCAAAAACAATAGAAATAAGTCAAAAAATTTTGTGCGGTTACGGTATCAAAAAATTAAAAAGTGGTAACAGTACGAATAACAATGAAGCACAATACATACATACACGTTAACACTAATAACTCCAGTCAGTAGCAACGTATGCATCAAAATTTTACTTACTGCCATTTTTGCAAAAATTTACCGTATACCTTTTACTCTTTTTTCCTACAATAAACCAAGCTGGGGGCCAAATTACATCCAATTTCTCTTGCATTGTTCATAAATACAGTATATGAGTTCCAAGTCATTCTTTCTAACAAGAATGGTCAAATTCTTCGAAATTTAATAACAGAACTTTAGCAAACAATTTAAGTATAACTCTAAAATTTTTAGCAATCACAAACGAATTTCTTGACATCGTATCGCTCGAGTGAACTTAAATGGTTTACGTATTATCTTTGCAAACGCGGGCCGGTCATATGCTACTGAATTATCAAAGGTGACACGATGCATTCGCTTTGGGGGAAATTTGGCACTCTTGGTTTTTACCCGCAGTGACATTGTTTAAAAAGGCTGTAACACGGAAATAAAAACACATTTAAGGATACAAAACATCCATTCGAAAAAGTAATCGGTACTAACAAAACCGCTTTAGTGCAAACAACGTCAATAATAATGCAAAACAGTTAAATTTCATATGTTCAACTTGCTGTCAAAAATCGGCAACGGTTTTAAGCAACACTGAAAATAATTGATTATTCATAATACATAAAATGTTTATGAAGTTGTAAAAAATACAGCACCAAAGATACAGTGAAATTTAACCAACAGTAAACAGTACCTAAAATATATTGGTTATTTTATTAATATAAAGCACTGAAATCATACTAGCCGAGTACTTTGAAAACAGCGGCACACAGTGATCTGACATAAATCTAATCCACGCAGATGATCGTGATACTAATCTACACAAAATCTTGACAAAACTGCAGAAAGTATTACACAAACGTAGGTTAAGGCGAAGACCGACTAGTGCACGGTTTAAACAGCTGATAAAAAATTAAAAAGTGATTTGAACAAGAGTCTACAGTTATATGTGGTGGCGTCTAAAGCTAGTAAGCATAAACTAATCTTTAAAATTTACTAGCACTCGAAATATTCGATTTTAGTCAGATTTAAATGCTTCAGATCATTTTTTGCATTATTCTTATTCTTGGGCATTATATCACGTTGGATTGCAACTCTTTACTTCTTGCTTCTTATGTAGATAGCGATGCTTTCTCCAAGCATGTTGTATGCTGCAAATGAAAAGATTTTGTTTAGAATTTTAATTTTTGTTGCTGCTCTCTAGCGCCTATCAACGATTGTAAAAGTAAAGTTTCTAAGAGGGTGGCTTGACGAATCATAAGAACAGTAGTTTAATCAACACAGAAATACCGATTCATCACGAACATAGAAAAAATTTGATACAAAAAGAAGTATTTGCATTCATTTACAATACCACCATAGCCAATCTTACCCATGACACCCGAACAAGCAACCTGGTGACATCTGAGTTCATTTTCTTAACTTTCTACACGTAAAATCCGCATCGATTTTTAGGAAAGTACAGTAACTGCAAGAAATTGATCTCTTACAACTAACCATTACTTTTCCAGTCATTTGTCAGTCATTGACCATGACCCAAAACAAGTTTGCCATTTTGGTGCAAATGACAAAAAAAAAAAAAATTGTGTTCCGAAGCTGAAATCACACATGCAATGATCGCAATAAATCTTAAAATGGCCACAAAAATTGTATTCGAACAAACGCTACAAGTTGAATGTACTCACACAGATGCAGCATATGAAAATCGTAAATCAGCATTCTTCACTACAACAAGATCATCTTGTAACTCTCGCCGAAGAAGATGACTATGACACAAAGAATAAATTTAATCCTTCAAATAATTAGTAAGGCAGCTTCTTTATCATAAAAAAAATGATCGAAAGAACGTCCCAACACCTCGAACCATAATATGCTATTTAGTTTGAAACTGAACCAAGATGAAACATCAATGGGTTGCAAAGTTGAACCTTCTAAAACCGTAGTATGACACACGCATTACAGTGAGAGGTCGCCTGGGGCTAAGTGTTTAGTGCTTACGGTTTACTAGTGTTTAGCCAAATATAACAAAAGTGCAATAATTAGTGAACGCCAAATAATTATATTCAGCATGAAAAGCGATTACAACCAAGTTTGAGGTTGAAAAATCATGGAGATTTTGAAGTAAAATTCGATATTTACGTCTTTAACTCAATTGCGATAAACTTTTTAAAGGGGCATTCAAGTCAAGTTTTTCAATGCTGGCCAAAATGTCAAGAGCCAAAATGCATTCTCACCAAATTAGAACTTTCTTCGTCTTGCCGTTTTCAAGATATTGCAGTTCAAAATTAACAACTTTTCTCTTACTTTAGTGCAGCCATTTTGCCAGTATTGTGACAAAGATTAACTTTTGGAAAGTTGGCTCGAGTTTACTTGAAAAGCAGCTAATTTACATTTCTGACCTTTTACTTTGTTTTGACAACAACACTGTCGAAAACACTTATTGATAGTTACAAACACGCAGTCACTTTTTGAAATTTTGTTCGTAGATGTCAACCCTAGCAAAGTTTGAAGGGGAAATCGAAATTGTGATATCTTGGGAACGGAAGGTTGTAGAAAACTGAAATTTGGTGAAGTTGGTCTTCAGATCTGCCATTGATGAAGTTGGTTTTAGGTCATTTTTTTTCGAGAGAAAACCAGTGCAAAAATGTTTTGACCACAATGCCCTTTTAAATTACTTTTGGATTAGAAGTTCTCCCTCTTCTACTTGTTCAAGTTGCTTCTGCTGACGTTCCTCTTCATCCTAGAGATGATTTTTTTTAAATTAAAACAAGCTTAAACTCCTAAAGTGATTACGAAATGATGAACGGTCTATTTTGAATCTAAATTGTCGTCGAAACGATAGCAGGTTTGCTACGTAGGAGTGTTACATGGTATTGTAACAACTCAACAGTGATGTCACTAAATTAGTAGTCGCCACACTGGAGTTTTTTTTTCCTTGTTTCATGTCACGTCGGCGGCAGCCAAGGTTTTGAGCAATATAACTGCAATAAATCTTGCAACCGCTACAATGTTCCAGAATTGCAGCGGCAATAGGCACTGATATTTTTTTCCGAAGTTTCTATCCTGGCAGTGTGTTTGTATAGATTAGCAAAGAAATAATAAAGAAAGTAATAGTTTTAATGCTTGCTGTTCAAAGGGGGTTGTAACGTTTTAGTAAATAAATAGCAAAGAAAGAGCAGAAGCTTTTCCTACTTAATGTTCAAAAAAAAAACCTTAATCTAAAGCGCGAGACTGGACACTTTGACAAAGTAAATGCTTTGACTCGCATTTGTTAACTGTCTTCAGCCTAAGATAGCTTGATTCATATCATAACAACACATCTACAAAGGATAGTTAACTTGTATAAAAGAATTTCTACAGTCATTACGTTCTTCTAAAAATCACAAACCTTTTCAAACTGCCGTTGCAGTAACAAGAGATACAATTTTCTTGCCAAAAATGCCCGAACATGTTTTTGAATACAAATAGCAGCATCGCTTTCAGGCGAATTGCACAAGTTAGGCATGGCAACCTAGAAAAGAACATTTTTGACATCACAATGAATGTTAAAACAAAAATCAAAAAATGGTAAGAAAACAAATTACTTATCATACTGGTACTGGGAAAAATTCCTTTCATTTTGAGTTAAAAACAAACAGAATTTGAAGCAAAGCCAGTTAGCATAATTATAATTTAAGTTTACTTGCCAATTTCTACAATTCAGAATTTTGAGTTCCAGTATATACTGTGGATTTTCCACTGTATATTTGCCTGCTGAGTTGTACCGGTATTGCTTTTGGTAGATATTTCTTCGAGAGTGTTTTACTGTGCTCCTTTGGCAGCTGTGCTGGTGACTTTTTCTACCATTATCTTAAGGGGTTAACAAATACCATATCATTATTATGCAGATACCAGTAGCAATTAATTAGTTTATCAATAGAAAGTTTATTTTTAGCAACAGAAAGTTAATAACAGGATAATCATAAACGTTTAGAACAAAATTCGGTTTAGAATAAAATCATAAAATGTTAAGAACAGAACATTACATTCAACGCAAAAACAAAGGATGGTAATTAAATTTTGTCCATCTGAAAATATTTCATCACTATGTATTTTGATGAAAGTAAAGTGCTAAAACTTGGTCAGAATAATTTCAGAGTTTTTGCTGTTATTTTGACAGCACAACTCAAAATTTTTCTTGCTGTCAACTGTTTAAAAAACGTAAGATTGTTAAAGAACTAATTAAGAATATATGGCAATCTTAAGCATTACCTTTTCATTGCAGGTTTTCTTTGAAAGTCTGGCAGAAGCAGTTTGAATCACTCGCTCATTTCTAGCTTTTCTCTCCTTCCATAATTTGTCAAAATCTGGTGCATTGAGATCCAAGTCAACACCTTAAAAATATAGCAAATAATCAGAAAACATGTTTCCTCTTCTAAGGGTTTGGTCTGCTAGTCAGTGATTTCCTAACATGAAAAAAGTCAAAAATGAAGCCCAATAACAGAATAAAAACACTGATATGATCAAATCTGTTTTAACTGTTGAACAGAAGCTTTCACTTCAGACTTAAATGCCAGCATTCTTTCATTAAATATGGCTTGCTTGAAAATAGCCTATTATGGGCTACCAACTAGAGCCAACAGGCCTACACCCTATCGTATTAATACATTTTCCAACCTGCTGTGATGGCAGATCCTTTTTTCAATATGCGCTTATATGAGAACAAAATGCTGCATTGCGTTAACCAATGTTTTTGCTAGTTTTTCAACCTTAACAACACAATACTGCTGAACTAAATGAACATCCCTGATCTGATACCAACACGCTTAGAAAAAAATATGCTAAGTTACTAACAATAACAGCTGCAAATACACTGATAGTAGGGTACTTATGGTATGTATTAATGTTGTTTTTAGAATGAATAAGTTGGAAAATTTGTTCTGTTTTAGGTACTGATAACTTTCTCAAGCAAAACATTTAAAATATATAATCAAGTCAATAAAGTACACTGCAAAACCAGGGCTACCCTTGGCTTTCTACAATTCTGTACTCAACAGTTCAAATCAAATCTTTCATTTTATTTGCTGTATTATGTCAAAGCATGTAATAAGTCAGCAGGGTCCATCTTCACGTTATTGCGCCTGCGCCCTGCAGGCAACATAACTTCTTCTATAGAAATGCTACAGTGGTGGCGAGTTATTGGCAACACTGTGTCCAATTTGACCTTCCAGAGATTTGAACCTCAGACCTTCTGCTCCAGAGACAAACGAGTTATGCTCGAACAACTGGCCGATCGGTAATGAAAACTACTCAATAAATTAGTACATAATGAAAATAAGGGGCTATTGTATTAAACATAACCCGAGGTGTGGCTAAAAAGAAACGAGACTGACATCACAGATTGCACAACACGACTAATCATTGAGAATCAAAACTTTCACAGTGTGGTGTAACATGTGTTCTCTGTTTAACAGCTGTTTTGACACAACATCGCAATTATTTTTGCTTTTGCAAAGCAATAGGTAAATGTGATTGATTACTTGCTAAAAAAATTGTTGTGCAATATCTCGGAGTTTTTGTGGCAATAGATGTTCAATTGCAAAATGACAATTGAGCAAAGAATCAACTTTAAATTTTGTGTCAAACTTGGAAAAACTGCAACAGAAACATTGAAGATGTTGCGTAATGTTTATGGAAATTCTTCCATGTTCACAACAAGAGTTTTTGAATGGCACAAGCAATTTGTAAAAGGCAGGGAGGATGTGGAGGATGATCCAAAGTCAAGGAGGCCTTGCACTTCCACGACTGATGCCAACATTGAAAAGGTTCGGCAGTTGGTTTGCAGTGACCGTCGCTTAACCATTCATGTCACTGCCAACAAAGTTGGGATGGATAAAGAAACGATCCATACCATTTTGGTGGACACTTTGGGCATGCGTAAAGTGTGTGCCAAAATTTTGACTAAGGAAGAGAAAGTTCAACGATTGAATGTGCTGAGACATCCTTCAGCAGCTGGAAGCAGACGACAAACTCTTGGAAAACATCATCACATGAGTTAAGTCATGGGTCTTTCAATATGATCCAGAAACAAAACGACAAAGTCGCCAGTGAAAACGTGCAACCACACCCACACCAAAGAAGGCTCGCATGCAACGTTTGCAAGTGAAAGTGATGCTGATCACCTTCTTTAACCATCACGGACTGATGCATTGTGAGTTTGATCCTCAAGGGCTACCAGTTAACCAACTCTTCTACAAGGAAGTCCTGACTCGCCTTGTCAACAAAATCCATCAAAAACAAAGAGCTTCCTGGGCTTGAAAAACCTGGATTTTGCATCACGACAATGCTACTGCCCACACAGCCCTCAGCGTGAAACAGTTTTTGGTCTCAAAAGAAATCACCACATTACACCATCCACCTTTTTTGCCGCACTTAGTCCCTTGTGATTTCTTTCTTGCCAAAACTAAAAGGGATTCTCAAGGGGACATGCTTCAAAGGAGTCAAGGATATCAAGACCGGCGTGATAAACCACCTTAAAACAATCACCAAAGAGGAATTTTCACAGTGCTTCAAAGGGTGGTCAACAAGAATGGAAAAGTGCATCAAAGCCAATGGGGAATACTTTGAAGGGGACAACTAGAAATGACATAAGACTTCTTGTTACACAAAGTGGACATTGCATGATATGTACCGTATATACTCGCCTATAGGTCGCACCACCGTATAGGTCGCACTATTAGTTTTGTGTTAAAAAAGTTGAATTTAGCGTTGACTCGCACATAAGTCGCACTATCTTTTTTGCACAGATAACTTCGAAAATTAAGATAAATTTTCGAAGTTATCTGTGTGAAAATTAAAATAAACTTCAAAAATTAAAATAAATTAAAAACAAATAACTTCGAAATCGAACATTAAAATCGCAAAACCATTTTTTCTTAACAAAGCGGGAAAATCCAACGCACGCTGAGCGGTCGCATGTACGTGTGCGCACATGAAACTGTCTCGCATTGGTATGTGCGAGCACAAGCGCAAGCGCAATTCATGTCTATAACGGCTTATTAGCCGGAAAATACGGTACTTGCAATAGCCGAAAACTTTCAAGGTACGTCGTGCGGATAGGTCGCACCCGTGTTTTTTGTTAAAAAATATGAGAAAAAAGTTGCGACCTATCCGCAAGTATATACGGTATCTAAATAAACTTTTCAATTCAATAGTCTCGTTTCTTTTTAGTCACACCTCATAAGGCCTATTCAAAAAGGTCTGGACTCGGGCAGTTGTTATAATCAATCTGCCACTAAACTTTGAAAGCAATACATGAATGTGGGTAGGTTTACAAAATACATCTGAAATCTGAACAAATTTGCAGCCACAAGCCTATATAATTAGGAAAAGATACCATATTCAGCATTTAAACTGTCAAATATTAAATGGAGGGAAGCTTTAGCAGCCATAACTGGATGAATCTTTGAACGAAACCATTTCAGGAAGAAAAAACAAAAATATTCACACTAATAATAAAGACAAAAAAACTAGCCTTTACATCCAAACCAACCATATTTTGTCCCAAACTCTTGGTGAAACCAGCCAAAAAAAAACACTAGTAGGATGCTTTCTTTCTATGGGGCGTATTCAAGATGGTTGTGGCTGCGTTATAACTGATCTGCGTTGTCCGTCTTTAAAGCAAAACTACATGCAGCTTTTCCCAAAAATCTTTAATGACAAACTGCAAGAACTACATAATGCAGTGCCCGAGGTAGATCATTTCCAAAGTGAATAAGGCTTGGATTAAAAAGTAAAATCACTCTGGGGTTAAATCAGCCACTTTGCTGACTTCACAAAAACTAGAATGATTCCGAAATGTGGATCTCTGATTTCTAAAGCAGAGTTGATTGGACATAACAGCAGCAAAAATAAATTAGCCAAATCAATATTTTCCAAATGCCGGTCACTCAATTTTCAATTTGAGGCAGTTATTATTATGAAAAAATATAAGGGTTTAAAGAGAATCGGACAATTCAATCAAATTAGCACACTTATTTTCATAAGCATAATGTTATTCATTTTACAGTCCAAAAGATTTTATAATACCAATATTCACTCCCAAGGGTTACTCATGTTTGATAAACAAATTGCTTCTAGCAATTACAGCAAATACGTCACAAAAAAATCTCTGCATTGATTTTGTATACTTCTTGAACAACATAATAATTACAACTAACCCAAACACCGAGCCAGTTATTTTTCAATTTCCAGAATGTCACTTATTCATCTACAGCAGGGGTCTCCAAACTACGGCCCGCGGGCTGTATACGGCCCGCGAGGTCATTTTGTCCGGCCCGCCAGTAGACTTCCAGTAGCCAATGCTAATTTAATTTTGTTTTGAAATTTCTAAATGAGCTGCCTTCTTCAAACGCCACGCAGATGACGTATGCCGATATCAGAACACGTCATTTTACGCTGTTTGATTTTGTGCTCTCGTGCGCTCTTTTTTCTCTTTCTTCGTATTATGACGAATGTCAATAGTAATATAGCGCTAAATGCAACTTTTATCGATCTTTCTGGTTCTGCATGACGTGTAAGCGACTGGGTACAGTCTGTTATGTTAAAGTTAAACTAGGCAGCTTCACGTGGTTTTTACAGGTAAAAAACACACCTGAGAATGTTTTATTTATTTGTTTGTTTTGAGTCAATTATAATATCATATTTTAACTTTGTATAATCCGTCCGGCCCTCAAAGAGATTGTTTCATTATTATCTGGCCCACCTTCAAAAAAGTTTGGAGACCCCTGATCTACAGGGTCACACAAACAGTAAATAACCAAAGTACAGTGCTAATATTTAAAATGCATGGTGAGCAGTTTGGTTCACATTCCGACTTCAAATATTTTCGATTTTAAGGGCACAAAATATGGAACAAAGTAATTCTCAATGAGAGGATGCGTAACCCTTATTTCCCCTACAATTTAAATGCTAACCATACTACAAAAAAATTCGATATGCTAGGACTGTCTTTAAAACCTACGAGAATCTGGTGATGGTATATGTTGCAATAACATCCTCATAGCTTCTTGGTTAATTTGTTGATTAATTGCAGAACTGGGAAGGAACCTAGAATCATGATTTTCTTTCTGATCATCCATTTCTACTGTACAGTGTAGGCTACTTTGAATCACCAACTGTGAGATAGTTTACAAAAATAAAACACAATAGGCTATGGCTAGGCACAGTTTATACTATAATTCCTTAACATAAATGATAGCTTAAACAAGGACTAAAGGCAAAATCAATGGGGGTATCTAAAGTTAGGCCAATGACATAAGACAAGATTGGCGTCAACTCAATCAGCCATCCTACTTGACCAAGCTGCTCTGGAGATATTCTACTTCAAACATGATGGAGGGGCCTCTAATTGAGACTAATATTATTATATAATTTTTATTGGCAACCCTGACATTGATAAGCCTTAGCAACGCATCCCAGTTCTAACCCAAAACAATACCACTATTCTTTATCAGGCTACTGCATTGAGTCATTTTGCTGCACTCTAATCAGTTTGATCTCGTCAGCAGAACAGATCAGAGCTGGAAAAAAGATTAGGCTACAGTACCAGTACAGAGTAGAATGTTTGGTAGCCTTGGTACCAAATGCTTAAAAACAGGCAAAAGTAAGGGTATATACCTGCCTGCCAGTATACATACTGTAGTAAATTATTGTTTGCAACTTAGTTGGAAAAGTTTATTCTAGGAACCTAAAGCACTGTAAGCAAATACAACAGGCCTGCTCAGGTACTGGCAGACTGCTAGTCTTATTATCAGGTACCGGTACCAGTATGAGTTTGCACTTGGTAACCTAGTAATAAAAGCTTTATTATTGGTAGGCTAAGCTACAATTTAGATTAAAAAGTAGCCTACTTGACTGTTGACAGCTTGATTTTTACTCACTTACTGAGATCGCTAGGCTTATAAACAGTCTAAGCCTACTCTTTTTACCAGTTCAGATCTGTTGTGTTGACGAGACCAAACTGCTTACAGGTTTAGTGTGCTTACTGTGCAACAAAAAGACTCACTGCAAGAGCCTAAAACTAAGTGGTGTTGTGTTAGGTTAGAACTGGGGGTGTTGTTAAATATGAACCGTCTTTTTTTTTCGGAAGCTCTGCGACTCCTGTAGTGTATGAGCACGCGTGCGCTCTCTACGATCTAAGCTATTCCCCAAACCTAGCCCCAATGAGTGCATGCATGAGAGGGACGAGAGCGTGCTCACTATCATACATGGGTCGCAAGGGCAAAGTTTCTGAAAAAAAGCTCACGGCTTATACTTTAACGACATCCAAACTGGGATGGCATTGCTAACAACGCTAAAACTGTAAGCAGTCAGGCTATCAACATCAAGGTCAGAGGTTGTCAATAACTACCGGTATTAAAAATACAAGTATAACATTAGACTTAATTTAGAATTAAAAGACCCATACATCATGTTTGAAGTATATACAATATCTGAATTTGCTCTGCAGTCTGGAACAGCTGCTGGCAGGGTCCAAAAGGTTGAGAGTCAATGCCAATCTTAGATCAAGTCTAATACGATTCACTCTGCGTTTAACTTTAAAAATCGTCATTGATTTTGCCTTTAGTTCTTGTTTTAAATGAAGTCTTTAGCCTACTCTCATAGCCTAGCTTAATACAGCAAACTGCAAAAGCAGCCTACCATATACCCTACTATCATGCTGTACTGATATCTGATATACAAACTCTTTGTGTGAATCAGTGAATGCAATCATGTACAATTAGTGAAATACCTTACTGTTCCAGTGTACAGACTAACAATCTCACAACGTACGGTACAGTGGAGGAAACAGCCTAAGCCCGAATTTAAAGGTTTTGTTACTGAACATTTTAAAAGATTAGGCAACTGATATATCACCACAAAATTTCATCTCCTTTTTACTAAATTAGACCCAAAATACATCATAAACTCAACATTTTAACTCACTCTAAAACATTACCGGTAGCCTAACTACCCTAATATTAAAATTTAAAATAGGCTAGACCTAGTTCTGATATCAGGATATTGGGGTGATTTACGGTAGTTTTGGCAGTGGCTATAATATTTTGCCTCTTAGAAGCAAAATAGTCACATGCAATTTTAGCATTGGAGGCAAAATAGCCCAAACGACTGGGCCTATTTTGCCTCCAGTGGCAAAATTGCCCAAACCCTTAGGTCTAACCCTAATCCTAACAGAGGAAAAACGCTATTTTGCCTCTGAAGCTTCCTATAATTTTCCCTTTGGATAATTCAATTGCTGTCAATGTCATAACCGCTAAACCAACTTTATTCACTGTTCATTGTGGATGCTACTAAACCTGACTAAACTGTAAACTACTGATACCAGTACCACTGAATTACGCCTAGGTCATGTTGCTGAAGCCCCAGTAGTGATTCTCAAGCTGTCAACTTTTTGGAAAAAACTAAACCTGCTAAAACTGTACGCCTACTCAGTAGCATACTGTACCGCACCATCACCCATTCACAGAGCTGGGCAGTTGGGCACCCCATTGAAAAGTAGCGGCACTGCCGCTGTTAGGCAAAAAAAGCAGCGGCGCTGCACAGGGTGTCGAACCGTTTCAAATAACGGTTCGGGTTCAGGTTTAGCCCCTGCTCAAAAAATTTTAGCGGTTCAGGTTTGGTTCGGGTTTACTTGAGCCCCATTTTCGAGGTTCAGGTTGGTTCAGGTTCACTCAAGTAAAATATTACTGGTTCAGGTTCGGTTCGGGTTCATTGACTTAAAATTTAACTGTCGTTACTCATTTTGTCCAGAAAAAAAAGGAGAAATTGATGATCCTGTTGATGATCATCACTGCTCTTATTGTGCGTGTACCAGCGCCAGCGGCATCCGGATATGGAAAAATATATTCTTACTTTTGTTATGGGTTCAGGTTCGGTTTGGGTTCACTTGAGCAGAATTTTTAGGGTTCAGGTTTGGTTCAGGTTCACTGAAGTAAAATTTTGCTGGTTCAGGTTCAGTTCGGGTTCACCAAAATGAAGCGGTTCATTCGGGTTCACGGTTCGGGTTCAGGTTCGGTCGAAACCCTGGCCAGAGGTGGAGTCCTCGAGGACGTCCTTGGCCTCGAGGACACATTTTGAAGTCCTTGGCCTCGAAGGTCAAGTCCTTGGCCTTGGCCTCGAGGCCTCAAGTCCTCGAAAATTGGCCTGTCCTCGGCTCGAGGACAGCACTATTTTTTGAATTGTTAAAATTTTGTGGAGCGCATGAAAAATTTTTTGGAAAACGTGTTTTCGTGGAGATCGCTCGAAAAATTTTTGTGAAGACCTTTTTTTTTTTTTTTTTTGGAGAGCACTTGCGCTTGTGTCCTTGGTCCTTGGCCTTGGCCTCGAGCATTCCTGTCCTTGGCCTCGAGAGTGTCTGTCCTCGGAAAGGCTCTCCTTGGCCTTGGCCTTGGCCTCGGATTTTTTTTTGTGTCCTTGGCCTTGGCCTCGAGCCTTGTGTCCTCGACTCCACCTCTGACCCTGGCGCTGCCGCTTATCGCTACTCAAGTGAAGAAGTAGCGCCGCTATTTACATGCAAAACAGCGGCCGCTGCCTCTACTTCAAAAAAATTAGAGAATAAAAACGATATGGCATTCAAATGTTATTGGTGAAATTTTAACTTTAATTGTGAAAGTAAATTGTTCAAGCTTTTAAAGTACTGGTACAGGTTAAAATTGGCATTAACAGGCTTAAATGGTAGACACTAGGCAAATAAGTAAAAGTTTGACGCAAAAGTACATCGAGCGTTTAAGACATTGGTGTTTACGAAGTCGAAGGAGATACTTAGTAATGACGTATCGGTATATGTTAAGCAAATGATGCTCAAAGCGATATATGTTGCACTAACTATTTTTTCTACGAATATAACTCAATAACTAAGTTGTCTTTAAAGCTTATTTATTTCCTGGTGGTTCTATTAGTTTGCGCTATTCTCAGCGCACCATAAATTCAACTCTTAGTTTTACTTTTAACTGTTGTAGCAATTTTTTTTTTCCTACGTCTTGATGTAACTATTCAGGCCCAGCGTCACGGGACATAGGCGCAGCCGGGGGGGGGGGGGGGTTTGGATCCTATGCCCCCTTCAATTGAAATGTGACCAATGATAAAAATGTGACAAAAAAGCCTATTGTTTCGTCAGTTTCAATATTTTTCAGCATTTTTTGCGTACAACAGTACACGCGTACAGCGGTAATTAACAATAATATTGACGACTAGGGAACCCGGGCCCCCTCAATTTAATTCTTGCCGATCAATTAAAATGAATAACCTGGCTGAAATTAAGGGTTTTTATCTTAAAGTTGCTACCTCATGCTCTCATCTAACCTTTTCAAAAACGTAATCTAATTACCAGGGCGGGATTTACCATATGGCACAGTACCAAAGGCCCTGCGCTCAGATGGTAAGACTTTATTTTTGGTCTACACTTATTCTGCAAAAATCTCCAACGTGCCAGGGGCCCCGCGCAATGTAAATCCGGCCCGGGCAATAACATGGCAATTAGGTGTAACCATCTTTATTGTACGGTTTTAATAACAATTCACCTCCACCTCGCTAGTTTATTCGCGAAAAAATACTTTTGAAAAAAAAAATAGCAAGGAGAAATGCTCATTGAACAAATTATTGAATTTGAATGGAGGGGCCTGTGGCCTCTTGACCGTACATGTACTCTTACAACTGGTTATTTTCACTTCAAATCAAAAATCTCTAAGGAAAATCTTCGAGTGGATTATTATTTACTACTAAAATACTTACGAAATTTAACCCCAAATGCAAAATCATAAACGTATTGTTAAGAATCTAGTTCTTTCAAATGGTTCTGAACACATGCGAAATGTGATCCAATGGCATTAAAATAGTTCAGGTTTAGCTCCTGCTCAAAATATTTTAGCGGTTCAGGTTTGGTTCGGGTTCACTAAAGCACCATTTTCGAGGTTTAGGTTTGGTTCAGGTTCAGTCAAGTAAAATATTACTGGATCAGGTTCGGTTCGGGTTCATTGACTTTGATGATTTGAAAAAAAGAGAAATTGCTGATCCTGTTGATGATCACCACTGCTCTTATTGTGCGTGTACCAGCGCCAGCGGCATCTGGATATAGAAAAATATATTCTTGCTTTTGTTAGGGGTTCAGGTTCGGTTTGGGTTCACTTGAGCACAATTTCGAGGGTTCAGGTTTGGTTCAGGTTCACTGAAGTAAAATTTTGCTGGTTCAGGTTCGATTCGTGTTCACCAAAATGAAACGATTTATTCGGGTTCACGGTTTGGGTTCAGGTTCGGTTCGACACCCTGATTGCATGTCATTTTTGGTTTGGGCCTTCCCCCCAATCAAAAATCCTGGCTACGCCTATGCACCGGGGTGAGGATTTTTGGGCCATGCCCCCAAATCACTGCTTGTGCCTCCCAAGCGAGAGTGAACTTTTGTACTAGTACAAAAGGACCAGCAAACTTTCGCCCAAAAACAAGTCACCACAAACGCTTTTTTTCTATGAAACAGCAAGACAGATCGAGTGAACGTGATCAAGTAGCTAAAGATTTGTGATGAAAACCTTTTTTGATTTTTTTGATCTTCACCTACAAATTTGAGGGCAAAATCCATACCAAAGGAGGGTAACATAGGATTTGGAGTAAAATTTACACCAGATTGCTGAGGCATTCCAAAGGCGTCTGGTCTCGGTTGCGTAAGCGTCCCCCGAAAGTTTTTTGCTCCCCCCCCCCCCCCGAAACCCAATCCTCTGGGTCCGGGCCTGTTACTGTACTGTTCTATTTGCAGTGCACGAACTGTACTGTGGTCTGCGACCAGATAGCCAACAAATCATCTTCATTTGTTTTACTAAATGCTAACATTTTGAGGAAATATCGCCGAAAACCGTCTTTGCGATTAGCATGTGTTCCAGTATCGGCTTAAAAAGTCTTTCTTTGAGTTTTAGATTAAATCGCTATTTATTTTGTCGTATGCTGGAAGCGATCTTTAATCCTTCGTTCACGTGTATTATTGCTTGCTTTGTTTCTGTTGCAGCTACTAAAGGCATAAATTCATAGGTGGGCACAAGTCCGTTAATCGTTAATCCGTTAATAACGAAGCTAACTTTTTCATTAACTCGTTAATCCGTTAAAAAGTTTTTTCATGTTGACGGACGAAATTAACTTCCGTTTAGTGCTGTTAACGGACTAAAGTAACTTCCGTTAAGTTCTGTTAACTTCCGTTAACGTTTTTATCGCTAATATCTTGCACCATTCATTTATCGGACCGGTACAAACCAGCTTGCACTGGTAACACTTGTTGCGTATTTGCACGAGTTTTATAGAAGAAAGCGAGGAAAGGAGCTCTTTTTTTAGACAAATGATAACTTGCAGCCTTATAACTCCATTAATTATTGCTGTTCACAATTTCCAAAGATTTTTCGATCGCAGCTTCGTTGTGCATTTGAACTTGTTTTTATCTTGAAATTAAATTAGACTGTAAAATGTAACTTCCAAAACACAAAAAGACCACCATAGCAATAAATATTTCCTTACAATCAGCTCAACAGCGTCAATACGTGTTCTAGAAGCGAGTAAATAAAACAAAATGTAAACTACACGCAAAATGTTAACGGATTAACGGACTTTATTAACTTTAGTTATTTAAAGCTGAAATTAACGGATTAACGTTAACGGAGGTGTGAAGCTTGTTAACGGACTAGTGGTTAACGAAGCTAACGTTTTGCATTAACTTGCCCACCTATGCATAAATTACAAACAGCCTTTTTTCAGCTCCGTTTTGCGCACAATTCATTCGTTTCCTTGTAGAATTGTTTCGTTTTTAATCAATTTTTGTTTTTTTGCTTTGGAGAAGGAGCTTTTACTTTTCACAAGAAGAGAAACCTCGGTTAAATTTGCGATTGCTTTTTTATACTTTGAATGTGGAGTTGGCAGGATTTTATTTGAACTTAAAACTACTAGTGAAACTTACAATACTTAATAAAAGAGACTACATCCTTGACGACTGTTTTGAATCTAGTTTACCAGGGATCGTAGTTTTAGAAAGCATAGCAAGCCTTGGGCGCTCCGCCGGGCTCTTGTGGTTTTCGACCAGCATGTTTTTAGCAATTTATCAAACTGTAATTATTGCATTTTGTTAAAGAGATGCTGCTCGAAATCGGCTTTATTGAAATCGGTTTTATCAGTTCAAATTGGCCAGCTACTAGCCACATTATTCGTTCAATTTTGGTTCAGAAAAAATAGGACCACGTACGATAAAACTCGCCTAAACATATGCGAGGTACAACAAAACGTCAAAAAGGTAACCTTATATGTTCTACTAAACTGAAATAACGTGGTAACAAGAGCAGAGTGAAAACAAACGGAGAGTAGGCCTAAAGACTCCAAACGGTAACGTGCGAAAATGTGAATAAAAAAAGTCTTGGAAAAAGTTTATTAGGAGTAGCGGCAGCGGCAGAAAATTTTCTTGAAAAACAGAGCTGAAGCGCTGCGGCCTTTTCGGTTAAAAAAACAGCGGCGCTGCCGCTTGTCGCTGGTGACGAAAAAAGGCAGCGACGCTGCCGCTACCCCTACCGAAAAAGCAGCAGCGCCGCTGTGCCCATCACTGGCCATTCACATTTAACACGAACTTAAGGGTAAGGGTGCACTACGTGAGAGTTTGTACCAATTCACTTATGGTAGTGACTATTTCACCGAAAATTTTCAACTTAAAGAGAATAAAACGAGAATGAGAAATATTCATCCGCGCTTTTTTATTTGCTTTTTTAGGGGTTAAGATTAGGGTTTAGGTTAGGGTTTGGGTTCGATTTGGGAATAGTTTTAGAGTAAGCATTTGAGTTTGTGTTAGATTTGAGTTAGAATTAATAAAAACTAGATAAAAATTTCCGGTGAAATAAAGCCTTCCTTCACTTATGCCTACAATCTTTTGTTACCGTAGATCTCAGCTTTTAAGACTCTTATCAGCTAGCCTATGGCTGCATGGTAGGCTATCTTAGCTTACAACTGCACAATGGTATTGCAAACATGGTTATTATTAGCTAGAGCAGGTCGAAATACAGTAAAATTTACTCCTGCTAATCCAATGAGAGGCATGGCTCCTGGATCAAACCCTATTATTAGAACAAAGCAATACCTTGAACAAGGAATAATGCTTCGAGACTCTATCAAAATCATGATGATTAATTATGGAGACTATGAAGATAAGAATCATCTGCATGAAGGTGCCAGGTTAGCTGATTGATATTTAATGTTTGGGTGTCGTTAAGTATGAGCTGTCACTTTTTTTTTTGGAAGCTTTGCGACTCCTGTATGAGTGTGCATGCGCTCTCTTTTTCTCCAATCTAAGCTATTCCCCAAATCTAGCCCTAACCCTAATGAGTGCATGCATTTAGAGGACCGAGAGGGCACGCACTCTCATACACAAGTTGCAGAGATTCCGAAAAAAAGTAGAAGGCTCATACTTAACATGTCCATAATGTTTTGGGTCATTTCGTTTAGGCCTAGTGGTTAGAGCATTAGCTGCTAGGCCTACTGCTAGAACTAGTTTTGGGTATCGTTAACTGTTATGTACTGTAGGCCTACTGGGATACCAGTAATCATCCGCTTTTTTTTGGAAGCTCTGCGACCTATGTATGAGCAAGCGTACATGCGTTTTCTCTCCAATCTAATCTATTCCTCAAAATCTAATCCTAAGCTATTTTCTAAATCTAACCTTAATCCTAACGAGTGCTCGAGTTTAAGTTATTCCCCAAAAGCTAACCCTGACAGCTGATGAGTACATGGCTGCACTCATGAGAAAGGAAAGAGTGCATGCATGTGCGCTTATGCACAAGTTACAGAGGTTTTGAAAAAAAGTGGACAGCTTATGCTTAATGACATCCCTTGTTTAATTTTGTTGGACTTATCCAAAGACTACAAGTATGATTGGCATTTACAACTTTTTGGCTTAACATTTATTACAGTACAACATTAAAAGCAGCACAGACAGTGTGATTGAGTCTTTACATTGCTACACTGTTCAGCTAATCAGTCCTAGGATCTGAGATGTGTGGGCACTATGATAGTATGATTACTGGACAGGTTAGAGGTGACAGTTTAATTCAGCTGAACTAGGATGGCATTTCACTTGCTTTGCAAGAGATACTGGTACACGCATGTTGTTGCAACTTGCTGTGATGCCATCAACAGGCAATTGGACATAGTTTTGTTTTAATGATATGCAATAATTTGAATCTAAAGTAAGCCATAGTGTGGTTGACTAATGACTATGGTTAGCACTTAGCGCTTCACATGTTACAGGTCTTGGGTTGAATTATCAGGTTTAAACATTGTATTGTTTACCTGGTATGTTATTACTGAAGTGCAGTACCGGTAATAGAGAAGAAATGTGTATTAATGTGAAGGGCTGTGTAACCAATTAAGCTGATTTTTTATCAATGAATCAGCATTTTTATTGGGTGCACACCAACTCATTTTTGAGTTTACTGTTGTTTGCTATTAACAAATTGCTGATTTTTAGGGGTCAAGCCAACTAACCAAAACCACGGTAGACTGGTAGAAACGCTGATTACAGATTTAGACAAAACAGCTGTAGGAATAGATATTTCTATAGCTACCACTTATCCCAGTCAATTCAATAGTGCACTAACTAAAGAAAAAAGATTCAAAACAGACCCACAGCCTTTACAAAGATTGTAAGGTTTCTTTGTTGTTGAAGCTTGTTCAATTAGGGTATACAATTGTGACAATTTTTCGTGACAGGTAGATAACAGATAGAGATTTAGGAAGCATTTAAGTAATTTAGTTTTTTGTGGTGGCAATTTATGGTAGTACTACTATGAATTATCCCTAGATCTTAACTTTACATCTGTATCTTTGTTTAAGTTAATATCAATATGATTATTTATATCAATGATCTGTGATAAAATGCATCCATTATCATTTTTTTGTGCAAAATTAATTTGTGTTCTTCAGTTTGGGGTTCATTTCTAAGTTAAACTTACTAGAATAACTTTTGAAGATCTGTTAAACAAACATATATAGAAAATCTCTTTGATCCCTTGGAACCCATTAAATTTTTTCAAGTTGCATGCACAGTCAAACTTGCTAATGTTGATTGAAACAATTCAAGTGTACTTAAAAATAAAGCCTTTATTGTTTTCACTAAATATGCTGGTAAACTAGTATAAAGTAATGTTATGTAAAAGCTGCAATCATATTGAGAGGCAATAGCAAAAACGTCAAAAGTTTAAATGTTTGAAGTGTAAATTCAAGCGGTACGTTGTGCATTGGCCAGTAGTTCTGTTTTTCATTTTTTATTTATATGCAGTTTTTTTTACAGAAAATTGGTTTCATTAAATTTTTCACAATTTCAATACAAAAATCCCGATGTTCAAATTTTATGTATGAAAGACGTCACCCCTACACCATTTATTACTTTTTATTTAGGTGAGTTTTGCTTTAATATCTAAATTAAATTTTAGTATGACTTTTTGTTTTGAATAAATTGATCTTTTTCAGCATTGCAATATGAGAGCACTTTAATGTTATAGCATTGGTCTTTTTTAAATTAAAAAGTTTTTTCTACATTATATAATTCATAATTTATTAAGGTATTGCGTACATAGCATTAGTCTTTTGTTTATATCAATTTTTTGATTCAGATCTTAATTCTTTAAATATCACCCTTACTTCAAATGGCCCATCTAGAAAAGAAACTTGGGTCAATACGAATAACAGCAAGATTATTTTTTTGCAGAAAATGGAGACAAGTTTTACATTGACATTGAAGGAAAAAGTCAAATCCAAATTCTAGAATATTTGCAAAAAGTAGTTGGAAAACCAAGGTAAAATTTGCTAAGTTTTAGTTGAAAGACTGTTTTGAAGTGTATTGCACCAATCCTTGCTTTTTTTTGTTTTTTGTTTGGGTAGGGGGTTATTTTATGAACAAGTTTTCAATTGTTTAATTGAACAAAAAAGGCTTAAAAAATGCATAGTAAAGTGTGCCCCTGCCCTAAAAAGCAAACTTGTGAAATCGTTTTAGAGTTTAGATTGATGCCTAGACCGGTGATGCTATTCAAATTTTGCAAGATCTAGATCGGTAACCGGTCCACTGAATTTAGCTGCCGGTTTATTCGAGCCAGAAGTGCAAGATCTTGAAGCGAGCGTTTTTTTACAACCGGTTCTCTAAATTTAGGAATCGGTTTGCTTGAACCAGTACGAACCAGCTGAATAGCACCACTGACCTAGACAGTAGACATATTAAAACTTATAATTTGCGGTGTCAGATATAGCAATGTTCGGTATTGTTTTAGAGGTGGCATAGTATTGTATTGTATCAGGGTCGGTCATATTACCAGCAGGCATGTGGAAGCGGCAATTTTTAAGTCGACATCGCTTCCGCCCTTAGCACTTTCCGCTTCCACCGCTTGATGACGTAATTTTTGCTTAAACTTTTTTGATCTTAAAATTTTTTGGCAAAATTTTTTTCCAGATAATTCAAAATTAAACAGCTTTGGTATCATCATCTTAGAAACATCATATAGAACCAAACTATAATTGTATTCAGTGGTTTGTCATCGCAAGGATCTGCGTCTGGGTGTAGTCAGGAATTTGGATTTGGAGCGGCCCTGAAGCGAAAAATCCAATTAATCACATGGTCGTTATATTTCAGCGGGTGCGAATTTCTTTGAACGTTTAACCAGAAATTAAAGTATTTGGAGTCCGGGGATAGATTTCCAAGCGCTCGGGATAATAATCTATTTCAACTGCATCTGCGCTGTTAAGCGCAAATCTTTACTTGGTTGAAATTAATTAGCCCTGGGCGAAGCTTCCACATTTGCAGAATTTTGTTGTTTTTAATAACTTATTTATGCATGCGGTTGGCTGCACAATTTTGCTAGCTACGTGTATTTTTAGGACAACAAGATAAAAAACACTGCAAGAGTTATGCGGTTTTACACAGTACCATGTTAGAATAATTCTTGTCGGCAAACGGCACTCAGCAAAAATTAAGACAAGCATTATAACATCATGTTTCAAAATCATGCAATATTAATCTTTGTTTGAGAGACGTTCTGATGCTTTCCTCTGTTTGCTTTTCAAGAATATGTTACTGCAGAGAAAGCAATTAAAACGCTGGATCTTGAAACTTTGTTTAAGTTGGTAAATGCAGTTTCATGCCAAGTGTGGGCCCAAAAAATGATCAAAGCCTGATTTAAAAGTAGTTTCGAAAAAATCTTTAAATTTTAGGACTAAACTAGAGAATTTTTGAACTCTTATAATTAAAAAAATGAGTTGGTTCGCTACAAGGTTTATCTTTGGTGGGGGCATCCCCGAATCTAAGTGAACCACAAGCCTTTAAAAGTGTTTCTTTTCAAATGATGATCGATCAAACATTCACTTTTCGTCGTATCTTTTTAAAAAATTGCACCACATTAAAATTTTGACGTTCAATATGAATGGTTAAAGTTGAAGAGGAAGCGGTGCTGTTTTACCGCTTACTAATTGCTTATACTAGTAGCTTTCTCTTTGCCGTGGTTAAGAGAGGTCATTCTCATTTGTGAAACAGGGTTCCAGTTGTTAAGTTTTTTGCTTGTTTTCAGGGAGCTAATCGAACTACTAACAAAAGCCAAAGAGGCCAATCCTGCTAATATTGGGAAAAATTACAAGCGAAAATGTATTTGCGAATGTGAAGGCCAAGTGGAGTGCTCTTCAACTGAAAGTATATTATATGGCGACTATAAAGACAAAGTTGGCGCGAAATATCGGAATCCCAATCCTAAAAAACATCCGTTTGGTATAGAAGAGAGCTGACAAGAAAAACTCTATTCGCTTTTTACAAGCCGTAGCGGTTATATGAACTGGGCTCGCCAAGATTCTTGCAATGGTAGCTCAAAATGTTTCCCTTCAAACTTAGAATTTAGTCGTCGCGCTCTGGCTGCTCCTATCTGCATTAAGTTATTACTACACGACAGTATATAAAGACTGGCCGTACTGGTATTATTTCAGAGGTTTTGTCGTGCAAAAGCATCAGATCTTAATGTTTGCTTGCTAGTTTAACATGCGAAATGTATTTTGTCGGTAATTAAAGTCGGATTTTTCATATGAAGCTTAAAAATGGATAATTTTTTGAATATTGTCGCATTAAGACTATAGAGATTGCTTCTCTGTTGACAGTAAAATTTTAGCTCGATGAAATGTTTTAACTGTCAGTTTTTCAATTAGTTACTCATAACCTTCTCTGACGGTTTTTTAAATGAAGTCCTGTACAGTTTTTGAATATTTTGTTTGTAAAGATAAAAGGCTATGAGCTCGAGTTTCTTGCCCCTTTCGGGGTTATGAAAGGCCAACCAACTGGCCGCCAACGTTAGGGACCGCCAACAGGCTGGCGGTCAGTTGGTTTGAGGTCAGCACCGGAGTGCAAGATGACACGAGTCGATTCTGAATTTTAGTGGATTTTAAAAGAAGTTGGTGGTTGCTAAGTTAAGAAGCATTTTTGACTGAAATAAAATCGCGCTGACCCGTACCGTGGAACACTAGATTTACTCTGCGTGGATGAAATTTGATATAATGCTTCTTGATATAAAGTTGTTGCTAATAACATTACAGTTCTGGAATAACTGAGTTAGATATGCTGATTTTTTGTACTTTTTTGCGTGACAAATAAAATTGCTATAGTGCCGTCGTATCGCTGTAAGCAATATTTTTGGTTTCGAAGAAAATATTAAGAGTTCATTTAAAAGACAAAAGGCGGATTAATGTGGTCTCATTTTGAGTAAGCCAAGAAACACGAAAGATTTAAAAACGTGTTAAAATGGTACGGTATTTTAACTTGAAAGTAACAGAACATCGTTAGCTGTATTAACTACAAAAGCGATCGATCTAATTTTTTTAATTTATTTGAAAGAATGCGATTATTCATTAGAAGCACAAATACACGTTAGAGAACGCGCAGAGCAGCGAAATTATCATTAAAACAGTTCAACAAAAAGAGCAACAACGGCTCCTAGACCTAATATAGGTTTACTGGAGCCAGTACAAGTCTTAGTTTGAGCTGACTTGTTTGATTCAAGAGTACTGAAACAGATACGTGGTGACTCAATTGGTAGTGCACTGGGTTAATAATAATCCAAATGTTGCTAGCTACCGGTTTCCGATTCGATTTCCAAACTGGTTGTGTCCTTGGAAAAACACTTTACGTTTGTTTGTTAATGGGTCCATTGGTTCAAGCTGGCGTTCCGTTGTGGGGGCTCATGATGCCATGGCTCAAGTTGCAAATAGAGCTCCGAAAGTAGTGCTCTATAGCCCAATAACCGAATTAATGCGCAGAATAATACATTAGCGAAACCTGGAGCGTAAAACACGATCTTGTCGTATTGAAAAGAAAAATGCCATCTAAATCGATCATAGAACAAAGAGACCAAAGCAGAAATGTTGTTAATCATGGCTTTGTGGCGAATAAAACTTGCTTTCTGGCAGAATGAGAGGTGCTTTTCCCCGAATTATATCTGCTGCTTTCTCGGCCATCATGATGACCGGCGCGTTAAGGTTCCCGCTTATCATGCTTGGCAGTATAGATGCATCAACAATTCTCAAATTCTTTATTCCACGGACCTTCAAATAGATTGTAATTGACTGGATAATCGGAAGAGAAAATTATAAAAAAGTTGAGCAGTATATGGCGGCGTTTGTTTGGGATGGGGGGATTTCGTATTTTGGCCCTACTTGTTCCTTTCTAATTCCTTTTTGCATAAAACATGATTAGAACGTTTGGCTTGAGAAACCTTACTCCTTATAGTGCTGCCCTGCACTTAAAAATTTTACTTCAAGGTTCCAGAATAATAAAACTTTGATGTTGGTGAAAGCTCACCAATAGGAGGCGAAAATTCACCAAGAGTACACTGGGACACCACTGTCTACCATAGTATAAACCACTGACTCTCTATTAGTAAACTAAAAACTGATAGTTACCGGTACGTTTTTTTTTTCTTCGCAGTTCACTTGTAGAATTTTCACGTCTCCCTAATTGTGTTTGTTTTCTGCCGTTTTGTGTTTCGCTTAATTACTACAGTCGAGCATTCTATCATACGTGTGGAAACTCGTTTAAGATATCAGTTTTTGCTTTTTCTCGAAAACAGCATCATCTATCATTTGAACTACACCTGTTCTCTAACGCGAGTTTCTTTAATAAGTTTGGTAGGTCTTGTCCCATGGACGCCTTTTTCTCTCGTTTTGACTAAGCTAAACCTTGTAAAATCATTTTCTAGTGTTTTAGTAAACAATGTGATACCGAAAGAAGTGTTTGGTTTGGCTGCTTTATTTTATGGCTGCAAACTGAATTTGAAATTTGCTATGGAATATTCTAAATTTGCGAGGTCGTTTATGGACAAACTTGTAATCAAACTTGACCGGTATGTATTGTGCTTCGTATTTTGTGTTTAAAGTTTATTGTTTAAATTTTTGGTAATTTAGTGCTTACTGGAAGTTAGTTAATATTTTGATGGTTAAAATTAATGTATATTTAAATGCCTTTTCTTTGAGTTACTGTTTTTTGAATGCCCGAAGTAGCTTTGACGCTGAATTAATTAATTTCGAGTTAATTGAATAACCGATAGGGTGTAAGTTGCTAATTTTTGGCATTTATTTGCAGTGTTATACCCGCGACTTTTTGTCTGTAACATCCCGAAATTCTTGGCTGCGGACCAATCATAAACTGGTAAATTGATTTGTTCTAACATGACGTCTATCTAAAGTTTGGCATTGACTGTTACTGATGTAATTTACAGTATATTCACGATAAACTATGTTGATCTAAATTTAGTTGACAATGTGTTTTAATTGAATGATTTGTGCATTTGAACGTTAAGTTGGTTACTGTTAAATTTGAAGTTTTTTGATTTGGCGTACGTCGCAGCTAATTTAGTGTAATTTGCATGTCTTTAAACTGTTAGACATCCTAAATGCATGTGTTCTATATAGAAAACCGTCTACGTCTTAGCATACGTCCCGTCTGCTTTTACGTCTTAATCTACGTCTTCGTAACTGATTGTTTCTGGATATCAATACAAGTCTGAATTGCTTAAAGACGCATGAAAAGGTTTTCGAGATACGACACACAGCCAAAGATTACTAAATTCTACACACTCGTTCTACAAATATGTCTAATCAAATCAGTCAAATACGCGTTAGTGCAAAAACAAAATTTGCAACAAGAGCAAACTTTTTCTTCAATGCTTATCTCTTTTTCTCCGCATGTCTGTTTCTAGTCTATGGTCTATAGTCAAACTTATACATTGGTCATGGGTAGCCTACTTGTGAACACCAAAAAATTTAGTTATTCGAACCCTGTCGCAAGTGAGACAGCAACAGCACTCTGATAAGCAAAATGCGGTTTAAATTTCAAAATATTCAGAAGCGTGTGCAGCAAAGGTGAAGAGTGAGGCTAAGGTTGGGAGAGCCAATGCCTGTGCTCCACAATTGTACTGATTCTTGCTTTAACACCTAGTATGTTTTTTAATACTTTTTATGAACCGCTATGCTGTCCTAAGGAAAAGTAATCAAAAATTCACGAAATGGCCAACAAACCGGCTCACCTTTGTGTCTGGATCAACCACGGCCCTTTCATCTTCAGCTGACCCCATCCTGCAGGTTCCACACGGATGGTATGCGGAGTCGCATTTCTCTCGAACAAAAGCATTGATTTCCTCGTCTGTTTGGGCCTATATAATTTTATTTGATTATTAAAGTGGACCTAGGACTTCCAGCGCCCCGCATGCCTACTTGCCACTAGTTACTAACAGAGATGGATCTACTCGAGTCGCTTTTTTTTTGCTGGGGGAGGCAGAAAACGATTGGACTCCAAGTCATATTCATCCAAAAGACTCGACTTGAATTTTGGCCCAATGACTCTAGTCATATTTGTAACTTATTTACAATATTAGGAATAAACAACAACCATGCTTCTTTTTGTAGAATACGTGTTTAATTAGTTTCCTTTGTGTAAAGTAAATTTAAATTTGAAAGTAATTTTATGTTTGTGAGCAGAGTCCTAACGTAAGTACATAAATTTTTTGCTAATCACTCGGCTCACTTTTTTTAGTGGCTCGAGTCCTTTTCTCTTTTTCCGAAAATGACTCGAGTCGCTTTTGTTGAAAAGGCTCGAGTTGAAATCAGGGCTGCGAACTCGATCGATGTTTATTCGAGTTCAAGTGCCGCCTATTTTGGCAAGTCCGAGTTCTCTAATTTTAATTTTGCGAGTTTGCAACCCTGGTTGACATGCCAAAGTGCCTCGAATTACTGAAAGATTGAACTGTTGCAACCTTGGTCGCTACTGGTGTTGTTTATGCGACGGGTTATGCAGCCTTTTTTGTAGTATAGTAGCCTACACTGTCAATGCCTTGCTGAAAAGCGAAGCTTTCTTTTTACCTTATTTCCTGGTCTCAATTCTTCCCCTCGAAATTCATCGAATGCAGGCTGGCTGAAGATTTTCCGAGCAAGTTTTACGCATTGTCGCAACTCCCATCGGTCATTTTCTGCGTACATTATTTTTAATTTAATGGAATTAGATAATACCCACACTTTTTTATAAACATGAGGCCCATTTTCCCGGAAAACCCATGAAAAATTAATAACAATGCCAGATAGATAAATACATAATCGCTAAAATTGACGTCAATGCTCTAAGCAAATGAGGCTGAAAATTTGCAAAAGAATATACAGCCAGTCTCAACCAACTATTTACTGGTTCAAAAAAAATGTGTAGCGTACAATCCTGGCATGCATAGGTCTTTAGCGTTATTGATGAGGGACGATGTAGACCTGTCGATACTTTTACTGCCTAATGCAATAATCTGCATTTTAAAAATGTTGCATGCAACTTTGGTATAAAAAATCATAGGCTATATAAGCCTAACTTACAAGAAATTTTCCGTACGTTAGTTTTAGGTCTACGCAATAAAATCTGTAATTTTAGGAGTAGTTATGGTCATAAAATTGTGTTTTATTTCGCGAGATCAGATATTGTTTCAGTCAAAAATAAGTCAACTTTGAATTGAATATTTCGAATTCTAAATCCTTGCCGTATAGTGTTGTTTTTCTTACACCAACTATCACATCCAGGCAGCAGTATATTACTATCATCTACTCTTCCGATAAGCTGCAAATACTTTATAACGTTACTTTTAGTAAGGAAACTACAAACAAATTTTTTTTTTAATAAGTTAACCATATTCATAATCCGTCTAGTCGGCTTTCGACCTCCAGTATACGAAGTAATAAAAACGCTAAATTTTTGTAAAAGTAATTAATACCTGTTTCTAAATAATTAGGTTCAATAATGGGATCAATTTTGGGATCTTTTGCCGCAAGTCTGATATGCCCCCTGCTTGTTGGCCTCATTGATCCCACGTGAACTTGAAAAGCATGACATTCACTCGGACTTCGACCATGGTCGATAACCTGCGTTTGTTCCATTATTAATCAACCTGATTTCTACAAATTTTAGATACCCTTTAGTTTAATTTTAGTTATTTTACGTACTGTTCAGTTGTTCAAGTGGTAACACGCTCGTCTCTGGAGCGGTAGGTTGAGCTTCAAATCTCGAGCAGGTCAAATCGGACACAGTGTTGCCAACGGCCAGGGCATGGTATGGAATGGAATGGAAAATGGAATGGAACAGAAATTTCGGTATGGAATTTGGAAGTTGCCAGAATGGAATGGAAGATTTCAAAAATGGAATGAAAGATTTCAAGAATGGAATGGAAGACAATCTTCCATACTTCCTACCAATTCCATACTAGATTTCGTGCAATGTATTTACTGAAAAATATATACGGATGTCGTGTAGTGATAAATAATACTGCATTGTCACAGAAGTATTCAGCTTCAATATCTACGCGTATTATTTGTCGACAAATCGCGGTACTTCGGTTGTGTATATTGCGCAAAAAGTGCACGTATTTCATCATAGTAAATACATTGCAATTTGCAGCATTGATGTTACAGTTGACGACTTTGATTGGTTTGATTTGTTGTTGTATTTTGAGATTGACGATTTGCCAATTCGTAATTTTTTTTCTACCATTTTTTCTACCATACTAAAATTTGTATTTGCTATTTCATCCCCTTCCAGCTTAATTTTATTTATATTTTTAGTATTTCAGCTTATAGTTTAATTCTTTTTGGTATTAAAGCTTGGTATTTCAGTATGTTCTTTGGCAGTTTGGTTATGCCAAATTTTATATTTATAGACAAACTTGTACAGTAATCATTATATCATAGCCGTAACCAAGCGGCCCAGTCCCCCCAATTGAAATGCTACCAATGATAAAAATGATGACACAAAGCCTATTGTTTATTTAGTTTCAGTTTCTTTTGGCATTTTTCGAGTGCAACAGTACACACGTACAACAGCAATTAGCAATAATATTAATATTGAAGACCAGGGGGGCCAATCTCCCTCAGTTTAAACTTTTTCCAGCCAATTTAAATGTACAAACCAGGAAAAATTAATTTTTTTTCTTAAAGGTGCAATCTCTGGCCCTCATCTAACTTTTCTATTGCCATAACTTGATTAGTAACCATCTATTGCATCTAATGCACCAACCTTAAATAACTTGAAATCTGCCTCCATCACCTATCAACTTCAAATAACAATCCACCCCCTACCTCACTAGTTTTCACGCGGCAAAATACTTAAGAAAAAAAAAATAACTAGAGGAAATGCCTATTGAACAAATTATTGAATTTGAATCGAGAGTGCCTGGGCCTTTGGTCGTACATGCATTTCTAAAATTCTAAATTTTATTTTTTATGGCAAAACAAAAACCTCGCTAGTGTACCTTGCTTTCCTTGACCTGGGCCAAGTCACAAAATTTAACCCCAAAATGCAAGATTTTAGACGTGTTTTGGACTTGACCTAAAGTAAAGAGAAGAATTTTTTTAATTGGCTTTCAAATCTCAAAAATTTTGTTCTTTCAACTGACTCTGAAACCTGTGTGAAATACGATCCAAATGGCCTCAAAATAGCTATTTTTTCCAGAAAATCACAAAAAATCGCCCAGTGGCTTGGGGCTCGACCCCGTCTCTAATACGTTTGAGTTGAACTAATTTGGTCTCCACGTCTACCAATTTTGATTTATTTGTAAAACTTATTAACCTGCTGTTCTTGCCCTTCCCCTTTAGCAAAATACTGGTTACGTACCAAATCAGACCACCAGCTTCTGATCTTTCATTCTTTGTCCCATAAAAGTCCTCCTTTTCAAAAATTTTTGATGACGTCATTGCATGTGATTTGCGGTTTGAACCCCCCAATCCAAAATCTTAGCTATGCCTATGCATTAAACAATGTGCAATGTTCATGCCAGACACCCGTCGTTGCATCTTTGTATTGATACGCGCATCTTCACGAGTGGTTGCTTACAACTTTGCAAAGGTACAAAATATACCATGGATTGCTTGCACTTTAAAAGTTCTTTGGGGTGAAAGTATGGAATGGAATATGGAAGAAAATTTTAGTATGGAAAGGAATATGGAATGGAAGATTTTTAGTATGGAATGGAAATGGAATGGAAGAAAATTGCCAGTATGGAAAATGGAAAAACCATCTTCCATTCCATACCATGCTCTGCCAACGGCTCGTCACCGCTGCGATATTTCTTCGAAAGAAGCTATGCTGTCCGGGCGCAATGACGCGGAAATGGGCCCCCCAACTCGTTACATGCTTCGGCATAATACAGCGAGTATAATAAAAGATTTGATTCTCCAAAGGGAGTTACTTTTACCGGTGTTCAAACAACAAACATTTGATCCAGAATTATGGTGGAACGATAAATTTTATTGTTTACAGAAAAATCAGTTTAGAGCCGATGATGTTAACACCAGTTTAATAAACTTTTAGTGTTAAATTTTTCACGTTATTTTTGATCTTGAATGACAACTAAAACGGGTAATGACGTTATTTATTAACGGGGATTTTCGCCCCAAAATGTTATTACTATTCAAGTTCATACCGTTGTGATTTTACTAAGCTCGAAGTTATAGTGCTGTAACTTCCGTTTTTGCAAATTCCTCAAGAAACTGTATTGAATTGCAAAAATTTTACGCAAAAAAAGTTTAACGCAAAATTGACAAACCTCATCATTATTTTGAGTTATTGCGAAAGAAATAATTTCAAGAAAAAAAAATTCAATAGTTTATATCATGCTTTTGATGAACAAACCTTAACAAAGTTAATCATTGAGACATCTGTTGTTAGACAAAATTTAATCCAAATCAACATTGATTGTTTTGTCAGGTTAATTCGTCGAGAAAACAAGACTGAGCGGGAGTTGTCCTTAAATAAATACCAGTTTGGGGAAACTGTGATGAAAATGTGCTTTAGATAAATAACACTTGTGTTCTTTCAACAACATCATTGGCAAACGGTCTACACGATTTTGCTGTCAAATTTAATCGAATTTAAAACGTTGACTGACCGAGTAAATATTTTGGAATTGCAAGAGTATAAGGCTAAGGATTAAAGTTGCAATGACATGCATACTGACTGATAAAGAGGTTAATCACAGCTATCCAGCGATACTGGATTAAACAACCGCATTGTACGACAATAGGTCTTGATTAGCCGTGAGTGTGAAAACTTCTCTAGCGCCAAATGCTTTCTTACCCTCCATTCTCATGTTACAACCGCTTACTAGATGAACCTCGGGTTTTCCCTCAAGGAGAACACTTCTAGAAAGTCCTGTCTCTGAGTTTGTAAGAGAGCCATTTTGGGACTTCCTCCTCAATCTTCGACTTATGGTACAAATCGTGAGTGTGGCCTAATTATTGGGTCTTTGTTTAGTGTTTTCGAGTCCCCATCCCTCAGCGCCACCTCCACCAGAAAACTCACCATACGAATCTTTTTTTATCACAGGCAAAAACGCATCAACGAAGGTTAACTACGACAATCCGTGCGTTATTCTAAGCTGTCCATCTTCTACAGCACTGTAGAACTTATTTGAATAAATTAAATAAACTGAATTTGCAAGTCCATAGAAATAACCCTTGAAGTAAAGAAAAGTAAACATCATAATGATAGCAATTTGCCGATCATTTTTCCAAACTTTTCTCCAAAGTTTTGTTAATCCAAGTAGGTGCATTCGACCCTTCAAGTTAAAAAAATATCGTACCTGAGATGTCGTACCTGAGATATCGTACCTGAGATATCGTACCTGAGATAAAAAATATCGTACCTGAGATGGAAGGAAATGAAATTGAATATCTGGATGAGCCATATCTGGTCCACTTCGTACAAATCCTCCAACGTGTAGATGTGACGACGCCCCGAGCCCAGTCTGCTTTAACAACCATTCGATTCCAATCTGTGCCTTTTTTAATGGGCGCTGGGCGCTGTAGAGGGTCAAAGGCTGAAAATCAAAACTTTGATCTTATATAAACGGTAACTTGTATTATGCAACTTTATGTATATCGTATACGTTCAACAGAGCATCTAGACAATTCTGGTAGTTTACAACAATTAAAATCGCATTAAAATTTTTGAAATGTTTTGTTCTCATTTTGAGGCTGAGGTTGTAAAGGTATTCACCACATATACAGAGATATCTACCGTAAAAAGTTTTTGTGAACTCTGAGTCCGTTTTCTCAGCATGAACTTCCAGAGAAAAAAGATAAACAAAATAAATATTTGCCTTTCTAGCAACATCACATGACCTATCCAATTTTGGTAACACCTTCCCTTTTTCTGGAAATTTACCCTGAGAGAACGTACTCAGGGTTTCCAAAAAAATTTTTGGGGATATCTTTTTTATTTGTTGGATATCTTTGTAACCGCAGCCCCAAAATGAGAACAAAAAATTAAAAAAATTATATTTCAATTTTAACTATGGCAAACCACCGGACAATCAGAACTGACTGGATGCTTCAGCCCGTTTAACGAAAATTATTTTCAGCCAATCCAAATAGCAAATAAGTAAAACTTCTTTTGTCTTTCTGCCAAACTACACCTGTCCCCAGGGCCTACGGGAGGGGGGTTCAGGGGGTACATCGTACCCAGGCCTGGGCCTCGGGGGCCCGGAAGAGTTCAGATTGCCGCGTTAAGTTTTGGACCTTTTGACCGTTAAGTTGAGTGAAGACCGTTTTTTTTTTGTTTTTTGTTCTTCACCTTACTTTGGACAAAAAATAGGACCAAATTTGAGTGAAGATCTTCTTTTTTGCTCTTCACCTAATTTTGGGCTAAAAATAGCACCAAATTTGAGTGAAGACCCTTTTTTTTTTGCTCTTCACCTAATTTTGGGCAAAAAATAGGACCAAATTTGAATGAAGACTTTTTTGCTTTTTTTTTGCTCTTCACCTAATTTTGGGCAAAAATAGGACCAAATTTGAATGAAGACTTTTTTTTTGCCTTTTTTTTTGCTCCTCGCCTAATTTTAGGAGCCAGGCATCGATCTTCGTACCCCCTGGAAAAATTTCTCTCTGAGGCCCCGCCTGTCCCCCACACAAGACAAAGGCTCTATACAGTGTCTGTGATGAATATCAAGCAGGAAATCTGTGCATATTATACTTTAAAATGCTGTAATTTAAGGGAAGAGAACTCGTACCTATGATTTTTTATGCGAATTCAAGTTTAGCTAATTTTGACTAATCGAGTGTAACATTTTGACTTTTCTTAGTTCAAGGTTGGCGTGCACATAAAGTTCTTTGCAGTTCAAGATCGAATTTGTATTGTTAAAAAGTAGGTAGTGAAAACCAGCTTCTGTGGAAAAGCTTTTGCTCTGCTCTGCAACTTAAAACAAACTTCAGTATTTGAAAACGTTACTACGGTATATTTTTTGAATTTGAAACAAAAAAAAAGTTTCAATGTTCGAGATCGCATCTCGCATTTGATTGAACCAATTCGCTAAAGGCTCTAAACTCGCTAAAGGCTAATAGGAAACAAATGCTGAAATACATTGGTGCATTTAAAACAAGTCACGGACCGCATACCCATGGCTGCAACTTTTGTCCGTTCGTATATCTTAAAAAATTAAAAACCAACCCCCCTCACTCATACATGCGACCAGTATTAGTTCAACTTGATGATCGATTGCATAATTATCCAACACATTAATACTGTAATAAGCCTTTACTTTCACACATTGATATAATCAGGGCCGTGACCATATGCCATGTGCAGGTGGGGCTTGGAAAACAGCTAGGCGGGGCTTTAAAGGCCGTTTACAGCTACAGTAATGCTGAGTGAGAACAATCCAGGCTGGACTAAGCCCCATCTGGCCCTCCTTTGTTTATAATACCAGTAGTCCTGCCGGAAATAAAAAGTTCAGTGCACAAGATGAAGCCGTATGTTAGGTAAGAAAGCGTTTACTTTAAGCATGAAATATTTGGTTAGATATAGACACCCTAATGATATTACAGTAACTAACTAATAACCTTTGTGCTGCGGTGCTGAACGTAAAGTTCCAAATGATCTTGTAGGTTCTGTCCTACACCAGGTAGGTCTGCCCTGACCGATATTCCAAGTTGTTCCAAATCTTTAGCGTTTCCTGAATTGCAAAAGTTAATGATATTAGTTGGTACGGACTTTGAGCCTCCCTCTCGGCCCCAGCTAGGTCACTTAGAAAATGTAACCAAAAGATGCTTGCTTTTAAACGTGTTTTTAACATTACCTGATTAAGCGCCTGATTGATACCATTGACATGAGCTTGTGATGGCCTACAGAAGATGTGCTTTTTAAAAATTTAAAAGTTTTATTTATCTGGTGATATACAATTGGCTATTTCCAACGTTTTGCCACTCCATACGACTTTGGCGAATTTGGATATTCTGGCCAAAATTACTGGTGATAAACATAAATCTTACCTAAGCCTGACAACATAAGCAGTTGTGGAGAATTGATGGCTCCACCACATAAAATGATGTCACTAGAAGAGTAAACTTTTTTCGTTTTTCCATATTTGATATATTCAACTCCGACTGCTTTGTGGCCGTCAAATAATAGTTTTGTGATATGGCATTTTACCTAAAAAACTGAATGAAAATTAATGCCATCTGATCACTAAAACTACATAAGATCTCGATAACATATGTAAAAATTTGAACTCAAATAATAAATTCTTGATAAGCTTAACGGTAGTTCAAATACCAGTTAGCAAAGCTGACAGAATGGAATTCAAAATGGGAACGTTTTAAATTTGTATTAAGTTTGCTTCGATGCAAACATGCTTATGATTCCCACTGTAATTTTAAATTTTATTTCGTTACCGTAAGCAAGTAATTTACTGTAAGTTTCATTTGAAGGCACGTACTTTTTGGTTATCAACTTCACTACAAATGATTATAAAAGGAGAAAAGTAAAAGCTTATCTAATTTCCTCAAAAATTCACTTTTGCTTTCAGTTTTCCACTCTTTCATTCCGAACCCTTTATTTCTCCTTTAAACTGATTTCATCCTGCTCAAGGGTAGAGTAGGAAAGCTATCAGTAGGTCGTTACCCGTTAGAGCCTATCATGAATAGCCTATCATTAGCAGCGACGAGGGGGGTTCCCATCTTTCAACTGATGTCGAAAAGGTTACTTTGTTTCTGTGTGCTCCAGCACTTAGCTGCTGGGGTGCTACGATTCTGTTACCATGCTCTTGTTCATTTGAAAGAGTCGGACAGCTCCAACTAATCTTTAATCGAGCAAATTAAAACAATATTATCCTGGTGCAAGTAGGGTAACTAAAGGCTCGTGCCTGAAGAGGCAAGCTTCTACAAAAGCCCGCTATTCGATGAAATTTAGGTGAAGACCAAAAAAAGGATCTTCACCGGTGATTTTTTTCGTCAAACTTAGGTGAAGACAACAAAAAAAGTTTTTCTTCTTTTGCCACCTCCCCTCATTTACGCCAGTGCCTGGTGTAAATGAGGCTAGTGTAAATGTAAATTCGTGGCCGAGAGGGTAAAGGTGTTGGTTTTACGAGGATCCTGATCGCTTGATGGGAGGGCTTCAACCTAAACTTTGCTCACGTTGTTACGTTCCTTGGATACGACGCTTTGAATTGATTATTTTTTCTTCAAAGCTTCGAACAAGCAGTATAAACAAAAATTTAAAGAAATCCACAGCAGTAGCGGATCCAGAAAATTTTGGTGGGGGGGGATTTAAAGCCAAAACCTCAAAAATTCGGATGTCTTCACCAAAATTGAGAGTGATTTTTCGGCCGAAATCGGAAATTCAAACGTTTTTTTCGCTCAAAATCAGGTGGTCTCCAAAAAAAAAAAGAAAAAAAAAAAAAAAGGTCTTCACCGAAATTGAGACTGATTTTTCGGCCGAAATCGGAAATTCAAACGTTTTTTTCGCTCAAAATCAGGTGGTCTCCAAAAAATAAAAATAAAAAAAAAGGGTCTTCACCAAAATTGAGACTGATTTTTCGGCCGAATTCGGAAATTCAAACGTTTTTTTCGCCCAAAATCAGATGGTCTCCAAAAAAAAAAAACAAAAAAAAACAGGTCTTCACCAAAATTGAGACTGATTTTTCGGCCGGATTCGTTACGTTTAGGTCGGTGGGGGGGATGCATCCTGAAATGGAGCCGTATTATTCAAAATAAGGGCTGATTTTTCGGCCAAAATCGTAACTTTTAGGCTGGTGGGGGGGATGCATCCCCCCCATCCCCCCCTAAATCTGCCACTGATCCACAGCAACATTGCATCATTGAAAACCATTCATGGGCCCAAATTCGTTAATAACGAAGCTAATCTTTTCATGAACTAGTTAATTTGTTAAAAAGTTCTTTTATGTTAGCGGACTAAATTAACTTCCGTTTAGGTTTTCATCGTTCATTTCTCGCACCATTCATTTATCGTACCGGAACAAACCAGTTTGCACTGGTAATGCTAGTTGCGTATTAACATAAGTTTTATAGAAAAAGCGGAGAAAGAAGCGCTTTTTTGAGGCAAAAAATCTGAATCTGTGGCGTGAAGGAACTGATCATGTTTATAGCGCGTGCAAATACTGCAATCACGCAGACCATGTACCAAATGATTCATCCGAGTGAATCAAATTCCGAACGCTTCAACTTGTTTCTCTGTCATGTTTTTGCTATGTATCAGCGTTGCTCCATATCTGCCTCGTTTTGAGTGATTCAGATTCCCAAACAAATGGTTTTCTATCTTTTTTATCTGTGGGCGCGCGAGCTCAAGTTAGTTTCTTTTTTGCCAAATTTCGACGTCATTAGTACAAAAGAGGCAGAGATGGAACCTGTATATAAAAACTTGTTTCGGGCGTGGCATCACATAGTATAGCATAATCACATAGACTCATATAGACATGTAATCGTATAGTCATATACTTATATACTTGTTATAGTTCATATAGTTATAGATATGGTTATATAGATGTATAGATTTATAGGGATGTAGAGTTGATACAGAGCTTACACAAAGCTTACAGAGTTTTTAGAGTTAAGCGTTTTAGAATTTTAAGCGCTTTAGAATTTGACCGTTTGTTACTAATTTTTGGCTTGATAAATTTAACAAGAATAATTACAAAAACAGCATTGGTGTGCAATTTAACAATAAAGACATAGGAGTCAGATTAGCGCAACCTTAAGTCATCATCCTACATCCATCCTCAACCACCATCATACATCCATAAATCTTCATAGATCTATTAATTACTTATCGCTGTGAGCAATTAGATTAGACTGTAAAGTGTAACTTCCAAAACACAAAAAGACCATTATAGCAATAAATTTTTCCTTACAATCAGCTCAATAGTGTTATTACGAGTTCAAGAAGTGAGTGAACAAAAAGAAATGTAAATTAGACTCAAAATGTTAACGAATTAACGGACTTCATTAACTTCCGTTATTTAAAGCTAAAAATAACGAATTAACTTTAACGGCGGTATGAAGTTTGCTAACGGACTAGTGGTTAACGAAGCTAACGTTTTGCATTAACTTGCCCACCTACTGTATGTTGAAAACTCTTAAGCAGGAGCAGGAACATCCAAACGTTTAGACCTTATCCCAATGAAAAGAGGGCGAATTATTTGGTGATTAGTGTTTGACACTGTCCTGTGACATGAAAAAAATATGCAAATACACCACTGACAGTAAATAGCATCTTGACTTACCTGCGTAAAAAGGTTCGGTCTACTCAAGGCGGGTCGCAAATAAGCCGAAGCTGTACTCCAGCGTTTTCCGTTATGTATAGTCATGTCCATCGCCCCAACCCCTTCTTGTTGAAACCCATTCATATCTGGTGTATAGGGGTAACCGGCTTGAAGTCCAGCTTCAATGAAAGCGTTCACTAGAGGGTTTTCTCGCGAACCTAAAAACGTGTTTGTTTGAGCCAAGTTTCAAGTCTGGTCAAATGTAAATAACCGCTTTCGGCTAAAATTGCGGAGTAAATTTTTTGTTAAGGTAAAGTTAAAACAATTATTCAGTAACAACTCATTCAGGTTTCGCCTAAATCAGCCATAAGATTAAAAACAAATCACCACTCCATCACAGCATATCTGATTGAGAAAAAAGTAAAAGAACTAAACAGTTTCCATTAGTATGCCCTAGCAAACTTGCCCACGCTGACATGTAATGGCCCATTGCCACCTCGATAGTCATTTTCGCCCATTTCGTGAGCTTCGGCTTTTTTAAAGTATGGTAAAACGTTGTCATAGCTCCATCCAGTGGCTCCTTCTTCTTCCCACCGATTGTAGTCAAGAGCGTGACCTCTGACGTACACCATCGCATTCAAAGAGGAAGATCCACCCCAGACTTTGCCACGTGGCCAATACATGACTCGCCCGTCAACATGTTTTTGAGGAGTTGTGTGATAATACCTGACAAAAAGAGTATCTTTAAGTTTGTTTCATTTTTCTGCTCTTTCAAAATTTTTTTTCGCTATATTGAAAATTGGATGGTGAAACACAAAAACTCTCGTTATAAACTAAATTGAAAGGTTTTCTTCCTGAGATTATATACGTTTTTCTTCCTGATAGTCAAAATGTTTCTAAGATTTCAAACAAATCCTAAAGATTTATTAAATAGATCTATACGAAAAAAAAATCTTTTAAGATTACGTAATCGAACGTTTTCTCCTCCGAATAAAGTTCCTTAAATTTTGTAGTACTTCAGATCACACTATTACAGTCACTACTGTTTCATCACATCCTTGATTTCATCATTCGTTTCTTTTCCCACTCTAATAGAAAACTGTTTTATGATTTTTCAAGCTCGAATTAGAAGCACAAAAACTGGTTAGTATAACGGGCACGTTGTACACTAACAAGTAACTGCAGTGAAGATTCTATCGGTTCCGACAAATAGTTTCAATTCTGAAGCAGTGATTCAAGTTCATTTTAATAAGGGCTGATAATTTCTTTAATTAGTTTTCTGCAATATTAATTTTCTGCAATAAATAGAATCTCAGACTCAATCCAGATAATCGTGCATAGAACTTTGTTTTGAGTTATTAGAACTCATCAGCAGCCCTCAACACGTTAAAGCCACCTAACTGCAAGTGGAAGTCGTTCTGATATTCCACAAGTGAGCCACAACAAACGTCAAGCTTTTGTACTCATTTCTGGTAGTTAAGTTTGTTGCTCACCAATTATATTTCCTATTTTTGAGGTTGTAAGTAAGTGCAGCAGGCATGTGGATTTTCCAAGTCATTTGAAACGAATTAAATATTAAATCTTTAGGTCCAGCTTCAAGCAGCAAAACTTGACGTTTTGGATCTTCGGTCAATCGATTGGCCAAAACGCATCCCGCGGAACCTGAAAAAATAATACGCAATTGCTAGGTTTATTCATTGCTTGGAAAAAAAAATCCACTATTAAGTTTTCTTTAAACTGCTTCAAAGTATGAATACCGTTCGTTGGTTCAGATTTATCCGGATCGGCAAAAGTATTTTGATTCGCCAGCCCTGATCGGCTATATACGATTGGCTACTACACCTAAAACCGGTCGTTTTTCAAAAAATGATAGGGACTGACTATTTTACTGGAGAACTTCAATTCACAAAAATTACTAAAAATTCAATCTAAAAAAAAAAAAAGAAAAACGAAACGGCAGGCCGTACTGTGATTGAGAATCTGTGTGAACAATATTAATGCGGGTATTTTCCTTTTCTGTTTTAGAATTAACTTTCGATTTTGGTTCCCATTAAGATATAGGATTAGATTTGACCAAGGTTTAGAATTAGGGCTGCAGTTGATGGAGATTAGAATTGAAAAAATAACGGAATCAAATTTTTCGTTGAAGTTGGACTTTCCAACAACATTTAACTAACTATGCGGCTACGTGCAATTCGTTCGTGACACAGACAGACCGATGAGCTCCACCGTCGCTTTTTATGTGTGGATGATAGATGTTGGTTAATTAATTTATCATAACCACCTGCGCCAACTATGATATGAGTAAATTCTTTAACTTCTTGTGCTTTTCTCCGCGAAGTCGAGGTTAATCGCCTTGAAATCATTATAAAAAAACAAAATGAAACTTGAAACGCTTTTTAATATTGTAATTGAAATGAAAACCAATGCAATCTAAAATATAGTCAATAAATAATGAACTCCTTTGAAAATTCTATTTTGACTCAACGCGGTGCAAAGCAACTTCATAAAATTACGTCATCTACTACTTGCGCAGCGAGTAACAATTGTCCGCTTCGCATTTCTGTACAGTAGGTTTGGGATGAGTCAGTGCAGCTCGGTCAAGGCGGCGGCAGAAAAATTTTCTAGGGGCGGGGGAGGACAATAAGAATAGAGCCAGTATTAACCACTAAAAATGGAAAATTTTTGAAATTCGGGAGGTTTTAGAGACAGTGTGAAAAAATCTAGAGGGGGAGCATGGCCCCCCCTGTCCCCCTTGCCGACGCTCATGAGCTTGGTCAGTACTCACTACTGCCTAAGGCGGGTACACACTGCGTATAAAATCGTTAGAGTACGAGCATATTTTTGTCTATTTCAAACAAAATCGGTACGCTTGACGTACTTCCTTAACCGCGAAGAAGCTGCCAGTTGGTTAAAACAAACAACGGTTACGCTCGTACGCTCACGAGTTTGCAGTGTAGATCGGGCCCTAGGCGTACATGAGCGTATGTTTAAGATGGATTTACGCAGTATCTGTTTTTCGACCGTTTTGGGACCTTTTTTCTTCTCCATGAAAAATTATGCGCTTTTTCGTGCGCATTTTTATATGTACTTATCCGCACTAACCAGACTGTCACATAGTGCAGTAAAGTTTTTCAAAACATTTTTTGTAAAGAGGTACAGCTTTATTTTGAAATACCGCTCTCGACGTTTATACGCAAAATTTTTATCAATTTGTAACAGTCAACCTAGTGCGGATATGAAACTATACAAATGCGAGCAAAAAAGTGCATGCTTTACAATGAAGAACCAAAAACAGACAAAAGCGAACGGAAAACGAATGTGTAAATCTGCCTATAGCAATGACGTCAATTTTCGCATTCTGTTTTGCATCAAGTGCATTCTAAACTAGGGTTACCATACGTTCTCCTTTTTGATGAAAAATAAGTTGTCCTACGAGGACGCTTAAAAAATGCCGAAATGTCTTCCTCATCGGCATTTTGATCAGATAAAACATGTCCACTCACTCAGCCTTTTAGTGTATAAATTTTTCGGTCTACACCTGATTTCGGAAAAAAAACACCAATTTTTGGCGAAGACCTTTTTTTTTGTTTGGTCTTCACCTGATTTAGGGGAAAAAACACTTCAATTTCCGGCGAAGAAATTTTTTTTCGGTCTTCACCTGATTTCAGGGAAAAAACACTTCAATTTTTGGCGAAGACCTGCTTCTGTTAATAAATTTCATTAAAAAATTCAACAACTAGCTGTAAATAAATTACATTGAAAAGGTGTCCTCCTTTTTGTTTATGAAAATATGGTAACCCTATTCTAAAAGTAGGCATTTTCCCATAATGGGGAAATTTAAACTAAAACCTTTTGCATAACGCCAAGTGTTTGACCAGGGTCGAATGATTTGTAATGCTTAGTTTAGAGCGTCGATCATACGCACTTCGCGTACTGTACAGTTGTAACTTGTAAGCGTACAAGTATCCTTTGTTTATTTGGCGGAAAAAGTCAGCGTACTAGCCGAACGAGAGTAACCTTTTTCATTTTATACCAATGCGGTAATCAATAACTCTACACCTGGCGTGCCGAGCAGTGCCGTCGCTACGGGGGGGGGGGGGATGGGGGGATATACCCCCCCAATAATTTGGCTGCATTCCCCCAATAATTTGAGCATGGCCTTCATCTGCATCCCCTCCAATAATTTGACTTCGGTGTGCATCCAAGGGCAGGTCTCCACTTGAATTCGAGAAAAAAAGTGTTCGTTTTTGGTGAAGACCCTTTTTTGTGGTCTTCATCTGATTTTGGGGAAAAAAGTGTTCCGTTTTTGGTGAAGACCTTTTTTTTTTTGGTCTTCACCTGAATTTGCTCACCTGAAAAAAATCGTGGTCGAGGTTCATCCCCCCAATGTCGAAAATAGGGCAAAATTGGGGTAAAATTGCAAATTATCCCCCCCAATGCTCAATAAAGATTTGTACCACTGCAGAGATGGAACCGGTCAGGATTTTCTCGACCCGACCGGTAATTTTCAAAATCATTGCCGGTTGACCGGCCGGTCGACCGGTTTTTGACCGGCCCGGTCGACCGGTTTTTTTTACAGAAGGTTTTTGTTCACTGATCAATGTATCTAATGAAAAATTTCCAAAAGGGGGGGGGCATGTGTGAGGTGTTAAAATTTATGACTTTGGACGGGGGTCTCAAAAAAAAACTTTTGCGTTTTTTGCAAAAATAACTCAATTTTAAGACCTTTTTTGGTTAAGTTTCGGTTTGAATGACCTGTTTTGAGCAGCGCAAAACGTGCGCAAAATAAGCAAAAAAAGCATTGGAGGGCACAAGCTAAATTATTAGACGTTCTTTCAAATGATTTGATGCGAAAGGCCAAAAAATGAAGTTACAATTTTTTAGCTTTTGGTGACAGATTATTTGCAGTTTGCCGAGCAGCAAACACTAAACTTTTTTTCGGCAGTGCTGTCTTTGCAGTTACAAAAAGATAAATCAGGAAAAAATAATAGCAGAAGATAGGTAACAGTAAAAACATACGAACATCACAATACTTGTACTATTGCACCCAAAAACATTAAAATGATAAAGCAATAACATTATATGATATTGAAAATTATGTCACTAATAGCGTGAAAAAAGGAAAACTGAAAAATTACGTCACTAACAGCGTGAAAAAAATTAATAATATTCATAACAATTAGGCTGCTTCACCCATAGGCGTAGCCAGGATTTTTGATTGGGGGGGCCCAAACCACAAATCACATGCAATGACGTCATCAGAAATTTTCGAAAAAGTAATTTTTTGTGGGGCAAAGATATCGTAGAATGGAAGATCTGAAGCCGTAGCCTGATGGCACTTAGCCAGGATTTTGGTAAAGGGAGAGGGCGAAAACTAATTGTTAAAAAGTGTAAAAGTATAACTTGGAAGACGTGTTGAGTAAGCTAGTGTACTCAAACGTATCACAGACGGGGGTCTGGGGAAAGAACCCCCAGCCGCCGGTGGCTATGGGGGTCTGGGGGCAAAGCCCCCAGCCGCTGGGCGATTTTTGTAAGTTTTTGGAAAAAAAGCTATTTAAATCCCATTGGATCACATTTCGCACGAGTTCAGAGCCATTTCAAAGAACTAGATTTTTAACATTTCAAAGCCAATCGAAAAAATTTAGTTGTTTAATCCTCCTTTTGCAATTAAATCCTAAAACACGCTTAGAATCTTGCATTATGGTGTAAAATTTTAATTGTAAGTGATTTGGTCTATAGGGGGAAGTAACGAACATTGCCTCCTGCAATACTTTGGCAGTAAATAATTAAGTTCATAATAACGTTAAACGAGGACCTGGGGTGGCAACTTTTAGGTCAAAACCCTTAGATTTCTCGCAGGTTTTGCATATAAATTGTTAAAAATTTGCATTAAGGGGCCCCTGGCCCGGGAACCTTGGTCGTCAGTCAGGGGCCCTTGGGCTCCCTGGTTGCCAGTTAGAGGCCCCGTTGCCCCTTGCTTGTCGGTTAGGAGCCCAGGTCCCCTGGTTGTTAATTAGGGGCCCTGGGGCTCCCTGGTCGTGAGTTAGGGGGCCCCGGGGCTCCCTGGTCGTCAGTTAGGCACTCCAGGACCCCCTGGTTGTTGGTTAGGGGCTATGGGGCCCCCTGGTTGTCAGTTAGGAGGGCCTGGGGCCCCTGGTTGTTGGTTAGGGGGCCCCTGGCCCCCTGGTTGTTGGTTAGGGGCCCCCTGGTTGTTAGTTAGGGGCCCTGGGGCCCCCTGGTTGTGAGTTAGGGGCCCCGGGCCCTCTGGTAGTCAGTTAGGCACTCCGGGGCCCCCTGGTTGTTGGTTAGGGGCCCTGGGGCCCCTTGGTTGTCGTTTAGGGGCCCCCTGGTTGTCGGTTAGGGGCCTGGGGCCCCCTGGTTGTCAGTTAAGGGGCCCCCTGGTTGTTGGTTAGGGGCCCCCTGGTTGTTAATTAGGGGCCCAGGGTACCCTGGTAGTCAGTTAGGCACTCCGGAGCCCCCTGGTTGTTGATTAGGGGCCCCCTGGTTGTCGGTTAGGGGCCTGGGGCCCCCTGGTTGTCAGTTAAGCGGCCCCCTGGTCGTCAGTTATGGGCCCCCTGGTTTTCAGTTAGGGGTCCCGGACCCCTGGTTGTCGGTTAAGGATTCCAGGGCCCCCTAGTTGTTAGTAAGAGCCCCCTGCTTGTTAGTTGGGGGCCCCAGGACTCACTTGTTGTCATTAATATTATTGTTAATTACTGTTATGTGCGTAATTACTGAAAAAAACTGCAACTAAACATCGCCAGGCTATGTTGTCATAACTTTTTGTCGTTAGTGGTATTTTGATTGGGGGGGGAGGGCGGGCCCCCTGGGCCCCCCCCCCTGGCTACGCCTATGGCTTCACCAACAGTTTGAGAAAGTATGAAAAGGATCTATTGCAAAACATTATGTACTGGAAAAGCTTTTTAGCTCCACAGAGATTTATGTACGGACGGAACAATTAATATAAATCTCTGCGGAGCTAAAAAGCTTTTCCAGTACATAATGTTTTGCAATAGATCTTTTTCATACTTTCTCAAATTGTTGGTGAAGCAGCCTAGTTGTTATGAATATTATTAATTTTTTTCACGCTGTTAGTGACATAATTTTTCAGTATTCCTTTTTTCACGCTGTTAGTGATATAATTTTCAAAATCATATAATGTTATTGCTCCATCATTTTAATGTTTTGGGGTGTAATAGAACAAGTATTTTGATGTTCGTATGTTTTTACTGTTACCTACCTTCTGCTATTATTTTTTCCTGATTTATCTTTTTGTCACTGTAAACGCAGCACTGCCGAAAATTGTTCTGAAGAAGCTTCCCGAATTGGGAAGCGAAACGTCAAACCAATGAATAAACTCATCGGTAGTACGAAGTCATTATGAAAAACTATCCCGATGAACGCAACGCGTCTGTTATTTTCATTAAAAACACTAAACTGTTATAACATTGGCTAGAAAAATATTCGAAATATAATGTGCCCCAGCAGTTTGTAGAAATGCTGCTACTTCAGAACATGCCGTGGTTAGTTAGATATAAAAAAATAAGAGCTATGTCTTTCTTGCCCAGTGTAGAGTGTGGTAAATTTAAGTTGAAACAAGCTTTTCAAAGCGGCAAGATTTTAGCATGTAGTAAAAAAATCTGAAATCTGCGCCACTTCTACCTTGAGCTGATTAAAATGATGCTAAAATGCCAGGTAACGCAAGCCTCTTCCACATGCATGCTTTATTATAATCTGATTACGCGATTTTAAGGTATATTTTGCACTTTTTTGCTTTGTGCCGTGGCCCAAAGTCGGGAGGCATGGCACAATACTCCCACCCTAAAAACGTCCCTGGATGTGCATGTCTTAATGATCACAGCATATTAGTCACAGCTTGAAACCATTCAACAAGTGTTTTCGAAAGGTGTGGTTTGTTGATACCGATTTTTTATAAAAAGTTTTATTTATGATGAAATATGTAAGTATATTTTGGTTGGTGCTGAGATGCTTTTTAGTCGCCATGGAGAAATCGACCGGTTTTTCAACCGGCTTGACCGGCCGGTCGAAGAATCTCGACCCGACCGGCAACCCGACCGGCCGGTCGACCCGACCGGTTTCCATCTCTGCACCACTGAGCTTAAATGTGGCGTAAAATCTGTCTTATTAACAAGCCTTTAAAATGTGTCAGAAGAGAGATGTAAGCATACCCAATTGTTACCGGTACTTCGTAAGTGATTATGACCTGAAACAATAGGTGAAAACATTTTTTAAAGACCAGTAAGTTGTTTTTGTTTTTTAGAGCACCCTCAAGATTTTTAGGTCGCAGTCAATGGCACAACTAGGGGGGAAGGGGCCTCTTAAACCTCAAAACACGAGCGTTTAAACGTGTTTTAGATTTGATTTGAAGTAAAGGGGGGGGTCTGAAGTGGCTAGGCAATTTAATTCTTTTACACAACTTCCGAATTTTAGCAATTTAGTTATTCATATGGCTCTAAAACATGCAAAATGTGATTAAAATGGTGTTAAAACTTAAAATCGCTATTTTTTTGCCGCAAAATCATAAAAATTGCTCAGCGGCTGCGCAAAAAATGTTAGTTTTGGTTCAAGCCCCTCCCCTTCTTAAGCAAAATCCTGTTTGCGTGTCTGGGCGCATTTACTGGTGCAAATAGATTTTTTAAGTGATTATGGACCGCAGACAAAACGAGGTAAGAAACGCTGCCGGCGCTTTATGTCTTTTTTTTTGGACATGAATACAGAATTTTTTAGATTGCGTGTAATTTGTAGCCGTACAATATTAGTTTTTATGATCAAAAGTTGTCTATTTTAGTTCCTCTTTCACTTTCGGCTAGTGCCTCCTACTTTGTTTGCTCTGGCGACGGCACTGGTGCCGAGATTAGCATCCCATCTTACAAGCGTAAAATTCGTTAAACAAAAACTACGCTGGTACGCTTATGGATGTTCTCCAAGTGCAAACCGGGCCTAAGAAATGCTACCAGTACCTACGAATGTGAACTACCTCGCTCATTTATTCTGATGCGGTAAAGGGCATTCACGTCGGAAATTTTTTGCTAGATTTTTTCTCAAAAATTTTGGCAAATCTGAAGACTAACTTCACCAAACTTGAGCTTTCTACAACCTTCCGTTTCTGAAGTATAACAGATTAGATTACCCTTTAGAAAAGTTTTTTCCCTTTAAAAATTTTGCCAGGGTTGCTAATGAGAAAAAAAAAATTCAAAAAGTTTCTGCATGTTTCTGATTCTTAAATGTTTTACGGCAGAGTTATTGTGAAACAAAGTACAGTTTAGAACTTAAAAATTGACTGCTTTTCAGCAAATGTAAGCCAGCTTTCCAAAAGTTAATCTTCTGTCTCAATAGGCCTACCAAACAAATGGCAATCTGAATTTAGAGGAAAAACATTAATTTTGAAGTGCATTATCTTGAACACGGTAGGGCGTGGAAAGTTCAAATCTGATGAGAATGCATTTTAGGCTTATTTCACCATTTTAGTCAAAGAGTGAGAAACTTGACTAGAATGGCCTTCTAACAAGCAATTTAGCATTAAAAAATGGCCTAACCTGATCTAACTCAAGGACTTAGCCTATGCCTCAAAAGTCCTCTCCGTCTACTCTAGCTCTTCAAGAGCAATCAACTCAAGATTACAGAACGGCGGCATGGCAAAAATAACATATTGGCAACGTAATAGTATGCCAAGTTGGATTTGTTTTGTTAATGCACCTTTCTTACAACAACAACTTTCTATGGCTGTAATCTGCAAGCAAACGCTAACTGTCGTTAAACAAACAAGGCCGTCAGATTTGTCTCTCAAAAAGAGCAAACTAACTAACTCAATTCCACAAAGTCCACCTCTTTTTGTTGGGCCACTAATTAATTCTCCTTGTGAGGTAGCTTAGCTTGTATTAGCTCAAAACACAAACACAGAATCATGGCTGATCTTGAAGATAATTATTTACTACAATTTGTAAAATTGTGCCTGTAAATAATATCAATAATAATTGTGAGTATTTAACGACAATTACAAGTGAACAATCTTGATTATCTGGACGGTTTTTCGATTGTTGGGTAATAATTTGCAAATTAAACAGCATGCACGTTTTGAAATTTCCTTAACCTCTTCTTCCCAAACGCTGCCAGGTCGACGACTCATGCACAGCAGTGAACATCAGCTGACAAGGCTGGTCAGAGGCGGATCCAGAAATTTTTGCACGAAGGGTCCGCTCCAGATATAATATTTTTTGCATACATTTTTGTACGATTCTCCCCTTTCAGTTTAATAGCTTTAGATGCGATCAATCACCAGCATGTGCTATTCCAAAATAAATTTTTGTATACTGGGTGTTAATTTAGCTTGGCGCGTGGCCAGAAGTCTACAACAGTCCCCAACAGCCGGAGGCAAAGAGTGTCTGGGGGCAGAAGCCATAGCGCTCGGAAATTTTGCATTTTTTTTTAGCAAAACTACCTTAATGTTAGCCCTTTTTAGTAAAAATGAATACTTTTAAAACGTGGCATAGAAATTAGCTGAGCAAAAATATGATTAAACTGCATGGCTGCGTAGATGGGGTATGAGGGAGGGGGCTTAATCTACTATTGTGCAATCTCCTTCAAATGCATTTTTCCTTACAGTAGAGCGCATTTCTCCTTAGTGCATTTCTCCTTAGTACATTTGGTCTTTAAAAGATCCTGCTCACCACATACCAAACCACACAGAGATTGCTACAGAAGAGTTTTGTCCGAAAAACTTATTGCGAAAGCAAAATAAAATCAATATTCTTGAAAATCATATTCAAACACGTTTGGTACATAATACCTCGTAGTTTTAATTCCAACTTGATGAAACACAAACCAACAAATGTTGACCAAAAAACGAATATCAAAAAAACGGTTTCTGAAAACGCACAACTTGTAAGAAAGTGACAAGCAAAGTAACACGTTATTAACACGCAAATCTATGATGAAAAAAAGTAACATTTCAACTGGCGCAAAAAAACTACTGACATGCACACAAAACTCGATTATATGCTTCCAAAGCATTATTTGAAGTCTTTTACACTATCTTGAGCGTTGCTATTATCAATAAACATTAATAGATTAATCTCAAAGTAAATTAAAACCAAAATTAAACATTTTACTCACCAATGGATTTTCGGACGTAGAAGCAATAAATTCCAAAATTTGACTGTATGCAAACTCGAACTTGAAACAACCAATCAGTCGAGAGCTGGCCACTAATCCAAAGAGAGAGAGGGAAGTCAGCTAAGCGAGGGGGTATGTGTCAACGGACACCAACTAAGTAATAGTGCAATAGCTCTAGCTAAATTGAGCAACAAAGCTCAGAAAATAATGGACAATTTCTTGTCCCAAATCTCAAATCTTAACGACCAAGATAAAATGCCACGTTAACTTGGCTCCAACTTCAGAATTGCTTGCTGACTTAGTCCTTCCAAATGGGTTGCAACTAATCCAAACTTTTTATTTATTTATTGTTATCGTGAATATGGGTGCTTTATGACAGTAGTGGTTGTTTATTAGCACCATAACAAAATTTAATGAAAAACACAAAGATATATTTGAAAACTGATTTGCCGTGTCAAGTCCGAGATTGCAAGAATTACAAAATTTGCATGTTAATTCAACACAAGAGTTTTTCACGCAAAAACGGTAATCTAAAATGTAAATGAGTTCCTCGTCACAAAGAAATAATTTAACAGCGATTCGGAAAAAAAAAACGGATTAAAAAAGGTGCGATCAACAGCAAATCAAAAAAGTGTGCACTTAAAATGTTGTTCGAATTTCAATAAATCAAGTCTTGATCTTGAACCAATAAATGTGCGGATAAATGAAACCTGGTTCTAATCTTGAAATAAACAAATAAACAAATCGCCGCTACAGCCAACATATGCAGTTATGCAAAAAAACATATCATAATCGCTGAATTAAAGAACGCAAAAAAGCTGCAAGACAATCATGTACAAAACTAAGCCCAGGGTTGCTTCCCCAAAAGAGGAACCTAATCTTGAAGCTGTCTTGACAAACTACTGCAAATATCTGCTACAGTTAACCTTTTTCCATAAGGTTTTGCAATGGTGTCGTGAAAAAAATCAACACCTTTTCTAATGGCTGCTTGTGCCCCCCATTTTGATTCATTCAAAATACTGTTTTTGGAACTTCACGTAACGACAAGAAAAAAAAATGATAGAAAAAAAGAATTATTGTTGATGGGAAAAATGTTCAAACGTATAATTCTCCTTTGGCGTTTTTTCGATTCTTTGCGAAATTGCTGGCAGCCAGAGGGGGCAGGGGGGCTATAGCCCTTCACCCCATTGGCATATCGACAAAAATGCAGAATGAGAAAAACACTACGTTTTTAGCACTTTTGAGACCGTTTTATGCACTTGAGTGGACTAAATAGTGATTTAAAACATCTTTTGAAACATATATTCATGGGAGGGGGAGCTAATTTGTCAAAAATAAAACAAATGAAAACTTTGAAAAATGGTCGAAAATAAGCAATCAAATTTAATCGCAAGTGTAAAAATGCTAAACATAGGTGTCATCAACAAATATACCATAAACTAAGGAATGGGGGTGGGGAGCTATTCAGTATTAGTTAATTACCAATCATTTCTCTCAAATCTCTTTTCATTACCCCCCCTCCCCCCCGATTATTTTTCGCTATAAACTGTAAACGAAATAGATTACTCCGAGTGAGTTTTATTGAACAATTCGATTTTATAATTTACTAGCATCTAAACAAGAGAACTAACATTTTACCATTAGTCACCTCCCAAATACCCCATTTATGCCACCAGTTTAATCATGTTTACACTGCCAATTTCTAAGCCATGTTTTAAAAGCATTATTTTTTAATCAAAACAGCCCTAAATGAAGTTATTTTTGCAAAAAAATGCAAAATTTTCGAGCGCTGGGGGCTATGCCCCCAGACCCCCAACACAGCCCTCCGTTGCGAATTTCTGGCTACGCGTCTGCTGGCAGCCAACTGCTGTACATAAATCTGACGCAATAATTCGTCTTATTAACACGCCTTTACAAATGTGTCGTGGAAGAGACGCGTAACCCTGAAGAATCATTAGCAGTACTTCGTAAGTGATTATGACATAAATCGATACGTGAAAACATTTTTTTCAAAGACCAGCTGTTTCGATTTTTAGAGCACACTCAAGATTTTGAGGTCGCAGTCATTGGCGCAGCCAGGGTGAAAGGGCTTAAGCTCCCTTAGCAAAGTCACTTAGAAAATTTAACGTTAAACGCACGAGCATTTAAACGTACTTTAGACCTGACCTGAAGTAAAGGGGGGAGCTGAAGGGGCAAAGCAATTTAATTCTTTGAAAGGACCTCTGAATTTTCGCAAGTTATTCATATGGCTTCAAAAACGTGTTAAATGTGATTAAAATGGCGTTAAAATCGCTATTTTTTGCTGCAAAATCACAAAAATCGCTCAGAGGCTGTGGGCTCAGCTCCCAGGCTCCTGTCCACAGGCACTAAACATTTGGTGACTCCTGTCCACAGGCACTAAACTTTATGACATGCTAGAGTTGCATCAATTTGTTCAGCACGGGGGCTAAAATTTACTGTTGGTTCACCCCTCTTAGCAAAATCCTGTTTGTACGTCTGGTAGCATTCACAGCTGTAGATAAATTTTTCAAGCGAATATGGGCCGCAGACGAAACGAGTTAAGAAACGCTAGCGGCCGTATTTCAAAAATGCGCATTTGTAGCCGAACAAGATCTAAATATCAGTTTTTGTATGAAAAAGTTCAGTTTATTTTAGTGCCCCCCCACTTTTGGCTTGTGCCCCCTCACTTTGTTTGCTCTGGCGACGGCATTGTTGTAAGGTAACAATATTGTGATACAAGCTTTGGTGATGCAATATCCAATACTAATTTATAATGAAATGGTGTTGAAAATTTTCTTCAACATCATTGCAAAACCACATGTAGAACGGCAGACTGACAAAATATCGCGTTTGTTGTGCAACACCTAATCCGAACAGGTGAAGTTTTTCTCAAAGCGGAGTATTTAAATAAGCTTCTGCCTCTTAATCTTGGTTAGACCTGCTCCGAAGTCTTATCGAATCTTCTCATAAAAGACGATTGGAAACTCATATCAATATTGTCATATTCAGAAAAGAACTGATGGTTAAACACGGAAGCTTCGTTTTCGTGGGTAGAAGGATGATCTTTACTCCGTGTTGTTATTGGAACTGCGGATGGTGATCGTTCTTCTTGGTCAGATTTAGAACTAGAAATGGTTTTGTTTTTTCGAGTGTTCGAAGAAAAAGATGTTTCATCAGTAGATGTCCGCTTTCGAAAGTGGATATTAAACAGGTTTAATGAAACAGATGACAATCTTCTTCGACCTTGTCCGGTTGAGCTTTGCTAACAGATATAGATATTTTCCCAACAGGCGGTCAATCCCATTTTGTCCAATACGAGTTCTTTCACAGTTTTTCTAAACTCTTCACCGCGAATGTTGTAAATGAAAAAGTTGCAAAGACTGTTTCCCAGCAAAAGTAGCACTGACACAGCTTGGACTGTAATCAAAGCAAACATTGCTTTTGTGTTCAAAGTTTCAGGCCTCTCAATGGACACATTTGGAATAAACAAGTTACAAAATAACGTGATCCATAACGGAAGAGTATTAAAGGTGAAGATTCCTACCATACGCTGAAGGGTTGTCGCCAACTTTTTCTCTACATCAGCAGTTTGAACGCGTAGCAGACCGACAGTCTTCTACGGCTAGTATTATGTCTTTTTATGACAACATAAACTGCTATGTTGACCACCCAGACAATAAACAATGGAATAAAGAAAAGAAAAATGTACAAAATTATACCACTAAAATTTAATGTCGCCACAATTAACGAGAAAATTATCCCGTAATGCAATACATTAGCAGGATTAAAAATGGGCACGACAGCAATAATAATAGCAAGAATCCACGCTAGTAAGCTTGATATTTTAGCAATTTTATTCGCTCTAACCTTATCGTAAGACAGTGGTTTGTAAACGGCTCTGAACCGGTCAAAACCGGCTCCAGCAAGAGTGTAGATTGATACGAAAATAGAAACTGTTGAAAAGAAACCAACAACATCAATATAAGCCAGCGAAAGATTTTTTTTTGAGATTTTCATGAATTTTATCACTGATTTAAGCTTCAACTTCAACATAAGATTCATTTATCAGTTGATAGCCTGTTACAGTTCGCTTTACATCAGTGGTTAATAGAGTCCCAACAATACTGTATTGTGTGTACACACAAGTGGGAAGCACAAATATTCCAACCAGAAGATCCGCTGCAGCAAGAGATAATTTGTACGTACTTTGGCAGTTGCTTAAGCTCTTGCGACGCGAAAAAACAAGAATGACCACAATATTAACCACAGTTGTTATTGCAGACATGATGCCAAGTATAACGAGCAAGACAGCAACACTTCCCCGACAACTGCAAAAAAAAAGGTGTTTTTGTAAGTTGTTGTTATCTTTGCTAAAAATCGAATAAAAATAAGAGCTAGACTTTATGTTTGAGGTCAAGTTAACAAAAAAAAAGAACTTTATTTTAGAAAGCTAATAGCGAATTTAAAATCAACAATTAATCTTATTCCGATTTTAGATGAGATTTGGTCTCAACGAAATCCATTAGAGTGCTCGATAACAATAAAATCAGACCAAATTATTAAGAAATTAAAACCGCAACAGCGCTTATTTCGCCAAAAATGGTTCCTCAGATAGTCGAAATCTTATTCGATCAGAATTGATTTATAATAGAAATTAGAAAGTAATTTTGAATATAAAAAAGTTGTAAGTTAGTAGAGGTTATTTTGAATTCAAATCCTGTAACCCAGACTCTTAAAATCAAAGAGTAAACAACACTTTAATATTGAATGTATACTACCATCGCAAAATATGTTTGTAGGCAGTCAATTTTAATTCTAATGTAACTCAATCTTTTCAGGGTATTGACCCTCAACGCATGCTTGTAAAGCTTACATTAGTTTTGTGATAATAACTTGAAAACTACACCAGCTAGAAATTTCAAAATTTCAATGCATAGTTGACTCGTATTATTTATCTTCCAATTTAGCAAAAACAACTTTGGAATTTATTCCAGAAAGTTAATTAAATATGCATTTTATTTAAGGTGATCAAATTTCTGATCATAAACGCTTACTAAATAAGCGTTGAAAGGAAGTATAATACTAGTTGCGCGGAATTATTGTTAAGCGTAAAATGCAATTATGGTTGCTTCGCCGTGAGAAGCGGTAACGGTAAGAATTAAGATAACGACGCACACACTACGCCTCTTGCGGATCGACGAAATTATTCAAGCATTCTTAACCTAACTGCATAAGTAAACATAACTTTTTATGTGCAATGAGCCCCGGCAGTGAACCAGGCCCAGCGCCACGAGGGCATTTGGAGGTCGTGCCCTCCTCAAATCACTGCTGGTGGCCCCAAAGCGAGAAATGTGCCCCCAAAGCGAGAATTGTGCCCCAAAAGAAAGTAAGAGCCTTGCTGCCACTGGAGTGCCTTTTGGGCCTGTACCTCCATAAAATACTGCTTGTGCCCCCCCCCCCCAAGCGTGAGTAAAGTCTCGTTCCAGGACGTAAAACACAAGAGAACGCCAAGACCAAGCCTAAGATTTCGCGCCAAAGACCTTATTTCATTTTTTAATTTTTTTGTTTTTAGTCTTTACCCCTGAATTTGTGGGCAAGAATCGAGATCCTAATTTTCACTAGAAGATTCCGTTCCGCCCCGCCATGCTATGAACGTGCTCCCCGAGCGAGAATTGTGCCCCGAAAGGAGACAAACGTCCCGTATCCACGGGGCGTATTTTGGATTTTTTTGGGCTTCACTCCCGAATTTGAAGGAAAAAAATAACTGTGCCCCCCAAACATTTTTTGCCCCCTCCCCCAGCAGTCACACTACTCTGGCGCCGGGCCTGCAGTGAACAAGTCTAAGGGATTTGAAAACATCGAACCTCGAGTTTTTTTGGTAAAAAAGACTTTTTTTCACCATTTTTCTTTTTATGATTATCTCTATATTTTGCTGAAAAAACGAAGTTTCTAAGTCTTATTAGTAGCTTTGGAGACAGAAAAAAGTCTGAAAACACCAATATATCGAATTAGGTCTTTAGCGTGGAAACTTTTCATCAATGAAAGTCACCAAGAGCAAGACTATAGCAATTTCCAAGATGTTATGCTTTTATTACTTCCAAATTACCTCTGTACTTACTGTACGTAAACTTTTAAGACCAAAACAACATCAAATTTTCATTTTTATGTTGTGACATATTTAGAAGCAAGACAACATCAAGTTTCTAATACTAAAGCGCATTGGGGCTCGAAAAAGGACTACCATGAAAGGGACTTTATTACCTTAATCATGAAAAATAGAAAATTTTAGCACTATTTTAAACGTAATATTGGACCAAGTCATTTTACACGGTGAAGAGGGGGGGCAAAAATGCCCCACTAGAATTGGTACTCTGACAGTCACCTCTGCCAAAACTTGTCAGCCCTCAATTGCGCGGCCTACCATGACAAACGAAGTCCATCAGACTTGCAAAAAACGTTAGGTGCTGATGCCGGTTCAAGGCAAGCCAAAAGTATTGTTAGCGGCATGATAGCAAACATGTCCGTGGGATCACAGCTGGCCCGAGTCAATGGCCGGCAATTAAGCACATGCTCAATTTCTTTAGCCAAAGTCACAAGCTGCTGGTCATCCAAAGTCAGCCACAAACGGTCTTCCATGAGGCCTACTATCACTTTTCTCACAACGTGGATTATCGATTCAAAAACTGCACCTTGATGATTGGCCAAGAATGGAGAATGCTTCCAGACAATGCCCCGCAAAGCCAACTCACCAATCACACTCTGTTGGCTAAGCCGCTGCAAGCCCCGCTGCAGCTCTGCTTCGGCTCCCAAAGAGTTGGTGGCATTGCCGCTAAAAATCTCTTTAGCAGCATTTCGACGGACAGCCAAAAACAGCCGCAACGCTAAAATGAATGACCCAGTGGTTAAATCGTAAGCAACTTCCAAATGCGTAGCACGCTTATCTAAGCTGTAAACAGACATATGTACCGCTTTGCTGTAGTACGCTTGCCCACGCGGACCGGAATAGGTCCTATAAAGTCAAGCCCGCAACTGTGAAAAGGTTGGCACCCGGTAGTAAAACGCGCTCCAAAGGTAGAGGAGCCATTTGCTGCCGCCCAGGGGCTGCCTTGAGATTCCTACAGCTCATACACATAGTCCTGATATAATGCTTGATTGTATGGCCATGCCCCGCTGTGGGAAACCTCTCGCGCAGGAGATTCCCAACATATTGGGCGCCGAAATGGCAAGTCCGTTTGTGTGTATGAGCTGCAGGAATCGTAAAGCAATTTTTAATCCCGTCGCGTGGTGCCGCCTAGGAAGGATGATAGGGTGGCAAAAGTTCATGAAAACATTCGCCTTCTTCAACCTCCCCACGAGCCGAAAGACACCGTCAACAACAAACGGCGAATAGTGGGTTGTAGGAGGAAGCGACTCCGCAGATGTCAATCTCCTTGAAAAGGCTTCGTGCTTTGGAAACCTCTCTAAGGCCTCAGCGAGACCCAGATGGGCTTGCTGCTGCACAAGCCGTACCAAAGTCAAGAAGGCAGAGTCGTACTTGTTTCCGTCAATTGCCTCAAGTTCGATCGGCTTCAGCAGAGAGCCACCCCAGCGGTTCTCTACTTTCATTTGAAGCCAACGCTTGACTCGTACCAGCCAGGCTACTACGCTCACCGTTCTGCACAAACTGCTATAACGGCTGGTGAGTCGCCAAAGTGGGTCTTCTTACGCACAAGCCTTGCAATTGCCGGCCCGTAAAATGCCGGCGCTCTCATTCGCTCTCATTAGTGACCGCAGCCATCAACGTGCACTCGTTGGCGTCTCCCTCCTCTGGCATTTCTGCTGACTACGTGCAAGCCAAACGCTCTCATCCTGAAGCAGAAAGGCCGCCCCTAAATCATCTGGATCGCCTTCTGGACCTGAGAAGGATAAACAAGTCCACTGGATTCCTAGCCTTGTCCACCCAGCGCCTCTGAGCTGGGTCCCAGCACTCCAAAATCAACTTTATCCGGTTTGACTCGAAAACCGGACGCCTCTTGGAGGTCGACTTTATATAACTCAAAACAGTTGTTGAGTCCGTTCAATACATAATTCGATTGAAGTTTAAGTCATGCCCCCACCGCACAGCTTTCACCAACTTCACGGCGGCTGCTTCAGAACACAGCTCTAATCTAAGAACGGATTGCTGCGGAAATGGGGCTACGCGGCTTTTGCCAATCACAAATGTGCAGGCGTAGCTTGACCCATCAAAACTACGCAGATAGCAAAGCGTTCCAAATCCCAGCTTTCTCGCGTCAGTGAAGCAATACAGCTCAACGCTTGAACAGTCTGTCAACCCCCAATAACCCCTCGGCATGACAAATTTGTTCAAGCTCGGCAAATCCTCCAAAAACTTTGCCAGACTGTTCAGTCTCGTTTCTTGATCTCAGCATTCCAATCAGCGTTCTCCTTAGTAAACTGCTGCATCAAAACTTTAGCTGGAAGCACAAAAGGGGCTGCCATACCCAAACGGTTATTCGCAGTCACACTCATCATCATCGACAAGAGTGTTCGCCAAGCACAAAGATTAACATCAGGCAAAGACACTTTTAAACTAGACAGGTCTGAGTTTGGATCCCAACCCCGGCCTAAGACCTTGTGAGAAGGTAAGACGTTAGGCCCAACGTCCACTACTTGAAGCGACGACGCCAAACGCTTCTTAGGTATAGCATTTATCACATCCACGTTATTGCTGGCATACATGTACTTCGCCATCTCAAACCCCCCGTTGTGGAGCAAATCATCCAATTCTGAAACCAGTTGGATGCACGCATCGGCACTAGGAAAGGACGCGAGCATGTCATCCACGTAAAAGTTCCGATTTAGCGTTATCTCCGACGCATTTGTTCGATTTTCCTTTGCCGTGCGTCTAAGGGCAAATCCACAAACGCTCGAAAATGACGTCAGTTCAAAACAGTGAACATTAAGCTGGTAGGTCAAAATCGGTCCAGTCAGGTTGCCATCCTTCCACCAAAGAAATCGCAAAACGGACCGGTTCGCCGAATCCACCGTCAACTGGTGGAACGTGTTGCGAATATCGCCCACCAATGCCACGTCATGCAGACGAAAACGAAGCAAAACCCCAAGCAGCGTATTCGTGTTAACTGGCCCCTGCAAAATCTGCCCGTTTAGCGACTCTCCACCCACCGCAGCCGCACAGTCGAATACCATCGTAAATTTAGGATTCATAACAAAGTGGTGAGGAATATACCACACTCTCCCCGTTTCAGCCAAGGGCTGGTCGCTAGGCTGCTCAACAGCATGCCCCTTCTTGACATGGCTTAAAAAGCAAACCAATTTGCTGGTGACCCTCAACCAAAGCGCATATTCTCTCCATGACCTCTGTCGCTCGCTCGTCAGGCTACGGTCATAGTATCAGTAGTACTGTAGTAGCAGCTTCCCTCTTGGGAACAGCCTCTTGAGAAGCCGGATCGGCATCCACTCTCTCAAAATGCAAAAGCGAGTGATGTGCCCTCTGCAACTGGCACAGGGCCTTTTGCTAAAGCACTAGGCCGCCCAGTGGTTGAGACCAAAGCAAATAATACAAGCTTTCTTGTCTCTTATCAACCCTCGGCGCTGAACCACTCTTTTCCGTAAGAAGGTGTTTCACCGGTGCAACAAGTGGTCCCTAGAGGCACAGCACATGCAAGAGTGAGCTCTCCTGGAACCGTTATTCAGGTAGCTCCTCTCGGATTTAGCCTCAAGAGCAATATTTTCTGTCTGCATAAGATTCAGTCGTACAGGCCGGGCTTAGAGGCAGCCGCTCGCGACTGCGTAGGCTACTGCAGTAACCTCGCCCAAAGGTAGTTCGCTGCCTCAGCCTTCTCCAACACAAAATTCATAATAAACTCATACGAAATCCTATCTCCTAAATTACGCTTCACGGTGCGGGAGTGCAGCTCCTTTCTCAGCTCAAGCAGCAGGTGTCAAAAAAAGGCGTCTACCGTAGTATTTGTGTTCAATTCCTCAACCGAGTCCGAGCTCTCAACGGCAATCCAGCAGCCGTGCAGGGCAATGTACAATTTCAAAAGGGCCAAATGCTCTTTTTTTGACCCGAGGCCCTTCCAAAACTTGTCGTAGCAACTCATGAAATTCTACATCCCCAGAGCCGAAGGCCTTCTCCAGCAACAAATCCAGAGCTTGCTGTAAAGCCGCTGACTTGTCCCTGATCATGGGACAGTTCTTGATCAAACCCTGCGCGTCTCCTTTAGTCGACTTCAACAGAAACTGAAGAGCACGGTTAGAATCATGGGCCAAATTTCCGTCCTCTAGATGAGCTTGGATCTGAGTCCTAAACCCATAATAGTCACCACTAGCTCCGCTGAACTTCATAGCAAGCTTCGGGATCAGCCCTAGTCCAGCTCTAGCAAAGGCTTGAGCTAAGCTGTCCGCCGACCAGCACCCCGCGCTCAAATGCTCTACCTCAACAACTTTTGCCAACGCAGAGCTCCCTCCAGCACCGATTCAAAACACCGACCTTAGAATGCATGCCAAGGGTATACGTTTATCACTGCTTAGCATTGAGCGCTCATTCTGGCTTGAATCGGCCAAAGCAGTGCCTTGCTATTTACTCGCGTCGTAAGAGGGCAGCAAAGCATCAGAATCCTTCTGATTCTGCGATTCAAATCTTTCCCGCTAAGCCCTTCCCGTTTAGCAAACCAACTTGATTTGCTACCAACCCCGTCGCCGCGGCTGCTGGCCGACTCGAGCTACGCTTAGCACTGGCAACATACAAAGTGTCACCTTCCTCTCGCCGGCCCGTGACTGCCTACGGCACCGCGGTTCTCATCATCCGATCCGCCACTTCATCTGCACGGACTGCCTCGACGGCCCCCAGACCACGTCTAAGATGGTCAAGATTCAGGCTTAAAATGTCACCATTAGCAGAATTTACATAGATCCTAACCTTGTTTTTGACGCTCATTACCAGCGCGAAATCATCGACCTCGGACAGCACCTGCTAGTCTTCTAGATCAAGATCAGCACGAGCTTTTTCCACGACGGCCTCCGCTTCGATCATTCTCATCTCCGAATTGACGCACAGCTTGAGCCGTTCCTCTACCTGCTCCTCCTCTCGACAACAAGAATCGATGGCTTGGCGCTTCGCCAGCGTCTTCTGCTGCAGGTTTGCGACATGCCGTTCTCGGGCCAGATCCGTTTCTGCTTGAGCTACGATCTTTCTGGAAGCTGTCTCGGTAACATGACTCCGAATCGATCCGTTGCAAGAACTCGAGGTTTGAGATGACAGAACCTTCACGGTCTCAGCCAAAAAGTTAGCGAACAGCGGCCCAATCTCTGCCAACTCTTCCCTTTTTTGTCTCATCTTCGCAGCCTCGTCTTCATCGCTTTGAAGATTGCTCTTTACCAGTGCTTCCGAGTAGGAGTCCATGGCAGCATCGGCCTGCTTCTTCAGGGCGATTAGTTCTGACAATTTGGAGCGATCGCCAGTGGCCTTCTTATTCAGGACGAGGCGGTTGATCCGATTTAGCAACCTCGTCAAATGGGCTCAATGTCCGCCAAGCCGACGGCCAACATCGAGCGTGCTACTCTTCGCGGCATTTCATGGTCTTAGTGTAGGAGCTGGGTTTTCAGTGACTTGCGGGAGTTGGGCTGGGGCTTCAGCAACTTCCGAACTTGCTGAATCTTTTACTAACTCATCTTCTAATCCAATAACCGAATAAAATAGATTAATTTCACAAATTGATTTTACCAATGTTAGACCTACCAAAGAAAGCAGTAGGCGATTTTACAAGAATGTGAGGGGAGAGGTTATGTGATTCTGCCGCTAACACGATCCGCATAACGGAATGAACTTTCGAGTGTGTATTGGTCGATTTGGAATTTGAACAGCATCGAAATGCAAAAATGCACTTGCAAATTACGCTTGCGATACTAGCAATACTTACAACAATACATGCAATACTTGCAACAATCTTTGCGAATTAATATACTCGCAATACGAGTACTTGTAGATTACACTCGCAGTAAAATCAATTTAACATAACTCCTGAAAAACACAAATTTAGAACGGTTAAAAACCTCAATAAAAACCTCAAAAAACGATTAAAAACCTCAATATAAATTCAGTCAAATTACAGAATAAAAAATCACTAAATCTTAAATGCACAAACTATTACCAGTGAAGCAATGGCTCGTTCCCGCTTGATGCAGCTAAAGCACCAATTTTTGAGAAATCCCTAGGTTTTAAGGATATTGTCGCGAGTATTGCTAGTACCGCAAGTGTAATCTGCAAATGCATTTTTGTTTCAGTGCTACTCAAATTCCAAATCGACCAATACACATTAACACGAAAGTTCATTCAGTTGTGCGGATCGTGTTAGCGGCAGAATCACATAATCTCTCCCCTCACATTCCTATAGAATCGTCTACTGCTTCCTTGGCATGCCTAACATTCGCATTCCCGGCAGTAGATTGATTTTTCAAGCGATAAAGACCCTCAGACGAAACAAGCTAAGAAACGTTTCCGGCCTTATTTTAAAATTGCGCATAATTGTGGCCGTACAAGATCTGAAGATCAGTTTTTATAAGCAAACTTTAGTGCCCCCCACTTTTGGCTACTGCCCCCTCACTTCGTTTGCTCTGGTAACGGCACTGCACAAGTTCCACAATGCACAAGATTGCTCTGCAATCGGCCCAAAAGAGACATTTCTTCAAACAAAAAAATTCAATTTTGCGTTTAAGCTCTTCCTCCCCCTCCCCGTAGTAAATTCCTGGTTGCGCTTGAAACCAACATATTTTCATAATTTTGTGCGAACGAGTTAGTTATCTAAAGCAATATAGTTTTCTTTGAATCTACTCTCAGGTAATATCATTGCGCGAATGTTAATTTACACTTACGCTGCTGTGAAGCACATTTTTGTTCATGCCGGTAGTTCGTTGTTTTATCTTTGATATATCATATAGCTGTAGATAACGTTCGGCTTACGATTTTATTTTACTGTAGATAGATAATAACACGTATAGGGAAAGGCAGCATAGGCGTAGCCAGGGGGGGGGCAGGGGGCCCAGCCCACCGCGAAATGCACCAATGATAAAAGTGTCACAAAAAACAAAAACAAAAAAATTGAAGAAATGTTTTCAGTCAGACCGGTTGGATACAGGTCGGCAAGAGTTGAACACGAGTGTGAACGGTTATCGTTTTTGGTTGGTTTGGTCTTCGACTCCCGCTTTTAAATACTGAGCATTGAAAAAGAGGACATTTGGCTACTTTTTGGGTGTTCAGAGAGGACAATTCATTTTAAACAGAAAAAGAGGGCAAATCCTCTTAAAAGAGGACGTATGGTAGCCCTAGTTTGAAAATACAGGGTGTCCATAAAGTCTCTTTACAATTAAAAAAAAAATACTGCAACGTCAAATGATGAGATAACGCAAGGAGGATTGTTTTATGTTAATCAGTATTTCATGAACTTTTTATTGACACTGAAACTAATTGTTTCCAATAAAACTTTGATGTGTTTAATGATTGAGTAATATGAATTCCCTTGAAATAACTGCTTCTCAAGAAAAACCCCATAAAAATAACCTGTTTCAGAGTTGTAAACGGGCCGACTAGTTTAGGCCCGAACGCGGCCCGTACCCGAAAACCAATTTGAAGCCCAAATCATGCCCGAAAAAACCCGAAAGTTAAGTTAGGTCTAAAAAATTTAGCAATGTTTCTGAGTTATTTAGATTATATTTTTGTGCTCCTAAGACAAAAAGCATGTCTCAGGCCCGAACTAAGCCCGAAATTTTGACAACTTTGACCCGAACCCGATCCCGATCCGAAAAGCCCGGCCCGAGTTACAACCTGACCTGTTCAACCAACTTGTGATGAAACGCCAACAGCCGACGCGAAGTCGCGTGATTAGCATCACAAGCTGGTTAAACAGAATTGGCATCACGACCTTGATCTGTTAAACCAGCTTGTGATGCTAATCAAGTAACTCAAGCGACAATATGTTGCTGTTGGAGTTTGCATCACTAGCTGGTTGAACAGAAAAAGGCTTTGATTCTCAGTGAGGTGACAGCCGTCACGTCCCTGTCTCCATAAATTTCTTGTACCATAAACGAATTGAAGGACGTGATGGTGGGCCTCTTCCATACGCAGTTCTGTAGTCTCGCTGGGTCTAAAGATATGATTTTGTCTCAATACACCAGGATACACATTGCGCTTTTTCTTGAGGAGTAGTCATTTCAGATTTTAAGGGGCTCGTGTAACTCAATCATTACACTTGTAGAAATTTTATATGAAACACAAAAAAATTTATCTGAAGCATAAATTTTAGTGTTAATAAAAACTTCATAAAATACTGATTAACATAAAACAACCCTCATTGCGTTATCTCATCATTTGACGTTGTAGAAATTTTTTTAAATTGTAAAGAGACTTTATGGACACCCTGTATATTGGCACTCCACTTAAGAATAGGTTCGGGTTAGTTTCAGAGTAAGGATTTAAGTTTGGGTTAATTCCGGCCAGAATAAATGAAAAAAAGTAGATAAAAATTTCCGACGAAATAGCCTCTTCCTTTATTTTACACCATAATGTTCATCAGCTTGACGGTAAATAGCAAAACAATATGCGGATTAACTTATCGTCGTTTGTGTTACAGCACCGATTGCCCTTTTTCTTTTGTTGCCCCGCCCTAGTTTCGAACTCGGCCGCTTCTTTTCTTTAGTTTAGTCAGTTTGTGCACGTTACCTTATTTCCTGTAGCCGTTGACTGCAAGCGTTTTAAAATCACGCGCTTTTTGTTAATTTCTTGCACGCTTTTTGTCTCTGGCCGAGTTACCTACGTTCTAGCATTCATTTTAAAATTAGAGCTTTGGCAAACGGACGTGTTTTTTAATTTGGAAGACTGATCGTACGGCGCTCTTTTAGTTTTATTCTACGGTTAAATTTCAGTTATTTTCTGCCGTGCCGTACTGCCCTTTTTATTATTTTATTTCTGTTAAAAATAAAGTTTAATTTGGAAATCTTATTTGTGGCTGGCAAGACGGACGGTGAAGGCTCCAGAGTTCCGCTGGAGCAACTATCAGCAGTGTTACGGAGGGCTTCTGTAACAGTTTGTGCATTCCATCGGTGTAAATTTAGTATAGCAGTTGGGTCAAGAAGGAAAATGTTGCTATGCTCGAATTACTTTTGCATGCTGACTAAATCAATAAACCCATTGTAATTTCGTGTTTGGAATTACCGTTTTAGAATAAACAACTAACAAAATTGATCGCTGTCTTCCTAGCATTTTTTCAAACGGCTATTGCAGAGTTAGGAAGTTTCACGCAGTATTTGTGGTCAAAACTAATTAATTATTTTGTTGATCATTTTTCGTAACAAGACAACAATAAGCTTCGCGTGTGAAACAACAGTTAATGAAACGATAAATTCTTCTGCTTTATATGACAAGTTTTGCAAGTTATAATTTTTTACCTTGATCTTCCGTTTGCTGCCAGACAACAAAAACGTGTCATGATTCACAGGATGCAAGAACCTCATCCTTAACCGATTTTTTTTTACATTATTCTTTTGCTGAACTCAATGCATACACCTTCAAACAGAACACAACGGCATAACCCATAGGCTTAGCCAGGGGGCCCAGGCCCCCCCCAATTGAAATACCACCAATGATAAAAAATTATGACAACATAGCCTAGCGATGTTTAGTTGCAGTTACGGACGACAAGGGAGCCCCGGGGCCCCTAACTAACAACCAGGGCGCCCCTAACTAACGACCAGGAGGACCCGGGGCCCCTAACCGACAACCAGGGAGCCCGGGGCCCCTAACTGACAAACGGGGTGTCCGGGGCCTCTAACTGACAAACAGGAGGCCCTGGGGGCCTCTAATTGACAACCAGAGGCCCCCAGGGCCTCTAACTAACAACCAGGGGCCCCGGGGCCCCTAACTGACAACCAGGGGGCGCCGGGGCCCCTAACTAACAGTCATGGGGCCCCGGGCTCCTAACCGACAATCAGGGGGCCTTTAACTAACAACCAGGGACCCCTAACCGACGAGCATGGGGCCCAGGGCATCCTAACTGACAAACGAGGGCCCCCGGGTCCTCTAACTGACCACCAGGGGGTTCTGGGGCCCCTAACTAACGACCAGGGAGCCCCAGGGCCCCTAACTGACAAACGGGGGCCCCGAAGCCCCTAACTGACGACCAGGGGGCCCTGGGGCCCCTAACTAATTACCAAGGGTCCCGGGCCAGGGGCCCCGTAATTCAAATTTTTAACAATTTATATGCAAATCCTGTGAAAAATCTAAGAGTTTTGTGCTAAAAGTTGCAATCCCAGGCCCTCGTTTAACGTTATTATGAACTTAATGCTATAACATAGGCGGTAATGCAAACCCCCAACTGAAATGCCACTAATGATAAATATAATGAGAGCATAGCCAGGATGTTGTTTTTGTCCGGATTTGCAGTTTCTTTAATTTAGGATTTACGTGTATAAAAGCAAGTAATAATAATGACGACCATCTGTCCACGTCATAATGATGTCATGCAATTCCTGGAGGTTTCAAAAAACTGTCAAGTGACTTGACTCGAGTCCACCACGTTTTCGAAAAAAAGTTATTTTAATTTTGCTTTAAATGCTTTTTTTCATGAAAAACTTTAAGGGCGCGATCTTATCTCAAAATCATAGGCGTAGCCAGGAGGGTGGCCCAGGGGGCCCAAGCCCCTCAATTGAAATGCCACCAATGACAAAAATTTAACAAAAAAACCTTGTTTCTTCATTTTTAGTTTCTTTTAGCATTTTTGTGTACAACAGCACACGCGTACTACAGTAATTAACAATAAATAATATTGACGAACAGGGGGCCCGGCGCACCCCCTTAATTCAATTTTTTTCAAGCAATTTAAATGTATAACGAGGGTGAAATTAAGGGCTTTTGTCCTAAAACTAGCTACCTCAGGCCTTCATCTAAACTTTTTATGAACGTGACGCAATAACCAGCGCCGTATTTGCCATATGGCACAGCACCAGGGCCCAGCGCTCAGATAGTAGGACTTTTTTTGGTCTTCACTTGTATTTGGCAGGAAGATGTGGCAAAAATCCTCTAAGTGCCAGGGGCCCCGCGCAATATAAGTCCGGCCCAGGAATAACATGTTTAGTAAGCGTAACGATCTATTGTACCATTTTTCAATAACGAATCAACTCCACCTCGCCGGTTTTTACGCACAAAATACTTTAAAAAAATAGCTAGGGAAAATGCTCATTGAACAAATCATTGAATTTCAATTGCGGTGGCCTTGGGCCCCTTTCCGTACATGTACTGCTATAACTGGTTAAATTCAAGACAAAACAAAAATCTTGAATTAAAATCTTCGAGTGGATTGCTGTTTACTGCTAAAATATTGCAGGAGGCAATGTGCCTTACTTATCCCTACATGGACCAAATCACTTGCAATTAAAATTTTACGCCATAATGCAAGATTTTAAACGTGTTTTGGACTTTAATTGCAAGTAAACGGAAAATTGAACAGTTAAATTTTTTCGATTGGCTTTCAAATGCTAAAAATCTAGTTCTTTCAAATGGCTTTGAACACGTGCTAAATGTGATCCAATGGGATTAAAATCGCTTTTTTCCCAAAAACTGTCAAAAATCGCCCAGCGGCTGGGGGCTTTGCCTCCAGACCCCTATAGCCACCGGCGGCTGGGGGCTCCTCCCCCAGGCCCCCGTCTGTGATAGGTTTGAGTACACTAGCTTACTCAACACGTCTCCTAAGGTAGACGTTTGCTCTTTATAACTATTAGTTTTTGCCCTCTTCCTTTACCAAAATCCTGGTAAAGTGACGACAGACTACAGCTTCAGATCTTCCATTCTACGATATCATTGCCCCACAAAAAGTTTCTTTTTTGAAAATTTCTGATGACGTCATTGCATGCGATTTGTGGTTTGGGCCCCCCCCCAATCAAAAATCCTGGCTACGCCTATGGTCTAACCTAAGAATTAGAATTATATCTCAAAATGCAAACGAAGGCTATCATTTTTACCTGTAAAATTACTTTTATCTTCATAATTTCAGACCTCATAAAAGCGTTTCAAATGTAGTTTCAAAAGTCAAAACGCTGTTCAAAATACTTTCGTCTGAGCTGCAGTTCAACGATTATACTTTGACAACAATGATGCTCACCGCAGAGTTGTAAACGGGCCGACTAGTTCAAGTCCGAACCGGCCCGAACCCAAAAATATAAGCCTGAACCCAGCCCGAACCCGAAAACTAAATTGAAGCCCAAATCATGCCCAAAAAAACCCGAAAGTCAAGTTAAGTCTGAAAAATTCAGCAGTGTTGCCAATTTACTGAGATTATGTTTTTGTACATCTGAGACAAAAAGTACGTCTCAGGCCCGAATTAAGTCCGAAATTTTTATCAACTTTAGGCCCGAACCCGTAGCATTTAGCAACGTTGGGCAGATAAGGTTACTTTTTGTTCATTTTTTTATTTTCGTTCACTTTTTTTTCGGTTTTTACATGACTTTTTGCGCATTTTGCAAACCAATATTATAAATACAATCAATTATTCACATTTTTATAAAAAGAAAAATAATCATAACACAACCTTTTTAGTTTTAGAAAAATTGTGTAAAAACTTCAAAATTAACATTTTTTAGACAATTTTTGCTCAGATGAACACGCCTAACTCTGCAAAGCATTGTGGGAGAAAAAAAGAGTTGCTAATTTCTTCTCTTTAAACAATGTTCTTAATAACTTCAGTTACCATTAAAAAAGTGCAAAATGTTATTTTTTTTGGGGGGAGGGCGCAAGGAGAGCTGAAAAACAGATGTGCCAATTGGCTACATTGGGCATAAAAGGGTTGACGTACATAAAACGCCTATTGCGGGTAGACAAAATTATTCAGGCATCACAAAACTTCCGGACAATTTTAATTATCTGAACTGATATAATGATGTAGAATAGTTAGATGACATATGACAAGCTTTATTCATGCGTTGTGTGAATTGATATATATTGTAGCAAAATTGTATTAAATTCTTTGCGATTGTGGACAAAAAGTGCCCCTCTGTACAGTAAATTAATAAAATTATATTTTGGGTAAAATACTGCACATACAATGATAGCCCTGTGAACTCGAAGACAATGTACAACTATAGTCACTTAATATTAAGTGACTATGTGATATTAAGTGACTATGGTACAACAGAGTTGTCGCAAAACCAAATACATTACTGACTCTTTCATAAACGCGCAATTTTGTTGGCTACAAGAACACAGCGATAAGCTGCAAACTTTTCAAACAAACAAAATATTTCGAACAAAATATTTGCAGCAACAAACTAACGTATAATTTGGCTATAATTATGACGGTTATTGCGGTTCCAGTTACAGCATTTTACTGTGCGTTTACTTTGTATAAAAAATTAATAATTCGATTGAAGTTTTTCTGGCTATAATCTGTGAACTGCAAGTTTTGTTTCGTTTTTTTGTTTTTTGAATTTTGTTGGATCATTTTATTGTATTCTACTAATAAAAGGATTTTTTTATCACTCAGTCGAATAAATGCAGCTGGTTTCCTCATGTTATATAAAAGAATGATTGTTTAGGATTCTAAAGTCTAAAATTTATTGTGATATGTCCGTTTTAGGGAATCGAGCACTTATTTACTCTCAAGCGTAATCAAACAAATACAAACTTTTTCATTTGGAACAAATAGGAATCTTTTACGAAACGATCTGATAATGGCTTTAACAATCGAGATACTGATTAAAGTAAAATCACAGACAAGTGAAATAAATAAAATAAGCGTTAAATGAACAATACTGAGTACCAATCAGGCGTTGGTTTTTAAACTCAACTGAGTATTTATCAGTATTGCTATTTATCTACAGCATATAAAGTATAGTGCGTTACAAAAATGAATAATACTCTCTTTGTAACGATTTCTAATTCTTGTTAAAGATTTATTCAATCATTGATAAATTGGTAAAGATGTATGTTTTGAAGGTTTTTATCACTGGTGATATTTGTCATTTTGGCCTTGCTAGCGTTACTGATGAGCCCTGAGATTGGGCAAAACAGCTGTCTAAGGCATGCTATTGGAAATTATTTTAAATTGAGCTATTATAATTATCTTTTGTGATATTGCGATTACTTAATATTTTCGGGAAAAAAAAAATTGCTATGATCTGGTTATTTTGCGATTCCTTGCCTTTCTACGCTCAAGTTCATCATACCTGTAGTCCCAGCTATACTGACGAGGAATAAAAGACGAATGTCGATTTCAATTCAGGATGTCTTAGGCTGCCAATCAAAGGTTTGATTGCGCCTATAAGACTCTGGAAACTGTCTCTAGCTTATCATTAGGTCTATTTTTATTTTGACCTAAAAAAAATTAATTTTGACTTTATTTTAGCTAAATTTTGACTTTATTTTCACCAAAACCGCTTTGGCCTTATTAAGCTCCAAATTTTGATAAAAAAGAAACAAGTTTTGTTATTCGCAATTCACGTAAGTTTGAAGCATGTAACCTTCTTCACTTTTCATTAACAGCATTTAGAAAGAAATATCAATCAGTCAGTCTTGTGATTAAAGTAACTAATTGCTGCAGGACAAAAACCTAAGAATCTGCACACATTCCCATGCCAATTACACTTATTTTAATAATCAGTAAATTTTGGATTGAAATTTGCTGTTCTTAAATTTTCACGAATTTTTGGCCTCACTAGTTTTTAATTTTTTTTTGGAAAATACAGTGACGCAATTTCCATCTTGTTGGTAAAAAGTTGCATTGTGTAAAAGTCTTGTCGATTGTTAAAGTAAACAGTGCAGTCCAAAGATTTCAAAAATCTGATTAATCTGTTGTGATATATACGGTACTGTATAATAAAAAATGACTTTTTGATTTTTGAATTGGGACGTATAGTGTTTTAGTTATTTTATTCATGCCGACGCTTGCATTCTTAATTTGTTTTTAATTTAAAAAAATGAGTTTCGTGTTGTTATAAAATCATTTTTATAAAGAAGTTAACCTAGGCAATTGTATTGCGGCATATTGCAACTACTTGCAGAAGTTTGAGTAGAAAGACTTCATTCAAACATGTACAAAGTTGCTCATAAACGTTTCATTGGTTCTCAAATATCCAGAAAAATGAAGAAAAAAATTTTTATTTGCTTTTGAAAAAGAATTTTTGATCACATATAATTTTGACAAATTTTGTCCTAACCTAAAATTTTGACTTTATTTTGACCGATAAAATCTACCTAAACTGGCTCCAGAACACTCGAAACCAATGATGGTATACGTTTGATGATATAATCAAGCCCTGAAAAATTTTGACGCGGTGCTGGGCCCCGCTATCTCGTCACGCGTTTCGACATAATCTTGCTAGTATCGCCTAATGAGGAATTGATTTTAATTTTTTCTATTGGCATGTAGCCAAAACAACCTGTATTTGTATCGTAGATTCTTTATTCGTTTTCTGCAATAATGTTGTTTTGTTCAATTGTAGTTTGCGAAGAATCATTGCATTGAAAATCAAAGATAACTCTATTCCATCAAAATTTGTGTAAAATCGAAAACATAAGACCCTAATAATAATCGTTTGCTGCCTGTGGCGTAGGAGCTTTTTGTTCGCAACGCAGTCACGCTAATTATTGTAATTCATCTAATTTCGCGTACCATTTTACTCTAATCTTCTTAATCTCTACCAGAAACATGAACCGTAAAATTAAAACTCCGAAAACGAGAAATTGGCAAAATTTCAAAAGATTTGTCAAAAACCCCCATTTTACTCTTAAACCCGTTAAGTTCTATGAACAAAAATAATATCATCGAAATTGGCTAAAACAAACAGAAAAAGTCAGGAAAATTCACATTTTTATTGAAAACCAAATTTAAGTAATTACTGTTTGTAACGAGTGTAGGCTTCAAAATAGGGATGGGCATTTCAGAAGAGTTGGCTATTCCAGAATTATTCTGAATAGCTAAAACTGAATCCAGAATATCGAATCCTATTCTGGTTCAAATTAACTTAATTTGCTGAAAAAGCGAACAGAAGTGACCAACAACCAATATCCAAAAAAAATTTATGCAGCGATTTGTTTAATTAAAGCAGCACTTTATTGCAGTACATGACATTGAGTGCTTCTAAATGTCCTACACTTAGTTGCGCTCTTTATTCGTTTATAGTCAAGCCCGCAATGAAGAAACACGTTTCGGAAAAAGCTGATGCTACTGGAATGCAAGGTATTTTGAAGCAAGTTGCTTCAAATGGGTAAGTTGAGAACTTGTGTATCACCATTTCATATGTCAAGCTTAAAAGGTTAAAAAGTTTGAATTTTGGAGGGTCCTGTTTGGAGGAAACTTTTCTTCTTGTTTGTCTACCTTGAAAATTTCATCTGTCTAGCGTGTGTGGTAAGAAGTTTAAATTTTGGCGGCCCCGTTTGAGGGGACCCCCATTTTGGTATCTCCAAATTTTGTAAAATTTTATCTTTCCTTTATATTAACCTTAAGAGTTTCATGTGTCTAGCTTCAAATGTTAAAAGCTTTGAATTTTGGAGGGCCCGTTTGGGGAGAAATCACCATCGTGGCACCTCTAATTTTTGTTAGATTTAGTTTATTTTTAATATCTATCCATTTCCAAATTTGATCTATTAAGCTATAACGGTTTAAAAGTTCAAAATTTTGGAGGACCCGATTGATGGGGATCCCCCAACCTGGCACCCCTGATTTCCGTGGCACAAAAGTCTTCTCTGATATCTTCAATCGCTCAAACTTTGAATACAGTGCGTTTGGCGGTTTAAAAGTAGATAGCAGCAAAAGAAAAATAAAAAAGTAAGAAAAAAGATGCAAAACAAGAAAAATGGTATTCAAGTAGGGGTAAACGAACATAACAAAAGAAAGGTAGATGATAATGTGCTGAAAAACCATTTTTCATCAATATCGGTAATTTCCGAGATATATCGGTTTAAATTCGTTAACTTTTTGCCCATTTTCAGCCTGTGAATTTTTGGTTACGTGACCGGGCGCCCCCAAACTCGGTTGCATAAAGGATTCATCAGCACTCACATTGTGTACAAACTTCAGCTTTGCACATCAATTACTGTAAGTGTTTTTTTTGAGTTATAGACGAATTAATAAATTTTCAAGCCAAAAATCGCCGTTTTTTTATGTTTTTTGTGTCTCAATTCACGATCACGTGACCTAGGATTCTTAAAATTTGCACACTTGGCGCTATCATTAATTCTTATGTTGAGTCCCAATCTTAACTTTCTAGGTTTTACCGTTTGCTGGTTATAAGCAAATCAATCCTTATCTGCTAAAATTCGCCAACAAAAACAAAGGTACTACGCGCTCGCATGAAGTCCATTTGTAGAGCAAATGAATCACTAAACTTTTATGTGAGAATTAACTGCAAACCATTTTCACCAATGTAATAGCGTAGATTTAAAACCGGTTCCAATTATCCGGTTTACATTTTAATTTAAATTCCGGATTATTTGGGATTCGGATCCTTCTGGATTCGGTATTCTGAAATGCACAACCCTACTTCAGACGTACTACCGTTGAGTAATAAAGAGTTAAGCATTTAATGATGGTGATAACCTTACAGCTTGAACCTACCTGGAGGAAAAACAAGACCAAATAGATATCTTGTGGCTGCGAAATGCTTCAGCACTGAATCCACACCAAGAAAGTTCGCAACTCGGAATGAGGACACTGACGACTTCTTAATAACTTCCATGAAATACTTCTATTTGATCGTACTGGGCGATTTGAACACAAGGTTGTAAGAACTGATCAAGTGTCATTTTGGCCGGTTGGATATTGAAAACGGCATTTTTCCATTGAATTAAGGTAGGCAATTTCATGGAGCGGTTTTTGTATTTTAAGCAATAACGTGGAAGCATCAAGTTTAGAAGAAGAAATCACTGAAGTATCATGGAACTCTTGAACAGCTTCTGTTGACATCCTCACTTGTGGTAAACATTTTTCCACCAGCAAAGTATAGTTACAAAAAGAGTCATACACTAAGTTACTGAAATTTGTGAATGCAAATACTCTGGAACTACATTGTTCTTCATATTGAGGGCAATTCTATTGACGAAGAGTCTGAAGAAATGTGGTCAGTGAAAGACTCTGAAAAGCCCAATTTTCGAGGTAATACCTGACTGATTCATTACAGCACTTCAGCTCTCTCTCTCTGCTTCCGACAATCAGCCCAGAAGCGAATTCGCATGCCAGTGGTTTAAGATTGTCTTTTGCCTCTTTGTTATCAGAAGCAACTTCATAATTATCATTGGTCGAATTTCTGGTCATTGCGTAAGTGAAGTTGAATATTAATTCTAGTCCAAAGATGACGTTACAAAAATACATTTCTTTTTTCTATCTTCGTACTTCTAAAAACTACTTAAAATTTTGAAGCAATAATTGAACACTTGCAAATACGTTTGTGAACAGCTGCAATATTTTCTGTTGCTGCTAAGTGGAACCACCCTTCCAAATAAACTAGTCAGCCTTAGTATAAACCTTTTATATCTAAGTACGCTGCAGAACTCTCATTGTGATGTTGTAGTTTTTGTTATAAAAACCGGTGATAACAATAAATACTGTACAATCGAAAGCAGTCCGGAACAGAAACACCTTTTTCAAAATAGAGCATCAACTATCATGACTCATTGTTCCAGAATCACAAAATCAAAAGTGCCTCTTGTATAATCTAATGACGTGTCTGACAGGCTTCTTCTCCACGTGTTTGCCTTTGGTCCTAATTTGCATAATTCACTTCTCGCAGTTGCAATTCCGTAATTGGGATCACGTGAAAACCTTTTTTCTAGTTTTTCACACATTTCCCATTGGACCTGGGTTCATTCTTTATTTTCGGTGGAACAGTGCGCACCACTTTATACTACTTTATTTTTTGAACGTTTTAATTGCTGTATTTTTGGACGTCGGATGGAACAATCTTAGTGAAGATTTGCTCCATTTTTGAGTTGCCTGATTTTAAATTTTCACACCATACTTAAATACATTTCTTTTATTGACGGATTGTGGTTGTGGTCTTCTTTGGATCAGGCGGTTAAAGATTTGTAGTGAAGACCCATTGGGCTCCCCACGGGGTTACCGTTATCATCAGCTTCAATTTGTTATGGATTCGAAACACTCACGAAGAGCTTCCGATGTTATTCTAATATAATGTGTAACTTTTCTTAATAATTGATCTTAAAATGTTGAAATTTCGTTATGTGGTACGAACGCCTAGCCGCACGTTTTTGATCACTTTTGAAGACTTGCAATCCAGGTAACGTCAACAAATACATTCGCAAAAACTCAAAGTTGGTCTTTAAAAGCAGCTAATTGTTTGTTTTCATTTTGAGTACCTTTATGTTTGTATTTCTACGCATAGGCGTAGCCAGGATTTTTGATTGGGGGGGGGGCCCAAACCACAAATCGCATGCAATGACGTCATCAGAAATTTTCAAAAAAGAAACTTTTTGTGGGGCAATGATATCGTAGAATGGAAGATCTGAAGCTGTAGTCTGTCGTCACTTTACCAGGATTTTGGTAAAGGAAGAGGGCAAAAACTAATAGTTATAAAGAGCAAACGTCTACCTTAGGAGACGTGTTGAGTAAGCTAGTGTACTCAAACCTATCACAGACGGGGGCCTGGGGGAGGAGCCCCCAGCCGCCGGTGGCTATAGGGGTCTGGAGGCAAAGCCCCCAGCCGCTGGGCGATTTTTGACAGTTTTTGGGAAAAAAGCGATTTTAATCCCATTGGATCACATTTAGCACGTGTTCAAAGCCATTTGAAAGAACTAGATTTTTAGCATTTGAAAGCCAATCGAAAAAATTTAACTGTTCAATTTTCCGTTTACTTGCAATTAAAGTCCAAAACACGTTTAAAATCTTGCATTATGGCGTAAAATTTTATATGTAAGTGATTTGGTCCATGTAAGGGTAAGTAAGGCACATTGCCTCCTGCAATATTTTAGCAGTAAGTAGTAATCCACTGAAAGATTTTAATTCAAGATTTTTGTTTTGTCATGAAGTTAACCAGTTATAGCAGTACATGTACGGAAAGGGGCCCAAGGCCACCGCAATTGAAATTCAATGATTTGTTCAATGAGCATTTTCCCTAGCTATTTTTTTAAAGTATTTTGTGCGTAAAAACCGGCGAGGTGGAGTTGATTCGTTATTGAAAAATGGTACAATAGATCGTTACGCTTACTAAACATGTTATTCCTGGGCCGGACTTATATTGCGCGGGGCCCCTGGCACTTAGAGGATTTTTGCCACATCTTCCTGCCAAATACAAGTGAAGACCAAAAAAAGTCCTACTATCTGAGCGCTGGGCCCTGGCGCTGTGCCATATGGCAAATACGGCGCTGGTTATTGCGTCACGTTCATAAAAAGTTTAGATGAGGGTCTAAGGTAGCTAGTTTTAGGACAAAAGCCCTTAATTTCACCCTGGTTATACATTTAAATTGCTTGAAAAAAATTGAATTAAGGGGGTGCACCGGGCCCCCTGTTCGTCAATATTATTTATTGTTAATTACTGTAATACGCGTGTGCTGTTGTACACAAAGATGCTAAAAGAAACATAAATGAAGAAACAAGGTTTTTTTGTTAAATTTTTGTCATTGGTGGCATTTCAATTGAGGGGCTCGGGCCCCCTGGGCCACCCTCCTGGCTACGCTTATTAAAAAAAAAACTTTTTTTCCAAAATGTGGTGGACTTGAGTCAAGTCACTTGACAGTTTTTTGAAACCTCCAGGAATTGCATGACATTATTATGACGTGGACACTGGACAGATGGTCGCCATTATTATTACTTGCTTTTGTACGCGTAAATCCTAAATTAAAGAAACTGCAATTCCGGACAAGGACAACATAGTGGCTATGCTCTCATTATATCTATCATTGGTAGTATTTCAATTGGGGGTTTGCATTACCGCCTGTATTATAGCATTAAGTTCATAATAACGTTAAACGAGGGTCTGGATTGCAACTTTTAGCACACAACTCTTAGATTTTTCACAGGTTTGCGTATATATTGTTAAAAATTTGAATTACGGGGCCCCTGGCCCGGAATCCTTGGTTATCAGTTAGGGGCCCCAGGGCCCCCTGGTCGTTAGTTATGGGCCCCAGGGACCCCTGGTTGTTAGTTAGGGGCTTTGGGGAAACCTGTTCGTCAATTAGGGGCCCCATGGCCTCCTGTTTGTCAGTTAGAGGCCACGAAGCCCCCATTTGTCAGTTAGAGGCCCCGGGGCCACCTGGTTGTCGTTTATAGGCCCCGGGGTCTCCTGGTCGTTAGTTAGGGGCCCTGTGGCCCCTGGTCATTAGTTAGAGGCCCCGGGGCTCCCTGGCTATTTGTTAGGGGCCCTGGGGGGCCTCTGGTTGCCAATTAGGGGCCCCCGTTTGTCAGTTAGGGGCCCTCTGGTGGTTAGTTAAGTGCTCTGGGGCCCATGGTCGTTAGTTAGGGGCCCCATGGTTGTCGGTTAGAGGCTCCCTGGTCGTCCGTTAGGGGCCCTGGGGCCCCCTGGTTGTTAGTTAGAGGCCCTGGGGGCTCCTGGTCGTCAATTAGGGATCTCCAGAGCCTTCTGTTTGTCAGTTAAAGACTCCGGGGCACCCGTTTGTCAGTTAGGGGCCCTGGGGCCCCCTTGGTTGTCGGTTAGGGGCTCTGGAGTCTCTTGGTCATTAGTTAGGGGCCCCAGGGCCCCCTGGCTGTCGGTTAGGGGCCCCCTGGTTGTTTGTTAGGGGTCCCCTGGTTGTTAGTTAGGGGCCCCGGGGCTTCCTCGTCGTCCGTCACTGCAACTAAACATCGCTAGGCTATGTTGTCATAATTTTTTATCATTGGTGGTATTTCAATTGGGGGGGAGGGCCCGAGCCCCCTGGGCCTCCCCTGGCTACGCCTATGTTTCTACGCAATGTTTGCAGAAAAATTTTTGACAAAAAGGTATGCTAACTCAAATTTAAAATTTGGCTTTTTTTCGGAATCCGTGGCAAGGACGAGAATGAAAAATTATCCATAGGCTAAATGCTATTGCGACATTACTTTGCAGACCACAATTAGCACCAATAGGTCTGTATAAGAATTAATTTTAATTTAAGCAAAGCTGTACCTTTTCAGTTGCAAATCGTTTGGTACAGCATAGACAGACGGTGTGGTAAAAGATTTAACCTTTTACGCTGCAATCACACTAGATCAAATTATAAAAATCAAATCTTTGATAATGCTTGCTGTATTACGCCGAAGCGTTTCACAAGTTTGCAGGGCTCATCTCTGCGTCATTGCGCCTGCGGGCAACGCAGCTCCTTTTACAGAAAGGTCGCAACAGTGGCGATCCGTTGGCAACACTGTATCCGATTTGAAAGGTACGAGATTTGAACCTCAGTCCTCTCACTCCAGAGACGAACGGATTACTGCTCGACCGACTGGCTGGTCAATCACACAAGACGAAGCACGTAATCTTAAGCGATGTAAGGAGAATAGAAACATCAAACTCCTATCCTGAGGCGATTAAAGATGATCTAATCACTTTGTTGTATACCTGTATTTTTTTAGATAATACACTAAGGAGATTGCACAATCAGCGGCAAAGAGAAATGCAATCTATATAGTGACATCAGGATCGAGTCTTATTGGAACAGTTGAAGGGTAAATACAAACCACTTTTGCCTGCACAAAACCGTTTTTTTTTTCCGAGAAATATTAGCTACTTCCAACACACTCAGGTGAAATTGAGAAGAGCTGAGATCAGAATTTTAAGCAACGAATTGCAACTATTCTGATTCATGGTTTAAAGTCGTGACCACAACTCGTTCTCGATTTCACTTGAGTCTGTTAGAAACCGTTACTATTTCACGAAAAAAAAAACGAAAGAGTACAAGCAAAAGCAGTTTGTATTTAACCTTCAACTGTTCCACCAAGATAGAGTCTGCTGTTCTACTGGGTATGCATTTTTCTTTACCACTGATTGTGCAATCTTCTTAGAATGCATATTATCTCCTTATTGTAGGTTGCAATTTTCCATAGTACATTATCCTAAAAAGACACAAACACCAAACTTGCGATGGTCTTTTAAGATTCTGCTCACCACATATCTTTAATTGCAATATTACATCTTTATTTACCGAGTATTTTCCGCCAGAAAAGCACAAGAACCTCGATTCTTTGGTCAAGCTGCAACCTGCTCAAATGTCTTCAACCTGCTCATATGTCTAGCAATTACGTTGGAGATTCAAACAGGTGATTGGGAATCGAACCATAGTCGCTAGTTTAAGTAACTGACGCTTACCTAAAGGTGAGGCGTCAAACTCATTAGCGATGACTTGCAAAATCACACTTGACTGCGTAGACATCATTGGCATCAAACCTTTTTTTCTCTATTTTTTATTTTCAAATTGTACAAAACAGAATCAACAGAAATTTAATTTGTTGGTGTAGTGCATATTTATCCTCCTAGTCACGAATAATAATTTTGAATGTCTGAGATATGAATATTTGTTGTATTTTAACGTGTACGTGATTGATTTACTACTTTTGCTGCCTTTTTTGATTTAGAATATTCGAGATAATTCCCCTCTAGTATATTCTGCTATTTTCTGCAGTTATCGATTGTTTGGGTTGTTTATGACTCCTTAATTGCTATATTTAGACTTGAAGTTTGTGACGTCAAAATTATGTCGAAATTTGTTTATCGTAAGCCCGTGTATTTTTTTTTCTACTGTGACGTATCAAGGATTTTTCTGGGATATTTGATAGCTTTTGCCATAGTGTAAATACTGTAGGCGGGTCGTTTTTCATTCTATTATTCTAATATTCTAAGAGTGGGTGATTTTAGATGTTAGTTTTGTAGGCAGTTAAGCGGAGTTTGTGTATCTGGTGTTGGTTCGTATAGCCGTTTAGTGAGAAGTGCTAGTGGAGCGATTTTGCTCAGTGAGAGGGTTTTGTGTTTTAATCTTAAATAGAAGTTGTAATTTAAGATTGGTGTGCTGCTTTCTGAGATTCAAGAAGCTAAAGGTACTATCAACTGCCATTTTCAAATTGTCAATTGACATCTTAGTCGTTCTCTAGTTTCATTTGACGTGAACGATTCTAGAGATTAAAGGTTGTACTCTAGCCAAGTATCAACAATCGCGACACTCCTGTCACCATACAGCGTCAGACACTAACTTATTGGACAGCAATCCGCACATTTTTTATTGCATTGACTAGTTTGTGATTGGAGGAATCCGTACCTGCTTAAGAGTTCGACGATCCAAAGTTCCTAAGGATTTGTTCGAATTCTTGTCCACTAAATTTGTTGCTTGTTCGAAGCCACCAAGCAGAGATAATCATTGTAATGCGTCGTATCCAAGGACGCAAAAGCGTGACCAGGGTGTGGGTTGAACCCAGTGACGATCGGTGGCAAAAAGTTTTGGGTATTCAATTACAAATTTATTGCGTTGTTTATTTTCGTACATGAAGTAATTGCGCATCCGGTCTGCGCATATAGAATTATGTCCATACGTATAGGTGGCATTTGATATTTATACTGTTTTTGTACTGTACCATTTAAAAATAAAAATTGAAAGACAAAGTTTGCCTGGGGGTAGTAGCAAAAACACGTTTGGGAGTAAAAAGTTTTGTTTCGAATTGAGGGTAGCGTAGCTGAAGTTAATTTTTCTCGTCTCGCTTCAGCTGTTGAGTGAAATGAGTATAGTGGAGATGTAGAAAAACCAAAAAGATAGACTATAACTTCTACACTCAATGCTACACTCATTTCAAGCTATTGATTAAAACTTTTAACACGCCTTTACCTCATCCAATGATCAGTTGCCTATAAAAAACAAAGAAATAGTACAAGCTGAAACAGCTTTGGCCGTTTGATTAGCAATTCAAACAAAACTGTTTACTACATAGGGCAGAGCACTAAAATCGGCAAAGTTTCAGAATTACTGCAGGTGCAAGAAAGTCATTTAAAAGTAAATTTTATTCGCTTTTCCGCTGAAGCAAATTCTGTTATGACGGAATCCTGAAAAGATTTGGTTTCCATGACTTCTGCCAGTAATTGTGACTCGATGGATATAAGGCCTAAATCTGAAAGTCTGTCTGGTTCCATTTTATTTTGAGAAAATGATTTGATACGTTTTAAGGAAGAAAACGATCTTTCAGCGGTTTGGGTCTACCAGCAGCAACGATTGCTTTTTTTTCGTCAAAAGCTTTTTGAGTGAAGGAACATCCCAATAAACTATCCACAGCATTCGTTGAGTTATATTGCTGTTGTAATTTACTTTGACGAATTTTAAGTTTTCTTCATAGTAGGTTATTTTTGCTAAAAAACCTTGCAAGTCTTTTACTGTCAATTGTTTGATACGGAGAAAGTATTATGATGTTTCAGGGTAGTTAATTTAATTGACAGGTCTGTAACGGTTGATCGAGCACCCACAAGCGCAGGCAGCTGAAGGCAAGGTAATCACGCTCGCTATCTGAAAACCTAGGATGACGTCAATCGTGACGTTTCTTCACTTGACCAAATTTGATTAGTCTATACAGAGGCGGGGCGTTACATGGTTTCACTTTGCAACGTCATTTTGGGTTTTCACAACTTCGCTTTGATACCTTCCAAGCGCAGTCAAGCTACAGCGACTGCATATCAACGTTTAGCGCCACGATGCCGAAAAAAATAAATGACTGCCTGCCACTAGGTTTCGCCAATTGCTACGCAGAATACGCTATGCTTGTGGCCAACTAGCCATGAAAGCAAAAATAACCAAAATAAGAAATACTATTTAAAAGGTATATTACTTTGAATAAATACAGATGAGATGATTTTATTTGGGTATTCAAAGAATACCCTGATGCCCCTCACCGATCGTCACTAGTTGAACCCCAATCACTCGATCAGGGTCGTCGTACAAACGACGCCTTTACCCATTCGGCCACGCTGCCGACTAATGACTCAGAAAATTTTTGTAAAAATATTAATACAAGTATTTATTAGCACTTTTGGAATTAGCAGCGGCAGAAGAAATCGAACAAACAACTAATGGTATTGAAGTCCGAACACTAACCTCTGCTTGAGCTACAAGGCCTGCGAAAGAACAACGAGCAGAGCATCCAGTGTGGTTTGCAAAGTAGGATATGCAAAGAACGTGCCTTCAGATGACATATGCACGTTAAAAATTCAAAATTTTTATTTGCATTTCACCAATAAGTATTATGCCTTTAAAATGGTTCAACCAATGTGTGTTGCATATAATGAACAGTTTTTGTGCAAGCATGTTATTTTACAGAATGTTTTCAGTCGAAGCATCAATTTTACTGCTGCAACCCTGTAAGTGTTTTCCAAGACTGACACTCTAGAAAATAAAGCTGTAAATGACAAGATTGCATGACACCATCTTAATTCTGCATAAAACTGAGGTTTACAAACGAATTGCAAAGAATTGTAAGATGCAAATACAAAATAAATTGCACAAGAACCGTACTATAAAATTATTTTTCACAAAAATCCAATCGCTTGGCATCGGAATGGAGAACCTTTAGAACTAGGTAATATAGCTGTTCTGTGTTGTTAGACAAAGTGACTGATATATACGCTATGTATAAGTGCACAATTGTATACATTTTTAAGAAAAAATTATTTTAACAAAAAAGACAAAATTCATATAAACCCCCAGGAGTTACACACTCCATGCGCACTGTCATGTTTATTATCGTTATGTTTGATCATCAATGGCATAATTACATACTATCTGGAAACTTATTACTAAAATCACAGACACAAAAACTGTAAATATTGAACTACAGTTTTATACATCGCGAATTCAAGCTAGTGAGCTTTCGTTCTCGGTATACTAAAAAATATTTTCAAGAGATATTGCTCGAAATCGGTTTTATTGAAGAAATGAGAACTCCTTGAGATAATACTGTAAATAGGTGCTCCAAACCAAATTCTCCTTATTCGCAAAAATGCGATTAAATCCGTTTGACTTCGCACCATTGACAATCTTACAATTCGCTAATTGGTGACTTCACAAAGGCATACAATGTAGATCAGTATTCGTAGCCTAGTAGTAGTACCAGTAGCAGTAGCCAAGTTTTTAGATTTGGTTAGGCTACCCACTAATGCTAAGTTATGGGTATTACATTTAGTCTAGTCAAAAAAACGCGTTTACAAGCCCCGTAAAGATATATTTTTCTATCTATATAGCGATGCTCAGTATAGTCTGAAGTTTCTGGCTAGGATTGTCCTTTACCCACTTTTCCTACCCATTTATGTCATAATGACGTCATTTCAGCAAAATTTGGATAATTTTTTTAGCTTTGTTGACTTTTACTTTATTCATTGTCACTTCTCTTATGGTTGGACCTGAATTTCTAAACTTGGGTCACTCAACAAGTGGGACATGGGCAACCTTCAAATCTATTTATGACGTCATGCAATGATGACGTCACAATGCAGAAACAAAAATGTTACCAAAATTGTAAAAAATTACCATTTTGAGTGGTTGTCAACTCCTATAACTTTTGTTATATTTCATGTAGAGCCTTGGTATTACTATCGAGGAAAGTACATGCATATTAGAAGATACTGTATAAATTTGGTTTATTTTGATTGACATTTTTGTGCTATAAAATACACAGAAAATATGACACCCATTTTGCAATATTTATCGTATTTCAGCGTTATGCTTGTCATCAAAGACTGAGTGACTGAGTTTTTTTCAATAATTATGTATTTTCTTCCATAATTCACTTTTTTCAAAATTAGAAAAATTTTAACGTATTATGAAGGTGAAAAAGTTATGACGTCATATTGATGACGTCATATGTTAGTAAATAGTCACAAAAACGGCATCAAGTTTGTGCTGGTGTTATAGATAAGATGATATCAAGTTTTCACGGACCGCACAAATGAGAGTAAAAAAAGTGATGACATCATCACTTACGAAATCATACTTTTAAAAACATTTCTTTTTCAATCATTGCTGTAATTAATAAAGGAAAATTTTTACTCAAATTTAAGTGATGTACTGCACAATTAATTTAGTTTTATAGAATTTTCATGTTGCAAGTGATGATGTCGCACTTAAATAAAACATTTTATAAGGGATAAATAGCCTAACCTCAACAATAATTTAATTTTTTTTATCACAAATACAAGTAGCTTTACCATCAGTCCGTTGAGAAATCAGCATCCTGCTTCTCCCCAATACGATCATCGAAATCATCTAATTCAATGAACATTTTCTGCTCGCGTTTTTGTTCTACGCTCTCTACCAGATATGGAGCCCTTGAGGACGTCCTTGACATCAAGGACACATTTTGAAGTCCTTGGCCTTGGCTTCGAAGCCTAAAACTCCTCAAAAATGTTCTGTTTTGGCTCGAGGACAGCATTATTTCTTGATTGGTTAAAAAGGAAAATAACCGAACAAAAGACAACATAAACTTCTGGTCCGTCAATTCGTTTCCTTTTGTTATTTGAAAAATAATACAATGTGAGAGCCAACTAATTCAAGTCATACTGAAACTCATTTTAAATGGAATTGTGTGAAAGCTCTAATCGGAGAATGAGGGGGCAAAAAGCCTTGTAAAATTTTTGTTTTTTTTTCTGCTAAGACTTCCGGTGCAGGCGGTATACAAACTGCAAAGCAATAAATCCATTCAGAGCCATTATAAATATGCAAATTAGGGGGAGCGTACAATTGTACGACTTGTAACTGACTTGGTTGTATTGGTTGTACAATGTACGGTTTGTGCCTCAACCGGTCAAAACGTACGCACTGTATGTATTCATTATTGCCGTTTGGGTTAGGCTCGGCCTACCAAGTTTCTTTGATACAAACTTTTTTTGATAGAAACTTCGTTTGGTTTTCTCTTTTTAAATACAGTAGAGTCGAATAGAAATTAAATTATTAAATATGTATTGAATTTGTTATTTGTTTGCTATTTGATTGTTTTATTCCCTAGGTTATTTCCAAACCTAGGTTATTTCCGATAAAATTGAAATTAAATATCCAATTAGCGACACTATAACTTAAAATCCTTGTTTGATAAGTTTCTGTAATGAATTGGAGCGCAAGTGGCAGAAAAATTGCAGTTATTTTGCCAAAAATAAATCGATCGTACTTAAACTAGGTTTTGCTACTTAAGCTACATAAAGGAACGAAGCGTACAATTGTACATGACTTTAATCAAAAAATTCTGTAGGCTAATCTACAACAAAAATCGAAACAAAACTATTCCCTACATAGTTTCAAAGAAAAACTAATTCAAAATGCAAGCCTAATTGTTTATTCACTTATTTGATTTTACGTATTTTCAAACTTATTAAGCTTACTCTGACTTGCCGCAAGCATGTTGGGAGCCATCTTCTTCAACAGTTGACTATTGTTTCAACGCTGCACGCTTGAAGCGAGAACTGCTGTCACGTGATGGTGTTATCAGTACAATTGTAATACTAATGACTCAAATGCTGTACTATTACAGCTAAACAAAAAAACAACGCCAAAAAAAATGTACAAGTGTAGGTGTGGTGACCAAAGAATTAAGCCTAAAAAAAAATCGATTTTTGGGGGTCTTCACAGAGATTGAAATCTGATACCCTCTGATCATATCTAAAGCCAAAAGAAAAAATATTAAAAGAGATTTTGTCCCAATCGAAAACACAATAAAATATGCTGGATTCAATATGATTATGGAAATGATCGACCCAGGTCAATTCAATCACAATAGTTTCATATGCTGGTGCCTTTAACCACTTGGTTGTAGCAGAACATGTGTATAAGTGACAAAAATCAATCATTAAAATCATGTATTAAACTTCGTTATCACAAGTTTTTGGCGCGTCTGCCCCAAATCACGTGACGTAGCACCTCCAAAATTGCAGGTGCACAACTTCAAATTTGATGAAAAAATGTTGATTTTAAATTGTTTGTGGTTTGGTTAAAACGGATCCCTAACTAGGTATTTCAACCAAGCTCTGTTCAAGCACGACGATTTCAAACACTGGCGCATTTAACCATTCCAGCACAGCACATGAACCCAGTTGACTAAAATCAATATTGTTAAATTTAGCTTTCAAAAAGTAATTTTTGGGGAGGTCCATTTGGGGAGTTCGGGGGGGTTGCTACCCACAGATTATGTAAAAAAATTTGTTTCTTAAATATCTATTGATATTCAAAAAAACTAGCGCTTTAGCTCAAGCCATTCAAAATAATTGTTTCTTTTGGGTTAATTTGGGAAGGTTCCGGAGGATGGTACCCACAAACTATGTCATAATTTTTGTCTCTTAAATATCTACTGATATCCATAGAAACTGGAGCCTTAGCTTAAGCCATTCAACAAACCGTTCAACAAACTGATCATTCAATCATGCTTTTTCAAGCCATTTTACCGTTTGATTTTAAAAGACTTTTATAATTATGAAAAGAATCGTAGCCAGGGACCACATACTATGGTCTTCGGAAAAAATACGAATATTCGTCTTTTGGAAGTCATTCGGGTTTCAATTTTTTATTCGGAATAGATTTTAACGAACATTTTATGAAAGTTTGAAGTAATTTTTCTGTGTAAAATTATAACTATACACATTTTCTTCGTGATCGACATTTCCTTGAAAAAAATGTAACAACTAAAGAATCTTCGGATTCGGATATTCATTATTTAGTTTCCAAAACAAAGTTGTAGCCTCAAAAATCTTCGTAAAAAGTTGTTGAATGAATTTCGAACAAAAAATCATTGTTTTCATATTCGTAAAAGCAATTTGCTTAACTTTTACGATGAAACACGAATAAAAATTGTCATTAAATCAGCAAAAAAATCTTCGGAAAATTTTACGAGTGGTCTAGAGTATTTATGAATTCATCCGAAGATTCGGGCTAATTCATGAACATTTTGAGCCATTATCAGTTTTTTTTTCGAAGAAAAAAATGCTTGTGCGCACAAAAAATGTTAGTGACGAACAAAAAATCGTCGGCCGAACAAAAACATTTTCGGCCGAAGATTTTTTCGTTCGTGAAATATTTACGACTAATCGGAAAAATTGAAAATCTTCGAAACGAAGATTCGGAAAGTTTATTCGTAACGAAGACCATGGTATGCCGATTTCACGAAACACGAACGTTCGTGTTTTTCCGAAGGCCATAGTATGTGGCCCCAGAGGGTTTGAGGTAGGGATGAAACCGTCCTAGAAGAGCTAAAGGTGTATGGTTGGGCTGGCAGATATGCAGACTGAATTGAGACAGCTCTAAGGAGCTTTTTTGCGCCAAGATTCCGTCTCGCTAGCCGCTAATGAACTCTTTTTTTAGTTTAAAGTTGGCCAGCTCTCCAACCGTGTCGAAGAGGCAGAATAATAAAAGTTATAACTTTATTTTATATTGATGCTTGGATCACAACGAAGATCCAGCGTTTTTTTTCATATAGTGCCTTTAGAAAAAAACTGGAGATTTAGATTAAGCCGTTCAAAACGCAATGCAAACAAAGTATTTTGTCTGATGAAAAAGAAATGTTGATTTTATATCATTTGTGGTTTGGATAAAACGGATTTCCTGCTAATTTTATGAACTCAGCTCTGTTCAATCACGGCAATCTCAAACACTGGCGCCTTTAACCATTATGCCAGCACAGCACATAAATCCAGTTGACTAAAATCAATTGTTAAATTTAGCTTCCAAAAAGTGACTTTTGGGATGCCCATTTAGGGGGCTCCGGGGGGTTGGTATTTCCAGACTACGCAAAAAAATTTGTCTCATAAGCATCTACTGATATCCGTAAAAACATGCTCCCTTGTTCAAGCCGTTCAAGAAATTAATTTTTGGGGGTCCATTTGAGAAGGTTCTGAAGGGATGGTAAACTACTGTATATCAAAAATTTTGTCTCTTAGACATCTACTGATATGAATAAAAACCGGAGCCTTAGCTTAAGCCGTTTCAAAGATTAATTTTTAGCAGTCTTTTTGGGGTTTACGGGGGGGGGGGATAGTAGCTCCAAATTATGTCCAAGTATTTGTCGGTTAAATATCTACTGATATCAAAAAAACTAGAACCCTAGCTTAAGCCGTAAAAAAAAATTTTTTTTTGGTGGTTCATTTGGAGGTTCTGGGTGGTTGGTACCCTCAAACTATGTCGAAATGTTTTTCAATTAAATATTTACTGATTTAAAAAAAACTAGCGCCCTAGCATAACCGTTCAAAAGAGAGAATTTTGGGGGTCCATTTGGGAAGGTTTCCGGTGGTGGTACCCTCAAACAACAGTATGTTACAATATTTGTCTTTTAAATTTCTACAGAACGCAAAAAAAAAACTATCGCGCTAGTTTAAGGTCTTAAAAAATTGATTTTTGGGGCGTCTTCACAGAGAATGAAACCTGATACGCTCTGATCATATCTAGCGTCAAAACGAAAAATATTCAAAGCGATTTTGCCCACATCAAAAAATAAAATATGCTAGGTTCAATAAAATCTTGGTTTGATGAAAGCAATGACCAACTAGGCAATGGAACCCACGTCAAGTCACTCACTGAGGTTTCAAGCACTGGCGCCTTTAATCATTTGGCTACGGCAGCACGATCGCGTAGGTGACTAAAATCACTTCATAAACTTCGGTATCACAAGTTTTGGGTGCATCTGCCCCAAACCACGTGACGTAGCGCCTCCAAAAATGGAGCTACACAACTTTATATATACTGTAGACTTATCATCTGTCCAAATTGCAAGTTTCTACGAGGGTCAGTCAATAAGCAATGAGACTTTTTTTATAACTCAAATTTGCATTGACTGGTACCCGGTGATCAAAAAATGCTTTTTTATTTTTCAACATAGTCTCCCTCCTTTGCAACACACTTGTTCCATCTTGATATTAGATCGTCTATTCCTTTGGCATAGAATTACGTGGACTGAGTCCTGAGCCACTTGCTCACAGCAGCCTTCACTTCTTCATCAGTCTGGAAGTGAATTCCCCTCATACTCTCTTTGAATGGGCCGAAGAGGTGAAAATCAGATGCTGCAAGGTCTGGGCTGTAGGGTGGGTGTGTTAGAAGTTTCCAGCCTAAATCTTCAATTTTGGCTAGGGTTCCTGCTGCTGTGTGGGGCCTTGCATTCCTGAAGGAGAATCACACCTCTTGACTGAAGTCCCCTCCGTTTGTTCTTAATGTCTTTTTTCACTTGAGTTAGCAGCTTACAGTAGTTCTCTGAGTTCACAGTGTTGCCCCTTTCCAAGAAACTGATAGTGATCGGCCCATTTCTGTCCCAGAGCACAGTGAGCATGACTTTCCCTAAACTTTTCTGAGATTTGAATTTTTTCTTCACTGGGGAAGAAACATGAGCTGTTTGCTTGCCTAGTGGTCATTTGAATTTGTCGTCACACCTACAGTAATCTGAAAATAAACAAATTTTTTTGTAAATGAGATGACAACTCCATTCATAATCATCACATAAAATTTCAGTTGCATAACTTCAAGAACATTAAAGTAATTGAGAAAGTCTCATTACTTATTGACTGACCCTCGTAGCTTTGGTGGTTTTGCAGTCACTAAATAAACTTCACTATCACAAGTTTTGGGTGCATCTGCCCCAAACCACGTGACGTAGCGCTTGCAAAATTGCAGGTGCACAGCTTCATATATAGATTTATCATCTCTCCAAATTTCAAGTTGCTAGCTTTGGTGGTTTTGGAGTTTTTGTCTCATAAGGAAATTTGCTTAAAACAATAAATAAATAAAGAAAAATTGGAATTGTCATATTTTAATTTTGGGAGCTGAAACTGCATGCCCGGGCGCTTTTTAAATTCGAAACTTTTATTCTACTCGTGCGATTAGTTTTCGAGCTAAAGCTGCTTAAACCTGCGATTGACCTTTCAGTTTTTGGTTTGAAAACCCGTATCACGTAACCGATTACCCCTGAAATTTGCATTAAGAATGGCTCATATGTGCCCAATCTTAGTTTTAAATTTCAAGTTTTTACCTTCAACCGTTTCAAAGTTACAGTGTTTTTGACTTCTGATTACCGAGTTCGTAATTTTGTACAAAAAAAAACATAGGGACTCCCGATGCGAAACGTCACGGAAGTCCCAATAAATCGTGCCTCAAAAAATGGCTCGCAAATGTATGCAAAGATAAGCTTTTACTGTTGCAAAAATTATTACTTTTGCAAAAGTTTTATTATCTACAGTGCACTATTCAATGACAAGGTATTGCTGTTTTGTTTTTCAAATTTTGCAGCACAGCATAGCATTGATAGCAATGAATTAGATTTCCAATTATTCAAGTGTTGCTCCTCCAGCAAACTGTTTTGTCCCAAGATGGAGCTATAGACTTTTTGCTGATCTGTCGTTCCGTTTTCTCACAGCTTACAGCTGCTTAAGGAGATAATTATAGACGTACTGATGATTTATGAAAGGCACCAGAATTACTGTAAGCACTAAGTTGAAAGTTTGGTTCTTTCTCTCGATAGCATATAAAAAACAACATCAAATCCGCTGTAATAGTTATTCTGCATTATAAATTCTGAACTCATTTTGAATTGTGTTGATGAGTTATTGAGTTTCGTGGTAACAGGTAAATGTCGATTCAGAAATTTGATTCAAACTTAGAGCACGTGTTATTTATATCATTAAATTTAATCATGAAAACCGTTTCCGATAATCTAATGTCTTATCTATTTGAAATTGGATTTGTTTGCTTTTTGGTATTGGTATACGTATGTTTGTTGCGCTGAAAAAGCTTAAAAAAATTGAGTTTGTTTAAAGTTGTTTTGAATAATGCAGTTTATGCATTCGGTTTGCTTGTGCGGTAACAAGGACACATAGGGTAACTCTTTTCTGGTTTTGCTTCGTTTTGCGTTTTATCGAAAGAAAAAAAATCGCATTATAATCTTGCCAATCTTTCAGGCATTCATATAGATATGATCAATAGACCAATAATCATTATTTCAGTTACAGCAAGATAATTCTTATCCTTGAGCAAATATAAGATTTAATGCATAGCTTATTATCGCAGCCCCAATGTTGCACCAACTTTTGCGTTGCAATATATGTACCGTATTTGACGGCATGTAGGACGCACTTTTTTTCCAAAATTTTGGCTCATAAAATCGCCCTGCGTCTTACATGGCGCAGGTAAAGTTCAAAACCTTATAGTGGTAGTAAGCTTTTTTTTAATGGATTCTACTTTTCGGTTTATGCACTGCTAGCTTTGTTTTCATATTTAATGTTTTATTATTATTGTGATTACCTGTATGCCTGTACTAACAGCTTGCTTATTTCCTGCTTTTGAGATGTCTTGTTTATGCTTATTGCTTGTCTGTACCGCAAATTACTTTTATACAGCTGTGTTTCTGCTTGTGTAATTTAATGCTAAATTGGTTTTATGCAGCTATGTGTCTGCTTGTGTATGTTCTGCTAGACTATTTTCAACAATATATGCTTAAATACACTAAAAACTTTTTTTCCTGAATTTGACCTACTAAAATGGGGTGCGTCTTACATGCCCGTGAGTCCTATATGCCGTCAAATACGATATATATTATACACATTTTTTTTTTGCATTTACTACTTTTTAGTGTATATTTGTGTTCCATAATCGACCAACCCAAAGAAATTACACAACTGAAAACCATAAATGCTGTTTTACTTTTCAATTGGAAATCACACAGAGAGTTGTTGTGAACAAGCTCTTTTTCATTAGAATGGTGTAATGCTTATTTTTCATCACAAAAATCCCCGATTGGAAAGATATGTCTTTGTTCTAAAAGTAAGAAGATAATACTTTGAGGTTGAAAGCTGTCATTCGCATTCTGTATACTGCATAGTATATTCTTTGACGTTATTATTTTACTTTAAAAAAATTTTCAACAATGAGTATACATAGTTAGGAGTATGGTGAATGGACTACATGATTAATAAATCAAAGACATTACAGCCAAGATGCAGTAAAAGTGAAGAACATGTTCATTAAAACCTTTCGGTTAAAAAACCGATCTGTGGTCGAGTGGATAGAGTGTCTGCTATTGAGGCGATAGACTTGGGTTTGATTCCGGGTTGGGTCAACCCAAAGACTATACAAATTAGTATTCACAGCCTCCCTGCTTGACATTCAGCAAGGAACAGCGTGAAGTCTCCACTGCATGAGGTAGACAAGTGGGCAAGTGACTCGAAGACCGAACGGTCCCTTCGTTGTCTCTTGGCCAAGACAACCTCGTACAATTAAAAAAGTTATTTTTTAAAAACCAATGTCAATTTGATTCAAATAAAAGAACAATAATTTTGTTAAATAAGATTGACAATTAATAGTAGAGTATAAGAAAATTGCCGAAACTTTTCAATAAATATGTTAGCTCTATTACAGTTTTTTGAGAGTATTGTTGTTGATTAAATGAATGTATCATATTTGCAGAAAAGTAAGTAGAGGTTTGCACCAGGGGGCAAGCTTCCGAAGGACTTACTATTCGACGGGATCTAAATGGAGACTACGAAAATGTTTGGGCTTCGCAAAAATTCAGTAGATCTTTATTTCGTTGAAATTAGGTGAAAACCAAAAAAGTCATCACCAATAATCTGGACTTAGGTCCTTTTTTCCAGAGAGTCGATGCTCCTGGATGAGGGCCCATTTCTGAATTGGGGGCCGCATCTGGGAGAGCATTTGTCCCTCCTGTTTTTCCTCGTCAGTTACGGCAGTGAGTATTTGGCGCATTGACTGTAATTTTGCTGCTGATGTAACTCGAAAAAACGTTCCATGGCAACGCCAGCATGTAATGTATTAAGCTATTTTGCATGTTCCTTCTACTCGCTTCTTTTTCCTTTTTTTTCTTTTTTTTTTTCAGGTCCTTTTATTTATTTATTTATTTTTTCTTTTTTCGAGTAAAGAAGCAGAAAAGTAAATAATTATGGAAAAAGAAAATTTTTTAGATTAAAATTAAATCCTTCTAAGCCGAAGTTCTGGGATGTGCTCTTTAGCCGGTTTGTAAACTATATTAAGGTCATACGGTATAATTAACATAAATTGATTTTTTGGTTCTGTAAAGGCAACTATATAATATGATGCAACAGCCTATTGTTTTATCGGAAAAATTAGAGCCCCAATTACATGAAAGAGAAGCAAAAACGTTACAGTTTATTCTTAAACCAGTCTCAATAGAAAAATTTTGACAAGAATGAGAATGTTTTGAATCAGACTGGAATGTTTAGTTGGTTTTTTAATACAAATAAAATGGGTTTAGAATAGACTGAAACGTTTCTAATTCAAATATACTTCATATATTTTGGGTTGTAATTTTTCCAATTATTCTTAGCGCTAAGCGCATGTTTTTACCAATACTTTGTCTCAAAAATAAGAAAAAGTTTGTAGTGCCCAAGCAAAACTTACCGTATGATGTAACGCGTTCGTCTCTGGAACGAGAGGCCAAAGGTTCAAATATCAGACCGGCCAAGTCTGAAACAGAGTTGCCAATGGCTCGCCCCCGCTGTGACATTTCTTCGAGAGAAGCTGAGTTGCTCGGGCGCAATAACGCGGAGATGGGCCCCGCAACTTGTTACACGCTTCGGCGAAGTACAGCTAGAATAACGAAAATTTGATTTTTGATTTGATTGTCGTCTACTTTAAAAAATGATTAAGTTACGCACGTAAAAATCAAAATCCAAAAAATGTTAATCATGTCCTAGCTCTCAACATTGTTTCAGTTTGTCAACTTGCAAATCTCATGTCATTGCACCATTGCGATAACAAATCTTAAGCAAGAGTCTAGTATTGAGTAATGCTTGGTTGGGCTTGAAATCACCACACAATACAGTGTTCTTTTCAATGGCTTTTTAAAATTGTCCTAATCAACATGTTTTCCTTTCACTGGCACGTATTACTTGTTTTCCCAAACAAAAAAAATGCGAAAACAACATGGGGAATATCCTTGGAAGTTTTTTGAACAGCAATAAAAGCAATAAAAAACATCATACCTTGGGCAGGGTTGCCTGTTTATTGCAATTTTCTTGCTTGGTGCATTTCAACTGGCTAGAGATTGTTTTTTCGGCCTTATCGGTGCAGAAGTTACAGTGTTGGAAGGACAATAAAAGGAATTACTGGTAACTCCGTTGGACTTCTCTAACTCATCTAGTAAGTAAAGCCAAACCATGTTTATCCTGTGAGTGGATTACATTTTTAGGCGACAAAGCCAAGTGTAACCTTCAGCTTCTTATAGCCCCTCAGGCTACGCCATTGCATTTTAGGAAGTACTAAATTATTTCTAAGAGTTTATTAACAGAATTAATTAGAGACCACAAAAATTTTAAATCTAAAAACTAGAACCACAAGTTCTCAGATTTAAAATTTAAAATTTTTATGCTCTGTGACATAGGCGTCGGCAGAAAATTTTTCTGGGGGGGGGGGGATGCCAATAATAATGAAGCCGGTATTAACTACTAAAAACGGAAGATTTTTTGAAATTTGGAAGGTTTAAGAGAGAGTGTGTGAAATCCAGGTGGGGCATGGCCCCCTCTGCCCCCTCCCTGCCGACTCCCATGTTCTGTGATTGATTTTGTTAATACTGGTTTACTATTGAAAATTAAATAAATCAGTGTATCAGTAATAGCTTCTTTAAAACCCAGCAACATCGGTCAGTTGCTTAAGGGATATCGAGTTCTTCTCTCTACCGGGAGATCTTTAAATCTCGGGCCGATCAAATTGGACAAACTGTTACCAACAGCTCGCCACCGCTGCAACATTTCTTAAAATGATCTGTGTTGACCGCAGGCGCAATGACACATAGATGGGCTCGGCAACTCGCTACACGTTTCAGTGTAATTCAGCGAATATAATGATCAAAGGTTTGATTTGAAAATCCAGCACCCCAGACGGCTTCTCAAATTCCGGCCGGTGGAGGGCGGCCAAAACCGGCAATCTTCACATAAAGGTCAAAATTCTCGTCATAAAACGAGGAAAAGTCGAGCAAACAAGGAATGAGTGACGCGCTATTGGGAAAACACCGCCAACAAAATACCGTCTTTGTCAAATACAAAACAATAAACCGAACCTATATCAGATGGCAGTGTTCCCAATGATAGGCGTTGTTGCTGCGACAAAGCAGAGAGATTGGAAAAATACCAGAACGCTATAAGCTTCTAAACAAAGATAAGAGGTGATTGTTGTGATGTGGACTGGTCGGACTTTGTTGAATAAAGTAGAGATACGTAGCAATAAAAGCAAAGGTGTATTTAAAGATTGTCGCTAAATCCTTCAATTTGAAGCTATGCTTGTTGCGAAACAAAATACCATATTTTCGTAACTAACAGCGATATTTTGTCAATTTGCGAGTAAATGAAAGTGCTAACTGGTTTCAAAATTTGCTAGCTCATAGCACTAAGATTTGAAATGAATGTTGTCAACGTGCCATAAGCTGATTTTTTTAATCCATAAATATTTCGATTTGCGGTATTTCCAGGTTCTTCTCTAAAGCAAATTTGAGATTCTATTTATTAATGTTTTTGAGAACTAATGTTTCCAAATTTTTATTTCAACAGATTACTGTATAGGCAGTGTGCGTTGCCACTAAAAATCTAATTTTTAAATGTGATAATCCCATAAATTTTCATCTTTACGTAGCCGGATGTTAGCACAGAAAACCTCCAAGTAAGAGACATTAGGCACCAAAACTTTTTACGCGTCAATCTGTAACTGGTAAGTTTGCAAGAATGGCTATTTTACAGGTTTGCATAGGAAATTGCAGAGTTTAAATCTTAGAAACCATAAATTCACTAAAACCAATTTCAATTTTGTTATTTCATGTTTAGGCGTTTTTAATTAACTTCTATATTATTACAGATCTGTTGAATAATATAGCTCCTGTACTTAAAGGACATTTGTGACTGAGATTGTGTGCTTTTGCTGAAAAATAACTTTATATCACTCGGTCAATAGTTTATTATGTTTTGTAATGAGCGTTTTGAGCAAATGACATTAGTGTAGTTGGGCATGGGCTACCTAGAAAACCAAATTACCTCAAACCCATCAAGCTCAACAGAATTGAGAGTGGACAACGAAGTGCCCACAAGTGAGTATTCTACAATAGCCCTAGACTTTGCAGTAATTATAATGACTGGTACGAAGACAGTAAGTACGTCATATGACTTACAGGTGGCTAGCCATGCACTATATAGTTGACTCTGGGCAAATAAAATTGCGAACTATATCCTAACTTCTGCAACTAAGAGTCGTATACACAAACGTGAATAAACTTTGATCCGCAGTTTATCAATTTTCTATCTTTTATACTGATCAACACGTTAGATTAAAATAAACTGAAATTGCCAACGCCTTGCACCGCTGCGAATCTTTGAAAGGAGCTGTGTTGCCCGCAAGTGCAATGACGCGGAGATGGGTCCCACCAACTCGTTACGCGCTTCGGCGTAATACAGTAAGTATAATCAAATATTTGACTTAATATAAACTAAATTTGCAAGTTCGGAGATGCTTTCTTAAATTTTAAGTATTGCAATTTATTAAACGCTAATCCGCGTTGGTGCATACGACCCTTAGTTGGTCCATACCACCTTTTTGGCAAGTTCTCACGAAATTTTATTTGATCTTGTCTTTATAAGTCGCCCTGTTGTGTGGTCGCATGCAATGCTGCATTTGTGCTTTTTAGTCCTACTCTGGCAAACTTGCCCGTATTTGGAGTTGTATATACTGCAGGTTTTGATGTAATTACTTATGCGCTTGTAAAAAAAAAAATTTTCCATTGCTGTGCTTACCTGACTTTTTGGAGACTTTCATAGTTGTTTTTTTTTTTGCCTGATGACACCCTTGAGCAAGGTCGAAACGCGTCGCAATAGCTCATTTGCAACTGTATAATCTATAAATTTGTACCAGTATAAACAATTTTTTCGTGTTTGTGATTGCATTAAAATATGGAGCTGATTTTTGACAAACCTGATAATTTATCATACGACCCTTAGAGTGTAAATACTCTACTTTGCAGTTTTTGTGTATCATGATTAGCAATTCGACAAACTTTCAGATCCTATTGGTTGTACGTTTCTATACTGGTTTTGATCTTCTTTTGCTAACTCCTAAGCAGCCAATTGTTGTTAGTGCTCCACATTCATGTCTTTTTAAAATCAAATCTTCGCCCATCTGTTATTCTGGTTAACTTCAACTGCGTCATTATTTTTTTACCTCATTAAATTTCATAGAATTACAGAGTTGAGCGCGAAACAAAATAAAATTTAATAACCTTCAGACAGTGGTGCAACGGGGGGGAGGGGTGGGCTAAATGGCTTCAGTCTTCCTTAGCAAACTTACTTCGAAAATTTACCCAAAAATAAAAGCATTTAAACTTGTTCTGGTCTTCTTCTGGACTTCACCTGTAAGTTAGGAGGGCTGAAGAGCTTAGACAATTTAATTCTTGCGAATAACTTTTGATTTCTGCAATTTTAATTCTTCCAATAGTTCTAAAAACAAGCAAAATGTCATCCAAATGAATTTAAAATGGCTAGTTTTTCAAAAAAAATTACAAAATTCGTCGAACTGCTGTTTTTTTCTTAACTTTGGGTTCAAGCCCCCCTCCCCCTCTAAGCAAAATCCTGGTTGCGCGCCTGCCTACTGATCTACATGCAATATTGAGTTATAATGTTATTGCTCAGAACTTTATATCTCGGACTCCAATGGTGCGAAAAAGTAGCCTCAGCAGAATTGAATTCATGACCTTGCGATTGCAGATGAGTCGGACGCGTTACTTCATAATCCAATCGAGTTTGAATATTCGCGATTAAAAATGTCCTTTCCTTAATTGTATCGTGACTAAAATTGTATGCAGTGGCGTATGCAAGATTTTGTGAAGGGAGATGCCTTTTTTCCGAAACTAATTAGAAGACCAAAAAAAAACACGGTTTTCACTTCGGAGAAACCGTTAATTTTGGCCGCAAGTTGAAAAACTTTGGTATTTCTTTTACATTCAAAAACCTTTAATCAATATTGAAGGATGAAGACCAAAAAAAGGTCTTCCATCTGCAGCGCTGTTTTCAGGTTCCATTCGGCGGAATTACGTGGGTTGTTTCCAAAGGAGGTTAATTGATTTTCAGTGGTGAAATTGAAATACCAAAGGGGGGACTATGGCCAGTGGTGTAAAGTAACGAAATACTTTTACTTGAGTAGATTACTTACGTAGTTTTTTTCGGTAACGAGTACTTTTTTGAGTAGTTTTTTTTTTGACTACTTTTACTTTTACTTAAGTACTTTTAGTCTGAAGTAACGCTACTTAAGTAATTTTTATTTGATAAAAGTACAAAGTAGTTTTAAACTTTGAGCCGCAGTGTTGACTGCACTTTGACTGAGGGCATTTGCAGCCAATCATTCGTAAACGCGCAGTCAGGCTATTTTCCCTTGGTTCTTTCTTTCTCTATATTCCATGCTTGACTGCGGTTATGTGCTTTTGAAAACGATTGCATTTTTTTCTAATCAGGTACCGATAAGCTGTTGGACGTGACACAAGCGATAAACAGTAGGATAAGATATGTGTTTGCTTACATCGACTTCTTAATCAGGACTAGGAACCAAATCTCTACCGAATAGTTAGCCTGCAACACCATAAGTTAACCCAACCATTTTAACATCAATAAATTGCAAACGAATCTACAGTTTTCCTGTAGTCATGAGTAGAGTTCCTAGTAGGTTAGGGTGCATTTACAATCGAGCTGTTCGCAATTAGGATGAAAGGTCCACTTGCGTTTTGCAGTTCTGTAGGACTGGAGGATTAGGCAATTGCAGAAATTTATTAATAAGTGGAGACATGAGATCCTGGCAGGCGCATAGCCAGGAATTTGCTATGGGGGGGCTAATTCAGAGGCTGGAAACAACATCTAACGATCTTATCCCAGATTTTGATCGGTTTTCACGCAGATTGAGTCGTTTTTACAGTCCAAATTTAGGCAATCTCCAGAAAAAAAGGTCTTCAAAATTTTTTTCTGGCGAACTACAAAATTTTAACAATTCAAAAAACACTGTTATCTTCGAGCCAAGGACAGGACATTTTTCGAGGACTAGAGGCTTCGAGGGCAAGGATTTTTAGCATATAAATTTAGTAATTTGACCTTTACTTTTTAGCATTAAAATTTAACAATGGCAGTGAATGAGTATTTGAGCAAATTTTTTTAAATTGATTTCTTGAATATAGTAACAAAAAACCTGCCTAACTAATATTTCATGACTTCTTAAGATAGTGAGAGGTTAGAAAATCAAGCGTATGTGGCAGTGATGTGAAGGTAGTCGACCAGTTGTCATATGTCATTTGAATTGTTTGTTTATTTTGCGTGAATACTTTCAAAAATACTTCTACTTGAGTAGTTTTAAAATGACTAGTTTTTTACTTTTACTCAAGTACTTTTTTTGATCAGTACTTTGTACTTTACTTCAAGTAGTTTTTTTGTCAGTAACGAAACTTTTACTTGAGTACCATTTTTGAGTACTTTTTACACCACTGACCATGGCACAGTGTCCTCCTCTCCCGTCTTCGCTACTGATTCTATACGTTTGTAAAATTGTAGGTTAGCATGCCGGAAAAAATTGTTGTCACAAGACCAATTCAAACCGGTTGATAACATTGTAAAAATAATTAATTTGTTCTTTAGATTTGGACACCGATAACTTGAAGAACTATGACAGTGGTGAGTTTAAGATCAGTGTTAACGCTGGTGATGATGAGATCGGAGCTGGGACGTTTTCAGTTGTGTTGCGATGCCGTCACCCAAGTTTGGGAATTGTGGTGGTGAAATGCTTTCGGTTGACTGGAGGCAGCTATGGCATTGAACGACGATTAGACGAGTGAGCAATCGAGCATCCTTGTTTAGGTTGTTTTAGATTGTCATAATTTTATTAGAGTGACTATTTTATCGAAAAATTTTAAGTCGAACCTATTCTACACTGGGGGAGGTGGGGGGGGGGGCATATTTTATACGGGAAGCATATTTGTCCCTGCCCCCCCCCCCCCCCCCCCCCCCTTGTAAAATAGGTTTTTTGTGATAAATGCCTTCAAAAAAAGATTTTTATTTTGACTCAACTTAACTTTGAGTGAAACTATGACAAATAACTTACCAAAAGTTGAAGTTTCTACGGTAACGAGAAGTTCCCCAATTTTTGAGGTTTCCAAAGTCACTTTCCAAAAGCGTGCATATTTTGCCAATTATACTTATCTTGAATCACGTTAAAGACTCTTTTGTGACACAACTAACTTGACTTAAGCATTTTACAATTCAGTATCAAAAAAACTATGCACAAAATGTGAACCGCCTGTTACATCATTGCAAAGGACAAAATATGATAGCGACGTCACAATAATGACGTCATTACTCAAAACTTTTCTTTTAATTTGGTGAACACCGTCCCACATACTAAATTTAGTGTTCCCATGACTTTTGCTTTAGAAGTTAGATATGGGGGCATTTTTGCCCCTGTGTTAAATGCGTTGGTCAAATTATCCGGACAAAATAGGGTTAAGAGAATAAAATGAAAATGAGAAACATTCATCGGCGCATTTTTTATTTACTTTTTAAGAGTTAAGATAAAGGCTTGAGTTAGGATTTGGGTTAGATTTGAAGTTAGTTTCAGAGTAATGATTTGATTGTGGGTTGGATTTGGGTCGAGATTAACAATGTAGATGGAAATTTCTCTGTACATTAATTCATGTTTATGAAGATGTTTGACTTGTTGGCTGAGGTTAGGCTAAAAGCCATTTTGTCGCTTTTATTTTTTTCAACCAAATACAGAATTGTTTCAAGAAAAAATTTTCCTGATTAAAAATATATCACATAATACAATCATTGAAAATAAAGGGGTATGCTAAGGATACATTTTGTGTTTGTTCATGTTTTTCTAACCGGCCAGTTGGTCGATCAGTAACGCGTTCGTCTCTGGAGCGGAAGGTCTAAGGCTCAAATTTCAGGCCGGTCAAATTGTACACAGTGTTGCCAACGGCTCGTCATCGCTGCAACATTTCTTAGAAAAGATATGTATAGCCCTGGTGCAATGACGAGGGGACGTGTCCCTCCAACTCGCTACGCACTTCGACGTAATACAGTGAGTATAATGAAAGATTTCTTTTTTCAGAGCGGTTGAGGAAGCTAAAAAGTTGTGTATTGAGACTAATTCTTACATTGTGAAAGTCTATGGAATCACAAGTTGGAGAAATCATTTCGGGATCGTGATGGAAGAAATCACAGGTGGAAATTTGGAGAATTTGCTTTTCAACCCCAAAATCTCAGAAATCAAGTGGCTTCTTCGCCTTAGACTGAGCGTGCAAATTATGAAAGCATTGGAGTATCTTCATACAGCCAATCGGACTGGCGATGGAAATTCAACGAAGCCAAAAATGCAACATTGTGATTTGAAACCTCAAAACATCTTGTTGACTGATTCAGCAGAAGTGAAATTGTGCGATTTTTCAGCAGCGGTGATAGCACGAGCTACTGTAAGCACAAGCTCATGCAGTTCTGCGTGTGCAAGGCAGTACACGCCTAATTACGCAGCACCTGAAATACTCAAGTACCAGAAAGTTTGCAGCAACAGCGACATCTACAGGTAATCTTCTATAAACATCTTTCATAGTTTTACATATTAAGCTTGTCGACGTTTTAGATTATCCGTTCACCATTAGGACCAGTACAATCGTAAATATGTGCGGTGGCATGGTTTACCGAAGTCGTTGCTGCTATGGCAGGAGTCACCAATCTTTTTTCTTGAAGGCCAGAGTACTCCGAGATTAGCTTCTGCGGGCCGGGTGTGAATTGAGAGCAGCACAGTGCACGTGTTTAGAATTTTTATTGATTCGATATGAGGACAATAAACAACAAAGTCAGCGGTGGTATAGCAAAAATGTGATGGAAATCGATAGGTTGTTGGAATAGCTGAGTAACTTCTGCTGTGATGCACTACAGGCGGGCATCGTGTTCATGAAAAAAACACTTTACACCTTTTTGCCCAATCTGTCCTCATTTGTAGTGGCCTAATGCTATAAAAACACAACTCCAAAAACTACCTGGGTTATGTGGCAAACATTAAAAGGGCATTCAAGTCAAATTTTTCACTTTTAACCAAAAGGTTGAAACAAGCCTAAAAATGCATTCTCACCAAATTTGGACTTTCTTCGTCTTGCCGTTTTCAAGACATGACAGTTCAAAAGTGCCAATTTTTTTCTTGCTTTAGTGTTGCCATTTTATCTTTATAGTGACAGAACATTAAATTTGGAAAGCTGGCTTGCATTTATTGAAAAGCAGCCAATTTTACAGTTCTAAACCTTTATTCTTTGTTTTGAGAATAACTCTACCGCAAAACATTTATTGAGAATCATGAACATGCAGAAACTATTTGAAATTTTGTTTCTAATTAGCAATCTTGGCAAAATTTTAATAAAGGGAAAAAACCTTTTCAAGGGGAAATCGAATCTGTTATATCTCAGGAACCGAAGGTCGTAGAAAGCTCAAATTTGGTGAAGTTAGTCTTCAGATTTGTCAAGTTTTTTTGTTTTTTTTCAAATAAAATTGAGCAACAATATCCGACCTGAATGCTCTTTTAAACTTGTACGTTTGCCTGTTGAAAAAAAAATTTAACAAATAGCAAATCAATAACGAACTATTCTAACGAAGAAGTTTCTATGACACAAAAATGAAAGCAAAGCCGAAGAAACAGCTAAAATATCACGTTGGACGATACTCGAATATTTTAGTCGATGTTTGGTGTCATAGTGCTGACGAAAACTACACTCTTTCAAAACAGCAACACTTTCGTAGCATATCAGGCTGCAACTATCTATACCATTATTGGCTTCTGAAAAAAAATACTGCTCTTTCATTTTTTCATTAAACACCCGTCACTCATAATCTGCTTTTCTTTGTTCCGTAATCGTTTAAAGAGTACAGTATTGGTAATACCAGGTTCCACAACAACGGCAACCTTTCATAAACCATTTAGTTACTTTTTTCCGTAACAGTTTTAGCTGTAGTTTAGCTTTTATTTCCGCAGCATGCGACGGGCCGGATGAAATCACTTTGCGGGACGGACCAAGTTCAATAAGGCAGCAGTTTGGTAACCTCTGTGCTATGGCAGGGCCTACGAGAGGAGGTTTCAGGGGGCACATCGTACCCGGGCCTGGTCTAGGAGGGCCCGGGCTTAGGGGGCCCGGAAGGGTTGAGGTTGTCGCGTCAAGCTTTGGACCAAATTTTTTTTCTTCCTTCGCCTTTATCCGTCCCCGATGTTGGCAAAAAATGGGACCAAATTTAAGGGAGTACCTTTTTTTTTGCTCTTCACCTAATTTTGGGCAAAAAATGAGACCAAATTTGAGTGAAGACCTTTTTTTGACTCTTCATCTAATTTTGGGCAAAAAATGAGATCAAAATTGAGTGAAGACCTTTTTTGATTTTTCTGTAACTGCTTCACTTGAGTTTGGGGGCCCGGCATCGATCTTCGTACCCCCTGGAAAAATTTCTCTCTGAGGCTCTGTACTATGGTACTGTATAAGGGAGCATTAGCTGGCCACTTTAGTCTTGCGCTTGAAAGAGCTTTTATTGAAAATGTAGACAGTAAATATTTGTTCTAGGACTGAATGTCTTTAGACCATCATGTTAGATCGTAATCATATCCTTCAATATACTCAGCAATGTTTGCGGTGTTGCTTCCAATTTTTCTCGGTAAAAATTCCCTCGGAAAATTATAGAAGAGGTACGGTACGCAAATAGATTGCACCACATTTTGACACCGCCGTGGCGACCGCACGACCTTATAGGTCAGCTACTGATTTTTGCTTGCTCACGTAGGATTTAGATGGAAAGATGATCCATGTTTTTGAAAAAAAGTCTTCAATGAAAACTTAATCTGTTAATTACAAAACTTTATTTATCCATTGCGAAAAAAAAAATTACAGGATAAACATAATAAGCCCAGGTCGTCATGGACGGTGGTATTTCTAATCGCAGAAATTCTAACGGAAGAAAAAAGAAAATAAGAATTCTGACAGCGCATTTTTGCGCACGCGACATGCGACCGCGGCTGTGCCGCCAAAATCAAGATTTAAGTTTCTTTTAAACAAGCGTTTCTTGGCAGCTGCGTAGCCACCATCACAGCTGTCGAAAATACTATTTACTGTTTTTCGTCAACAGCTGCAATTAACGATCAAGAGTACTTGAGAGTTGAGATAATCAAATCATTTGGCTTCATAGACTCCCGTTTACTTAGATTTTTACAAATGAAAACATTTATCTCAAATTACCGTACTGTGAAACTTACATTGTTCCGCTTTTTTTGAAATTATCAAAGGTCTTGTCGGCGCGAACCATTCCGTATCTCGTTGACTCAGACTTTTTTTGGTTGATTGCATCTCTGATACACTGAGCCATGACGGTTAGATACTGGACTATAAATTTGTCTTGATCTTAAAGTAAAAATTCTTTAGATGAATCCCATTAGACCTGGGTCATGCGTCTTCGCGTAAAAACGAAAGCACACCCGGGTATCCTTTGTTTTCACTTACTTTGACTTTTAGCGTTTCTAGTCTTTGGCTCACTCGCCAATTGTGTGTTATTTAACAAAATATTCTGAGCGGTAGGCCGACAATTTCGGTATTAATAAAATATGAAAAAACCATTCATTTTTCGTTCTTCCTAAAAAATTATCCCCTTTTATACACATCTCTTCTAGTTGTGGCTCTAAGTTTCAGCAGTGCTGGGCTTAAGTCTTTTAGTGCAAAGGAATCTGCATTCTTTCTCATTATTTTTCATTTTCTTATTTAGCTTTGGAGCAATTCTTTTCGAAATCATTACTCGAACTACTGTGTTTAACGGAATCAGTCCAAATTATATTGAACTGGCAAAAATTTCCCAGGATGTTGATCCTAACGTTGAAGTTCTTGACAATGCTGAAGCGCTATTGAAAGGTAGAGACTTGCACATTTTTCTTGGACTCAGAAAAATCATGATGAAATGTTGGGAAGCCAATCCTAAGAAAAGACCTTCGGCTACACAAGGTTTGAAAATACTTATAGTTAAGAAAAACGATTAAATAACACTTCTTTTCAAATGTAGTTATGACTAGGGCAAGTTTTCTCAATAAAGTCAATTCTTTAGTAGTAAGTTGGAATGATGTGATTTTTTGCAAGAACTCTGGATCGAAAGAGTCAGTTTCATATTCTTGATTTGATTGGTTAATAAAAAGTTAATTTTTACCGTGAGGTCAATATTCTTTTTATAGAGCAAAAAAGTCAATTTTTTGTAATTATCAATCACTTTTCAGTTTATCACCCACAAGTAGCAACAGCCAAGCGCGTAGCCAAAAATCTACAATTGGGGGAGTCTGGAGGCGGAGCCCCAGCGTTTGGAGATTTTGCAAGAATGCCCAAATTTTTTAACCTATTTTGATGAAATTAATGTTTTTAAAACGTGGCATAGAAATTAGCTTTGCCTGCAAAAACTGGCTTGGTTAAACTGGGTGCGTAAATATAGGCTATGTGGGATGGGCTAACTTAGTTGTAAAATTCCGTTCTTTTTATTACAAGCCAGTAATATCATTAAATCCCATAATTCAAAAAAACTCGCAAGTATTAACCTAATTCGTGTGGATTTTATAAAAAACGATAATTTCGGCCAAGGGCCTAATGGAACGAGATTTGAAAGAAGTACGTGATTGGTAGTTAACTAAATTAAATAGACTACTGAACACCCCCTCCCCCATCCTTAATTTGTTTGATGAAGCCTACGTTAAACATTTTGCATCAAACGATCAAATTTAATTGCTTATTTTTAGCTATTTTCAAACTTGACTGCTTTGTGAGCTTTATTTTAGACAAATATAAGCTCTCCTTCTACACAAATGTTTTAAACGTGGCTTTTGTAAAACTGTTTCAGAAGAGCAAAAAACATGGTATGTTCCTTTTTGTGCATTTTGATCGACATGCTAATGGGGAGAGTCATAGCCTGATAATACTCTTGAAAGTAGCAGAAGCTCTATCTATCAATTATTGTCTGATGCTGCAAAATATTTGGTGGCTGCAGGTGTAATACTGAAATCTCTATTTCCTAGCTGTTTCACTTGACTTGCATTTCATACATTGCACAATTGTGCTATGACAGTCAGATCTTATTTTGAAGGTGTTAATCCGCTAATTTTAAAAGGTCACATTAGTGAAAATAGAACAAAACCATAAAGCCGAATTAGCTTCTTCCAAAGCCTGTTTTTACAAGATGGGGATCGTGGAAGCTGATTAAACGCTACTTCATATGCAAAAAGAATTAACCTGAAGTGAAAGCGATTGTGAAACGTTTTGAAGGGGCTGGTGTTTTGTTAATTCAAGCAAAAATTATTTCAAACGCTTGGTTAAGCTAGTCAGCTTCTCAAACTCAAAGTAAAACATTACTATCATGATTTTACCCTTTACCCCATCCACCTGGTGATTAGCTTGCAGTGTTACTGTTCATCGCAATACTTAAAGACTTATTTCGCCAAACCACATAGATTTGTTTTGCAAATTTTTTTAAGAATTTGTGTGTTTTCGTTTATTGAATGTTTGTTTTAGTATAAAATCATGAAAAAGTCTCGAGAAATAGCTTTTACTCGGTCCAAATTTTGTTTTGTCAATAACGGCAATTTTTTTGAGTATTTAAGTGAATTTTTTTTGAATTTTTGGGTCAATGAAAAATTGCCCTTTAGTTATGACTTTTAGCAGCTCTAGAAAGAGTCAAATTTCTGCATCATTATATAAAAATGCCGCAAAAATAAAGCAAATTTGTAGTTTGATTTTTCTTTGAATAATTTTTCTTTTTAAATAATGTGGAAACTTTTTGAGCAAATTTGGTAGCATATTGGTCGATATTTAGTCTATCTTCTTTATTTTTATGTACAATTTCTTTCTCAAAACCATATTGTCTACTAAAATATATACCTAACTCATCCAACTCCAAGCAATGTTTGTTTTGGAATTAATAATGTCAGTTCAAAATCAATTTCAAAGGAGTATCTTTGAATACTTGGTCTTGCATAGCAAAGACTACAGCAGACATAGCGATTACTGAATAGCAAAATAAAATACACTCACTTTTTACCAGAACAATTTTATACGAACACTGGGCTCATTTTTAGTCAAAATTTAAGAACAAATAGCGAACAATATTAGCCTCAGAGGCAAAAAAATTATTAAGTACAAGCGAAAAAGAATCAATTTCTTTAGAAAAATAAATAAATAAATACTGTACTTAGTCTAAACAATGCAATAATTTTAATAATTTTTCGATATTTATAAGCAAAATCGCTAATATTTCAAAGTTATAAAGTGCTGTTGCACATTGCGCAGAAATTGAGAAATTTTTTTGGCAATTGTTTGAAAAAGCTCGCCTTTTCGCTTCGCAATTTTACGTAAAAAGAAGCAAAAAAAAACTTTTTCTCAAGTATACAGAACAGTGAGAAATAAACAACAATTCAAACATAGCAGCTAAAATTGATTTAAATAATTTTAAAATTTAAAAACTACTCAAGGACATATGAGACTAAAAATTGCCAAGCAATTAAGAACAACCAACCTCGACCCAAAATTTACTGGTTCTTGCAAGAAAAACAGTATAATGGCGAATTCAAAGTCAATTTTCTTCCGTAAACCATAATATAGCTTGCTTGTAACCAGCGCCTATTGCGGGTTGTTGAATTTTATAACTGTTATTTTTGTTACTACTGCTGTTGTTATTGCCGTTGCTGATATTGTTGTGGTTGATATTGTTTATAATAATGTTTTTATTGTTTTTGTTCTCGTTGTTTTAGCTTACCGTATTTGCTGTGACTACAATTTTGTCGCACAATTGTATTTATTTAATGTTTTGCTGTTACTGTTGTAATCATTGTTTTTTCATCTAAAACCGTTTCATTTTACCGTTTAATTGTGTTAAACAAACAATACATTAGATTAATTAATTATTGTTATTGCAACTATTACAATTTCTTTCAGTTCTTCAAGAGCTTCAAAATCTAATGGAGACTCTGAACATCCGCAGCAATGATTTGGAGTTTGTTGACGTTCCCAGGGAATTCAAACAAATCACTGAAACAAGAAAGAGTCGCTCAAAGCACAGCAATAACGCACAAAAACGTCTCACCCAAGTCAACTTGCTTGCCATGGGATCATGTAAGAATTCGTAAAATAACTTACTACATTTACCACAAAATTTTAACCGAAAGAAACTAAAGAGATGATACACATTCTTTTTCAGTTTTTTTTAGTTGTAAACAGAAGCTAAACAAAAACAACACTTAAACAGAAGCACAAAAAGGCGTTTCAAAGCTACATGTTTGTAGCTTTATTATTTAAAAATCTCAGTTGTTTTTGGCCGCATTTACCTGTAGAGCGAAGTTTTTCTCATACGCAGCAATACTGTAAATAAGAATTTTTGATATGCTGCATAATCTTCCTTCTCACAAAAAGAATTCATACCCAATGTGGAAAACCATCTTGTTTATTCAAAAGCACTTTTTTATTATCAACGTATTTTTTTCTTTAATAAACATAGTTTTTTTTAGTAAAACTGCTATGTGCTCTCAGTGTTCTTGAAAAGTGATTGATATCGTAATAGTTAGAGCAATACCAAGTATTTAGTCTCACAGATAAAAACATTAAAACCCTACCAGTCTATTTCACCTTTAACGAGATCTTCATGGGTTAGCTGATTTGAGAATAGCTTGTTCTTTTCAAATAAGCTAACCCTCGAAAATCCCGTTGGGGTTAAACAGACTGCAGGGTTTTTATTTATGGTGTGCTAATTATTTAATTTTTATATTAAGAAAAATTTTGATTAACTCCTTTCTTATAAACTGTGCTAAACAAAAATTCTTAGATAATAAAAAAATTTTTGGTTCCATAAAATATGAAGTAATTTTTTTTTTCAAAATAAGAAATTTTTATTTTAATAAAATGAAAGTGTTTTAGTCTCATTTTAATCTTTCTGGATGAGGTGTTTAGTACTGTAGAAAGCCAACCATCAAAATTATGTTTAGCTAAAGACGAAGTTAACGACAGAGAAGCTGACTCAAAGGATGGTAATTGTTTTCTATTAATGAAAATCGTTAAGCTTTGCTGTAGTTTTTAATGATACTTAATTGCAAATACTTGTAATTGTATATTTATTTTTCAAGTTGCTTAGCTAGGAGACGGCGAAGCAATCTTTCGGTCTTAAAGTCATATTGACACTTGACCACCAATCTACCAAACATGATGGAGGCTTCACACTGTCCTTTTTATATTACTGATTGTCAAGCAGAGAAGCTGTGAATGTTAATTTTGATCGTCTTTGGCTTATCCCAACCGGGAAATGAACCTAAGAGTCTGTTTTAGTAACAAACGCTTTATTCACTCGACAACCGATTGATTAAAATGGTGATAAGGACGTCGGGTTTTTGTGGCTCCATCACTGTACGGTTTTTGCCATTTCACCAAATTTTGAATTGGCTGGATGTTGATTTATCCCTTCAGTTTAAAGAGTCGGCGGCGTGGCCGCATGGGTAAAGGCGTTGTCTAAACTACGACCCTGATCACATGGTGTGGGTTTCACCCCAAACTTGGTCACGTTGTTGCGTCCTTGAATAAGACGCTGTGCGATGATTATCTCTGCTTGGTGGCTCGAACAAGCAGCAAATTCAGTGGAAAAATTCAAAGAAATTCATACGAACATTGAATAACTGGAAACTTGTAAGCAGGTGCGGATTCCTCCAAGCACGAAGTAGTCAATGAAATGAAAAGTGCGCGGATTGTCAAATACCTGTTAATTACCGATTGACGTTGTCCTGTGACAGGACGATTATTACGTAATAAAACAACAAGTCGTTCTGCGAAGGTTTTTATAGAAAATTTTGAGCAACTCGGTGCTCTCAAGTAGCTCTTACTTTTTACTGCAGAAGTTAGGCAAAAATTCTTGTTGAACGCTAAAACAAAATCAAATAATATTTATCGATTCAAAAACTGATGAGCACCCAAAACGTACTTTAACTTTTTGTACTGTGGTCAAGTTAAATAAATTTTTTTTTATCCAGTCCAGTATGGTCGTTATGATGTACAAAACCACAAATTTTGGAAAATAAATTATTTATGCTGTATGCTATTTGCTCTTATTGTTAAAACAATTGATTAACAGTTGGGTAGTTAGGGGGGCTATTGCCCCCCTCCCCATTGACCTGCTGACTAAAATGCAGAATAACACGTTCATAGCACTTCTGAGACTGTCTTTTGCACTGGAATAGACTCAAAAAAATGATTTAAAGCATAGTTTGAAGCGTTTATTTAGGGGGGTGGGACTAATTAGTCAAAAATAAAACTTATAAATTAGAAAACAAAACTTTGAAAAATAGCCCAAAATTGGTAATCAAATTCGATTGCTCATTGAAAAATGATTAGCATAGATTCATTAAAAAATGATTAACATAGGTTTCAACAAAAACTATATAAGCTCAGGAATAGTGTAGGAGGTATTCAGTATTGTAGTTAATTACCAATCACTTCTCTCAAACTTTCTTCCAATATCCCCCCTAATTATATCTTTCTCTTTAAAATATTGACGAAATAGATTCCTCCTTGAGAGTTTTATTTTACTTCCGGTATAGGATTTTATAATTTACCAGATTGTAAATAAGAGAACTGAAATTCTAGCCATAGCTACTTCTCAGATAGCTGATTTATGCAACTAGTATAATCATGTTTTTGCACTGCTAATCACTATGGCACGTTTTAATCGCATTAATTTTTATTTTTATCAAAATAGGCCTAAAGTTAAGTTTTTTGCCCAAAAAAAACAAAATTTATGAGCTTAAAATTAAGTGATGTTTGCCAAAAAAAAATACAAAATTTCAATAAAATACAAGCCCTGTGCCTCCGGCGGCTTGTAGCTTAGCCCTCAGGCCCCCAGCCTCCGGCAGCAGCCCCCCCCCCCTTCTATAGCAAATTTCTGGTTACGCACCTGTTGATTAATAACACCAACAAACAAACGGATTGGCTTGGAAATTTCTAGGCGGAATAAATTTTCTGTGCACCGTTATATATTGTTTATGAATGAGCTTTACATCGTAACAGTTGTGTTTTGTTGCTTTTATATGAGTGTTTGTTTTCAGGTGATATTTTGGCTTTGAGAAAAGGCAAGCTCTTGAAGTATAACATCAAGAGCAAAAAAATCACGATCTTGCAAGTAAGCTTTATTTTGTATTCTAACATTATGCGAAATTTTATTTACGTATGTTCCTATACCTTTCGAAATTAAAACGGCATAACATAAATTTTGCTTTTTCTGCTCGTAATTAAATATTGTTTCACAAACACTTATTTGAGCAACATTTTAATACCAATACAATTAAAATTAATCTTATTCCATCAAGCAAAATTGCTACCTTATTTTACGGCAGAAGTTATACTCTACACACTTAATTGCCGATTTGTTTTCATCTTTTATTTTTCGCCTTTTCATTAGTATTTTACTAAAACATGAGGACTTCGTTGCTGCTTGTTGTAACTGAGTGTGAATATAGTTTTGCGAAGAGCTCTTGTTTATTCGGTTACGCTCTCACCCTTTTGTTCCACGGCGTCGTTATTTGATTGTCTTAGACAATGTTTTGTTTCAAAACAATAAGCATGAATGGTAGACTACCTTCATTCAAAAGTTTATTTATACGTAACTTATTACTTAGTCTTGTACTACACGGACAATATTACAGTATTCGCTTAGCGAAGTTGGAGTCTTCAAAGACACTTTTTGAAGTCCATGGCCTCGAAGTCTACAAGTCCTTAAAAACATCATGTCCTCGTTTTGAGGGCAACAATATTTTTTGATTGGTTGAAAAGAAAAATACCCAAACAAAAGACAACCAAGACCTCCAGCCAGTGGGGCAACCAGGGGGGCTAAAAGGGCTTCCGCACTTTCTCTTAACCAAGTCGCTAAGAAAGTTTAACCCAAAATTGTAAGCGTTTAAACGTGTGTTAAATTTGATCTATGAGCAAGGGCGGAAGGGGGTTGAAGAGGCTGGTAAATTAGTTCTTCAACTGGCTTTCAAATCTTAGAAATTTAGTTCATTCAAATGTCTCCAAAGAGGTACAAAATTTGATCCGAACGGCACTAAAATGGCTATTTTTTCAAAAAATTTGGAATAATCGTTCAGCGGCGACGGCTAGAGCTCCGCCCCATAACCCCGTCTGCGATACACGCGAGTTGCACCATTGAGGTATTTTTCAAATGAAACGACTTACCTTTCACACATTTGACTGATTTAACAGATGTACCATACTTAACAAAATTAACAAGGTTTAATTAACCTTTTATTTTACGCAGAGGTTGGGGGCATTTTTGCCCCCTCCCGTTTTTCGTCATAAATTCCTTAGACAAAAATATTTTTATTTTACATTAACTTAACTTTGAGTCAAATTTATTTACAAATAAGTTTTGAAAATTTGAAGTAGGTAAGGTAACAGGAAGTTTCTTATTAATTTTAGAGGTTTCCTGAAGTCACTTTCCGAAATCTGAGCCGTTTTTCGGCCAGAATTTACTAAAATGACGTCATAAGACTTTTTAATGACGTAACTACTTTGACTGGAGCATTTTATGATACAGTATTACAAAAAGCAAACTTATGTACGAAATTTGAACCGCCTGTGACGCCATCGCGAAATGACGGCACATTTCAAAAATTTGGTCGTGACGTCACTACGATGACGTCATCAACTCAAAACCTTTATAGGGAAAAAGTTTGGTGAATGCTAAGCCACATGCCAAATTTAGCGTTTCCATGACTTTTGGTTTAGGAGTTAGATTGGGAGGCATTTTTGTCCTACCCCCCCCAAACTTCGGGTACCCCACTCCACCTTTGTTGCTAAGAATGTCCTTCTTATTTTAGCCGGTAACAAACATTGAAGTAGCTTATATTTTGGGTACATTCTAGAAAAATATAATTTCGGGAAAAAGATCGACTTTTTTTGCCCCTCAGTTATAGCAATATACGGTAACCATGAAATCTGGTGCATTTTCAGGCCAGTTAGTTGTATTTGCAATTCAAATCTTTCGTTATACTCGCTTTGTTACGCCGAAGCGTGTAACGAGTTGGCGGGGCCCATCTCCGAGTCATTGCGCCCGGGCGACACAGCTTCTTTCGAAGAAATATCGCAGCGGTAGTGAGCCGTTGGCAAAGTTGGGTCCGACTTGATCGGTCCGAGATTTGAACCATAGACCTCCCGCTCCAGAGACCAACGCATTACCGCTCGACCAACTGGCCGGTTTGTCGTATTTATTTACATTATTTACGATTTGTGTACAATACAATTTTTTAAGCAAAAGTTTTAGGCACTGCAATGGACCCTCTTCAAGTATATCTAAAACACTTAAAGAGCAGTTATAACTGCATTACATCCTAGACAACTAACAACGCGAACGAACGATTTTATTTTGTTTTTGTTGCTCTCATCAATAATCAATAAAACACACCAAGTAAAATATTCAAAAAGACTACAAGAATGCTGCGAAGTGACAGGTTTAGAGTCTTCAAGTCTAGCAGTCACCCTAAAGCGAAGGTCTCCACAATGCAATAAAATACAAATACAAGAACACTACTGGACAAAGCAGTAAACTGGTTAAAAAAAAACTACAATTGCTGAAAAACAAGTTAAAAAAACTATTCTACGCAAAAAATCATGACATATAATAATAGCGGACTATTATAGGCAAAAAACATGTTTCGAATGCTAAGGCAGGCTGTATTGACTTAGAAGGGCATTCAACCCGAATTTTGAAAAATTGCAAAAAAATCTTAAAAAATATGTTTACCAACATGACCCCACTGCGATTCTTGCAAATCATTCGGTTAAGAAAGTCTAAGAGAAAAAATTTTATGTTTTCCCCTTGGAATCCAAATTTCGGCCATCTTGTTTCAAGTAGATTGCGCAATAAATCAGTTTGTAACTTCTATTTCCGAGTCTTGCTATCACCAGGCTTTTTGGGACTAGGTGAGTGCTGAAGGTATAGATAGGTGAATCCATAGGTGGGCACAAATCCGTTAATCGTTAATCCGTTAATAACGAAGCTAATTTTTCGTTAACTCGTTAATTCGTTAAAAAGTTTTTTCGTGTTAACGGACTAAATTAACTTCCGTTATGTTCTGTTAACGGACTAAATTAACTTCTGTTAAGTTCTGTTAACTTCCGTTAAAGTTTTTATCGTTAATATCTTGCACCATTCATTCATCTTACCGGTACAATAAGCTGCAGCCTCATAGGTCTATTAATTATTGCTGTTCTCAATTTCGAAAGATTTTCCGTTCGCAGCTTCGTTAGTGCATTTGAACTTATTTTTATCTTGAAATTAGATTAGACTGTAAAATGTAACTTCCAAAACACAAAAAGACCACCATCGCAATGAATATTTCCTAACAATTTGCTCAACAGAGTCAATACGCGTTCTAGAAGCGAGTGAATAAAAAGAAACGTAAATTACACGCAAAATGTTAACGAATTAACGGACTTTATTAAGTTCCGTTAATTACAGCTGAAAATAACGGATTAACGTTAACGGAGGTGTGAAGTTTGTTAACGGACTAGTGGTTAACGAAGCTAACGTTTTGCATTAACTTGCCCACCTATGGGTAAATCCAAAGGTGGGCAAGTTAATGCAAAACGTTAGTTTCGTTAACCATTAGTCCGTTAACAAACTTCACTCCTCCGTTAACGTTAATCCGTTATTTTCAGCTTTAATTAACGGAACTTAATAAAGTCCATTAATTCGTTAAGATTTTGCATGTAATTTACACTTCGTTTTATTCACTCCTTCTAGAACGCGTATTGACTCTGTTGAGCAGATTGTAAGAAAATATTTATTGCGATGGTGTTCTTTTTGTGTTTTGGAAGTTACATTTTAAAGTCTAATCTATAAATTTCAAGATAGAAATTAGTTTAAATGCACTAACAAAGCTGCGATCGGAAAATCTTTGGAAATTGCGAACAGCGATAATTAATAGACCTCTGAGGCTGCAGCTTATTATTTGTCACAAAAAAGCGCTCCTTTCTTTGCATTCTTCTAGAAAACTCGCGCTAATACGCAGCAAGTGCTACCAGTGCAAACTGGTTTGTTAACATGAAAAAACTTTTTAACGGATTAACGAGTTCAAGAAAAAGTTAGCTTCGTTATTAACGGATCAACGATTAACGGACTTGTGCCCACATATGGGTAAATCAATTAGTGGAACAGCTACTGTTTGAATTCAGAGAGGTTAGATGCTTTTCTAGTATGCTTTGCTGCTAAGTGCTAGCTAAGTAGTCGGAATAAAATAAGGCTTTATAGTGCTTCAGGTGTAGTAGCCTATAGCCTATTGCACATTGTGACTATTGCTTCGTATAGATAGCATATCCGAAAAAATTATTGCCTGTTGAAGGCTAAGGCATCGTAGCTGACAAGATATTAGACTAAGATTCTAGTTTTTAGTGAGCTAGTAAGCTTTATGCGATTATTGCGCAAATGGTTAAGGCCTAAAGATCAGATAAGGCTAGTTAGTTTTTCCTGTAAATATGAAATGGCAAGGTTCAGTGCTAAGCATTTTAGTGAGCATTTTTCGTTTAGGTTTGTTACGGTTATCAGTAGGTACCTACGAAGCCACTTCCTCCACAGCTGCTAATGTAATGTAGTCAGTCATCTGGAACGATTTTGACCTACGTCCTTTCAGTTTGGTCATGTTCAGAAAGCGTTTCTCCTTACTCTAAGGGGAAAAATAATTGCGAATATCTTACGATTTCTTGGCCGAAGAGAATCAAAATTGGTGCGAAAAAATTCTAAAAAATTGCCAAAATTGTTTCACTATGGTTTCGAAGAAAAAAAATTTTAAACACAAACGTCCTGAATGCCCTTTTAAATGTAAGAATGGTATTACCAGTAGAAATGAACATTTATAGAGTGAATTTGGAATTCCTATTGTGTGAAAGTAATCTTTATTAAAGCGCAAGTAAACATTGTATATACAGTAGAATTCGTTTAATTCAACATCGTATAATTCGTCAGTTCGCCTGATTCGCAGGCGCGTAGCCAGGATTTGGAAAAGGGGGGGGCTATTTTGAAAGAGTGAGAAGTGTGCAAACGACCTTGACTCGAATTTTCATTGACCTTGAATCAGTTTCAGACGGTTTGTCCGAAATTTGAGACGAAATGTCTCGGAAAGATTGAAATTTCAAAGCTTTTTTCCGCCCAAAATTAGGTGATCTCCAAAAAAAAAAAAAAAAAAAAAAGGTCTTCGCCAAAATTCAGAGTGATTTTTCGGCCGAAATCCAAAATTCAGACGTTTTTTCCGCCCAATTAGGTGATCTCCAAAAAAAAAAAAAAAAAAAAAAAAAGAAAGGTCTTCGCCAAAATTCAGAGTGATTTTTCGGCCGAAATCCAAAATTCAGACGTTTTTTCCGCCCGAAATTAGGTGATCTCCAAAAAAAAAAAAAGGTCTTCGCCAAAATTCAGGGCGATTTTTCTCCCAATTTCGGCAAGTTCAAACGTATGAGGGGGGGCTCTTTTTGTATGGGGGGGGCTATTTTCCATTTTTCACAGAAAATCGGCCTCAAAAGCACAAAAAACATGCGATTTTGCATCCTTCACAAGCCAATGGGGGGGGCTCGAGCCCCCCCCGCCCCCCCCCTGGCTACGCTACTGCTGATTCGCCACATTTTTGTTAGTCCCGGCAAAATTCTTATCTTTTACATGCATTCCAGTTCGTCTAATTCGCCATCGTCTAATTCCTCAGTTTGCTCAATCAGCCACATTTTTGTATTCAAGAGAAACTTTTTGTTCGGCTTATTCGTCATTTGCAGATTCGATTCAATGTTCGAGCGATATTCACATCTTCGTTTGTAACTGCTTAATGGATTGATTCACGCAGTCTCAGTGGTTAGTTTAACGCATGTGAGATTTTAAACAAACAAAGAGTCCTTCTGGTAGTGATAGTCTACAGGAAAATCTCGCTGCAGCAACATAAAAGGATGAAATGCAAGGGGTGTTTTAGCTACAGAACATTAATTATCAGCTGAGAGTCTAGAAGAATTTAAACGGAGCATCGTAATTATACAGATTAAGCGTAAAAAAAGAGAAACTACAGGGTGAATAATTACGATTAAGAGTTTATCGTGTAATTGCGCTTTCTGCGTTTCATTTCAGGATTATTGTGATAGGAAGTTACAAAAAATTAATGTCAAATAAGAAATCTAAGTACGTATGCTTATATCGCTTTATATTTAGCAAGGATGGCAGTACGATACGGTACGTTTAGAATCTGCGTACTAGGCACGTTGCACCTTGAACCGTACCGGGCCAGCGTACCGTACTTCAGTTCAATTTTTGAAGCGTACCGTACCAACGTACCCTACCCGTACCGTTACAAAAGAAACGTACCGTATTTCTTAGCAAAAATTGAGGCGTACCGTACTTACGTGCCGTACCGTACTGCCATCCTTGCTTTTAACTACTCGCAACTTTAACTGACTTTGAAATCGCTAGCCTATAAATCAGCGATCTCATTTCACACATTTAGCGTCGGCTTCAGCTGTTTTTTACCTCTGCACACAAACAGCCGGCAGAATGTGCGAAAAGTCTGGGATTTTTAAACCACTGCGTATTTAACTCAAGTGACGCACTTAATTCCGTTCAAATTTTTCTTTAATATATGACATGCCACAATAGTCCTATATAGGCTTCTAGCATCTATAGGCAGTAGTTATGCCATCACAATTGGCCTTACCTGTGACTGTGACTTGTGACATCATAATACAATTGTAACGACAAATGAAGAGGCTATAATGATGAATAGAGAAAAGCCTAGACTATGTGCACGCCGGGTACAATCGCAATAATCTTCATTGACGGCTGTACGTTGCACATAAAACGTTTAGTATGCAAATTCAAACAGCGTAGCAACATACCACACCAGTACCATTACAAAAAAAGCGTACCGTACTTCTTTCCAAAAATTGCGGCGTACCGTACCGTACCTACGTACCGTACAGCCATCCTTGATATTCAGCAACAAACGTGCATTATATTCAACAAAATACGTTACAAACTGCCTTAACAGCAAAATAAGAGCCAAGTAAACAAGCCGTTATAAACCTTTTCTTGTTTGTTTAATTCGTCACTTTTTTCTAATCCCCTTGAGGTGGAAAATTAGGCAAATTCTACTGCACTTTTTCTTGAGAACTTTAAAGGAAGTGTTTGTACTTTGAGACGAAATAGAGCCCCAGATCTTAATTCCGCCATATTTTGTAAAACGTTGCAGTCGAGATGTGTTGTATCGCGGAACAGCAAACTTACCAGCTAAATTTTGCCTCGTTTTTATAATTTGTGTATAGTATCCATTTTACAAAAGTATAGCGAAAAAGTAATGGGAAGTTTCTTATGGCAAAATTTTTGCATGAATATTGCGACTTTGTAAGTATAGATATCTGATAATTTAATTATTTTATTTGGCTTGCATAACAAAGACACACTTACAAAAGGTGGATGGAATGTGAAATTAATAGCACTGAATCTTAAAGCTTTATTTTGTAAAGATACAAGTCTTTGCAAGTGCGATTTATAGGTTGATCCCCATACTATAATACCATACAACCGGTGAGGATGAAGTACAGCATAGTATAGTTTAAATAAAATTGAGGTAGAAACCTAATGCCTTAATTTATAAATGATGCCATCTGACTGACATACTTTTTTTGCTATATTTGATATGCGGTTAAAAAAAGTTGGTTTATTGTCCAATATTACGCCAAGGTATTGGAGGAAGTCAGGGGCGTATTTAGGGGGGGGGGCCATTGGGTCATGGCCCCCCCTTTGGGTCGCCAGGATTGCAAAATTGCATAGAAAAGTGAGCAAAATTGAGGCATGGCCCCCCCCTTTGCAAGTTGGGCATCATGCTTTGGACTCGAAATCACCTGATTTTGGGTGAAAATGGGACGAAATTTGAGTGAAGACCTTTTTTTCTGCTCTTCCCCTGATTTTGGGCGGAAAATGGGACGAAATTTGAGTGTGACAATTTCAAATTCTGATCTATGTTTATCTCAAATTTTCTGAAGTTTCTGGCCCATCATTTTTCAAAATCCTGCGTACGCTACTGGAAGGAGTCAACTATTGGTATGGAATGTCTTTAATTAAAATTGGAATAGTACTTGAAGGTAATCTAAGTTTAGGGGCAATAATCATGGCTTTGCATTTTGAAAAACTAATCGTGAGTTTATTAGCCGATGACCATTGTTGAGTACAAAGCAGACACTTATTCGCTTCAGCTTTCAGTACGTCAAGATTGACTTCATTAATTGCGAGATAAGTGTCATCAGCATACTGTTTTATGCTATCGTTGGAATAAGTATCAATATTGTTAATGTTATTGATAGATAGTAAAAATAGAAGGGGACCCAGTTTTGATCCTTGTGGTACACCATTTCTTATATGACTAAGAGCAGAAAGACGACCATTAATGCTTACATATTGAGTTCTGTGATTTAGGTAAAATGAAATTAGGTTGAGAGTTAGGCTACTTATTCCATAATATTCTAGTTTTGAAAGGAGAATTTTATGACGAATAGTGTTAAACGCCTTTTTGTAATCAATGAAAATTAACAGAATGTATAACATTTTGTTGATGTTATCACAAGCTAATAAGGCATGACGTGTGGAAAGGCCACTGCGGAAATCGTATTGATTGTGATGAAAGATCGAATTTTTACTGAGATAATTGATTAGTCTAGAGTAAATTGGTTTTTCCATTACTTTGGACAGACGCGATAGCAGTGGTATTGGCCTGTAGTTTGATAGTTCACTTTTACTGCCAGCTTTAAACAGAGGAATAACTTCACCATTTTTCATGCAACTTGGGGAAACACCTTCAGAAAATGACAAATTACACAATACAGACACTGGAATTACAATAATGTCCCTGGATAGCCTTAAGCAGATACGCCATCTAGCCCAGGTGATTTGTTGAGATTCAATGAATTGATTTCTTTAAAAACTTCTTGTGGAGATGTAGGCTTAAGATAAACTGGGTTTAATACTCTTTTACCAAGAAACTTAAGATGATCTGTGTCATTTTGTTCAGAAAATTTCATCGCGAGACTCTTACCAACATTAGAAAAATATGTGTTAAAGTGGTTCGCGATACTGGCAGTGTCATTAATTTCAGTTTTATTGACTACAATTTTATTAATGGTGGGTAAAGATTCTCTAACACTTGGAAGAAAAGATTTAATCATTTGCCAGGTTTTTCGTGGATTGGATTTGTCTTCATGAAATTTTTCATTAAAGTATGTTTTTTTCGCAATATATTTCATTTTATTTAGTTTGTTTGCATAAGTTCTATATAGTGAAATTACGTTTTCATCTTTAGACAAAAAATGAGTCTAAACATTTTTTGTTTTCGTTTGATAGAATCTAAAAGTCCCCAGGTAATCCAAAAGCGCTCAAGCAATTTTTGTCGCTTTTGCGAAGCGATTTTCGTTGGTGCATGTTCCTCGATTGTTAGCTTAATTATGTTAATAAACTTGTCATACATAGCATCAAGAACTAAGGTTTTATTTGAAGCAGCGTTCTCCGATGTATTTTTATTTAAGTTGACGTTTCGCTCCCCAGTCCGGGGAGCATCCTCAGAACAGTAACGCATTTCTTGTCAGCAAAAATACAAATGAAACTAGTAAGAAAAAATGCAGGTGACCAGGAATACACACTAATGACGTAACAACCAAAAAATATACAACATTCGTTATTACAACATGCAATATTACAGAAAAATTATTTCATCTGCCAAAAGTATTATTTAATGTGTATTAAGTTACGTTTGACCTTATTCAAACATTCTATTTGAAGAAGGCCACACGTTTAATAAGGCCCCACGTTCTATTTGAATAAGGCCACACATATTCTATTTGAATAAGGTCACACGTAACTTAATACACATTATATAATGCTTTTGGCAGATGTTATAATTTTTCTGTGATATTGCATGTTGTAATAACGAATGTTGTATATTTTTTGGTTGTTACGTCGTAAGAGTGTAATTCTTGGTCACCTGCATTTTTTCTTACTAGTTTCATTTGTATTTTTGCTGACAAGAAATGCGTTACTGTACTGAGGATGCTCCCCGGACTGGGGAGCGAAACGTCAACTTAAATAAAAATACATCGGAGAACGCTGCTTTGAATAAAATGTTCATCATAATAAACGAGCTCCTAGCTTCATTTTCAAAGAACTAAGGTGTTAGCTGTAGACAAGTCGTTTTCAATAAACTCAATCAATTTGTCGTTTAGATCAACCTTAGAGGCGGTGAATCATCCAGCCAATGCCGGTGGTTTACAATAGCTAAAATTGAACTAAAATTTTTGATATTTTTGTTTTAATTTTGGGACTGCGGTTGCAAAGATATTCAACAAATACAAAAAGATATCCCCCGAAAAAAAATTGGAAACTCTGAGTTTTGTTCTTCCCGCCAAAACCACAGTAGGCCTTATAGTGTAGAGAACTGCGGTAGGCCTAATAGTTTAGAGATAGTTTATTTCTAAATAGTTTTGGCCTAACTATCTCTAAACTATCTCTAAACTATTAGGCCTAATAGTTTAATAAGATTACAGTAGGCCTAATAGTTTAGAGAACTGTGGTTTTGGCGGGAAGAACAAAACTCAGAGTTTCCAAAAACTTTTTTCAGGGGATATCTTTTTGTATTTGTTGAATATCTTTGCAAACGCAGCCCCAAAATCAAAACAAAAAATACCAAAAATTATAGTTCAATTTTAACTATTGCAAACCACCGTAATTGGCTGGATGATTCACCGCTTTTAAACAATTCTGGAGTAGAATTTGTATAATCTTTGTAAGTTTGCTTTGGAGTAGCTGGTTTTTGGTTAAGAAAACGCACATTTTTTGACGAAACACAAAAATCCGGATAATGGTCACTTAGCAGGTCTGTTTGAATTACACCTCGATGAATTGTGTTGTTGATAAAAAAGAAAGAATAAAAAGCTGAAACATTTGCTGGACGGTATTGCACCCTACTAGGCTAAACTCAATGTATAAAATGGGATTCAAATTAACAGCGATGGATATGACAGAATTAGCATTTATGAAAAACAAGCATTATGGCTAAAGTATAGACAATACTACGCACTGTACGCGTCCATTATCAAATTTTTGCTTAAAAGTCTTGCAACAAAAACGATGCTTCAGTGACGTAGAACTGACGATTAAGGGCAGGAGAGTGCTTTTTGATTCAGAGTTATAAACGGGTCGACAAGTACGAACCCGAGCCCGAAAAGTGATTTGAAGCTAAAACCAGACTCGATAAACCCGAAAATTTGCTTACATCTAAATATGTGTACGATTATTGCTCGTAATCAAACTACTCATTGCTGATAAATTATGAGGTAATACTATCGGGTAATAATACGAAGTCGTCATTTAGTGCTGCAGTTTTTTTTAAATTACGCTTTAATAGCATCTAAAAAGCGAAAACACAAGGCAAGTACGTATATCAAACCCCAATTAAGCCGGACATTTTGTAAATCTTAAACCCGAACCCGGCCGCAACCCTAACCCAATCTAAAAAGCCCGACTCGAAGTACAACTCTGTTCTTATTAGAAGGGCTTCGTAAGTTTTTGCATCTCATTCAGAACGCACTTTGCGTCATACTAAGAACGGTAGGAAGGAGACAACTCCCCCTAATCTCGGACTGTTTTTGCAATTAAAAAAAATTGTCGTTTTTTTTTATTTTTTATTTGAACTATCTAGCCTGTTTTATTACTACTCATAGAATAGACCATCAAAAACTTCTGAAAAATGTTTCAGGGAGAAAACGAGTTGAATGGAGTATTGCTGAAACAAGGAGACAAGATATACGTCGTTGATGTTAAAAGCGAATCACAGACGATCCAGCTGCTGAAGCTGGAAAAGGACCAATACACTTGTGAAATTTTGAACGTTAGAAGCGGTGAAAAAAGATCGAATGCCGCCGTTGTTATTTGCAAAAGTAAGAAACCAAACTAACTGTAAATTTGGTAAACACTACAGTTGGATCACATTTCGAAGCGTTTGTCATTTTTGAAGACACCCTTTACTAGCTCATAAGTAGGGTTGTACAAAGTAGAATAATGCAGTATTCTAGAATAATTCTAGAATAGACATTTCGAATCTAGAATTTCGAATCCTATTCTAGAATAACTCATGGCAAACTGTGACAATACAGTTTTTTCCGGCCAAAATTAGGTGATCTACAAAAAAAAAAAAAAAAAAAAGGTCTTCGCCAAAATTCAGAGTGAATTTTCGGCCGAAATCCAACATTCAAACGTTTTTTCCGCCCAAAATTAGGTGATCTCCAAAAAAAAAAAAAAAAAAAAAAAAATAAAAGGTCTTCGCCAAAATTCAGAGTGAATTTTCGGCCGAAATCCAACATTCAAACGTTTTTTCCGCCCAAAAAATTTTTTTTCGAATCCAATTACCCGATTAAAAATGCTTTTTGAGATTCGTTTCTCCGGAGATTCGAATCTCACGGATTCGAAATTCTACTTTGTACAACCCTACTCATAAGGCCCAGTCTACACCGTGTGTAAAATCATGAACGTAAGAGAGTATCCCTAGTTTATTTGAAACAAGAAAATCAGTACGTCATCTGGTGTATCGCCTTATCAGGGAACAAGCGACCATTTGGTTAAAGTAAACTAAGGATACGCTGGTGCGTAGCTAACAATTTTACGTACAGTGTAGACCAGCTTTAAACTATCATCAAGCCTGCGTAATGAAACTCCAGCAGCAACATGAAAACGAGCTAGCACATCGCTCATCATTTTTTGTCACGCATATGGCGAAGCCTGGCTTGGACTTTCTGTGTTGCATCCCTCAAGTTAGAGTCCTTGCATAGTGGACCAAAAGAGCGTCGAAACAGGATGTTGTTCACTGTCTAGTCTTCTTCACTACAATCGCAGTTTGGCTTGGAGTTATTTTTAATCAAGCTCAGATTGCACATGTTTGTGCAATAAATATGATATCACGATTCAGTAATACAAAATAACTGCACACCAAACCTTTTTTTGTGAATGGTGAATTGGTTTGATTAAAGGGATTGTGAAGGACTAGGGATTTCAGGATAATGGGAAAGGTTTGTTTCGTTATTACGTTGTTCATTCTGTTTCTAAGTCGCTGCTTTCCAAAGTAGGATTTCTGATGAAATTCTTTCGCTATTTGAGCCGTGGTGAAAGGACAGTGCGTTCATGTAGTGGGTGTCCTGGATCTAAGGTTTGTTAATAACTTTTTTTTCTTGTTGCAACGTCTCTCTAGACATCAGGTGGAGCATTTGCAGTCACGCAATATACTGTGTGAAAAAAATATCATTACTTGAAGACGAGTTGTTTCATACAAATTTCCATGGTTAAACCCAGGCTTTGACTCTTTGTTTTTTAAGCGGTTTTTGTACCAGGATTGTTGTTTGATACCTCCTGGCTCTTGCCAGTGGATAAGAGTTTGGTGCCACAGAGGCCCACTTGAACTGGAAACCCAGAAAAAAAGCTGATATTTCCAAACTTAAAGAGTGGGTGGGTACCTCATCACCGCATGGGTGGGCACCGTTGATGGGCACACCTTTAGTTGCTATCTACGACCCCAGGCGCGTACCCAGAAATCTGCAATGGGGGACTATGGCCCCCCCTCTTTGGCTACGTTACTGTACTACCCGCTGGATGGGTGGTTTCAAAATTCTGCTCTGAATAAAGCACTGGTCGCGATTCAAATCGTCAGTTTTTATTGTTTGAACGCTCACGGTTAGAACCCCAAGCAAACGCAGACTAAAAGTCCTTGAAAAACTTTATACCATCTACTGGCCTCCGTTTATTGTTACTACACTATAGCAATTATCCACGCACTCACCATTATCTACCTGATTCAGCATTGCCATGTTTTGAAATCGGAAACTAGCAACCTTTCGATCACAAGTTTTATAAACTGAGCTATAAGAAATAGGCTTCTGCTACGCTACCACTGGAGACGTACTGTTCATAATTTGATACTGTGCTGAAAAAATGTGTTAAGATACGTTTACACTGGACCTGGCCCGGCGCCACGGGAGGCATTTTGGAGTCGCGTCGCTTAAATAACTGCTTGTGCCCCTCCAAGCGAGAGGTAAATTTTGCATCAGTACAAGTTAGTGCACCAGCACACTTTTGCCCAAAAGCAGGTCACCACAAACGCTCTTCTATGAAACAGCAAGATAGATCGAGTAAACGTGCTTGAAGTGGACTAACAGTACCTTAGTTATTTTTCTTAACAAAACGTCCGTCTATTTAGTTCACAAAATGTGCCCCTCCAAAAACTTTTTGTGCTCCGCAAACACACTACTCTGGCACCGGGCGCGCTCCGGACGCGAAGCGAGGTTGGCAACCTTCACAAGCGGACCCTCACGTCATTTGTTCTACTATAAATAGAAAGACCATTTAATAACAATTTTGTCTCAGTGAAATTAAAGCAGCCGCTCGCAAAGTTGGCGGCCGGTTGCAACCCATTGCAAGTTGTCGATGACGTCATATTTTGATTGCTTCGCGTCCAGTGTAAACGCACCTTCAGTCTTAAAGCGTGATGTGACTTCCTCGTAGGCTTTGGAAATTTTCAAAACAGTTAAAACAATGTTTTGGTAGATTCAGTTTACGTTGTCGGTGGATTGCAAAATAATAATTGGTGTGAATCCGGAGAGTGTTTTGATCTTGACAAGCGGGTGTGGTCTCATATCCCTGCCATGCATTTGAAGAGACAAGGGCATGTGTTAATTGCATCTCAAGGTTTGTGTAAAACATTTAGTTATATTAAAGTATACTTAACTTCAAATGAGATCACATTCAGAGACGTTGATCGAAATCTGATTAACCGATAAGCAACCTGGGCAATGCGTATTTACTTTGGCTATTTTGAGGAGGACCTTTTCTCGATATTCATTAAATTTACGCTCTGGATTTCTGAAATTCGATGTCATTTTGAAGCCCCATCGTTTTTAAATAGGCCCCTGCTGTAGACACAACTTTCCCATGACTCGGTCGCATAGGCGTAGCCTGGATTTTTGATTGGGTGGGGCCCAAACCCGCAAATCACATTCAATGACGTCATCAGAAACTTCTAAAAAAGAATTTTTTGTGGGGGCAAAGATATCGTAGAATGGAAGATCAGAAGACGTGGCCTGGTGTTGGCACGTAACTAGGAACTCGTTCAAAGGGAAGGGCTTAAACCAATAGTTAAAATGTGAAAACGTCTAAATTGGGAGACGTGTTGAGAAAAGAAGTGTACTGTAATTCAAACGTATCATTGACGGGGTTCTGGGGGCGGAGCCAGACCCCCGTCAATGATACGTTTGAATTACATTATATACGTTAGATACGTTTGAATTACAAAAAACTTTTCGTAAAAAGCTGTTTTAACACTATTAAATCACATTTCGCACGTATTCAGAGCCATTTGGAAGTACTAGATTTTTAACATTTGAAAGCGAATTGAAAAAATGAAGTTGTTTAGTCCTTCTTTTGCTGGCTATTTAAGTCCAAAACACGTTTAAAATCTTGCATTTTGGGGTTAAATTTTGTAAGTGATTTGGCCCAGGTAGGGGGAAGTAAAGTACATTGCCTCCTGCAATATTTTAGCAGTAAATAACAATCCACTCGAAAATTTTCCGTAGAGATTATTGTTTTGTCATGAAAACAACCAGTTATAGGAGTACTCATACGGCCAGGGGGCCCAGGCTCTCACAATTCAAAAATTTGTTCAATGAGCATCCCCCTTACTGTAGCTAATTTTTTCAAAAGTATCTTGTTGCATAAAAACTGGCGATGTGGAAGTGAATTGTTATTGAAAAATGTACAATAGATGATTAGTGATTACACCCACTAACCATGTTATTGCCCGGGCCAATTTTAGATTGTGTTGGGCCCCTGGTACTTTGGGATTTTCGCAATATTTTCCTGTCAAATACAGGTGAAGACCAAAAAAGTCTTATCTGAGCGCGGGTTTCTTGGCACTGAGTCATATGTTAAATCCGTCCCTGGTTATTGCATTACGTTTATAAAAAGGTTACATGAGGGCCTGCGTTAGCAACTTTTAGGATAAAAACCCTTAATTTCACTCGGGTTATACGATTAAATTGGTTGGAAAACATTAAATTGAGGGGTCTCGGGCCCCCTGGATCAATATTATTTTAGGGAGGCATTTAAATTGGGGGACCATTTAAATATTATTGCAAAAGACCCATTTAAATTGGTTGGCAAAAATTAAATCGAAGGGTCCCGAGCCCCCTGGACCAATATTATTGCTGGGGCTTCATTTAAATTGGGGGCCATTTAAATATTATTGTAGGAGGCCCAGTTAAATTGGTTGGCAATAATTAAATTGAGGGGTCCGAGCACCCTGGATCAATATTATTGTCGTGGGCACATTTAAATAATATTGTAGGGGGCCCATTTAAATTGGTTGGCAATAATTAAATTGAGGGGCCCAGGCCCCCAGGATCAATATTACTGTAGTGGGTCCATTCAAATATTATTGTAGGGGGCCCATTTGAATAGGTTGGCAAAAATTAAATTGAGGGGCCCGGGCCCCTTGGATCAATATTATTGTTGAGAACCCATTCAAATTGGGGACCATTTAAATATTATTGTAGCAGGCTCATTTAAATTGGTTGGCAAAAATTAAAGAGGGGTTTGGGCCCCCTGTATCAATGTTATTGTTGGGACCCATTTAAATATTAGTGTAGAGGCCCATTTGAACTGGTTGGCAAATTAAATTGAGGAGCCCTGGCCCCCTGGATCAACATTGTTGTTAATTACTATTGTACGCAAAGATGCTAAAAGAAACTGATACTGAAGAAACAATAGTCTTTTTTGCGTCATTTTTATCATTGATAGCATTTTAATTGGAGGGGGGGCGGAACCACTGTCCCCCCCCCCCCCGGCTACGCCTATGCTCGGTCGCCTTGGCTTGTATCATCTTGGCAAATTAAATGTTTGTGCACCAAAATTAATAAATAAATAAAAGAGTAATTTCCCCATTTCAAACTGCAATGAATTCAATTTCAAATATATCTCTTTTAAAAGCTGTAAAATTTTTCGCTTTGTCGTTATTTTTTACTTGCAAATTAAATTTTTGCTCATGTAGGTATTGGTGATGAGAATTTTTTGGTTTGGCTCTACTAAACACGGGGCTTTAAGGCCAACGCATTTTACACGGGAGGAGGGAGGAACAAAATGCACCCTATCTAACTCCTAACCCGAAAATCATGGGAATACCAAATCGGCTATGCCGGTTGGTGTTCACCAAAATTTTTGAGAAAAATTGGTTTTGAGTTGATAACGTCATCACTGTGACATCACGACTATATTTTCGAAAAGTGATCTCACAGACGGTTCAAATTATGTACATAGGTTTGCTCTTTAACACTGAATCAAAAAATGCTTAAATCTAAGTACCGTAGTTACGTCACTAAAGTGTCTTATCACGTCGTGTTAGTTAAATTTTGGCAAAAAAATGCTTAGATTTTCAAAGTGACATCCAAAAACCTCAAAATTGGGAAACTTTCCGTTACCTTATCAACTTCAAGTTTTTTCAGGAGTTATTTGGGATGAAATTTCCCTCAAAGTTAAGCTAATTAGAAATACAAAGTTTTGGGGTGAAAGGATGATTTATTACAAAAAAATAGGGTTAAGGTCCGTATACAGGACGCCAAGTGAAGGTTAGCAACCTTCGCGAGTTTAGGCATGTTGAATTGATGATTTGTTTTGTTCGATTATTTTTATGTTTTTTATTCTACTCTAATGTTCGCAAAAGTCGTGGACTTTATTTTAGAAAACCAGCTGCACTGCTGATATTGTCATGATATAGCATTTTTTTTTTGTAATTGACATCTAGCCAGGTATAACAACCGCATAATAAAAATTAATACTTTTATGGGCTTTCATTAGATTCTACATTAAACCTGATTTGTATTTAGACATGATTCTTTACGTGATGGGAGGTTACGAATTGAATTCAGTTGAGTCTTTGGATCTGATTGAAAATGAAGGCTGGACAGAAATCCAGCCTATGACGATAGAAAGATCTGGATCTGCAGCAGTCGAAATTAACGGGAAAATCTATGTGCTTGGTAAGATGTCGATCGTTTTTTATTCTGGTGTTTGATTTTGTAAAGCATTGTCCCATGATTGTACATTTATCAAAAATAGGATTTTGCAGCTTTAAGCGAAGCCTATAAGCTTTATTGCAATGAGCTGCAATAGAACAAAGAAACTAGTTGCTTAGCTAATCTAAACAGCATTCTTCTTGAGGTAAACCTGCTTAACCCAACAAACTTGACTTGTTTTGGAAACTCAGACGACTTTTACCGATCACGCGTATTTGCGCGCGGAAATACTCGACTCAGTTAATTGCATATATTTTGCTTTTTTTTGTTTTTTTTTGCATTTGCATTGAAAAAGATATCACAGTTATTTCTGCGCGCAAATACGCGTATATATGCGTGATCAGTAAAAGCCGCCTTACCCCTATATTGTCATCTTGTCTTGCTTTCACATATTACAGAAATCACCAAACTTCGAGTTGATAATGTTAAATACTGTCTAAGCGTATACGCAGAGTTACTTGAGTATAGCCAATCAAAATTTGTCGAGGTAGTTTTCCACAAACTTTACTTCAACTTTAAAAATGAAAGAATAAACTGTTTTTCACGTTTTTTTGTTTTTTTTTGTGTTTTTTTTGGGGGGGGGGTATGGGGGTTGTAACATCCCTAAACAGTAACATTGAAATATTTCAGGTGGCTACGACAACAGAAACAACAAGGTTCACTCATCCGTGGCAATTTTTGACCTTCAAAATAACACGTGGGAGCAAGGAAGCTGTCTGACCACAACTCGGTGTTGGCATGACGCTTGCGTCATTGGCAGAAGAATTTACGTTGTTGGGGGGTATGTAACAGTTGCAAAAAATGGATTTTCCCAGCAATTAGCCGGCATGTTTGAATGATTTAACTTTAATGGTAGCCAGTGATGCTATTCTAATGTCAGAGGTGGGGAAAGCGCAAATTATAAGCGCCGAACGCCACTTCTACAACCTCCGCAATCGCGGGAAAAGTTGCGTTGCAGACTAATGCCTTAAAAATTTGTTGCAGATTAATCGCGCTGCGCTTTTAAGAACTTTTTCGGTTAATAGCACTATTTCATACTTAATTTTTGTTTTATTTCAATCATGATATTGTCAAATTTCGACCTTCTTTAGCAAACTACTTCTTTTCTGTTTAATAAAAATCGTAAAAATCCGAACTTTAGATTGTATTTTGTAAATTAAATTGTTGCACCAGCTAGTAGGCCGAGCGGTAACGCGCTCGTCTCCGTAACGGGCCAGTCAAATCGGGCACAGTGTTGCCCTCGACTAGCCACCGTTGCGACATTATTTCGAAAGAAGCTGTTTTGCCCGGGCGCAATGACGCGGAGATGGGCCCTGCCAACTCGTTACACGCTGCGTCGTATTACAGCGAGTATAATCAAAGATTTGATTTAAAGTTAGGTTTCGTTTACACTTGATAGGAAATTACCGTTCCGCAGTTGCGGAAATTCCGCGTTTCGCTTCAATTTAATCAAAAAGTTTGTTGTGGAAGTTGGGCTGCGCTTCAGAATTCCGACAGCTCCCTAAATACTAAAAATTTATGTAGTACAATGTTTTAAGCTGTTTTTCGGAATTTTAGATTGCAACTTTTTTTATATGCAACTTTTTACAGCAATTTCTATTAAGTATGGCGCAAAACATGCTATAAAACTATTTCAGTGCAGTTCTATTGTCTTTGATTTGCATACCAAAGAGCTATGTGACGGATTATCTACGTCTCAGTGTTATCTAGGATGCAACAGTTGGCTTTCAACTTCGCGCACTGTGGAGCGAAGTTTTAGCATGCTGGGCAAACTGTTGGCAAAAGATGGCCATTTCTCCCCAAATAATGTTTGCAAATGCTAGGCATTATATGTAAATAAATCGCTTGAATAAACCATTGTTGTTTAAAAAGTTTGTGCATAAATGCAACTTTTTGCAACTTTCGTTAAAAATAAATGCAATTTTTTTCAATTTTTTGGTGCAGCAAAAACTTGCCCTACTTGTTAGTTTCTTAGTGGCCACCGGTTCTCTAAATTTGGTTACCGGTTTGTACAAACCAGCTGAATTAGCATCAGCACTGCTTATAGCTGGTGAAAATTGGATGTAACAGCGACAAAATGAGTGACGGTGCCAGGTTTGTTTTGGAAAAAAGGGGCGTTTCGGAAAAAATATGACAATCACAAAAGTTTGTCACGTCTTGTTAGACCTTTATCAACATTGCCAAATAAGTGATACCAACAGCCTGTATTGTAACCGAAAAGTTTGACGTCCTTCGTGGTCGACTCCTGGGAAATCATAACGACTTCCACTTTTTATCATAGCCTGTATATTGTCTTAACATTTTTTAGACGTTATCTAATCCGTATATTGTTGACAATAGCCTACTGTATGTCTTGCCTAGCTACAGATCAAAAGCCTCTTAGCATGTGACAATTAAAGGCTAAACATGTCGTTATGAAAATACAAAAAATACCGTCAATATATAGCCTTTTGATTTTTGGTGCGTTGTCGTCGGTCGATTGAGCTAATGAGTTATCTTTTTTTGTTAAGCGAAACGAATATAGTGGAATCATTTGACCCAGCCAGAGACAGCCAGTGGGAAGTTGAAATCAAAGATCCTGCCTTCCAGGGCGTTCGTTCCATTGTAGCCTTATGATCAAGATCAAATTTCTTACTGGAACAAAAAGAATTAAGTTTTATTACATATTTTTTCAATTTATTTATTTTTTTGCAGTATCTCTAAAGGAATTTTTTACAGCATGCATTAGAAAAAAGTTGAAAGCTTAACTCTGAAATTTAAACTGCATAAACAAGAAAATACTGCATCATTTTATCATCTTCTATATGTAAAAATCCACAAAAAAGTGTTAATAGAGCAATTAGATCTGTATTAAAGTGTTGAATTTTGTTCCAGATGCAAGCACATTGATTTTTGGGTTTATATTGTGCTTTTTGTTTTTATTCTGCATTAGTTGATCTCTTTTAAGCGGACACAGAATTGCTTAGGACATCAGTTTTAATTCATTCCAACATTTTTAGAAGCTAAAGCTGCTAATACGTAATAAACAAGTAGTAAATTTAATTTGATTGGTTGGTACTTATTTGCTATTATGTAGTCATAGTAGGTTGCTGTGTTACTTTACTATACTAACTAACAGTGATATGATGAGTTACGGCGTACGTTTTATTGTGATTGTTTGAATACTGTAATTACCAAAAATTACCATCAAGGTTTGCGAGCAACTACCATTACCGCTTCTACTGTTGCAGCTTAAGGAAAATACAGATTAGATAGAGATGATTAGCATTGGATACTTTTCTGTGAGCAAAAATGTGAAACATTATTAGAAACTCTGCCATCAGCATTGTAAATTCTGCATTTTCGCGTTATTTTTACAGGTGAAAGTGCATGATTGCTGTTGAGTACAATTAATTAACTTAGTGAGCTTAATATATTGCATACAATTAGTTAAAATGCTAAAAAAGTAGAAACGGCTGAGATCTTTTTAGTCTTGCTGTTTAAATGCACCATCATTTTTTTACACCATAACAAAAGTAATTATTACCTTACTCTTTTTTGTTTTCATATTTCAAAGGCACATTCTAGTATTTATTTTTTAAGTTCTTTTTGCTTTCCGCTATGAAACGACCAAACTACATTCGCTTCCATGGTACTTCGATTTAAATACAGCACGCTTACAGTAGTTAAAAACAACGTAGTAGATGGAACTGAATGGTTTCAATCGACTTTGACACTGCAATATAAGTTTTGTTACTTTAAGGATAAGTATTTGAAATGAAATCTATGGGGCTGCGTACGTTTCCGAAAAATGCTTGTGTTCTAGTTTTTGCGTTTATTTGTTTTCGTTTTTTGATTTAAGAAAAATCGCGTAATTTACTTTCACTCGAAATTGTTACGGTCGTAGGTTATTAACTTAATGCTGCGTTTTTAATGCTTAGCACTGTAGGCCTACTGCATATTTTAAAAATATTTTGCAGTCCATACTTTTGCTTGATTTTTGGATTGATTTTGGCTGCATTTTATTATTATTCTGCAGTTTTGTGTTTGTATCATTTTTTGTGTTTTTTGCTTTGCTATCGAAATTTGTTTTACCAACCAAAAACTTAACCACATTGGCATTTATATCTACACCGAAATGATCTTGGCAAAGTTAGGCTAATTGTAGAAGTTAGTCTGGACCAACCTGCAACAAAAATTTTGTGTAAAACCTTTTTTGCCGAATCGCAATTGCTGCTTAGTTATGCTTGGATTGCCTTTAAACTTAGACCACATCACTAGAGCTGCCATGTCCAAAATCTCTGCCTGAAAGTTATTTAGATCACTCAAAAACTATTCTTTCATCGTTTAGCCTTTAGCAGCAATTAAATAAACTATAACTATCGTTTAGGCTGCATGCTTTGAAACAAAGTATTACTTCTGCTTATTAATTTAAATTAATGAGAACCCAATATTTTAATTTTCCGCTCCCTTTCACCAGAAAGTCAAAGCATTTAATTTCTCGACCAAAGAACTTGCTAATTTGCAATATCAATACAGTAAATCCAAAACATTATACTCGTTTTTTATAAAAACAATTAAATAAGAACAGGAGGCTTATTTTTGCTCAAACGTTGAGAAAAAATCAAGAACAATGCCAACCTCAGTAGTAATTCAAGAACAAACGAAAAAGGATAAATTTCAAATCCAAAAAGAACAAATTTCAAATATTCAAACAAATTTTTATAAAAACAATTATATAAGAACAGGAGGCTCATTTTTGCTCAAAAGTTGAGAACAAATTAAGAACATTGCCAACCTCAGCAGTAATTCAAGAACAAACGAAAAAGGATAAACTTCAAATCTAAAAAGAGCAAATTTCTAATATAAAAAAAATAAATTCAATACTGATTTACAGTAAATCGATGAATTTTTAGTGATTTTCCAGTATTAGCAAGCAAAATTGCAACAATTCCATTTTTTATGTGGTGCTGTTGCTCATTAAGCATGCAAATGAGAAAAATTTTGGCTGTCATTTAAATTTAAACAAATTTGTTTTTTCGGTTTTTCGGTTTTACGATGCTGAAAAAGCAGGAAAAAAGTGTTTACTCAAGCTGACATAACATTCGGAATTAAACAACTTCACAAATATGGTCCTTAAAATCAACATCGATGCTCTCAAAACTAAAGAACAAAATGAAGCTGAAAGTTGACAAAAAATACGAACAGCTAGCCTCAACTCAAAATTTATTGGTTCTTATAAAAAAAAACAGTGTAATAAGCAATAGTTCTTTCTACAGCACTTCGATTTCAGGAACTCGCTTTGGTGAACTTTGATTCAAAACACCCTAATATTGTCACTTGATCAATTTGGTTGCAAGGGAGAGGTCAAGATAATCGAAAAAAAAGCTGTTTTTGCGTTAGATTTAATATTTACAGTAGCCAGCTGCTCATTTGTGAGGTTACTGTAAAACTGTTAGAATAGATTCCCGGTAGTGATAAGTTTCGCGAAGAATTTTTTGTATGTTACTTTTTAGTCCTAGACTGTAAACGTGTTTTACGTCTTACCGTAATAAATTCTCTAATATTCTTGCTGCAAGTTAAATTTGAGAAAGAGCCTGAAAATCTATGAAGAGATTCTGCTCTAGGTTAATTTTGTTGAATAGTTACTGTATTTGCGGAAATGCCAAATGCTGAATATTGGATGTTCCGCACACTTTTCATACTGATAGTTATTTTAATCACGGAGACTTTTATTATTTGTTTTAATTAAGTGTTTGGACTAATTCACTTCTGCTTAGCTTGCTCCCTCTAGTACAAACATCTAGTTACGGTACTACATTTACCTTACTGTACATTCATTGAATCAACAATAAGACACTCAAAACCCTGTACTAGATCATATTTATTGAAAAGTTTTCAGCGATTTTTTTCTGTTACTACAGGTATTAATTGTGAAACTTATTCAAATAAAATTATTCTTCTATTCGAATTAAATTGACAATGGTTATAAGAAAATACCCGAAATGTTTCAATGAATATGCTCCATACTTTTACTGTACAGAATATGCTCTATACATGCCTTTGATTTAACTAATCAAGAAATCCAGTTAAAAATCAAATCTTTCATTATGCTCACTGTACTACATCGATGCGTGCAACGTGTTCGTAGAGCCCACATCCGCCTCTTTGCGTCTGGGCAGCACAGATCTTTTCAAAGAAATGTCGCAACGGTGGCAAGCCATTTGCAACAAACACTCTGTCCGATTTGACCGGCCCAAGATTTGAACCTCAGACCTCCAGCACCAGAGACGAACGGATTACTCCTCGACTAACAGATCTCTCACTCCAAAAAAGAAGTCCATTTTTTAGGCCCCTGATATGAACTTTTTTTTCTCAGTATCAATAACGTTAAGTACTGTACAGTCTACTCTGCAGGATGCTTTCATAGCTTTACACTGAAAGGTGTAACCTTCTTTTTGAACAAATCCATAATATCGCACCAATCGAGGAAATTTATAACGAAAAATAATCATTACATCATTTTAATCAAAAGAGCTTTTATGAGTCAATCTTAATTTCTATTTTTTTGTGAAATGTCAACTCATGCTCTAGAATCTTCTCCAAACTTGGCTTGGGAGTAGAACAGAGTAAAAAAACTTGTTTGCAAAAAATTTCACCTATCTAGCACAATATGTTCATGAGATATGGCCTTTTTACAATTGCGCAAAAAAGTGAATTTTGAGGATGCGCATGAGTGATTTCGTCTTCTAACGCTCAAAGTTGAGGTAGGAGGATGAAGTAAATTGCTCATCCACCTATTTTTGACCATGCCAAATCCAATAAAACTGGTATTATCAAGTTGAAAAGATTGTTTTTTGAGCTGTTTAATAATTTAGGTGTTTCTCTTTGGGCCTCGATTATGGGGTGCTCTGAATTTTTTCTCTTGAAAGATGTTATAACCTCATCTTGGATGATTACTTTTCATGGCTAACATGAAACCAAGCTTTGTCAAGCTGATTTAACACATATTATAAAGCATCAAATTTAATGAACCATGCATTTCTTCAGTTTTTCATTTTAGAAAGATGTCACATTCGATAATCAAATTTTTTAACGCTTTTTTCTTAAATATAACTCTATTACTTCTTAATAGTAACCTTTCTTTGTTTAAAGCATGCATAAAAGACAAGTCTTTGCTATTTATCAAAATTAGCTTGATATTTTGCAAGCTGTATATGGTCATACTAAACGCGTTGACTTCTGCTAGACACAATACCGGTTGAAGATCACCATACAAAACTTCAACACGATTTCAGAAATATTGTATCGTATCCAAAAGCATTCAAGTCATTAACCTGATTTTTATATCTTTTTAACCCACCATTTGAGAATTCAATTAGGTATAAGAAATAGCTAGTCTTTTAAAGAAAGCTAATAAGCTCTCAATTAACGCTGCAAAATCTAGTGCATAAAACTGCCGCACAAAAACCAAAAATCTAATGTGATGGTCGTCCAATAGCTGTAAATAGTAATGTTAAGTACTTGGGGCTATGGATTGACAACAACCTTAACTTTGACATTCATCTCAAATTTGTTGAATGTAAAATCGCCTACGCAGTGGGTATGCTCAATAAATTGAAATGCTATTTCCCCAAGAAAAATTCTTTGCAACTCTATCATGTATTGATTTATCTTCATCTTTCCTATGCGATTATCATAAGGTGTTCTACCTACAAATCTTATCTCCGCAATATTTCAATTGGCCAAAACAAAGCTGTTAAAATCGTTACCCAGACAAAATGGAATTTCAGCGCAAACCCTTCATACACCAACCTAAAGGTTTTAAAACTGAACAAACTTTACCAACATGAAGTTGGTAAAATAATGTATAATTTATACCATAAGCAACATCCATGTAACCTAAACTAAAAATTCACAAAGTCTAATGTCAGATATTCCCGCCCAACCCACTGCTCTACTTGTCTCAAATTTACGAGTATGTAGTTGTACTATCCCGTTTATGAAAAGTATGAAGCTGCAACAATCTTTTTTATACCAGGATGTTAAAACCTGGGACTAAATTCTCCAGAACATCAAGATTTTCTCCTTCTGTAATTAAATCTGATTCTAAATAGTTCTTTTTAACAATATCTTACTAGAATTGTCTCATTTTATCTCTCTAAAAGCAATAACTTCAAATAGACCTGAAGCTCTTATGAGCAAAAAGATGCATAGTCCGGGGCTGTTTGACTAGATGCCCAAAACAGATCTCTTCCAGTCGTGAAAAAACTAATTTTTTGTTTTGCTATTTGTGAACTATTTCTTATGTAGTGTGTCATTTATTGCATCTTGAAGCAACAAATAATAAACCGAACTTGAACTTAAAAAGATGCATTGGGATGTAGTTTGAAAGTTTCAAATGATGATAAAATAAATTAATAATTTTGAATTGATGGTACAATGGATTTACGCTAATGTAAACAATAAAGTTTGAAGCTAATTAGACTTAGTTCAATTGTCTAGCAAGTTTGTAGATTCGTCCACTAAATGAAGTAGAAGGAGTGTCAATTGTGTAAATAATTTGGTTGCATGGAATAGTACAAATGTCATCTTGCTCAGGCCAATAAAATGATGGTGATGGGCCATGTGGACGCATGAATGTAACATCGACTTCCAGTTGTGGTTCATTTACACTTAAAATGAGACCCACCTAGCAACAAAAGTTATACCAGCATGCCACAAAATCCAAACTCTTAACCTTTTGGTATACTGTTGGTGAAAAATCAAATGTTGCAGAAAAGTTTAAGTCTGAGCAAATGTACTTGCATCCAATTTGATTAGCTGATATTGGGTGATGAAAATGATGTGAACATGTTCCAGGATATTTACCTGTAAATATGGTTAAGGAAGCAGATGCGCTTTGAATGAAAATGAAAAGCAAGCTCTAAACAATACCCTAAATATCATTTGACATCTGATAATTAGGGCAAGATTTTGCAAGGTTTTACAGCTTCTGACAGCTTCCTAAATACTAAGAATTAATGTAGTGCAATGTTTTAAGTTGTTTTTAGGATTTATAGATTGCAACTTTTTGCAACTTTTTTCTTTTTTGCATGCTACTTTTTGCTGAATTTTTATTAAGTATGGCGTAAAATGTTAGTGTGATTTAAAAAACATGCTATGAAACTATTTCAGTACAGTTCTGTAAGTCGGCCGAGCTTTTCGGGTCGGGTTCGGGCCTGAAGTTGACAAAATTTCGGGCTTGGACGTGCTTTTTGTGTTAGGTGCACAAAAATATAATCAAAATAACTTGGCAAAAATGCTTACGTTTTTCATGCCTCACTTTACTTTCGTAGTTTTTTTCGGGTATGATTTGGACTTCAAATTAGTTTTCGGGTTCGGGCTTATTATTTCGGGTTCGGGCCTGAACTAGTCGGCCCGTTTACAACTCTGGTTTTATCGTCTTTGATTTGAATAACAAAGAGCTAGACTGTAGCGCATGCAGGATTTTTGAAAGGTGGGGGCCAGGTAATTTAAGAACAATGAAGACCAAAAGAAAAATTTCTCCACGCAGAACAGATCCGCTTTCCTGCCCAAAATTAGGTGAAGACCAAAAAAAAAGGTCTTCGCCCAGATTCTGTCCGTTTGTGTGCTCAAACTTTCTGCCCAAGTTACAAAGGGGGAGCCATGCCGCAATTTTGCATACTATTTTACGCTAATTATACTATCCTAGCGACCCAAAAGGGGGGACAATGACACCATGCCCCACCCCCCTTATACGCCCCTGGAGCTATATGACGGATTGCCTGCGTCCCAATGTTATCTGGGACGCAACAGTTGGCTTATAATTTCGTGCACAATGGAGCGAAGTTCCAGCATGCAATGCAAACTGTTGGCAAAAGATCGCCGTTTCTCCCCAAATAATGTTTGCAAATATTCGGCATTATATGTAAATAAATCGCTGGAGTAAATCACTGTCGTTTAAAATGTTTTTGAATATATGCAACTCTTCGCAACTTTCGTTTAAAATAAAAGCAATTTTTTCAATTTTTTAGTGCAACAAAAACTTGTCCTACTGATAATACATGTTATATCAGCATGAAAAAGCTTGGTTTCACATAAGACATGAAAAGTAATCATTCAAGATGAGGTTAAAACATCTTTCAAGAGAAAAAATCCAGAACACCCCATAATCGAGGCCCAAAGAGAAACACCTAAATTATTAAGCAGCTCAAAAAACAATCTTTTCAACTTGATAATACCAGTTTTATTGGATTTCGCATGGTCAAAAATAGGTGGATGAGCAATTTACTGCATCCTCCTACCTCAACTTTGAGCGTTAGAAGACGAAATCACTCATGCGCATCCTCAAAATTCACTTTTTTGCGCAATTGTAAAAAGGCCATATCTCATGAACATATTGTGCTAGATAGGTGAAATTTTTTGCAAACAAGTTTTTTTACTCTGTTCTACTCCAATGCCAAGTTTGGAGAAGATTCTACGACATGAGTTGATATTTCATAAAAAAAAAAATTATAATTCAAGCATGGATTGACCCGCATACAACAACTCTTCGAGTTATTTCCAATTCAAAAATAAACCTAACGTTTTTCATTTATGAGGTTTTTGTGTTGGTCGATTATATAGTTATCAAACGCAAATATGCACTGAAAAGCAGCACAAAGCAATAAAAAACTAAAAACAAACAATTGCGACATGAAAGTTGGTGCAACGTTACAGCTACAGTAATAATACTACGCACTAAATCTGCTTAATCCTACTTTATATTTTCTCAAAGATTGGAATTGTTTGACTTTTAACTGAAATAAATATTCATTGATTAAATGATCTAAACTACAGTATATGAATGGTTGGTAAGATTATACTGCGATATTTTTTCTGCTACATTCACATCGCGAAAAGTCGTCAACTCTGATTTTGGAATTCAAATAAACGCGAAAAGCAGCAAAGCCAGAAAGGAGTTTGTTGGGTGTCATTCTCCCCGCAATAGCTATCTGAATGCATATACTGCATTAATCAAAATGAATTTAAACAAACTCAATTTTTCAAAAACTATTATGCGCAAAAACTACACTTATACAGTATAGTGCTGCCAACGGCTCGTCATCTCCGCGACAGTTTTTCGAAAGGAGCTGTGTTGCCCTGGCGCAAAAGCGCAAAATCAGGAATTTATAATGTAAAATATTGTAGACTTCATGTTATTTCTTATCTGCAATCGGCAGAGAGAATCGAACATTCAACTTTGTGTTTAAATCTGGTGTCTTTCCCGAACCGCACACCGATTATTATCACACGCCAGAAAACAGCTTCAAACTGTAAGAAAACGGAACGACAGACCAGCAAAAAGTCTGTAGCTCCATTTTGGGACAAAATAGTTTGCTAGAGGATTAATACTAAAAAATTGCCATGTTCAACTCATTTCTTGTGCTACGTCATGCAGCAAAAGTTTGAAAAAAAAGCAATTATAGCTTGTTATTGCATAGATGAGCCTTTTGTGAGCCATTTTTAGAGGTCAGAATTTATTGATAATAAAATAATGCTGAAGTAAACGAAACAAAACCTAAACTTGATTCAAAAAACTGTATCCGTAAGGTACTTCGGTCATTCAGGTGAATACTCTTTTAATATTTCCGATTTAAAACATTTAACATGACGTTACTAGGTCTATTGGCTTGCCCAATGCCTTAAAAATAGCGATTAAATTAATTTCAATTCATTCCAAGCTATGCTGCTATTTTGTTAATAATGTAATTACTGCAGCAAGAATTATAACCCACTTAAAGAAGCTTGTCACGTTTCACAAGTTCATCAGTTTATGACCATTGAAATGTTACCTCAGGTTTCAGTAAGTTAAATTTTTGAAGTTTAGTAAAAAAGTAGAATCCTCTTGATCAGTAGCAATTTAGAAAAGTTATTCTCATTGAAAAGAATCCGTTTAGTACTATATCGATGAAAATGGCTATGCTGAAAAACGGGGTTGGCGGAAAGAGTAGCAAAAGCCTTTTGAAACATTCTATTCCAAAAATTAAATAAATTAATTGTGATTACTTCTTCATTTACCATTTAACATCAATTCTCGTAAAAAAAAACAATTACGTAAATAAAAGAATGCCCCCATCAGGTTGTTTCGCAGTTAGGCTCTTCAGGAGGTGACTAATACAAAGCTAAAATCTAAAAAGTCAGTTAATTGAAATCTGGGCTAACAAAAAAATGATGAAAAGCTAACGTTGAGGTCATGATTTCATAGCCCATTTTCCAAGAGCAGCCAGCCTGGGCGACCCATAGCGGCAAACGCCAACAGTGGCGGATCCTCGGGTTCGGAACCAATGCTCAAACTGGAAAAATATAAGAAAAACTTGTAACACATAAGACCCATTACAATAACTGGAGCAAGATCCATTTCCTGTCTAGGCTTAACAGTAAAATATTCGGTGGGAATGGGGAATGAACATCTCCAAAATTAGCCTTTTTTTAAACGCAGATAAATTAGGTTAAAACTTGTAATAAAAAGGCTGAAATTTTGCCATTAGCCACAGTACTGTTTCAAGAGCAACTGAAGTTAGGGGGAACTAGCCGAAAGTGGGAGGCACTAAAATAAACTGAATTTTTGCACATAAAAACTGATATTTTACGGCTACAAATTATGCGCTATTTTTACAATTTTGCATTCATATCAGAAAAGGTCGAGCGTTTTTTAGTTCGTTTCGTATCCGGCCAATATAATTGCTTGAAAATCTGTCTGCAGCAGTGAATGCGACCAGAAGCGCAACCAGGAGTTTGCAATGAGGGAGCGGGCTTGAACCAAAAGTATATTTTTTTGCACAAAAATTGTCTAATTTAGGCCCCAGTACTGAACAAACTGATGCAACTCGAGCGTATCACAAATGGGGGCTGGAGAGCAGAGCCTCCAGCCGCCGGGCAAGGTTTACAATGTCGTGGCAAAAATAGTAATTTAAACGCCTTTTCAATCACATTTCGCACGTTTTGAAGCCATATGAATAACTACACTAAATTGCTAAAATTCAGAAGCCATTGAGAGAATTAAATGGTCCAGCCCCTTCTGCCCCCCTCATACTTCAGGTCAAGTCCAAAACTTGTTTAAAAGTTTGTGTTTTTGGGTTAAATCTTCTAAATGCTGTGGTTAAAGGGGCTGAAGCCTCTTTAAGTCCTTACCCCTGATTGCGCCACTGACTGCTACCTAAAAAAAACCTTGAGTACGCTCTAAAAAAACAAAAACAGCTGGTCTTTTAAATGAATGTTTTCAGGTATTGTTTTAGGTCATAGTCACTAACGAAGTATCGGTACCGGTAACGATTCTGCAGGTTAACATCTGTCTTCCGCGACACATCCGTAAAGGCGTGTTAATTAGACGAATTATTGCGTCATATTTATGCACAGCAGTTAGTTGCTAGCAATTCGCAAAGAATGAGAAAACTTCAAACAAGAATTATGCTTGAACGTTATTATTTCTTGTTTTGTTATTGTTTGTTGTCTTGTCGTCACGTGATGTTCCAAAAACATATTTTAAATAAACCGAAATGGGGGGCACTAACAGTAGTTAAGGGGGGCACGGCCACCTGGCAGCAC